>JAUPFV010000001.1:85460414-86060414 GCA_036936605.1 Limnanthes douglasii subsp. nivea
TCAATGCTAATGGTTATCCCCAACCCCAAGGTTCAACGAATGAATGAAGTTATGATCGTACCCGGATAGAGATGATGGTATTCCTCTGATGTCTCCAAGCCGGCCATAATAGAATAGATAGGCGAAGCAGCCAATAGCAAGAAGTCTGTTCTCGCCTATCAATAGATAGCAGGTTGTTTCCAAGCTCAAACCATTTGAAACTGAATTGCTACTTTTTTCTTGTTATTAATAGAGTGGTCTTCTCCGCCCCTGTCAAATACAAATAAAGTAGAGGGAGAGAACTGGAAGAGAGAAGGTAGTTGACTTGCTTACTTGTTAAGGAAAAAGAGCAAAGGATTTACAAGTCTAATGGGAGAAGAATGGCTGACACGTTGACTGCCTTCGAGACTATCAAATATAACCCAAGCGGTCTAACCTAACCCCCGAGGCGGACCCCAACCGAAAGGCGCTAGACGGACTAACGGCAAGCGAGATAAAGAAAGCAGTTGGCCTTATGTGTAAAACCTTGCCGCGACTCCAATGAGAATCAAGAAAGTTTTTGGGCAAGAGAAGAAAGGAACTCGCCCCAAGGGATAAGAGCTGATTGCTGGCGATGACTTGGTGAAGGGAATCTATGAGAAAAGGTTATCGAACCGGGTTCCGACCGAATAGAGCGCGGAGCCAACGAGTTCCGTCGAAGAGCGTAACGAGTCTAAGGGCGCTTAAAATGAATGGACGTGCGTAGGCTTAATAGTGAACGCAGACCCCCCTACTTATAGATAAAAGATCAATGACTTTAAAGACAGATGCCGAGTGTTATACTTCTGCGTTGCGAAGAGAGATCGAAGACGAAGATTTGCTGACGCAGTGCAGGCACTAGATGGAAAAGCCAGAGAAGAGAACAACCCACCGGAAGCGCATAACTCAAGGAGCACCAATCTCCCCCGGCAAACATCTATCTGCACGAAGCCGACCTATAGATAAAAAAAATGCAAGAAAGGAAAATGAAATCTCAAATCAAAAAGATGCTTTGGGAGTGTGAGATACGCGGACGGGGAATACGCAGCCGAACAACCGCAGGGGCTTCCAGCAGTGATAGCTGAACTAACCAGATGGGCCGCCCAAACCTGGAGCAACCATTTGAATCGGAAATCAACGTTGGATCCCGGCTATCCGAAAAAGGCAGACTGAAGCGGAGGATCACGAAATGCAACACAACAAGGGGCAAGCGCTTTTTCGAAGGAAGAAGCGAATCAATCAGAATGGAGACAGGGAGGAGAGGCGAAAGAATGATTTTCGAGCCTGCAAGCAGCAAGCAACAACGGCTTTTCAGCCGTTGCGCGCTAGGTTATAGTTTAGGGGGGTGCCCCCCTTTCTAAAACTTCTATTTAATATAAGGTAAGCTTTTTTTTGGAACCTTCGTTTTGGAGTTTTCCCCAACCTATACCTTACTCATATTACTAAGAAAAAGGGGCTTACGTTTTTCAGCCGCATCGCACTGCTGCATAAACAATGGATCCGCAGGGCTGGATGAGCAACCTTCTATCAGGCCTCTTAGTAGTGGAGTGGCTTGCTACTTTCAATCAGAAAAAGAAAATTGAGCAAGGCAAGGGAGAAAGAAGTTGTCCCCTCTTCTCTGGTAACCCGCCGCCGGTCATATAGAGCGCTCCGCCCGCCACCGCATATGTAGAAAAAAGAGGGAAGGAAGAACAACCGTTTGACTTTGGCACATGAGGGGTTTGGCTAGGTAACATAATGGAAATGTATTGGACTCCAAATCCTGGAATGACGGTTCGACCCCGTCCTTGGCCTCGGGGAGTGGCGAGCAGCACAGAACTTTAATTAATCAAATGGCATAAGGGGGCTCTCCTTTGTTAGAAATCCACAGACAACATACTAGAACTTCAAAACCAAATAAATGCAACATGAGAAGGAGCTTTTTACGCTTCAATAGAATGAATTCCGTAAGTGTAGAATACGCCCCATGGTTGATCGAAGGTCCTATGCCACCGAAACTCAAATCTATCTTACCTTCAATCCATCTTTGTTCAGCCAGCTCATAACAAAAGACCAATCTCAGGGCTGACACAACCGAATTGGTTGAGGAGAAAAGGAAACCCCAGCGACCAAGTACTCCCGCCCCCAAAAGCGGAGACCGAACACCGCCCGCCAGGTTTTTCGAGGACACATCTGAAGAGGAGGCGGGCGCCCTCTAAGTTTACCACCCTACCCACTAATGGACTATGAGGGGGGCAGGCGAACGGGAACCGACCGAGAACCCGAACCGCTTGACTGGCTGACCCCTTCATCCTCGATTCATTAGGGTCGGGGATGGATAGAACCAATCAGAAGTGCAAATCGCGCAAGCGAAGCCGGGAAATGGACCGCAGCGCAACGACTAGGACTCGTGTCAGAGGAGTTTTGAGCGTAAGCTACCACTCATGCAGCGGCAAGGACCCGCAACTCTCGAAGGGGCCACCAACCGCCCGAATCACTGTAGCAAACCCTCCCTTTACTCAATGGATAGCGCTTATCCTCTTTCAATCAACAAAATCAATGAGAAAAAAAGAAAGAGGTCTTTATTGAAGAGGCTTTGCACCTGAAATAGGACTAATGAAAATCCAGAAGAATGGGTCTGAGCTTTCAAAAAGATGAAGATGCAAAGGGTAAAGAGAAAGTCTTTTGAACAACCAACCTGACATAAGGATTCTAGCTCGCCCACTTAGAGCAGATGTAGATTCTCATTCTCGGACGGGAAAAAGCGACACTCGACATCTATTAAACAACACCAAGAACAAAGCCATACCATGCCCCCGGGAGAAACTAGTGATGATTGCCATGAATGCTGCCCTCGAGGACGTAAGAAGGTCTTTGCCAATTCCTATCAACTCAACATGGTGCACCTCTCAGTAAGAGGGGCGTGAAAACGCCGTGGAGACTTTGACCGAATGAATAGGGATCAATTGATATCAATTTTGATTGAGGAAGATAATCCAGGATGAACGCTTTTTTCGTTCGCTATGTGCTGACTGGATGCGTACTCGCGTGATCGATGGACGGGGGAATTGCGTGAATGACGAGACCGGCCTAACCTAAAGGAAAGGCTCTTCCCTCTCTTGATGGTGAATCTTGATTGACTGACACTAGGAACCGATTCGGATAAAAAAGAAGGATGGCATGAAATACGCGGCGGATCTATTTTCGATAGCGAATTACTTGACTCGATGGATGGAGGGCCCCCTAACTCAAGCACGAAATCCATGTTGAGTCCACAATCATCGAGAGGGGCACCACCAAGCGAGATCGAGACCAGCACCATGTATAGGTTGGGGAAAAACCCCTTGTATAGGGTTCCTGCGCTTCTTCAAATATCCCATAAAGAAAGGTAGGGGGCTTCAAAGCTTGACTAACAAGTGAGAAACTTTACTTGGAGAAAGAAGGGGGGGCGCGCTAGCTGCAATCTTTCTAAAGTGCTAGCGCCGGGGCTCTTTTCTTGAACAAAACTAATAAGATAGAGCTTTTTTTTTCAGCTTGATCGGAATCGATTCTATGATTGAATATCAGAAGTGCTACTTACTAGTAGAAACTCGGAGAGACAGGCAGAGAGGGGACTCTATCATACCTGCTAACTCCTAGGATGAGAAGTAGGTCCTTTGTTTTTGGCAGGAATAGTTCCAGCCTTTGTTGCCCCTCGGTAGAGTGAGTCTACTTAGCGAACTGGCAGGACGCGGAGATCAATTGATCAATATGAATCTCGAAAGTGGATGGTTGACCGCCGCCCCCTTGTCCTGGAGGCTCTCCGGCCGGGGGGGAGGGGCGCGCTATCGAAACCTTTTCCCCCGGTGTATGTGAAAAAAAGTGACGAACCCTTTTTTGTTCGGTCATAGGTTGGCCCAAAGAACGAGAGTCGGCTTTCTTAAGTCCGTTGTTCCTCAGTAGCTCAGTGGTAGAGCGGTCGGCTGTTAACTGACTGGTCGTAGGTTCAAATCCTACTTGGGGAGAATTGTTAGTTATCGCTTTTCTGACCTAATGACCCCTGTCCTTCTCCTTTGTTTCTAAACTAGCAGAATCGTGGGACATCAAAAGTGGGAAGTTTCTTGTTGGTTTTTCTTCCTTACTCTCGTATAGGTGAACTTGGTTCGTTCTATTCTTAGGGAGAAGAAGGATCCACTGGGAATGAATGGGAAGACTGGAGTAGTCTCTCTTCATTAGCCGGAAGGAATTTGTCTCCACTAGCGTCATTCGAAAAAGAAAAGAATCCGAACAAAAAAGGGTTACTGTTTAGGTAGGATAGATGGATGTAGTCCAATGGGTAAAGCTCTGCCAGCTTCTTTTCTTGTAGACTGAACTCTCTTCTCTTTAGGCTCCGAGTTGTTTTTGGGTGGGATGGTCTCATTTTTCCACTAGTGGCAACGAAGTTCTTGGTAATTAACAAGGGGGAAGGATGATCTCCACTCATTTCATTCAGTGCCTGCGGTGAGGCGCGACCCACAACAAAGGGGGAAAGCTTGCTTACTGTAGCCCTGTTTTAGTAGACTAGGCTTGGTAAGCGTAAGCTATTTAAGTAGGCTCGAGAAGGGGGCTCGCAGCTTCGCTCAGCAGAAGAGCTTTCTATTCTATTAGTAAAGCGCTAGCGCCCAACCTATGGGCTTTGAAGGGATAGGGGAAGGGAAGAAAACAAAGATGGTCACTCCTTTTATTTTAGGAACAAGGCTCGTTCATTCACTTGCTCATGAACTCGCAGCTTCGTCAGAAGCGACTAGTCGCCTCCTTTCCTCCGCCGAAAGATGCTTAGCCAGAAGCGACGAAGGGGGGGCTGGGGAAGGCCGACGACTACATGAGGGGGAAGCTGTCGTAGAAGCTTTGCCCCTTGCTTTACAGAGATTGTTATGAATTGACTAAATGACCCCGGAACGCTAGCTAAACTAATAAATAGTATGAGTTCCCTTCAATCAAATCAATAAGCTTTTTGATTGATTCAGGGCGCCGCCCTCCTTCTTAGAACCCATTGAGGGGGGCCTCGACCCGGGAAGGGGAGAGTGGCCGAGTGGTCAAAAGCGACAGACTGTAAATCTGTTGAAGTTTTTCTACGTAGGTTCGAATCCTGCCTCTCCCACTTCTTTGTTGTAGACTTCAGAGAAAAGAAAGGAGGCATTCGTCAGCGTAGGAAGGCCCACGGAGCGAAGCTCTTTTTTTTTTTTTTTGCCGTGAAGTGAAATTGTATCGTATTTTAGTTAGAGAGGTTGGCGAACAACTACGATCTATAGATTCCCCATCTATATCCAATCCCAACGGGAATAGAAGCGAGTCCCTTCCGGCTTGGCTTGTAGTCGTAGTCTTTTAGCTTATGTAATGGTCGGCCTTCCTACACGCACGCGCCCGCCAGAATGCCTCCTTGGTTTTGGACGAAGACAAGCCGATACTACGATATACGATAGGCGAAGGAAAGACCCCCATTTAATAGCGCCTGGGGAACGCAAGTTTGCTCGAGGATTGGAGAGGTGGGAAGAAAAGGCTCGGGATGGATTTAGGAGTCTTTGTGCGAGCCGTATGCGGTGAGAGTTGCACGTACGGTAACGAGGGGGGTTCGCGTCTATACGTGTAGTGTGGTGGTTGGGCCTACCCACCCTA
Source organism: Limnanthes douglasii subsp. nivea (assembly GCA_036936605.1). Lineage (NCBI taxonomy): Eukaryota > Viridiplantae > Streptophyta > Magnoliopsida > Brassicales > Limnanthaceae > Limnanthes > Limnanthes douglasii. Next base: position 85,466,025 of record JAUPFV010000001.1, read on the forward strand.
TTTGTTCCATGATCTATGGGTCTACTGGAGCTACCCACTTTGATCAATTAGCCAAGATTTTTAACCGGATACGAAATCACTGGTGCTCGATCTAGTGGTCTTTTTATGGGGATTCTATCTATCGCTGTAGGATTCCTATTCAAGATCACTGCAGTTCCTTTTCGGGCGGCTGTAGGACGGCCGCCTATAGGTGGTAGGGTAGGGTGGGTGGTACCGCTCAGATTGCGGCCAATCTTCCTAACCGCGCGCGGGCCGGACTTAGAGCGCGTGAAACTCATCACTACCTCGTAAGGGCATTGAGACCATAGCATGTTACACGAAAGCCCCGCTTTCTCTGTAGTGTTGTCACACAGCTGCCCGCCTAGAAGAGCCACTCGCTCTGTAGTGTTGTCACACAAGATAAGCACGCCGCCCGCCTGGTGGCCGGGCGAATCGAAGTTCTCTTCCGGTCAACTGTCCACCTAGTCAAGTGCAAAAAACACAGTAGAATCACGCAACGCACGCTGCTGGTGTGCTTCCTGCCCGCGAGGAAAGAAAAAAGAGCGACAAGGTTTAGTTCAGATTTGACTGTTTGCAGCATGGGAGCGGATTACCGAAAAAATCCCTGGGAACAATGAAAAAAAAAGATATCTCGGTAACGAAAACTATAGGGGGCTGTATTGGCGAGATCCAACGGTGAAAAGCTGCCCAAAAGAACGCCTGGAAGTCCGAGGACCTTTAGTAACGTACCCTACCCCCGAACCAGCAGCCTTCGCGCCAAGCAAGACCGCCCTTGTCCCTTTCCTTTCTCCATTCCGCCTGCCTCTTTCTTTGCTTTATTCCAATAGAGTCTAAGGCAAAGCAAAAGTGGTTCGTATGCCTACTTTACCTACTTGACGAAAGGGAACGAACTTTGTTTCCGGGTTCTTTATGGATTGGATTCAGTCAGCGTCACTCATTCCTTTTGATTATGTCGTGACGCTTTGGTTACCGGCGAATGCTTCCAAAGGCGACCTTCTCAAGTTTCCGGCTGTTTCCTAGATTGAAGTAGCCTTTCGTCGCCCTACCAAAGGAAAGAAGTCACTATCAAACAGCTCGCCCTACTGAAGTACCAAAGGTGCGCTCCGCCCGGTGACTAAGAAAGAAATGGGTTTGCGCTTAAATTGAAGTGATGAGGTCGCAAAGAGGGAAGTAGGGCTCCTATTGACTAAAGATTGGTTCTTCGCTTTCCTTTAGAATGAAAGTAGCTATGAAGCCCATACTACTTACTTTGTTTGATTCAAAAGGCGAACAGCCCCCCCCCCCCAACTAGTCGTATGGTGTGGGGTTCTTGTGGTAAGCTGCCTTGGATATGAGAAATTCCTAAAAAAAAGGCAAAGTCCGGTATTAGACGAAGATCTTCCTATCAATAGATAGGAATTAGTGTTCGATATAGGGGATAGGATCCAATCCATCTGCTCTTTCTCTCTCAATTTTTTTAGAGAGAGCAGATATAACGATATAAAAAAGAATCGGAAGGATACATAGACGGATGTCTATTCCTCTTTTTTTTTTAGAAAAAAGTCGTTCATCTATCTTTTCTTTATTTATCATTGATTCTATCTATGAATCAAGTCGAAAGACTTCGTTTTTGGGTTGGTTCCCCGAAGCCCCGAATAAATTGGATCGTTTCAGCCAATGAAATGAACGCGGAGCCCGTTCCGAATGCTTCTTCGATCCGGAAGTTCTCGCGAAGAAAATAAGATGCTGCTCCCTCTGTCTTTTCTCGCTTTGCTAACCCTCTAACACAGGCCGGGCGGCGGCGGGCGCAGGAGGAAGAAACCTAAGAGAAGACGCTCTTAGGTCCTTCTTTTTCAGTGCAACATAGGAAACCTCTTTTTGTCATCTCTGCACCTTTCCATATTTTGTATTGAACGCATGGCGTAGCTAGGACCTTCAAATAATGTTTGAGCCTATGTTCAAACCCATCCCCCTATTTGAATAAGGTTGGAAAGAATAGAATGCCCGCCAAGTTCAGATAAGGGATGCTTCCCCCAACCATTAAAGGAAAGGCTCGACGAAGGGAGGGAGATGCGGCGGGGGAAGGAAAACGCTTTCGGAGATCGAGAGATTTTCTTTCTTTTTCATCGAAAACGAAGAAGGCCGAGGATGTCCTACGGTGCGTGTTATCTGAAGGGAGCACGCTTTTTCGACCGCGGTGGTATGATTGTCGGAGCCTCTCCTCGTTCCGCCCGCTGGCCTATTGGGATAGCAGCCTTCGGGCCTGCCCTTTCTAATAAGAAATTCCGGCTCGGCCCGGGAAAGCGCTGGCAACAAAAGAAAGGAAGGGGTCCATGTAGCTGCAGCGCCCGCCCCTCTTCTTAGTCAATGGGGCAGCAGGTTCGGCATCTACTAGAAAAGAGAGAATCCAAGAGAATCCACTTCTGATAACCACACCTCTGTTAGGCAGCGTGTGGAATGGCCGAGAGCGGACCTTTTTGGATATATAATCCAAGTCGAGAGTGGAGTTACGGGAACAGCCGTCTGATGGAAAACTACTTTCACGTTCGGTTCAGAGAGCACTTTTTTCGTTGAGAATTCCTCGTTCCCTTTCGTGTGAATTCCCCAGCGGCGAATTTAAAACTTGTGGGGCCCTATCTATTCCATCTCTCGAGCCCCGAATAAAAACCCCCTCCCCTTCGGACTCCATATCTCTTTTGACTCTATATATGTGGGCACCTGATATCTATGAGGGTTCACCCACCCCGGTTACAGCATTCCTTTCTATTGCGCCTAAAATTTCGATTTCTGCTAATATTTTACGTGTTTCTATTTATGGTTCCTATGGAGCTACATTGCAACAAATCTTCTTTTTCTGCAGCATTGCTTCTATGATCTTAGGAGCACTGGCCGCCATGGCCCAAACGAAAGTAAAAAGACCTCTAGCTCATAGTTCAATTGGACATGTAGGTTATATTCGTACTGGTTTCTCATGTGGAACCATAGAAGGAATTCAATCACTACTAATTGGTATCTTTATTTATGCATTAATGACGATAGATGCATTCGCCATAGTTTCAGCATTACGGCAAACCCGTGTCAAATATATAGCGGATTTGGGCGCTCTAGCCAAAACGAATCCTATTTCGGCTATTACCTTCTCCATTACTATGTTCTCATACGCAGGAATACCCCCGTTAGCCGGCTTTTGTAGCAAATTCTATTTGTTCTTCGCCGCTTTGGGTTGTGGGGCTTACTTCCTAGCCCCAGTGGGAGTAGTGACTAGCGTTATAGGTCGTTGGGCGGCCGGAAGGTTGCCACGAGTAAGTCAGTTTGGAGGACCGAAGGCAGTTCTCCGTGCACCAGACACGTAGCTTACCGAATCAGTTGCGACACGGATGGGAATGCATGCTACGAAAGATAGGGTCGAGTCTGATACATCAACCGTCTACTCAATATCCTTATACGAGTCCACAATCACTACATCGAGATGAACCTTGGTTTGGTGAATTGAAGTTGGCCTTAGGTGTAATAGGACTCCCAGTTACTGCGCGCGATCGTATACTGAGGTGCTCCCCGCCGGTTGATGGAACGACGCGAGCCGGGCCGGGCCTCGATTCAGAAAGATGAAGGGCCCAAAAGTATAAAGAGGGGGTTATAAATTCCCCATCTCATTGGGGGCGGAAAACGAATCGACATCTCGATGTGAGACAGCCTTTTCATTTTTAGTTGGGAAAGAACGGCGAAGTCCATCCGAACCGTCCAATGAAGAATAAAAGAGGAGAGCAAAGCGCCAATGGCGCGCGAAGCGCATACGGAGCAGGCACGGAGAAAAAAAAAGAAGTGTGGAGGAGAAGCAGCCGAGCTCATTCCCTTCGCTTCCTGGGCCCAAAGCAGTGCAGTCTTTCCTGGCCAAATCAAGGATTTGGGGCTTCTTGCTACGCTACTTAACTATAGAAATCCATTTGATATAGTAATATATAGAAATAGAAAGATAGATCCATCCATCTATCTTTCAATTTCTATATATATAAAATCATTTATTTCATTCAACGTTTGATTCAAAGAACTGCACTTAGCCCCCCCGCTCATGAAACGGCTCTGCTGCAATGGATGGCAGAGGGTCCGTAGTACCCAAAGCACTGGAGTGATCCAGTAGCCGGGAAGGGGCCTAGAAGTGCATACTACACCACACTACACTTGGCTCTACACATTTACAGAGCTAAGCCCTGTCCAGTGCCTGGCAGAGCTAAGGGGGCTTCAATCCTTATTCCTTATCCCCATCTTCGCCCAGGCTAACGGGGCCTTACTTATTCAGGGGGGAGCCTCGAGAAGCACTGTTGAGAGGAAGATCCTTGGCCCCTCTTCATTCTCTACAGGGTTTCAAACCTTTCTTCAACATAGGTGACAACGAGCGGGGCAGAGATGGAAGAGATCGAACACGAGAATAAGAAGCAAGCTTGTCTTCCTTTTTGATCATTTTGATAGAGGGGGATGGATAAAATGGACAAAACAGACTCGCATTTCCCAGTCGAAAAGATGGGTTCCTTTTTCGTCTTGCATTTCTCATCGAACAAATACGAAAAAAGAATCCTATTGAAAACGTTCCTAACCCAACCCCTTCCTTCGTAGAGCTGTGTATTATAAGTGATCCGAACCTGCCCGGAGCGAGCCCCCCATAGAGGCAAGTGAAGTTGGTGAGCCGTATGATGGGCAACTATCTCCTGCGGTTCGGAGAGGACTCAGCTGTTAGTTAGTATCCCCTTGGTTTCGGGGTGGACCCTTTCACTCTATTTTATTATATACGCTTAGCGAAAAGAATGTTTTTTGATACACCTAGGACATGGATTCTATATGAACCAATGGATCGTAACAAGTCGTTACTACTAGCAATGACTTCCTTTTTCATTACTTCATCCTTTCTATATCCCTCTCCTTTGTTCTCAGTTACTCATCAAATGGCACTCAGTTCATATCTTTAAGTTCGATCATTGACAAGGTTCAAAGAAAGGGTGGGCCATTGATAAAGAATCGATTCCAAACCACAATGCTTTTGGTATGCCGCTCCTCTGTGTTGAAGAAATAACCGATGCAATTTCCGCTCTTGGGGGAAGAACTGCAGTTGGTGCTTTAGTATGGGCATTCTATTCTGTTTCAGAAAGAACTCTGAGTGAACAAGGCAAAAGCTTCTCAAGCTTGATTCGCAATAGCTATCAGTTCAAACAGGAGAGTCCGTCTTTCTTTATCTTTGTTAAATGGCCGAATTAGCCACACCCATAGAAGGGATCAATCCCACATTCGGCTCAAGAGAGAGAGGCAAAGGAAAGATCAGAGTCGGCATTAGCCCCGTTGTTGGAGGAAGAAGCGAAGCCCTTCCCTTCTATTGAATCTCTTGGAGGAAGGACTACTAGTAGGTAGTGGTGAGGTAGCTCTTATTAGTTCGAGTCGGTGCCGGTAGCTGTAAACTCTTCTTTCTCGATGGGAATCATAGCCCTCTCGTAGCCAAGTCAATGGACTTGCCTTTCTTGCTTGAATCAACTTCCTAAACCTCTTCCCGTGACTATTTTAAGAACTTTCAAATGGGACAGGTGATGAGGGAAGACCTTCTATCTTAGACAATCAAATGTACAGAATACATACATATAAGGAAAGCAGTCTACTCATGCCCAGACACAGCAGAATAAAAGGCCTAACTCTACTCTCAAAGTAGTTAAGTTACCCAAGGGTTCGGTATCATAATCTAATAGTATGCCGGAACTCTTTCTCTTAAGGTGCGGAGCGAACTGTCGGCAATCTTTTTGGCTTGACCCAGAAGTCTTATGTCCTCCAAGTCGCACGGCGTTTTAACCGAAAGAACTTCTTGCGCAATTCATGCCTTTCTGTTTTTATGACCAGAAATTCTTTCTTTATTTCCATTTCAAATTGTTCTCTGGACTCGTTTTTCGTCTGAAGAAAGATTGATATGGCGGGCATGGTTTGGTAGATTCAGTGAGGTGATTATGGATTTTTGTCTTCGTAGATGTGTGGAGTTGGCCACTCTGTTTTCTATCGCCATTCTACAGCTGGTCAAAGATTTTTTATTGTGTATGTGGATGACATTGTAATCACAGGATATTCTAGTGATGGCACACAGCAGTACAAATTGTTCCTGCAGAGTCAGTTCCAAACTCAAGATTTGGGACAATTGAAGTACTGTTTTTGGTATTGAGGTAGCCAGATCTCAATCAGGTACTTACCTATCTCAGAGAAAGTATGTTCTTGATCTGCTTAATGAGACAGGGATGTTGGGATCCAAGCCAGTCGATCACCTATTGATCTTAATACTAAACTGATAGTTGATCAGGATGAGTTGTTAGCAGATCCAGGGAGATACAGCAGGTTGATCGAAAGTTGAATCTTGTGGGATTTTCCTTAAGATCGACATACACCAATCATGGGCGAGACAAAGTAGTGCTTTTACCTGAGAACTATGAAACTCTTGTTTTCATGCCCACGAATCTGCTGGAAGAGGGAAGCCAGGGAGTAGGCACCCGAAGATGCTAAAGGAGCTAGCCACTATCATCGTATATAGAAGAGGAAAAACTCTTTGGCTGCATGAAGAGCGAAGCTGAACTTTTGCGACTAGCTGAAAATAATAATCGATAAGGCCTTTCACGCCCACCTTCCCCGACACTTTGGCTTAGTCTTCTAGAATGTGTGCCGCGAGTGATCAGTCTGCATGCTTAACAGCCTTCCTTGTCTGAATCCCTTTGTAAATGTAAAAAAAAGGAGGCTCCCTCATGGGTCTTTGAGGCTATGAGCAAGAACCACATTCCTTAAATAAAGTATACCCGAAAGCACTTTCTCTAGAATGGGTCAATCCTACTAAGAACCATGCTAAGGCTTCGGGCGAGCAAATGAACTAATGGGAGAACTGCTTGCGGGGAAGACCCGCCATAAAACTAGATCAAGAAAGATAGAAAAGAAAGAGCTCTCAGTAAGGTTAGAGAGAGAAACTCTCCCTAGGCGAAATCTGTCCTAGGCGCCTTACCATCGTTGCACTTGATATTTTTCGAGATTTCTACTTCCTTTCTCAGCTTGTTGGGAATCTTCCCCGTGGGTTCTCTCCTCGTCCGCACATAAACCTTCTTTTCCCCGTTTGTGTTATTTTTTCGACCCAACAGGTTTGCTGGGTGTGGGATTCGTGCAGCTAGCTGTGCACTCTGCTAGCATGGCTAAGAAGAAAAAGAAGGCAGAAGCACAGAAGAGGGTTGCTGGAGACGACCCGCCTGAGTTTGCTGGGCTGAAAGCCAAGAACGCCATGGCTGTTGTAGTCAAGGAATCGCAGCAACATGGTATGGAACGTGATAGAGGCAGCAAGAGTGTGGAGGATGTTTCTGAACAGGTCTCGTCCCCAAGCTTGTCTCAAACATTAGGGGATGAAGACACTGATGCAGAATCAAGTGATATTCAACAGCAGCCGTTGCAGCAAAAACTGGCATGTAAATGTGCAGACAAGGTGTTCGATGAAATGCCAGCGACTTTGCTACTGCACGCAAAGGCGCAGACCAGGTGTTCGATGAAATGTCTGGGAGGGAGTCAGCCACAGAACGCGAGACTCCGTTTGTGAATTGATTTGCGGATAATCGTAGCCCTTCCCAAGGTTTCAAACTTGAAGCTAACGGACAACCAGATGAAGAGGTAGTCTTGGAAGCCGAAGACTTAGATGTGTTGACAAATGCGTTTGGTTTTGCCTTAATTGGCTATGTTGCGGGTAAATCACCGGGTAAGCAAGTTATCATTCAATGTTGTAATGCTTGGAACGTGAAGTATCAACTTCGTTTTCATAATAGTGGCTGGTTGGTGATCAAGTTTGAGAACGAGCATGGTCGAGATGCAGTCCTAAGCGGGGGGCCGTATTATAGATACGGGCGACCACTCTTGCTGAAAATCATGCCCGAATTATTTTATTTCAATGACCACGAAATCAACAAAGTTCCAGCTTGGGTCCAGCTACCGAACTTGCCTTTCGAATTCTGGAATGCGAAAGCTTTAAGTAAGATTGCTACTCGCATTGGCACCCCACTGCAAGCTGACTCGAACCAAGCAGCGCCTCTCTTATGCGAGAATTTTGGTTGAGATAGACGTCTCAAAAGAGCCCACTAAGGAAGTTAGTATTCGTGTTCCGGATGACACAACTTGATCCCAAATGATGGTGTACGAATTTGTGCCAAAGTTTTGCACTTCTTGCAAAGCCATTGGCCACGTAAAAGACACGTGCCCGTACTACAAGGCTGCTGCGTATGCTGCAACTAAGCCAAAGGATGTTGCTGCCAACACAACTCCTACTTCGGGTGGACAATCTATGGAGAAACAGCAAACGCAAACGGTTCTGGGTTCGAAACTGAAATCGTGGAGCGATAGCCAACTAAGGCCCGTTGGAAAGCAGTTTTTGGTAAAGGCCTTTGGTCCTCCTAAGGGGCCGGAATAGAGAGAAGGGAATAAAAGTAAGCATAATTTTTTCGGGCAAGACCGAAGCTTTACTAATAAATGCTAGTCTTGCTTCATTGTTATTTAGAGACTACCTGAATTGACTTACTTGGTAGCCTACATGAGTATCCAGATGGATAGAGACTAATCTCTTTCTACATGCATAGCCCCACCCCAGATACATGCTTTTTCTCCTTTATCCCGCTTCCTTTCAGCTCTTTTCTTTCTTATTTATTCTTACAACTATCACTTTATAAACCCGACCGGCTTTTTAAAACCGTAACATATCAGGGTAGTACGCCTGGAACAAAAAGGTTCGGCGTACAATTTCGGCGATTACAAAAAGAAAGGAGTATCTCCCTCTCCCTTAGTGTCTTTCCACTTCCGTCGTTCAGGAAGAAACACTTCGCCTAATTTTTTTGAATCTCGGCCCGGTTTCTCCCGACTAACCAATTACGTTACGACCACTGAACAAACTTGGTTGACGAACATGGTTTATGCGCCGCTAATGTAGCGGCTTGCCGAGCATTTGACAAACTCACACCATCCATTTCAAATGGGATTTGTCCCGTGGACACACGAGCAATCCAACTCGTAGGATTTCCTTTTCCTCTTCCCATTCTGACTTCTGTAGGTTTCCCGGTAATAGGGAGATCTGCGAGAACTCTTACCCATATCTTACCATTTCTTCGGAATTGTCTGCTCATAGCACGATGGAAGTGTCCGATTGTAGCCCGACGCGCTGCTTCAATGGCTTGATATGAAAGACGCCCAGCTTTACAACTTTTAGTGCCATATCTTCCAAAACCAAGTTTTGTACCATCCGGTTTGCAACCCCTACTACATCTGCCTTTACAATATTTACTATATTTCGTCCGTTTCGGATATAGCACGTCCCCCTTTTTTTTTACTATATGAAATCCACACTTTGACACCTGAGATTCCGTAACGAGTAGATACTTCCACAGGAGCATAATCGATTTTCTGGTTAAATAAATTACGAGATGTTTTTCCATACTTTCCGCATTCTGTTCTAGCAATTTCTGCGCCTTCTAATCGACCGGAACAACATATACGGATCCCCTCAACCTTTTTTTGCATTACTAATTGAATATCCTTCACTATTTGACTAAAAATGGAACGAAATGATTTTCTTTTGGTCCTCAGTTGAAAAGAGATGTCTTGAGCAATCGGAGAAGCGCTTTGATAAACAAATTCTATTTTGACTGACTCAATTAAGGCATTAGTCTTTGTTCTATTAGACAACAAAAATCGCATTTTTATTACTTCCTTTAAATAAGAGTTGTACCCGTACGGAATTTTTATGTTTCTCAGTATGATCTTTATCATCATCTCTATTCCCTTTCTCCATTCTGCTATCCCACCTAGGTTTCTGAATTTCTCTATCAATTCCATTACCTTACACTTACCCATGAGGTTTCAACATTTGACCCTTAATTGATCTAGGAGTTTTTCCCGACATCCTCAAAAAAAAGGTTCTTATACACCCCGACCCTATCTCTTAGAAATAACAAGATAGCACCGATGAAAGGAAAGAGCGAGGTGGCGGTTTTTGTTGTTCCCGCAAAGCGAAGATCATTCGCTTGGCGAATGAAGTGGGTAAACTTCTTTTTGGCTTCGGCCAAACACTTTTTCTCGCTGGTCGAGCTTTCTACAAAAAAAGCGATGCGAGAACGTATTCTCTTATATAAGCTTCTTCCCTGTACATTCGCTCTCCCCATCGTAGATGGTTCAGCCGCGCCCGGTGCCACGAAATGATTGAGAACTACGACGGGGTCGAAATGCATTTGGTTCTTTGTATTCAATAAGTATTGCATGACCGAATAATTCAAGGAGGGGCGCACTGCAGGGAGGGTCCTTTTAAGTAGATGACTCGTCGGCCCGTCGGAGCGGGACTTCTTTTTGAAAAATAACTTGAATAACTTCGTTTTTCTGAAGGAGTCGTAATGTTCTATCAGGAACGCTATGCCATTTACAACCACGGCGTATTTCGGATGCAAGAAGGCCCCGCTGACCCGAAGTGATTTAGAGAGATTCTTATTTCTTGATGGTGATCGGTCATGGTATCCATAGCGTTGCTTTTTTTTTTGGCCAAATCCTGATTTCGTTTTGCTTCTTTCGGTGGTCGAGCCTGATCGACTCGACTCTTTTCGTTGCCCCCTGGCCTATCACTTCGTTTCGTTCTTCTTCTGTATCGTCGCTTGAATGAAGACACCCGATCGGCCCGACTTTCCCGAATGTTGTCCACCACCGGCCCTTCTCCTTTCCGGGTCTGGTTTTTTCGCGTCGTTTTAGTCGTCGTGGTCGACGGGGAAGAAAGAAATGAATGAATGTTCTTTTAATAAAATGTAAAATAATACACATACCTAGACGAAAGCCAAAGGTGAGTCTCGTAGGTGGACGTATCGAACCGAAATAAGATCTCAGATTGACATCTTGATCCACCGATTTACCATAATAATAAATAGAGTCAATGGTGACTCCGCCGTGGGTGGGAAGAGCCGCTTCTTTCTTGCTTGATAGGGGGGCTTCCATTCACCAGCAAAGAAAAAAAGTGCTCTCCGAACCGTGCTGGATAGTCACCCATCACACGGCTCTCAAACTCAACCTGTGGTGGATCCCGGGGGACAAAGTCAAAGCGCTTGATCCTTTGCCCCATACTTTGAGATGCTCCTCCCCGCCCGCCGATCAAGCAGCGACGCTGCTCGTGATAGGCTTAGCTTTAAGCTGCTATCGTTCGGTTCGGATAAGTCAAGTCCCTTCGGTCGGTTCGCTCAGGTGGTCTTCTCTTATCTTCCCTAACGTTCAGAGTTGTTCTGGTTTGAGAAAGGAGCACCGGCCGAGCGCCCTGAATGAATAAGAAATGGACAGCAGAGAGAATCAATGATTCTTATTCAACCGAGTTGAAACTAGCAACATGTTGATTACACACCGGAGGTTAGTAAGAACTGAGGGGCAATGCCCCCTAACCTAAGTGGGCCTACCAGCGAAACAACTGGTACTTGATTGGGGCGCGGGGGCGGTTTGGTTTCGTGCAACGCCCTCGCAGTAGGAAGAGACAGTTGTCATTTGAAAGGAAACGCCCTTTGTATAGGGTTCCAAACCCGCGCACCCTGATAAAAAAGCCCTTTCTATGTTATTAGTAAAGCCTAAACGTCCTTATTAAAAGCAAAAGCGCTAACGCGCCTTTCCTTTCTAATATTAGAAAAGCAACCTTTCGCCTTTATTGATATAAAACAAGCTTACTTACTAATAAAGCGGCAACAAGCACCTTTTTTTCTCAAAGTAAAGTTTCGTGCTTGTTACTTTAGAAAGATTGCAGCGTTAGCGAAACAACTTCTCATTTTCTACGAATCTACAACTCTCTTTACTGAGCGAGACTCCATCCATATCCCTTCCCTAACAAGTACTAGTGGGATATTCTAAAATTTCTATTCTATCATTTGTTTGACATTGACAGCTTAAACTAGGCTTCATTTTTGATAGGTTAGGTTTTCGGTCTTAATCAAGATAGGTCAGGGGCGCGTCGGAATGGTTGGTGGCTGCTTAGTCTCATCCGAGAGTCTAATCTTTTTGTACTGCTTTTTTCAAAGAAAAAAAAAGAAGGGGTCGATTTAGTAGGCTCCTTCCCTTCCACTGCATAACTGCGCTAGCTGGTACTACGAGCCCTCTGTCCCACACATCTATCCAGCTAGCTCGCGTGGTTCACCGGTTCCACCGAAAACTCTCATTTGTTGAAGCGGAGCATAGTGCGCTTTAGGCGCCGAGCGAGAAACGTCTCCTCTTTCGTTTCGGTTTATTCACTGATCTGAAACTTAGCACTTGTTTTCTTATTGATTCCAGGGCAGGGGCGGCGGCGTTCTTTTTTGAAGTCTATCCGAACCGAATTAGCACTTCTCAGATCAGGCTAGGCCTCTCCAGCTGAGCTGGGCGCCGGGGCCCTGGATGCGCTAGCGATCATCGCATAGGGGGGTTGCCCGGGTTTCTCGGCCTGGTATCCTACACCTCGCGTTCATGATATCTACATTCAACTGTGCCCCGGAGACACGGTCGAAGCACGCGCCCGTCCAATGTGCTTCTTTCACGACATGCTCTGGTTCCGGGTGTTTTCCAGTGGTCTTCTAGCGTTAGAAAAAGTCGTGTCCGTCCCGGACATCTGCAACGTCCCCCCACGCTTTTTTTTTTAATATAGGACAAACAAACTGAAGGAAAAGACTGACCCATTCGGTGACTTTCGCGGTCGCCCTCACTGAACCGACTTGAATCTGAACTACGATTCAAATCAAGTCTTACCGAAATCAGATTTCCTTTTCGTGCCATATGCGCTTAGACTTTACTTTTTTACCCTTTTTTTTCCCGGTCCAATATTAGTTCTCGAAAGTCTTCGTTTCCGTGTAGAAGCAAACTCTCCAAATTTATGACCAACCTTTCCTTCAGTGATCTTACAACGAACAGGAGTTTTTCCATTGTAAATTCGTACAGAGCAATCAACGAATTCCGGCAAAATAGAAGATCTACGTGACCAAATTTTCCTGTTCAAAAGAAGTCTTCTTCTTCATTCTCAACAGGAATGCATCAAAAAAAATTCCCTTCCATATAGATCCTCGTGGCATGAACTCAGTATTTCGTAATCATTCAATTACACCCTAAAAATATCCATAGGGTCAGCTCCTCCTCCTTCTCCTTTAGGATAAGATCGTCGTTGGTCCTTAGAACATTCTCGGCTGCCTCCGGAAAAAAAGCTGTAACCAGTGACTAGCTCCGCTATAGAGCTACGCGTACACCGCCACGTCGAGACTCTCTCTTTCAAAAGTGACCGGCTTGTTGAAGAGGGAAAGATCACTCCTAAATGCAGCTGTGATCTTCTATACGATACCACCAGATGCGGTCGGACCAGATCGTTTGCCCAAGTAGCCCCCTGGAAGAGTTAGGGGAAGATTTATATAGGTATCTAAAGATTCAAGTCTCTTTATTTAACTGTATCGCTAATGCTTCTCGTCTTCAGCAGTCGGGACAGTTGTCACAGAAGGTAGCTCTCTTCCAGCCATTTCTTCAAAATGACCCTAACGTTCTCTTCTGTGCATGGAAACTTTGGCGGTGGTAGCCGTTTTTGGGTTTTGATCAATTAGAGTCGCAAGGAGTTGGAGTTTGCTGCTCGTTGGTAGTGTAATGTTGACTAACCGGCTCCGTCCCTCTATGATGAGCTCAAGCTTTCCAAGTGGACGAGGACCAATCTTCTCTTTCTTTAGTCATGTTCGTCTTATGACATTAGCCTTTGCGGATTCCTTAATCCGCGCGCGGGACAGCTGTCTCGGCACATGTCAATCCTTATGTCCCCAGCGAGCAGGTCAAGGCACTCTATGTTGCTGCTTGCCTTTAACTTCCAGTCTGCCAAGCAAGCTTGTTTATTGGGTTAAAAACACCAGAGGTCCTCCACGTTTGTCACTTTGTAACACATCAGTCCCTATTCTTTGTCTCTGTAATAAACCGGTCCTCTATGTTTTAAAAATGTGACAAACAGATCCTTTTCTGAAAATTTGAAGGACCTGTTTATTACAAATTGAAAACATGAGGGACCTGTTTATTACAGACATGAAAGACCTATTTATTACAAAAAGGATTTGTTTGTTACATTTTTAAAACATAGAGGACCGGTTTATTACAGAGACAAAGAATAAGGACTGATGTGTTATAAAGTGACAAACGTGGAGGACCTGTGGTGTTTTTTACCCCTTGTTTATTCTATGTTATTGATAAATCGGTATTTCCCCAAACAACCGCTAGCTTTCATACGCTTCAGAAGTTGTTTTGTCTCCAAACAGAGAGCTCGTAGGCCTTCCTTATTCTTCAGATAAAAGTAGTGACGAGCCGACTACAACGACTACATGCGCATCTAGTGCAGTGGCTTGGAAGCAAGCTACCTTGACCATCCTCCGAAGCTATAAATAATCTACTGATCAAACGCTGTAGGGGCGGACTGCTCTACATTCAGCCACGCCACAGTGCCCCACTTCTTTGCGGGACGAAATCCGGCACGGCAGCCAATTGCTGGCTCTGAATAACAAGCCCAGCCATAAGTTAAATTATAACATAAAGGGGCGGGGTTGCACGCGAGCCGAGTAACGTAGATGCACAAGAGTACTTCGCGCCACAACCATCTCTTTTTTATGGGTTCTACGGACCGATGCCTGCTGCTTCATCTGGGAGAAAAGAATCATAGATATGCCGGTCATTAGCAGGAAGAACCACCATAAAAAGATTCCTCGTGTATCATCTGTAGCAAAACTATGAACGGGAGCTAGCAATCCGGACCGTATTGAAAAGGTTCCTGAGACACAGCATGGAAGAGTCACAATATTCAGAAACGAGGTCCAAGAATGAAGAAGGAGTAGAATTACTGAATGAATACGAGATGTGGCTAATACCCGAGGCATAGAAGAAGCATTTTCTACGGGATCCCGAAACCACCAGCCACCCCGACCTAATTCATGATAAGCCCACCAACTTCCAGGCAAGATGCCTACGGTTAAAAACCACCAACATGTCAAGATCCAAATTAGAATAGGTTCCTGGTCCTGGTCAGAGACCACTGTGTTCGCGCCGACGGTCCAACAAAGAGGCGAAGTAGTGGTCTCTTTCTTTCCATTACGAACGACACACTTCGCCTGCTCCCTCCCCGTGTCCACTAGTGCTCCTGTCCAGAGCGAAGAGAAGGCGAAAAAGCGCCGCCGAAGCAGCATGAGCGGGCTTCTATTGCTACGTAACAATAGAGCAGGATAGCATTTTGCACCCACATGTTTGAATTTTAGGGTAAAAAGCTCGCTTGTTATATGGGATCCGACGCATCCAGCAGAGCGAAGCAGCGTTCCATTCTTTTCGGCGGCATCCTTCCGCATTGGCGGCGAGTGGAGTGCCCCAATCCCATTCATCATTTTTTATCTATATAAGCCAAAGCCCATAGCACTGGCGATGCCCCCGGAATAAATGCAAGGAGGATGTATCGCTGATATAGGATCTTGTGGAACAGGATTTGATTCTGAAAGCGGTTCGGTACAAACGAAGAAATGTCGAACAAAAGGATCGGAACTCGCTGATAGGAAAGGAGAGAAAAACAAAGCAATGCCAAGAGCTCCGTCAATTCGCTGTTCATCGATAGACGAAGCTCTCTCTTTATCATCTCGTGCCAGATGCAACAAAGGATGAGTCCTTTTTCCTTCTCGCGAACCACGGGAGCGCCTAGCGTCCAGAGGAGCAAAGCTCATTTTCCTTTCAGGGTAAAGCGGCGCATAAAAAAGGGCCGATCCGTCAAAAGTCCGGTTCCTTCGCGAACGAAGTTCAGAATCAACAAGGGTTCGTAGAACGAAGGGAGTGTACAACTGGGGCGCAGCCCCACTTTTTTGTTCGTAATGAGGAAGAGATAAAATGGAGTTATTCACGAAGTTCGAGACAAAAAAATAAAATTTATCTCTATGGCCTCCTTGTTTTAAGACATTATGGCTTTGGGGTCGACCCCGGTAACAAAGAAAAAATCCATAAAAATTTGGGATCCGACACAATAATAAAATACTACCCTCATGATTAGACCATGTCCCTGAGATTTGATAAAATAAAGGTACATTAGCGGTTAATACGTTGTAATTGGATAAGTTATTAGGAATATGACGGAACGAAAGACCAATGAAAGAAAGAAGAATGCACCAAAAAGCAGGTGCTGCACCAAACGCTGGTGGTTCTTTCTTGTTGTAAGTGAATGCAACGAAAAGACCCGGAAATAACGAATAATGAAACAATTCATCTATTTCAGCTTTGATCCACAAGAAAGGTGGCAGGATTCGAACCTATGGCCGGCCCGACCTTGACCTGTTGGGTTGGGTGGCCGGGTCCCCTCGTCGCCTCTGTACCCGAAACAGATGCGCAGCGCTACCCAGCGAGTAACCTTGTCTCCCCTACCCTATGCCATTACCAATGGCGGGTAACCCCCGGACCGGCCGCCCCAGACCTAATAAGAACGATTATCCTTATGACCAAACAAGGCCCAGCTTACTTTTCGAGCAATAGTTTCACGATCCCGACCAGCAACTTGTTGGGAGTAGGGGCATCCAAGCTTGCCCAACCTAGTAAAGGGGCTTGGAGCTAGAGGGTTCTCCGGGGGAGATACAGTTTCCAGGTTGGATTTTTTAGATTAAATAGGACTAGTTGGGTAGATAGAGGTGGTGAAATCTAACCTTTGCATCGATGTTTGGCGGGTCGCTTGAGTGTCAAAACCAAGCGGTGGTTGTTTGTTTTTCCTTGGCTTATCGAATCTGCCTGCGTATGCCTTTTCCTCCTTTGATGACTCCCAGTAGAGAAAGCCTAAATTTGCCGATGTGGATTGAAAGAAGTTGGGGATGGACATGGATCCTTCCGCCTATCCGGAGTGTTGGAAACGAAGCAATTGTTTTTGTATTTTTTATTTCCCGATCACTGGAAGCAATCTTCACTGGCACAAGGATCTCCTCACAGGAACCTTCACTACGACTCGACAATGAGTTTACGAAGGCTTCGAGTAGTGCGAGATAGGCAAACTGCTATGGAATAGGTTAATCGCCGGAGACAAGAACGAGTGAATCTAGTTTCGAGAGCATGCCTTACTTTAATAGGGGGCGTAGAGTTTCTAAGTGAAGGCAAGCGCAACTATCTATTTCATATCCTCCCTGTCAGCAAGGCAGGTCCGCTATAAAGCCTACCGGCCAGAAAGTCCTCAAGAACGAGAAAGCCGACCAAAATACAATTCCATAACCGACTCTTGTTGCCGAATCTTACTTGTTCACTCCTAAGAACTCAGTAACGTGGCCAGTAAGTCAGCAGGCATTGAGTGGAGCTCCCAGACAGCGAGCAAAAAGCAGCGTGACAATGCAAGGTGGTAGGTGCCTCAATGTTGCTTCTTCCTTTCTAAGACAGTAAGTGAAGGAAGTAAGAGCAGCGTATGAAGATAAGTGCTTACTCCTCAGTAGCCCATATGAATCTGGTGACTATTGGTATCTTTAGTCTGAGTCGTCCGTCGGAATGAAGCGTTGGTCTTCTATATGACCGACATAAATTTTGTTGTTTTGGCAGATAAAATGGCACAAACAGAACGACGTTAGGGCTTATGTACATCGGAAGCCGGGGTCCGCCCGGCCCAGCCCCGACCTTACTGACGTCTATCTCTATATATGAATATATAAACGAAACCTCTCACTTACTGATACCACCTCTCTTCATATTCGACTTGAAGAAAAATCCAAATAAAAGCAAATGAGGACAAAGATTCCTGGAATACAGCTACACCGGAGGGAGAATTCATAAGACCACTAAAAAGCCTTAATAAAGATTGAATATTACACCATTACAATAGTCTCCAATAATAAACAAAGATAAGAATCCTATGCTATACTCTTTACTTTAAAATGAAAAGGTCTAATATTTCAATAAAGCGAGCTTCCTCCTCAAAAAAAGGGTGACGGACAAGTAAACTCCCGTGATTCAACTCTTTGTTCCCGTGCTTTGATTGGACAAATCCATGTATTTTATACCGATGTGAACCAATCATAAACATCCCAATTACATCTTTTTTTTTAGCTTCTACCCAAGGGGGAGCCTAAAGAGAAAGTTTAATTTGTGGTCAAGCAGAAATAAAGACATAAGTCTGGTCTCAAGGCTCCGAAACGAAATATACTGAAGAACATTCTATGGTAGCGGAGCTGATTTCCGATTCCCTGGCCGTAAGGTATGTTCATCCGGCCGAAGAAAGCTAAACGAATTCACGCACCTCGTTCTAATCGGTAAGCATGACTGGAAGTTGGTCATGGTTAGTTTGTCCGAAAATGCCTTACCCCAAGGTAAGGGGACCCTTTTTTATTTTATTCAACTTATGAAAACGGATCTGGAATAATTTATTAATAAAGCAGCTCATTAAGTGTGTAATGTGAGCCATCAAATAATGGATGATCTACCATTGTGTAAGGTTCATCAAGATGTATAGGTGCACCGCCATAGCCGCTCTCTGCCCAGCATGAATGAGAAAGAAGAGGGGTTTTCGCGTCTAGATGGATCATCAGAATTAGGAAGCGGGCTCTAAAGGCCCTTTTTTTTATTGAGATTACCCATCTATGCTACTCCCCTACATGGGTTACCCCTAAAGGTAAAGTTATTAAAACAGAGTTTCCTAGCCTCTCCAATGAAGGGCGCCCCTACGGGAGACTGAAAAAGACGAATGATTCGAACGGAAAGACGGCTAGAACGCCTTAGATCTACTTGAGAATGGGTATCTGCCGAAGTAATGCCTTAGGCCAAGTAGAACCAATGATTTCACACTCGTAACCATTGAAAAGGGAAACCGAAGAGCTCCAATCCCTTGATTTCGTAGCCATTGCCGGAGAAGAGTCAGAAGACAGCAGGTCGGGAGGAAGGGATGTAAGCCCCAGCCAGAGGTTGGTAAATCAGTGTGGGAAAGACCCTCGTTTGAGTATGCGCCATCCCCCTCACTTCCAGAAAGCCGTTGAGCGTATGTGTAGCCTGAAACTTTGGTAGAACATCCGGCTATAGAAGGCATCTGGTTCTATACAAAACCAGTAATCATCAGAATATGCAATTACCCGATCAGAATATAAAAAACTGGATCTGGAAGGAATGTCATTAAGTGAAGGAGTCCTCGTAAGCGCATAGGCAAAAGAGCTTGGTGCTCGTTGTTCACCATTTGCTGTGCTGTTACACATGGGCGAGACGAAGAAAAGCCCCCTCGATATAGGTGAGCAGCGAGAACTGCACTTGCATTAGTAGAGGCGATGAAATAGACTGTCCACACTCTTGTCTGTGAAGCGAAGCAAGGTTTTTCAAAACCAGTGACTCCTCTAAGAAAGGCATCGGCGGTAAGTTTCCTACGGCGAGCTCGAGCAGAAGGCGCAGCCGAAGGCTAATAAAGCCCTACTTTGATCCAATTCCAGCAAGGTAATCCCATTGGAAAAACCTGACTGAACGTGAGGATGTTATGTCGACTTAATCCGTGGTTGAATATGTTATCTCGGCTTAGCCAGAAGTTGAAGATTTCGATGCCGGAGTGAGAGGTCTCTAAAAAGGCGAACTGGGCTCAGGAGCCGCTCAAGGGAAGAAGGATCTCGGGATTCAACCTGTTGTAATGAATTAGTCCTCCTACTCAAATTCGTCATCAACCACTTTCCGTCTTGGATCTGAGTCAACGGCATTAGCATTTTCTTATCACTACGCTGTCTGTGAAGAAAAAAACTAGGCAGCTTTCGCCATATTGCCACTTTCAAAGCTTGGGTTTGAGAGGATACCTAATACTAATAGGTGTAAAATAGAGGTTTCAAGGTCTTTAGCAGCCCGTTTCACTCTTTTTCTACAATCACTGGCGTAACATAATTGGCCGATGCCCTTGCTGCGGATTCGTCTGGTCATTGAGATTCGCCTCTTTTGCTCTCCCATTCGAAACCAGGCGGAAAGACACCCGTCCGAAGGCCGAACTGGATTACTATACAAATAATGTGACCGTTTGCAGATTCTGCCTCGCTAAGTGGTTTTGTATCACAGTCTTCTAGCCCCGATGCCTATCCTCAAAGGAATAAGGCAGGCCGCAGTGAGAAACTAATCCATTGACCCTTTCTTTTTCATCTGCCTTTTCTTTCTTCTGCTGAATTGAATCGATTCAACCTCTGATCAAAAAGATATACCTTGGTTATATTTCATCTCTTCAACAAGTTTAGTAATGAGCATAACGGCCCTATTGTTCCGATGGAGAGAAGAACCTATGATTAGCTTTTCAGGAAATTTCCAAACGAACAATTTCAACGAAATCTTTTTTTTCCAGAAGGGAATGGTTTAGCTCAGTTAACAACTGAGCAATCAGGGTAAGGCACCACCCTAGCATCAACTCACCCTTTCGTATAGGATCGGTGGGATGCCGTAGCTTCAAGCAGGCAAGAAATATTCTAAAAAAGTAGCTGTAGCTAGCTCTTTCTCTGTCGTATTGTCCGCTACTTCACTCGAATCCCTAAGAGTTATGTATAGAGATGAAAGGTTCAAGGGAAGTCAACGGGTGATCCCTCGAAAGAGTAAGTACAACGAGGGTGATCAAAATGTCAATTCGGAGAGAGGAAGATCGACTAGCCAACCAAAGTAGAGGACCTCCTCGAGATGGGGAGATAGTTTGACCACTTATATTATAGGAATGTTATTCAATAGCGCACCAAATGCGCGCAATAAAGCAGTGCGCTAAGAAAGAAAGAGTGAAGAAGTGACCCGAGGTACGAAGTGTTAAAGAAAGTGATTTAATGATTTCAATTTCAGGAACTTAACTGAATTAATGATTTCACAGAGGTGGCACATTTTTACTATTGGGATAACGTTTAATACACGTAAGAGCGAACAAGAAGAGTTATCACAAGGCAAGTGTTAATTCCTCTTGAAAGTGAGTGAGTGACTTGCTTCTCCGCCTATGAGCTAGATGAGCTAAACAACATAGAGATATCGCTTTGATCCTGCCTTCCGTAGAGCTTAAGGGAATTTTCTTAAGCCTTTTAAATTCCCCAGGGTGGCTGTTCAGTAACTCCTACCCCTAATAGAAAGAGAAGAGAAATTGCTCGCGCGCTTCGTCAAGTGAGAGAAGAGAGAGGATCTTACGCCGAACAGATCACCGGCTCCGAAGGCCCATTTAGGTGCCTATATTGGGGGCATCTTTGGCTCCACGGCTTCTCAATCCAATCTTGAAATGAATACGCGGCAAACAATACGAGATAGTAAGATTGTTTATGAAATAGAAGTAAGTGTCTTAGACTTGCTTCATTGCCCATGTGCTCACGAATTGGATTTGAACCAATATCAAGCTACTTGCCCTTTAGTAGATCGTGAGTGGGTCTGTCGTCCTCCTCATTATAGTCCTCCTAAAATCAATAGCATTTCGTCGGAATACATCCTGTCTTTTCACCTTAGTAGTCCTATGCATAGTCAGTACAATAGCCCCAATCATGGCTACTAATAAAATAAGACTAGGAACCAAAAACCAGACGAAATAGTAGGTATAAAGTAAATTGCCCAATGTTTCCAAATTAGTCCAACTTCGTACCTTTCCGGTATAAACCGTATATCTCAGAGAGGTCGTATTTCTTTGAGTTGGTAGTAATGGAATGGTTTCATTATCTAAAATGAAGAACATTTCCCACCAAAAGATCAGTCCAATAATACCACTCACTAGTAAATAGCGCAAGACTTTTTCGTGAATCTCCGCTATTTGAATATGGAACATCATAACAACGAATAGGAATGAAACGGCTATAGCTCATATATGAACTACTGGTAAGATCATAGCGGAGAAGTCGAGACCTAACAAAAGAAGTAAACCAGAAGTGTCGCGAAAGACTGGGATGGGAAACAAAATGGAATGTACGGGATTTTTAGCACGTGCAACCATCAAACCAGAGACCAAAGCAGGGCTCGAAAAAACAGAAAGTATCGTAAGAAGGAAATCGATAAGAAAAAACTGACAACTAGAGAAGAAGAAGCGCCGTAAAGGTTTTTGGTAAGGGTTTGGTTTGTCCTCTAATTTCTACAAATGTTATAGTTCTGTTTGATCCATCTATTACTAGAGACATGTTGTTCGTTGATCATGTCTGTGATGATGAACGAGAAATGAGCGACGAACAAGACACCCATGTTGCTCAAGCACACTGAAACCAGCCTCTAACAGCCAGCGTTGGTGGTACCAGATTGATGATTTCGTTGGGTTTGCCTTCTCCTCTCGTGACTATGGTTGGAGGCGATTCCCTGCTCAAGAGACGGGCAGGATCTGTTCGCATGAAGCTTGGAAAATGAAAGAAACATAAAAACTAAGATTCATCTTTGGCGACTAATACACTATCTCTGGAGCAACCGATAGGAATCAAAATAATTATGGCGTACTTTCCACCGCAAGGAGCCGCTCAAAAAAATTTCAGACCTTTCACCGATGCCCATAACTTTTCTGCCGGCGTTCCTGGAAATTCACCCGAGCATCCAAGAGGACGTCTCCAACAGGACAAGAAACGTGTCTAACGGGACCAGGAGATGTCTCCAACATGACGAGGATGTCTCCAACAGGACGAGGGAACGTCTCTAACAGACGAGGGGACGTGTCCAACATGGCGAGCGGTCGTCTCTAACAGAAGAGGGGTCGTCTTCAACAGAACGAGGGGTCCTCTCCAACAGGGCCAGGGGTTGTCTCTAACAGTCAGGGGACGTCTCCAATAGGGCCAAAGTATATCTCCAATAGAGAGATAGGACATCTCCAATAGGGCGAGAAGACATCTCCACCAGTCGAGGGGACGTCTCCATCATGACCAAAGGACGTCTCCAGCAGGTCGAGAGGACGTCTCTAACAGGTCGACGAGACGTCTCCAACAGTTAAGGGAATGTCTCCAAAAGGACAAGCAAACATTTCCAATAGGGCGAGGGGACGTCTCCAACAGAGCGAGGGTACGTCTCCACCAGGGCGATGAGACATCTCCAACAGGTGAAGGGGACAATTCACACTTTTGAGAAGGAAACGGTCCCACCGTTGTTTAATCGTTGTTTTCTTTTTTATGATTTACACTTTGGAGAAGGAAACGGTCCCACCGTTGCTTAATACTGGTTTTGTTCTTTGAAGAAGTCGACATTTGCTTCTTCTCTCATCTTCCTAAAGATTTTAGGTTCTATCAGTGTATTAAATTAATTTGGGCGATTTACACTTTGGTGAATCTGCAGATTTAATCCATGTTTTGTTATTTTTGCAATGTTACTATTTTTTTATCTTTAAAAAAGTCTGTTCTATCTGTGATGCTTCCTCTCTAATCAATGGACGAATTAACTCAAGATAATGGCGTGGAAATCTAAAGTGACAAGCAGGAAATTGATAAGCAGAAAACTGACAACAAGAGAAGAAGAAGCGCCGTAAACGTTTTTTATAAGGGTTTGGTTTTTGCTCTAACTTCTAAAAATGCTATAGTTCTGTTTGATCCATCTATTACCAAATACATGTTGTTCGATAATAATTTCTGTGATGATGAACGTAAAATGAGCGACGAACAAGACACCCCTGTTGCTCGAGCAGACTGAAACCAGCCTTTAACAGCCATCGTTGGTGGTACCAGATTGATGATCCTGTTGGGTTTGCCTTCTCCTATCTGGCGACTATGGTTGGAGGCGATTCGCTGCTCAAGAAACGAGCAGGATCTGTTTGCATGAAGCTTGGAAAATAAAAGAAACAGAAAAACCTAAAACCATTGCCGGCAACTGATACACCATCTCTGGAGCAGCCCTTAGGAATAAAAAATAATTCCGGCGTACTCACCACCGCAAGGGGCAGCTCAAAAAAAATTCAGACCTTCCTCCGGTGACCGAAACTTTGCTGTCGGCGTTCTTGGAAAGTCACCCAAGAATCCAAGAGGACATGTCCAACGAGACCAGAAGATGTCTCCAACACGCAGAGGGGATGTCTCCAACATGACGAGGGAACGTCTCCAACAAAACAACGGGTCATATCCAACAAGTCCATGGGATGTCTCCAACAAGGCGATAGGACATCTCCAATAGGGTGAGGGGACATCTCCACTAGTCGAGGGGACGTCTTCATCATGACCAAGGGACGTCTCGAGGAGGGCGAGAGGACGTCTCTAACAGGGCGATGGGACGTCGCCAACAGTTGAGGGAATGTCTCCAAAAGGACAAGTGAACGTCACCAATAGGGCGAGAGGACTTCTCCAACAAAGCGAGGGTACGTCTCCAACCGGGCGATGAGACATCTCCAACAGGTTAAGGGGACGATTCACACTTTTGAGAAGGAAATGGTCCCACCGTTGTTTAATCGTGATTTTCTTTTTTGATGATTTACACTTTGGTGAAGGAAACGGTCCCAGTGTTGCTTAATCCTGGTTTTGTTCTTTGAAGTAGTCAACATCTGATTCTTCTCTCATCTTCCTAAAGATTTTAGGTTTCGTGATTGTATTAAATTAATTTGGGCGATTTACACTATGGTGGATCTGCATGTTTAATCCAAGTTTTGTTATTTTTGCAATGTTACCATTTTTTTATCTGTGAAAGGGTCTGTTTTGTCTGTGATCCTTCCTCTCTAATCAATGGCCTGGAAATCCAAAGTGACAAGTAGGAGATCGATAAGAAGAAAACTGACAACAAAAGAAGAAGAAGCGCCGCAACGGTTTCTGGTAAGGGTTTGGTTTGTGCTCTAACTTCTACAAATGCTATAGTTTTGTTTGATCCATCTATTACCAGAGACATGTTGTTCGATGATAATGTCTATGCTGATGAACTTGAAATGAGCGACGAACAAGACACCCCTGCTGCTCGAGCAGACTTAAACCAACCTTTAACAGCCTGCGTTGGAGGTACCAGATTGATGATTCCGCTGGGTTTGCCTTCTCCTCTCCGGAGAGTATGGTTGGAGGCGATTTGTTGCTCAAGAAACGAGCAGGATTTGTTCGCATGAAGCTTGGAAAATGAAAGAAACAGAAAAACTAAAAACCATCTCCGACGACTAATACACTATCTCTGGAGCAGCCCATTGGAATCAAAATAATACCGACATACTCACCATTGCAAGAGGCATCTCAAACAAAATTCAGACCCTCCTCCGGTGACCGGAACTTTACTGTCGGCGTTCCTTGAAAGTCGCCAAAGCATCCAAGAGGACGTCTCCAACAGGACCAAAAACATCTCCAACGGGACCAGAAGAGGTCTCCAACAAGTGGAGGGGATGTCTCCAACAGGACGAGCGAACGACTCCAATAGACGAGGGGATGTCTCCAATAGAACGACGGGTAACCTCCAACATGGCCAGGGGATGTCTCCAACAGTCCAGGGGACGTCTCTAACAAAGCGATAGGACATCTCCATCATGACCAAGGGACGTCTCTGTCATGACCAAGGGATCGTCTTCAACAGATGAGTAGTCGTCTCCAACAGACGAAAGGACGTCTCCAACAGAACGAGTGGTCGTCTCGAACAGGGCTAGGGGATGTATCCAACAGCCAAGGGGACGTCTCCAACAGGGCGATAGTACATCTCCAATAGAGCGATAGGAAATCTCCAATAGGGCGAGGGGACATCTCCACCATTCGAGGGGACGTCTCCATCATGACCAAGGGACGTCTCCAACAGAGCGAGGGTACGTCTCCACCAGGGCGATGAGACATCTCCAACAGGTTAAGGGGACGATTCACACTTTTTAGAAGGAAACGTTCCCACTGTTGTTTATTCGTGGTTTTTTTTTATGATTTACACTTTGGAGAAGGAAATGGTCCCACCGTAGCTTAATACTGGTTTTGTTCTTTTAAGAAGTCGACATCTGCTTCATCTCCGACTTTGGAGGCGATGTCGACATCTTCTTCATCTCCAACAAGTGGAGGGGATGTCTCCAACAGGACGAGCGAACGACTCCAACAGACAAGGGGTCGTCTCCAACAGACGAGGGGATGTCTCCAATAGAACGACGGGTAACCTCCAACATGGCCAGGGGATGTCTCCAACAGTCCAGGCGACGTCTCTAACAAAGCGATAGGACATCTCCATCATGACCAAGGGACGTCTTTATCATGACCAAGGGACGTCTCCAGCAGGGCGAGGGGACGTCTCCATCATGACCAAGGGACGTCTCCAGCAGGGCGAGAGAACGTCTCTAACATGGCGAGCGGACGTTTCCAACAGTTGAAGGAATGTCTCCAAAAGGACAAGCGAGCGTCGCCAATAGGGCTAGGGGACGTCTCCAACAGAGGGAGGGTACGTCTCCAACAGGGCGATGAGACATCTCCAACATGTTAAGGGGACAATTCAGACTTTGGAGAAGGAAATGGTCCCATCGTTGTTTAATCGTGGTTTTCTTTTTTGATAATTTACACTTTGGTGAAGGAAACGGTCCCACTGTTTCTTAATCCTGGTTTTGTTCTTTGAAGAAGTCGACATCTCCTTCTTCTCTCATCTTCCTAAAGATTTTAGGTTCTGTCATTGTATTAAATTAATTTGGGCGATTTACACTTTGGTGAATCTGCAGATTTAATCCAAGTTTTGTTATTTTTACAATGTTAGTATTTGTTTTATCTGTGAAAGGGTCTGTTTTGTCTGTGATGCTTCCTCTCTAATCAATGGACGAATTAACTCAAGATAATGGTCTGGAAATCCAAAGTGACAAGAAGGAAACAAGCAGAAAGCTGATAACAAGAGAAGAAGAAGTAACGTAAAGGTTTCATGTAAGGGTTTGGTTTGTGCTCTAACTTCTACAAATGCTAAAATTTTGTTAAATCCATCTATTACCAGAGATATGTTGTTTGATGATAATGTATGTGATGATGAACGTGAAATAAGCGACGAACAAGACATCCTTGTTGCTCGAGCAACCTTTAACAGCCTACGTTGGTGGTACCAGATTGATGATTCCGTTGGGTTTGCTTTCTTCTCTCCGGAGACTATGGTTGAAGGTTATTCCCTGCTCAAGAAACGAGCAGGATCTGTTCGCATTAAGCTTGGAAAATGAAAGAAACAGAAAAACCAAAAACCATCTCCTACGACTGATACACTATCTCTAGAGCAGCCTATAGGAATCACAATAATTCTGGCGTGCTCACCACCGCAAGGGGCGGCTAAACAGTTTTCAAACCTTCCTCTGGTGACTGGAACTTTGCTGCCGGCGTTATTGGAAACTCACCCAAGCATCCAAGCGGACGTCTCCAACAGACGAAGTGACGTCTCCATCATGACCAATAGACGAAGGGACGTCTCCATCATGACCAATGCACGTCTCTAGCAGGTCGAGAGGACGTCTCTAACAGGGCGAGGGGACGTCTCCAACAGTTAGGCAATTTCTCCAAAAGGATAAGTGAACGTCGCCAATAGGGTGAGGGGACGTCTCCAACAGAGCGAGGGTACGTCTCCAATAGGGCGATGAGACATCTCCAACAGGACAAGGGGATAAGCAGACTGAAACCAGCCTTTAACAGCCTACGTTGGTGGTACCAGATTGATGATTCCGTTGGCTTTTCCTTCTCCTCTCTGGCGACTATGGTTGGAGGCGATTCCCTGCTCAAGAAACGAGAAGGATCTTTTCGCATTAAGCTTGGAAAATGAAAGAAACAGAAAAACCAA
The DNA here is from genome assembly GCA_036936605.1 of Limnanthes douglasii subsp. nivea. Lineage (NCBI taxonomy): Eukaryota > Viridiplantae > Streptophyta > Magnoliopsida > Brassicales > Limnanthaceae > Limnanthes > Limnanthes douglasii. Next base: position 85,493,613 of record JAUPFV010000001.1, read on the forward strand.
AAACCATCTCCTACGACTGATACACTATCTTTAGAATAGCCTATAGGAATCAAAATAATTTTGGCGTACTCACCACCGCAAGGGGCGGCTAAAACAGTATTGAAACCTTCCTCCGGTGACCGGAACTTTGGTGTCAGCGTTCCTGGAAAGTCACCCAAGCATCCAAGAAGACGTCTCAAACAGGACCATAAACATCTCCAACGGGACCAAGAGACGTCTCCAACACAGCGAGGCAATGTCTCCAGCAGGACGAGGGAACGTCTCTAACATACAAGGGGACGTCTCCAACAGGGCGAGGGGTCGTCTCCAACAGACTAAGGGAACTCTCCAACAAAACGAGGGGTCGTCTCCAACAGGGCCAGGGCATGTCTCCAACAGTATAGGGGACGTCTCCAACAGGGCGATACGACATCTCCAACAGGGCGATGGGAATTCTTTACCAATCGAGGGGACGTCTCCATCATGACCAAAGGAAGTCTCCAGTAGAGCGAGAGGACGTCTCTAACAGGGAACATCGCCAATAGGGCGAGGGGACGTCTCCAGCAGAGCGAGGGTACGTCTCCAACAGGGGGATGAGACATCTCCAACATGACAAGGGGACGATTCACACTTTGGAGAAGGAAACGGTCCCACCGTTGTTTAATCGTGGTTTTCTTTTTTGACGATTTACACTTTGGAGAAGGAAATGGTACCACCGTTGCTTAATCTTGGTTTTATTCTTTGAAGAAGGTGACATCTGCAGATTTAATCCCTGTTTTGTTATTTTGCAAGGTTACTATTTTTTGCATCTTTGAAAGGGTCTATTCTACCTGTGATGCTTCCTCTCTAATTAATTGACAAATTAACTCAAGATAATGGCTTGGAATTTAAAGTGACAAGCAGGAAATCGATAAGCAGAAAACTGACAACAAGAGAAGAAGAAGCGTCGTAAAGGTTTCTGGTAAGAGTTCGGTTTGTGCTCTTACTTCTACAAATGCTATAGTTCTGTTTGATCCATCTATTACCAGAGACATGTTATTCGATGATAATGTGTGTGATGATGAACGGGAAATGAGCGACGAACAAGACTCCCTTGTTGCTCGAGCAGACTGGGCCATGGGAAGTCTCCAACAGCCCCAGGGGACGTCTCCAACAGGACGAGGGGACTTCTCCAACACGACGAGAGGATGTCTCCAACACGGCGAGGGATCGTCTCCAACTAACAAGGGGATGTGTCCAAGAAGTGCGAGGGGAAGGTTTTCAACAGAGCGAGGGGATGTCTCCAACATGACGACGGGATATCTCCAACAGGAAGAGGGGACGTCTCCATTAGGGAGAAGGAACGTCTCTAACTGGGCGAAGGGATGTCTCCAACAGTCGAAGGGACGTCTCTAACAAGACGAGCATACATCTCCAACTGGTTTAGGGGGCATCTCCAACGGGGCCAAGGGACGTCACAAACAGGGCCAGTGGACGTCTCCAACTAGACGAGGGGACGTCTCCAACAGGGTGAGAGAACATCTCTAACAGGGCGATTGGACGTCTCCAACAGGACGATGGGACGTCTCCAACTGGGCAATGGGTCGTCTCCAACCCGGCAAGGGGACGTCTCCAACAGGGCCAAAGGACGTCTCCAACAGGGCGACGAAACGTCTCCAATACGACGAGAGACCTTCTCCAACTGGTGGAGAGACATCTGCAACAGGGTCAGGAGATGTCTCTAACATAGCAAGGGGATGTGTTCAACACAGGGAGGGGTTACCTACAAAAAAAGAGGGGACATCTCCAACAGACGAGGGAATGTCACCAAGAGAGCGAAGGGGCGTCTTCAAAAGGGACAGGAAACATCGCCAATAGGGCGAGGTGACTTCTCCAACAGTCGAGGGGACGTCTCCAACAGGGCGATAGAACAACTCCAACAGTGTGAGGGGACGACTCCAACAGGAGAGGGGACGTCTCTCACAAAACGAGGGGACTTCTCCAACATGTTGGGAGAACGTGTCCAACTAGGTCAGGGGACGTCTCCAAAAGCTCCAGGGGATGTCTCCTAATGGACGAGGGAACTTCTGAAACTTGCAGAGCACGTCTCCAATAGGTTCAGAGGACGTCTCCAACATGGCGAGGGAATGTGTTCAATAGAGCGAGGGGTCATCTCCAACAGATGAGGGAATGTCTCCAACAGAGCGACGGGACGTCTCGAACAGGGCCAAGGAACGTCTACAACATGACGAAGGGCATCTCCAACAGGGTCGTGGCACGTTTACAAAAACGCAAGGGGCATCTCCAACAGGGCGAGGGAACGTCTCCAACATGACGATGAGATTTCTTTAAAAGAACGAGTGGAATACTCCAACAGGGGGAGATGATGTCTCTAAAAGGACGAGGGGACGTCTCCAACTGACGGGGGGATATCTGCAACAGGGTCAGGGGACGTCTCCAACATGGCGAGGGGATATGTTGTGCAGAGCGAGGGGTTGTGTCTAAAAGAAGAGGGGACATGTCCAACAGACGAGGGAATGTCTCCAACAGAGCGAGGGGGCGTCTCCAACATGGCAAGGAAACGTCGCCAACAGTGCGAGGGGACGTTTCCAACAGAGGGAGGGGATGTCTCCAACATCAGGAGTAGACTTCTCCAATAGGATGAGCTGAAGTCTCCAACAGGACAAGGGGAAGATTCACACATTTGAGAAGGAAACGGTCTCACCATTATTTAATCGTATTTTTCTTTTTTGACGATTTACACTTTCGAGAAAGAAACGGTCACACTGTTACTTAATCTTGGTTTTGTTCTTTGAACAAGTCGACATCTACTTTTTCTCTCATCTTCTTAAAGATTTTAGGTTCCATCACTATATTAAATTAATTTCGGCGATTTACACTTTGGTGAATCTGCAGATTTAATCCCTGTTTTGTTATTTTTGCAAGGTTACTATTTTTTTTATCTTTGAAACGGTATGTTCTGTCTGTGATGCTTCTTCTCTAATCAATGGACGAATTAAGTCACGATAATGGCCTGGAAATCCAAAGTGACAAACAAGAAATCGATAAGCAGAAAACTGACAACAAAAGAAGAAGAAGCGCCGTAAAGGTTTCTGGTAAAGGTTTGGTTCCTGCTCTAACTTGTACAAATGCTATAGTTCTGCTTGATCCATATATTCCCAGAGAGATTTTGTTCGATGATAATGTCAATGATGAACATGAAATGAGCGACAAACAAGTAACCCCTCTTGCTCGAGCAGACTGAAACCAGCCTTTAACAGCATGCGTTGGTTGTCACTGATGAGTCCGAATTCAGCATGCTCCCCGAACACGGACAGATCAGTCCAAGGCCTCCGGACCGGACAGATCACATGGACCGGACAGATCACTTTGAACACTATGACCATAGGACTGTTCGAACTATGACAAAAGTACTAAAAAACCTAAACACTTCTTAACTAAGCTACTTTCTCTCCTACTTAGAGCTCATGGGTCTTTGAACATGACCCGGGTCCATTAAACATGACCCGAAAGCCCATAAGGGCCCAAACTTTAGGGTATAAATACCCAACCACCTGCATTAACTATAGGTAATGAGAATTAACTCCTACCAAGCTGCTTAATTATCTCTCTACTCTCTGAACACTTAACACCCACATACCACCATAAAACACCAACTGAAATTACCAGCCTACCCTCAGGCAATTATTATCCACACCAAATTGGCGACCACAGTGGGAGCACGAAGGTGCCTGAGTCAAGCATTCAAAACCAGCTAAGAAAATATGTCCGTATGAATCCGGACAATCCAGAAGTACCACCAGCTCTGCTCAAAGTGGTGGGAGAGAACGATGAGTACACTATCGAAGAGCGTGATAGGCTCAAGGGTGAAATAGAAGCTCTGAGGGCTGAAAAGGCCAAGCTGGGCGTGAAAGAAAAATCCAAAGCATCAGCTGCTCATCACACCGATAACCCCAGGGAGCATGAGTCTTCAAAGACTCATGTGAGTACTAAAAAGACTCATGCCAGTTCTAAAAAGTCTCACCGGTCTAAGCCAGTGGAGAGTTCTGACTCAAGCTCAGAGTCTTCTGATAGCTCTTCGGACAGTGATGGAGTTGAAAAATCTATATCCTCTAGCAGCGATGAGGGTCGAACTAGAAAGAAGAAAAGGCAGATTAAAAAATACTCAAGAAAAAGGGATAGACAAGGAAAGATGAAAAGACATATTGGGAAGGGATCATCTCATAGTCGGAAGCATGTGGACAAGATGCTGATGGATCCCTTCGCTTTTCACGATGAGCCAGGTATCTTTGCAACTTCCAATGAGGGTACCGTGTTCAGTCGTGGAAGAAATTGGAGGCAATCTCCATTGTCTTCTAAAATTATGTCCGAAAACCTCCCTAAGAGGTTTGATAGCACCAAAATAGAGAAGTACGATGTCAGTACTGATCCAGACAACCATCTGGAACAATTAAAAAATTTCATGATGAACTTTGATGATGATGACAAACTACTCTGTAGGGCATTCTCCCAGTCATTCACGGGGAGTGCTCTAAAGTGGTACAACAGCCTGCCTCAGGGTTGTATTAAAGACTTCGACACTTTTTGGGTGGCCTTTCGAAGGCAGTTCGTAGGGAGTAAAGAGCTAAAGGGAAATGGAGACACAATAATCCATTTTGCCCAAGAGCCAAAGAGTCCTTGAAAGAATACATAAGCCGTTTTGTGAACACAAAGAATGGGTTGGCTGATTCCTTCGAACAGGTAGCAATAGCATCCCTGAGACAGGGTTTGAACCTAGGAAATCTAGCTGATTCAGTGACCAGAAAGAAGGCCATGACATGGGGAGGGTTGCTGAATCAGGTTGGCAAACAAATAAACGTCGATGAAACAAAGAAAACCAGGGTGCACAGACAGGTGAGGTCTACCCCGATGACACCAAATCCCAATCAGAATCAGTCCGGGAACAAAGTAAGAGAAACCGGACAGGGGCATGGTAGGGCAAAAGCTCAGTCTCAGCCAGCTGCTCCTGCTCAAAGTCAACAATCCAGAAATAAGAGAGGGCCATGGGTTCAACCAGAGTGGTTCGCAGAGTTAAAAGAAAGTGTGGCTACTATCTTTGATAAAACAAAGGATGAGGTGCATTACCGGAGACCGGCAACACTTCAGTCTCCCAGAGAGCATCGCAACAACTCTTTTTGCCAATATCACAATGATATTGGTCATACCACTGATGACTGCATAGCATTGAAACAAGAAGTTCAAAACTTGATTGAAAGGGGAAAGCTGGGGGCCTATGTGAAAAGAAGAGGGGGTAACAGGCCTGATAACACTTACCGGGTTGGTCCAAGTAATGCTGGTCCGGAGGGAGCCATGGTTATAGTTGAAAGGTTTGATGTGGAATCTGAATACTTGGATCCTGATCCAACTCGGAACAGAGTGGGTGCTATAGAGGAATGTTCTAGGTCGGTCTCCGGGCTCATTAAGTTTTTTGAGTCGCTTACAATTTCCGGAGGGGACACTATGACAGCTCCTACTGCTTCTTCGAGGAAGAGGCATGTTCATACTTTAGCCTCCCAGCTAGAAGGAGGCATGACATCCTATCAGTCACCAAACTCATTTCCCTTCATTGTGTTTGATGAAGATGATTTAAGAAACATTGCTGGCCCTCATGAGGATGTTGTTGTCATAGGAGCATCTATATGGGGCAATGGCATAAGATGAATCCTGGTGGATACTGGAAGCTCAGCCAATATCCTTTTCCTAACCACGTAAAAGAAAATGAAAAATCCAGCTGTAATTCAGAATTCGGACAGGTCAATCGTGGGCTTCACAAGCAGCTCAGCAGATGTGATCGGGAAGTTCGAAGAAGAGGTGTTATTGGGCAAGGGCCCTTTCAAGAAAATGGTCAGAATACTCTTTATTGTGGTGGATTGTCCCACTTGCTATAATGCTATTCTAGGGAGGTCTTGGCTCTCTAGGATGCATGCAGTGGCTTCAACAGTCCACCAGTGCTTGAAATATGTTGTTCAGGGACAGGTTGGAGTCGTCCGGAGCAGTCAAAAGATTGCAAGAGAATGTTATGCCACTGCCCTGGCTCCTTGAACGCTGGGGGTAGTCCGTATTGATGAACAATAGCAGTTTGAGGGCCTTTCTGGGAGTGAAGGTGAAATTGATGACCCCAGAGAGACTCCCGGAGTATTGATACCAGTTGAAGAGGTAGAAACACACTGGTTGGAAGATGGGAAAAGTGTCAAGATAGGGTCCAAAATTCCACCTGTTTTGAAAGATCAAATGTTAAAGTTTTTGAAGAACCATCAGCACGTTTTTGGTTGGTGCAATGCTGATGTTACTGGAGTTCCATTATAAGTGATATCACACCACCTATCCGTCCGGAGAGATGTAGCTCCAATGGTTCAAAAAAGAAGAGCTTTTCCAAAGAAAAGGCTGATGTCATTGTGAAAGAGGTTGACAGGCTCACAAAGATGGGGCACATCAAGGAGTCTCAATACCCTTTGTGGACTGCCAATCCTGTCTTGGTGAAAAAGAAGAATGGCAAGTGGCGCATGTGCATTGACTTCACAGAACTCAATAGAGCTTGCCCAAAAGACTTGTATCCGGTCCCCCGGATTGATCAGTTAGTAGACTCTACCTCTGGGAACAAGTTGCTTTCCTTTATGGATGCTTTCTCCGGATACAATCAGATTCAAGTAGATCCAAAGGATCAAGAGCATACCACATTTGTCACTGACAGAGGTCTTCATTGCTACAAAGTAATGCCATTTGGTTTGAAAAATGCTGGGGCTACATATCAGAGATTAGTCAACAAGGCATTTGCTGATCAAATTGGAAGAAATATGGAAGTATATATTGACGATATGATGGTGAAGAGTGTGGATGAGCAGTTGCACTTGTCCGATCTCCAAGAAACTTTTACCAACTTGGTGAAAGTGAATTTGTAGTTAAACCCGGAAAAGTGTGTGTTCGGAGTACAGTCCGGGAAGTTTCTAGGCTATATCATAAGTGAGCATGAAATACAACCTGATCTTGACCAGCTCAATGCTCTATTCCAAATGGAGCCTCCTCGAAACATCAAAGAAGTACAGCGGTTAACGAGAAGATTAGTTGCCTTAAACAGATTTATCTCAAGGTCTTCGGACAGGTGTGCTCCTTCTTTCAAACTTTGAAGGGTGCAAAGGGCTTTGATTGGACCCCGCAGTGTGATGAGGCTTTCAATGAGATCAAGAAACACCTGTCCTCCCCCAAAACTTTATTCAAGCCAGTCGATGGGGAGACTCTCTTGTATATTTGGCGGTTTCAGGTTGTGCCATCAGTGCTGTGCTGGTAAGAGAGGTCGATAATTATCCCCATCCAGTGTACTACATAAGCAAAAGCTTGATAGATGCAGAGAAGCGTTACTTGAAACTTGAAAAATTGGCATTAGCCCTGGTGATAGCTGCAAGGAAGATGAGGCCTTATTTCCAGGCTCATCCTATCATCGTCCAGACCTCTTTTCCCCTAAAGAATGTCCTTCAAAAAGCAGACATTTCGAGCAGAATGACTAAGTGGTCAGTAGAGTTGGGGGACTTCGACATAGACTTTGATCCCCGAATAGGAGTCAAAGCCCAAGTTGTGGCTGATTTTCTGGTCGAATTCCACTCCGACAGGGATTCGGAGCAAGCTACTGATATAAAAGATAAAAAAAGTATGGGTCGTCCGAACAGATGGTGGATCTAGCACTATGGGTTGTGGTGCAAGAGTATGCTTAACTTCCCCATATGGAGACAAAATGTACCAGGCTATTTGTTTTTCTTTCAGGGCATCTAATAACGAGTCCGAATACGAAGCAGTTATAGCTGGTTTAAAGTTAGCCTACATTTGTGGGGATAAGAGGGTCAAGCTGTTAAGCGACTCCCAACTACTTATCCACCATGCCCAAGGCCAGTCTGAGGCTAAGAAGGAGCAACTTGTGAAATATTTACTCCTCCTCAAAAATGAAGCGCTTAAGTTTAAAAGTGTTGTCTATGAACACATTCCCCGGGCAGAAAATGAGCTAGCAGACTCACTAGCAACTATAGCATATACGGAGTCATATCCATGGATCCATGTGCTTGAAAGCCCCTCCATCCAACTTTGTAAGGGTAAAGAAGAGGAAATTTTTGAAATACAAGTGAAACAACCTCAGGACTGGAGGTTTCCTCTCATGCAATATCTCTCCGATGGTGTTGTGCCTCCGGATAAGTCGCTAGCCAGAACATTGAAACACAGGGCTCGTGGTTTCATCATATTGAGAGAAGTGTTATATAAGAAGTCTTACAGTAAACCTCTCCTGCGCTGTTTGGGGGATGAAGAATCACAAATGGTCCTCTCCGAATTGCACGATGGTGAGGGGTCAGCCCATTGTGGGTTTAGAGCTTTGACAAGAAGAGTTTTACTCTCCGGTTATTATTGGCCATCAATCATGAAATATGATAAAGAGTTGGTAAGAAGGTGTGACCCATGCCAGATGTACAGCAATGAAATTCATGTACCTGCCATTCCTTTAGAATCAATTTCTGAGCCTATTCCTTTTGCTTGATGTGGATTGGATTTAGTAGGGCCTCTCCCTTTGGCGTCCGGAGGGCGCAAAACTATAATTGTGGCCATAGACTACTTCTCGAAGTGGATAGAAGCAACCCCTCTAGCAGGGACAACATCAAAAGCTATTATAAAATTCATTCTATCCAACATATGTTGCAGATTTGGTGTCCCGCAGAAAATAACAACGGACAATGGGCCACAGTTCGACAATAGAGAAATGGAGAGCTTATGTGCCTCAAGGGGTATACAGCATTGTTTTTCTTCACCTTTCCACCCACAAGAAAATGGGCAAGTTGAAGTGGCTAATAGAACTATACTGTCCGGTTTAAAGAAGAATTTGGAATGGGCTGCTGGGAAGTGGCCTAGTTATCTACAGGAGGTCTTGTGGGCCTACCGGACAACACCTGGGGTTGCAACACAAGAATCACCATTTGCCTTGGTCTATGGGATAGATGCAGTAGCCCCCATAGAGAAGACCCTCCCCTCCTTTCGTGTTCACAACTTCTCCGAACATGCTAACGAGGTGGCAATCAGAGGTCAACTTGATTTGATAGAAGAAAGACGAGTTAAAGCTCACCTTAGAGTTGCACACTATCAAGGCTTGATGAGGAGCAGGTTTGCTTCCAAAGTCAAAAGAAGAGATTTCCAACCAGGGGTCAAAGTATTAAGGAAGGTCTTCTTACACACTAAAGAAAAGCTCTTCGGAAAGCTGGCCCCAACTTGGGAGGGTCCGTATATGGTTGTTGAAAGAATTAAGCCTGGAACTTATTGGTTGGAAGACAAAGATGGCAGAGTTTTAACTCATCCTTGGAATATTGAGCATCTCCGGATGTACTTGGAATAGCACTTGTGTAAATATTTACTTGTTTAAACATCCATGTAAATATTTACTTGTTTAAACATCCATGTAAATATTTGGGGGCATACTCTTTCCTCCCTGATGGCACGGGGAGGTTTTAATGAGGTGTCCGGGCGGTTGAATAAAATTCGATGCCTTCTTAAAAAAAATTCTAAGTGTTTTTAAAGTTTTGTCCCTTGTCATACTATCCGGACTGAAATATCTAAGGGCTATTTAAACTCTAGCCGGAGAACTTAAACACTCTCAAAATACAACAACTAAAGGCTACTTAAACTCTGGCTATCATAATTAAAACGAACAATGAAAGAAGATGATGGTTGTACAGAACGGAGATATTCATTAAAATAAATAACTTAAAATTGCCTTGGCCTTCCAAGGACTTTTAAATAGTCAAGATACAACACAAAAAGCCTGTCCGAACAAACACCATACACCATCACAAAAAGAGTGCCTTGGCCTTCCAAGGACTTTAGTCTGTATAAAAAATAAACAAAGTAGATCGTAAGATAAGGTTGAGCCTTTCAAGATGGCTCACCTTCATCTACCTTCTTTCCTTTAAAATCGCTTTCACCTTCATCAACCTTCTTCTTTACCTTTGGATCATCTTCCTCATTGTCTGGGCTCTCTCCGGTCCTCTCTTCATCATCGGATGAGGACGCACTGGAGACTCCATACTGATCCTCTTCGGCCATTGTATGATGTGGAAGGTCATCATCGTCTACATAAAGCCACAAGTCCCCTAGGTTCCTCTTCGGAAATTTTTCATGAAAGAGTAGAACCATGTCAGACCTCACCTTCTCAAGAAGTAGCTCTTCGCTCTTGATCATCTGGTTGGCATAAGCATTGATCTTGGCTTGGATCGTAGCCTCTTGATCCCTTAACAAAGTGGTTTTCTCCTCGGCAGCCTTGGGTGTTGCATTCTCAAGAGCAATCTTGTTAGTAGTTAGGTTGGTGATAATCTTGTCCTTTGCCTTGGTCTCTTCTTTTGAGGCAGTAAGGTCTTTCTCCACACCGGACAGCTTCTCCCGGAGGTCTCTGATGGTTTCCTCTAGAGTGGCAACTTTTGTGTTGCTTTCCTCCTGATTTCTCTTCAACTCCTCATTTGCTTCCTTTAGCATGTCAGCATTGGCAGTAGCAGTGCGAAGGTCTTCAGACAGCTTTTCCTTCTCAGACTTAAGGTCTTTGATGATGTCTGCTTAACCCCGAACTTGTCTCTCCAGTGTAAATATCGGCTGCACGTTGCTTAGCAAAGAGTGGGCTATGGTGTCCTTTTCACTAGAGACAATGAAAGTCTTACCATTGAAGTTGACGGTGTTAGAGCTGCTCGGAGGAATGTAAGGCCCTGCGAAGTCGTCTCTTGGGAGGTTGAGGAAGTATTAACCAAGCTCACCAAGACCGGTGATGTCGACTCCATCGATGTTGAGATCTCCTCCCTCAACCTCATCGGTATGAAAGTCCCTTGGGATCTCTTCGGCGTGCGTTGGGTCAGAAGGGTCAGCCTGGAAAGAAGGCTCCGGATCCCGGAGAGCAAGTTCATCTCCCTTAGAAGTCTTTTTCTTCTTGGCTACCCGGTCTGCGCCTTCGCCCCCCTGTTTGCGATTCCTCTTGGAAGCCCTTGGAAGTTTTGGGAGATCTGCTTCCTGCCTCTCGGTCTCTTGCTCCACTACCTGCAAAAGAGCAGTATCGATTTGACTCTGGGCTGGCCCCTCCGGGTCTGTTGGAGCATCCTTCTCAGCATCAGCAGGATTGGCATCACTCGCCACCTTCTTGCCTTTCTTCTTGCCCTTCATTTTGCTTGGGGCTTTGACCCGGCCTGGCAGGAAGAGTGTCCCATCTGGTTCATGGGTCCTCTTGAGCACGACATTAGGAGAAGGCTGGGTGGTGAGCTCCTCCCAAGTTAAGTCTCTCCGACGTATGGTGTTCCACAAGTGAGACCTTGCCAGATTTCCACTAGTGAAAGCATTGTGGAATCGGTTCCCCCAGTTCTCTGCAGCCTAGGCATTGATTTTGCCACAAGTGACCTGTCCGGCCTTCAAGTAATCACCGAACTCCTTAGGCAGTTCTGTTAAGACAAAAGAAAGACCAATTAATTTAAAACCAACTTTAAGAAGGAAGAAGTAGACAAAGATTTAAAGTAGGAGACTTACGGTCACTCCTCCACCTGCTTCTGAGGAGGCTTGGGTTCACTCCGTACTTGATCTTCTATCTGTTTTCCCAAGCGCCACTGACGAACAAAAACTGGCTCCTCCATTTACTCTCAGACTCCAACAGATCATCAACAGCTTTGAAACTGTCCCCCATATTGAAATGATAGAAGGGGAATTGGTGATGTTTGCAAAGATTGGCCACTGCAACAAACTCTTCCATATGAAGAGGAATCCCGGACAGCCTTGATGCCATAATGCACGACATAAGGGTATACCAAGCGTTGGGGCTCAGCTGGCTCGGACAGAGTTTGATCAGATGAAAATATCTGACAATCTCTGGGTCCAATGGGAATCGGAGTCCCCAATTAAATAGCTCTGTGAAGATGACTATTTCATTCAGCTTGCAATCCATAGGAGTTTCAGGATCTATGGGAATCCTTATCTTCACATTTTCTGGGATCCCCCATTTCGTGCGCATTTGACCCAGTTCAGCCGTATGGATGAATGCATACTTGGTCTTCTGTAAGGCCAATAGGTATTTAAGTTCGACCTTCTGAAAACAAGGCCCCACTTTCCCTTCAAGACACTCCGGCAGCTTCGGATGCCTCAAGCACAGGTTTTCTTTGCCCTTATCTTTTTTGGCAGCAGCAGTGTTACTAGTCTGACCGGAGGGCTCAGACTCAAAAGGGACTTCTTCAGCAGAGTCCTCCATTCTTTCCTCCATGACCGTTGGAGGAATATCAGTGGTAGTGTCCCGGGGAGAATTCAAACTTGGCTCAGCCTGGCTTCCGGACTGCTGGTTTTCAGTGTTTTCTTGACTTCTAGTCTCGGGCTGGGGCTCTGAGGCAGAAGTCTCTCTTTGAAGTGCTGGGCTGCTAGCCTCCGGACCAGGTAGTCTTTCCCGGGGAGCTCTGATAGGCACTCCAGACCCAGAGCTGCTATTTTTTGCCCCCGATTTTGAGGGAGTGTTCTTAGAGGCTTTCCCCTTAACCAGCCGACTCTTTCTTCGATCGACTAACTTCTCCGGGGAGTGCTCTATATCTGATCCCATCGCTATGAAGGGTGAGGGTTTTTTGAAGCTGGTGGCAGTTACTCCTGGTTCGACGATGGATTCTGATTCCTAAACCGAGGAACCAGATATGATGGGGGAAAGGCTAGGTTGGAATAACTTTCTAGGCTTAGTGCCTTTGGAGGAAGAAGATCCTCGATCTGACTCTACAGCAGAGGCGATTGGTCTGTCAACAGGCGAAGTAGGTAACCCTGCTGCGATTCGTCTTTCCTTCTCGACTTTTTGTGCCTTCTCCAACTCAGAGAGGTTGAGCCACCCGCCTTTGATCAAAGTAGTCCTTGTTGTGAACATAAACTATCAAGTAAATCTTTGCTTTAGAGAGAGAAAGCTCTAAGAAAATATGCAGAATAAATATGAAAGAGATGGTAAAACAGTAGAAAGTGAGTTTGAATTTATAGTAAGTCTGAAAAAGCAGTTGATTCCTAGGAGAATTCGAAAAGTTTGGCAATGATTAAAAGACGGCGCTGATGTCACCATTTGTAATTAAAGAGGTTGCTTTTCGAAGAAGGTAGGTTCGAAATTCAAGGTGAAAAAACGGCTAAAGCAACCAATCAGAGTGTGAGACGTGTCCCACGAACTCTGGCAAAAACCGTTTTGAATTCGTGAAGCTTTATCTGTCCGGGTAAACCCATAGACCTGTCCGGATTGAAAACTACTTCTGACGTCAGACTGTTTTTTAGGTCTCTGACAAGAATACTTGCTCAAACACCTAAAAAGGGTATAAATATGACCTGAAAGCCCATAAGTGCCCAAACTTCAGGGTATAAATATCCAACCACCTGCATTAACTATAGGTAATGAGAATTAATTGCTACCAAGCTGCTTAATTATCTCTCTACTCTCTAAACACTTAACACCCACATACCACCATAAAACACCAATCGAAATTACCAGCCTACCCTTAGGCAATTATTATCCACACCAGTAACAGATTGATGATTCTGTTGGGTTTTCCTTCTCCTCTCTGGCGAATATTGTTGGAGGCGATTCCCTGCTCAAGAAACGAGCAGGATCTGTTCGCATTAAGCTTGGAAAATAAAAGAAACAGAAAAACTAAAAACCATCTCCGGTGACTGATACACAATCTCCGGAGCAGCCCATAGGAATCAAAATAATTCTGGCGCACACACCACCGCAAGGGGCAACTCAAAATGTTTTCAGACCTTCCTCCGGTGACCGGAACTTTGTTGCCGGCGTTCCTGGAATGTCAACCCAGCATCCTAGAGGAAGTCTCCAATAGGACTCCAAAAGGTCTCGAACGGGACCAGAAGACGTCTCCAACACGTCGAGGGGATGTCTCCAACAGGACAAGGGAACGCTTCCAACACACGAGGGGACGTCTCCAACAGAACGAGGGGTCATCTCGAACAGGGTCAGGGGATGTCTACAACAGTTTAGGGGACGTCTCCAACAAGGGGATATGACATCTCCAACAGAGCTATGGAACATCTCCAACAGTCGAGGGGACGTCTCCATCGTGACCAAGGGACGTCTCCGGCAGGGTGAGTGGACGTCTCTAACAGGGCAAGGGGACATCTCCAATAGTTGAGGGAATGTCTCCAAAAGGATAAGCGAACGTCACCAATAGGGCGAGGGGAAGTCTCCAACAAAGCGAGGGTACGTCTCCAACAGGGCGATGAGACATCTCCAACATAACAAGGGAACGATTCACACATTGGAGAAGGAAACAATCCCACCGTCGTTTAATCGTGGTTTTCTTTTTTGACGATTTACATTTTGGAGAAGGAAACGGTCCCACCGTGGTTTAATACTGGTTTTGTTCGTTGAAGAAGTCGACATCTGCTTCTTCTCTCATCTTCCTAAAGATTTTAGGTTATGTCACCGTATTAAATTAATTTCGGCGATTTACACTTTGGTGAACTTGCAGATTTAATCCCTGTTTTGTTATTTTTACAAGGCTGCTATTTTTTATCTTTGAAAGGGTCTCTTCTGTCTGTGATGCTTCCTCTCCAATAAATAGACGAATTAACTCAAGATAATGGCCTGGAAATCCAAAGTGACAAGCAGGAAATCGAAAAGCAGAAAACTGACAACAAGAGAAGAAGAAGCTCCGTAAAGGTTTCTGATAAGGGTTTGGTTTGTGCTCTAACTTCTACAAATTCTATAGTTTTGTTTGATCCGTCTATTACCAGAGACATATTGTTCGTTGATCATGTCTGTGATGATGAACGAGAAATGAGCGACGAACAAGACACCCCTGTTGCTCGAGCAACCTGAAACCACCCTTGAACAGCCAGCGTTGGTGTTACCAGATTGATGATTCCGTTGGGTTTGCCTTCTCCTCTCTGGTGAGTATGTTTGGAGGCAATTCCCTGCTCAAGAAATGAGCAGGATCTGTTCGCATGAAGCATGGAAAATGACAGAAACATAAAAACTAAAAACCATCTCCGGCGACTGATACACTATCTCTGGAGCACCCGATAGGAATCAAAATAATTCTGTCGTCTCCAACAGGGCCACGGGATGTCTCCAACAGGGCCAGGGGATGTCTCCAACAGCCCAGGGGACTTCTCTAACAGGACGATAGTACATCTCCAATAGGACGATAGGACATCTCTAATAGGGCAAAGGGACATCTCCACCAGTTGAGGGGACGTCTCCATCATGACCAAGGGACGTCTCTAACAGGTCGAGGGGACGTCTCCAATAGTTAAGGGAATGTCTCCAAAAGAGCGAGGGTACGTCTCCACCAGGGCAATGAGACATCTCCAACAGGTTAAGGGGACGATTCACACTTTTGAGAAGGAAACGGTCCCACCGTTGTTTAATTGTGGTTTTCTTTTTTGATGATTTACACTTTGGAGAAGGAAATGGTCCCACCGTTGCTTAATACTGGTTTTGTTCTTTGAAGAAGTCGACATCTGCTTCATCTCTCATCTTTCTAAAGATTTTAGGTTCCGTCATTATATTTAATTAATTTGGGCGATTTACACTTTGGTGAATCTGAACATTTAATCCCTGTTTTGTTATTTTTGCAATGTTACTATTTTCTAATCTTTGAAAGGGTCATTTTTGTCTGTTATGCTTCCTCTCTAATAAATGGACGAATTAACTAAAGATAATGGCCTAAAAATCCGAAGTAAAAAGCAGGAAATCGATAAGCAAAAAACTGACAGCAAAAGAAAAAGAAGCGCCGTTAAGGTGTCTGGTAAGGGTTTGGTTTGTGCTCTAACTTCTACAAATGCTATAGTTCTGTTTGATCCATATATTACCAGAGACATGTTGTTCGATGATAATGTCTCTGATGATGAACGTGAAATGAGAGACGAACAAGACACCCGTGTTGCTCGAGCAGACTGAAACCAGCCTTTAACAACCTGCGTTGTTGGTACCAGATTGATGATTCCGTTGGGTGAGCCATCTCCTCTCTGGCGACTATAGTTGGAGGTGATTCACTGCTCAAAAAAAGAGCAGGATTTGTTCGCATGAGGCTTGGAAAATGAAAGAAACAGAAAAACTAAAAACCATGTCCGACGACTGATACACTATCTCTGGAGCAGCCCATAGGAATCAAAATAATTACGGCGTACTCACCACCGCAATATGCAGCTCAAAAGAATTTTAGACCTTCCTCCGGTGACCGGAACTTTGCTGCCAGCATTCCTGGAAAGTCACCCAAGCATCCAAGAGGACGTCTCCAACAGGACCATAAACGTCTCCAACGGGACCAGAAGACGTCTCCAACACGTCAAGGGGATGTCTCCAACATGACGAGGGAACGTCTCCAAGAGATGAGGGGTCGTCTCCAACAGACGAGGGGACGTCCCCAACAGAACGACGGGTAACCTCCAACAGGGCAAGGGGATGTCTCCAACAGTCCAGGGGACGTCTCCAACAGTTTTGGGGACGTCTCCAACAAGGCGATTGGACATCTCCAACATGGCGAGGGGATATCTCCACTAGTCGAGGGGACGTCTCTATTATGACCAAGGGACGTCTCGAGCAGGGCGAGAGGATGTCTCTAATAGGGCGAGGGGATGTCTCAACAGTTGAGAGAGTGTCTCAAAAAGGACAAGCGAACTTCACCAATAGGGCGAGAGGACGTCTCCAACAGAGTGAGGGTACGTCTCCAACAGGGCGACGCGACATCTACAACATGTTAAGGGGACGATTCACACTTTGGAGAAGGAAACGGTCCCACCGTCGTTTAATCGTGGTTTTCTTTTTTGACGATTTACATTTTGGAGAAGGAAACGGTCCCACCGTGGCTTAATACTGGTTTTGTTCTTTGAAGAAGTCGACATCTGATTCTTCTCTCATCTTCCTAAATATTTTAGGTTCCGTCATTGTATTAAATTAATTTGGGCGATTTACACTACGGTGGATCTGCATGTTTAATCCAAGTTTTGTTATTTTTGCAATGTTACCATTTTTTATCTGTGAAAGGGTCTATTTTGTTTGTGATGCTTTCTCTCTAATCAGTGGACGAACTAACTCAAGATAATGGCCTGGAAATTCAAAGTTACAAGCAGGAAATCGATAAGCAGAACATTGACAACAAAAGAAGAAGAAGAAGCGTCGTTAAGGTGTCTGGTAAGGGTTTAGTTTGTGCTCTAACTTCTAAAAATGCTATAGTTATGTTTGATCCATCTATTACCAGAGACATGTTCGATAATAATGTCTCTGATGATGAACGTGAAATGAGCGACGAACAAGACACCCTGTTGCTCAAGCAGACTGAAACCAGCCTTTAACAGCCTGCGTTGTTGGTACCAGATTGATGATTCCGTTGGGTTAGCCTTCTCCTCTCCGGCGACTATGGTTGGAGGTGATTCGCTGCTCAAGAAAAGAGCAGGATCTGTTCGTATGAAGCTTGGAAAATGAAAGAAACAGAAAAAATAAAAACCATCTCCGACGACATATACACTATCTCTAGGGCAGCGCATAGGAATCAAAATAATTCCGGTGTACTTACCACCGCAAGGGGCAGCTAAACAAATTTCAGAACTTTCTCCGGTGACCAGAACTTTGCTGTCGGTGTTCCTGGAAAGTCACCCAAGCATCCAAGAGGACGTCTCCAACAGGACCAGAAACATCTCCAACGGGACCAGAAGAGGTCTCCAACACGACGAGAGGATGTCTCCAACATGACGAGCGAACGACTCCAACAGACGAGGGGTCGTCTCCAACAGACGAGGGGACGTCTCCAACAGAACGACGGGTCAACTCCAACAGGGCCAGAGGATGTCTCCAACAGTCCAGGGGATGTCTCCAACAAGGCGATATGACATCTATATCATGACCAAGGAACGTCTCTATCATGACCAAGGGACGTCTCCAGCAGGGCGAGGGGACGTCTCCATCATGACCAAGGGACGTCTCCAGCAGGGCGAGAGAACATCTCTAAAACAGTTTTCAAACCTTCCTCCGGTGACCAGAACTTTGCTTCCGGCGTTCCTAGAAACTCACCCAAGCATCCAAGAGACGTCTCAAACACAGCGAGGGGATATCTCCAATAAGACGAGGAAACGTCTCTAACAGACGAGGGGGCATATCTAACAGGGCGAGGGGTCGTCTCCAACAGACGACGGGTCGTCTCCAACAGACGACGGGTCGTCTCCAACAGACGACGGGTCGTCTCCTACAGTCCCGGGGACATCTCCAACAGGTTAAGGGGACGATTTACACTTAGGAGAATGAAATGGTCCAACAGTTGTTAAATCTTGGTTTTTTTTTATGATTTACACTTTGGTGAAAGAAACGGTCCCACTGTTGCTTAATACTGGTTTTGTTCTTTGAAGAAGTCGACATCTGCTTCTTCTCTCATCTTCCTAAATATTTTAGGTTCCGTTACTGTATTAAATTAATTTAGGCGATTTACACTTTGGTGCATCTGCAGATTTAGTCCCTGTTTTTGTTATTTTTGCAATGTTACCATTTATTTATATTTGAAACGGTCTCTTCTGTCTGTGATGCTTCCTCTCTAATCAATGGACGAATTAACTCAAGATAATGGTTTGGGAATCCAAAGTGACAAGAAGGAAATCGATAAGCAGAAACCAACCTTTAACAGCCTGCGTTGGTGGTACCAGATTGATAATTCTGTTGGGTTTGCCTTCTCCTCTCCGGCGACTATGTTTGGAGGAAATTTGCTGCTCAAGAAACGAGCAGGATCTGTTCGCATGAAGCTTGGAAAATGAAAGAAGTATAAAAACTAAAAACCATCTCCGGTGACTGATACACTATCTCTAGAGCATCCCATAGGAATAAAAATAATACCGGCGTACTCACCATCACAAGAGGCATCTAAAAAATATTCATACCTTCCTCCGGTGACCGGAACTTTGCTGCCGGCGTTCCTGGAAAGTCACCCAAGCATCCAAGAGGACGTCTCCAACAGGACCAGAAACATCTCTAACGGGACCAGAAGACGTCTCCAACACGTGGAGGGGATGTCTCCAATAGGACGAGCGAACGACTTTAACAGAACGACGGGTCAACTCCAACAGGGCGATGGGATGTCTCCAACAGTCCAGAGGACGTATCCAACAAGGTGATAGGACATATCCATCATGACCAAGGGACGTCTCCATCATGACGAAGGGACATCTCCATCATGACCAAGGGACGTCTCCAGCAGGGCGAGGGGACGTCTCCATCATGACCAAGGGACGTCTCTTTCAGGGCGAGAGAACGTCTCTAACAAGGCAAGGGGACGTTTCCAACAGTTGAGGGAATGTCTCCAAAAGGACAATCGAGCGTCACTAATAGGGCGAGGGGACGTCTCCAACAGGGCGAGGGTACGTCTCCAACAGGGCGATGAGGCATCTCCAACAGGTTAAGGGGACAATTCAGACTTTGGAGAAGGAAATAGTCCCACCGTTATTTAATCGTGGTTTTCTTTTTTGATGATTTACACTTTGATGAAGGAAACGGTCCTACCGTTGCTTAATACTGGTTTTGCTCTTTGACGAAGTCGACATCTTCTTCTTCTCTCATCTTCCTAAATATTTTAGGTTCCGTCACTGTATTTAATTAATTTAGGCGATTTACACTTTGGTGCTTCTGCAGATTTAATCCTTGTTTTGTTATTTTTGCAATGTTACCATTTATTTATATTTTAAAGGGTCTATTTTGTCTATGATGCTTCCTCTCTAATCAATGGACGAATTAACTCAAGATAATGGCTTGGAAATCCAAAGTGACAAGCAGGAAATCGATAAGCAGAAAACTGACAACAAAAGAAGAAGAAGCGACGTAAAGGTTTCTGGTAAAGGTTTGGTTTGTGCTCTAACTTCTACAAATTCTATAGTTCTGTTTGATCCATCTATTACCAGAGACATGTTGTTTGATGATAATGTCTTTGATGATGAACTTGAAATGAGCGACGAACAAAACACCTCTGTTGCTCGAGCAGACTGAAACCAACCTTTAACAGCCTACGATGGTGGTACCAGATTGATGATTCCGTTATGTTTGCCTTCTCCTCTCCGGAGACTATGGTTGGAGGCGATTTGCTGCTCAAGAAACGAGCAGGATCTGTTCGCATAAAGCTTGGAAAATAAAAGAAACAGAAAAACTAAAAACCATCTCCGGCGACTGATACACTATCTCTAGCGCAGCCCATAGGAATCAAAATAATATCGGCGTACTCACCATCGCAAGAAGCATCCAAAAAAAAATTTAGACCTTCCTCTGGTGACCAGAAATTTTCTGTCGTCGTTCCTGGAAAGTCACCCAAGCATCCAAGAGGACGTCTCCAACAGGACCAGAAACATCTCCAACGGGACTAGAAGACGTCTCCAACACGTGGAGGGGATGTCTCCAACAGGACGAGCGAACGAATTTAACAGACGAGGGGTCGTCTCCAACAGACGAGGGGACGTCTCCAACAGAACGACGGGTCAACTCCAACAGGGCCAGGGGATGTCTCCAACTGTCCAGAGGACGTCTCCAACAAGGCGATAGGACATCTCCATCATGACCAAGGGACGTCTCCATCATGACCAAGGGACGTCTCCAGGAGGGCGAGGGGACGTCTCCATCATGACCAAGGGACGTCTCCAACAGGGCGAGAGAACGTCTCTAACAGGGCGAGGGGACGTTTCCAACAGTTGAGGGAATTTCTCCAAAAGGACCAGCGAGCGTCACCAATAGTGCGAGGGGACGTCTCCAACAGAACGAGGGTACGTCTCCAACAGGGTGATGAGACATCTTGGACAGGTTAAGGGGACAATTCAAACTTTGGAGAAGGAAATGGTCACACCGTTGTTTAATCGTGGTTTTCTTTTTTGATGAGTTACACTTTGGTGAAGGAAACGGTCCCACCATTGCTTAATACTGGTTTTGTTCTTTGACGAAGTCGACCTCTGCTTCTTCTCTCATCTTCCTAAATATTTTAGGTTCCGTCAATGTATTAAACTAATTTAGGCGATTTACACTTTGGTGCATCTGCAGATTTAATCCTTGTTTTGTTATTTTTGCAATGTTACCATTTATTTATATTTTAAAGGGTCTCTTCTGTCTATGATGCTTCCTCTCTAATCAATGGACGAATTAACTCAAGATAATGGCTTGAAAATCCAAAGTGACATGCAAGAAATCGATAAGCAGAAAACTGACAACAAAAGAAGAAGAAGCGCCGTAAAGGTTTCTGGTAAAGGTTTGGTTTCTGCTCTAACTTTGCTACCGGCGTTCCTGGAAAGTCACCCAAGCATCCAAGAGGACGTCTCCAACAAGACCATAAACATCTCCAACGGGACCAGAAGACGTCTCTAACACGCGGAGGGGATGTGTCCAACACGAGCGAACGACTTTAACAGATGAGGGGTCGTCTCCAACAGACGAGGGGACGTCTCCAACAGTCTAGGGGACGTCCCCAACAAGGCAATAGGACAACTCCATCATGACCAAGGGACGTCTCTAGCAGGGCGAGGGGACGTCTCCAGCAGGGCGAGGGGACGTCTCCAGCAGGGCGAGAGAACGTCTCTAACAGGGCGAGGAGACGTTTCCAACAGTTGAGGGAATGTGTCCAAAAGGCAAGCGAGCGTCACCAATTGGGCGAGGGGACGTCTCTAACAGAGAGAGGGTACGTCTCCAACAGGGCGATGAGACATCTCCAACAGGTTAAGGGGATAATTCAGACTTTGGAGAAGGAAATGGTCCCACCATTGTTTAATCGTGGTTTTCTTTTTTGATGATTTACACTTTGGTGAAGGAAACGGTCCCACCGTTTCTTAATCCTGGTTTTATTCTATGAAAAAATCGACATCTGGTTCTTCTCTCATCTTCCTAAAGATTTTAGGTTCTGTCACTGTATTAAATTAATTTGGGTGATTTATACTTTGGTGAATCTGCAGATTTAATCCTTGTTTTGTTATTTTTGCAATGTTATTATTTTTTGTATCTTTGAAAGCATCTATTCTGTATGTGATGCTTTCTCTCTAATTAATTGACAAATTAACTCAAGATAATGGCTTGGAAATTCAAAGTTACAAGCAGGAAATCGATAAGAAGAAAACTGACAACAAGTGAAGAAGAAGTGTCGTAAAAGTTTCTGGTAAGTGTTCGGTTTGTGCTCTAACTTCTACAAATACTATAGTTCTGGTTGATCTATCTATTACCAGAGACATATTGTTCGATGATAATGTCTGTGATGATGAACGGGAAATGAGTGACGAACAAGACACCCTTGTTGCTCGACCAGACTGAAACCAGCCTTTAACACCCTGCGTTGGTGGTACCAGATTGATGAATCCGTTGGGTTTTCCTTGTCCTCTCTGGCGACTATGGTTGGAGGCGATTCCCTGCTCAAGAAACGAGAAGGATCTGTTCGTATTAAACTTGCAAAATGAAAGAAATAGAGAAACCAAAAACCATCTCCTACGACTGATAGACTATCTCTGGAGCAGCCTATAGGAATCAAAATAATTTTGGCGTACTCACCACCGCAAGGGGCGGCTAAAACAGTATTCGAACCTTCCTCTGGTGACTGGAACTTTGCTGCTGGCGTTCCTGGAAAGTCACCCAAGCATCCAAGAGGACGTCTCCAACAGGACCAGAAACATCTCCAACGGGACCAAGAGACGTCTCCAACACAGCGAGGCAATGTCTCCAACAGGACGAGGGAACGTCTCTAACATACGAGGGGACGTCTCCAACAGGGTGAGGGGTCGTCTCCAACCAACGAGGGGTTGTCTCCAATAGACGAAAGGAACTCTCCAATAAAACGAGGGTCGTCACCAACATGACGAAAGGATGTGTCTAACAGAGCGAGAGGACATCTCCAACATGGCAGGAGGACGTGTTCAACTAGGCCAGAGGATGTCTCCAACTAGGCCAGAGGACATCTCCAACATGACCAGGGGACGTCTCCAACAGGGCAAGAGGATGTCTCTAACAGTGCAAGAGGACGTCTCCAACAGGGCGAGGGGATGTCTCCAACAGTCGAGGGGATGTCTCTAACAAGACGAGTGGACATCTTCAACAAGATGAGGGATTTCTCTAACAGGCCAGGGGATGTCTCCAGTAGTCGAGGATACGTCTCTAATAAGACGAGAAAATGTCTCCAACAAGATGAGAGATCTCTCCAACATGACGAGGGGACATCTCTAATAGGGCGAGACGACGTCTCCAACACGGCAGGGGAAGTCTCCAGCAGGGCGCGGCACTGTCTCTAACAGGGCGAGGGGACGTCTCTTACACAATAAGACGATGTCTCCAACATGACGAGGGGATGTCTCCATCAGGACGAGGGGATGTCTCAAACAATTGAGGGGATGTCCTTCACAAGACGAGCATATATCTCCAACAAGATGAGGAGACCTCTTCAACAAGACGGGCGAACGTCTCCAACAGTCGATGGGACGTCTCTAACAAGATGAGCGGACGTGTCCAACAAAATGAGGGAACTCTCGAACATGACGAGGGGACGTCTCCAACTAGGCGAAAGGACGTCTCTAACAAGACGAGCGGACGTCTCCAACAAGATGAGGGATCTCTCCAATAGGAAGAGCGGACGTCTCCAACTCGGCGAGGGGACGTCTCTAACTTGGCAAGGGGACGTCTCCAACACGACGAGCGGATGTCTCTAACAAGGCGAAGAGACATCTCCACAAGTCGAGAGGAAGTCTCTAACAAGACGAGCATACGTCTCCAAGTGGTCCAAGGGGCGTCTCCAACACGGTTACTATTTTTTTTTTCTGTGAATGGGTTTGGTTTGTGCTCTTACATCTACAAATGCTATAGTTCTGTTTGATCCATCTATTACCAAAGACATGTTGTTCGATGATAATGTCTGTGATGATGAACGGGAAATGAGAGACGAACAAGACACCCATGTTGCTCGAGCAGATTGGGCCAAGGGAAGTCTCCAACAGCCCCAGGGGATGTCTCCAACATGACGAGGGGATTTCTCCAACACGGCGAGAGGATGTCTCTAACACGGCGAGGGGTCGTCTCCAACAGACGAGGGAACGTGTCCAAGAAGTGCGAGGGAACGCTTCCAACAGAGCGAGGGGATGTCTCCAACATGACGATGGGATATCTCCAACAGGAAGAGGGGACGTCTCCATTAGGGCGAAGGAACGTCTCTAACAGGGCGAAGGGACATCTCCAACATTCGAAGGGACGTCTCTAAAAAGACGAGCATACGTGTCCAACTGGTCCAGGGGGCGTCTTCAACGGGGCCAGGAGACGTCACAAACAGGGCCAGTGGACGTTTCCAACAGGACGAGGGGACGTCTCCAACAGGCTGAGAGAACATCTCTAACACGGCGACTGGACGTCTCCAACAGGACGAGGGGACGTCTCCAACTAGGCAAGGGGTCGTCTCCAACTAGGCAAGGGGACGTCTCCAATAGGGCGACGAAACGTCTCCAATAGGACGAGAGACCTTCTCCAACTGGCGGGGAGACATCTGCAACAGGGTAAGGGGACGTCTCTAACATAGCAAGGGGATGTGTTCAACACAGGGAGGGGTTGCCTACAACAAAAGAGGGGACATCTCCAACAGACGAGGGAATGTCTCCAAGAGAGCGAAGGGACGTCTCCAAAAGGGAGAGGAAACATCGCCAACAGGACGAGGTGACTTCTCCAACAGTCGAGGGGACGTCTCCAACAGGGCAAGAGAACAACTCCAACAGTGCGAGGGGACGACTCCAACAGGATGAGGGGCCGACTCCAACAGGAGAGGGGATGTCTCTCACAAAATGAGGGGACTTCTCCAACATGTTGGGAGAACGTCTCCAACTAGGTCAGGCGACGTCTCCAAAAGCTCCAGGGGATTTTTCCTAATGGACGAGAGAACTTCTGCAACTTGCAGGGACACGTCTCCAATAGGTTTAGGGGACATCTCCAACATGGCGAGGGAATGTGTTCAACAGAGCGAGGGGTCGTCTCCAACAGACGAGGGAATGTCTCCAACAGAGCGACGGGATGTCTCGAACAGGGCCAAGGAACGTCTGCAACATGACAAAGGGCTTCTCCAACAGGGTCACGGGACGTCTACAAAAACGCAAGGGGCATCTCCAACAGGGCGAGGGAACGTCTCCAACATGACGATGGGATTTCTTCAAAAAACGAGTGGAATACTCCAGCAGGAGGAGAGGATGTCTCTAAAAGGACGAGGGGACGTCTCCAACTGGCGGGGGGATGTCTGCAACAGGGTCAGGGGACGTCTCCAACATGGTGAGGGGATATGTTCAACAGAGCGAGGGGTTGTGTCCAACAGAAGAGGGGACATCTCCAACAGACGAGGGAATGTCTCCAACAGAGCGAGGAGGCGTCTCCAACATGGCAAGGAAACGTCGCCAACAGTGCAAGGGGACGTTTCCAACAGAGGGAGGGGATGTCTCCAACATCACGAGGAAACTTCTCCAACAGGATGAGCTGAAGTCTGCAACAGAACAAGGGGACGATTGACACTTTGAAGAAGGAAATGGTCTCAGCGTTGTTTAATCGTGGTTTTCTTTTTTGACGATTTACACTTTGGAGAAGGAAACGGTCACACTGTTACTTAATCTTGGTTTTATTCTTTGACCAAGTCAACATCTGCTTTTTCTCCCATCTTCCTAAAAATTTTAGGTTCCATCACTGTATTAAATTAATTTGGGCAATTTACACTATGGTGAAACTACAAATTTAATCCCTATTTTGTTATTTTTGCAAGGTTACTATTTTTTTTTATCTTTGAAAGGGTCTCTTCTGTCTGTGATGCTTCTTCTCTAATCAATGGACGAATTAACTCACGATAATGGCCTGGAAATCCAAAGTGACAAACAAGAAATCGATAAGCAGAAAACGGACAACAAGAGAAGAAGAAGCGCCGTAAAGGTTTCTGGTAAGGGTTTGGTTTGTGGTCTAACTTCTACAAATGCTATAGTTCTGTTTGATCCATCTATTACCAGAGACATTTGGTTCGATGATAATGTCCGTGATGATGAACGTGAAATGAGCGACGAACAAGACACCCATGTTGCTCGAGCAGACTGAAACCAGCCTTTAACAACCTGCGTTGGTGGTACAAGATTGATGATTCCGTTTGGTTTTCCTTCTCTCCGACGACTATGGTTGGAGGCGATTCCCTGCTCAAGAAACGAGCAGGATCTGTTCGCATTAAACTTGGAAAATGAAAGAAACGGAGAAACCAAAAATCATCTCCTACGACTGATACACTATCTCTGGAGCAGCCTATAGAAATCAAAATAATTTTGGCATACTCACCACCGCAAGGGGCGGCTATAACAGTTCTCAAACCTTCCTGCGGTGACCGGAACTATGTTGTTGGCGTTCCTGGAAAGTCACCCAAGCATCTAAGAGGACGTCTCCAACAGGACCAGAAATGTCTCCAACGGGACCAAGAGACGTCTCCAACACATCGAGGGGATGTCTCCAACAGGATGAGGGAACGTCTCTAACATACGAGGGGACGTCTCCAACAGGGTGAGGGTTCATCTCCAACATACGAGGGTCGTCTCCAACAGACGAGGGGAACTCTCCAACAAAACGAGGGGTCGTCTCGAATAGGGCCAGTGGATGTCTCCAACAGTCCAGGGGACGTCTCCAACAGGGCCAGGGGATGTCTCCAACAGTCCAGGCGACGTCTCCAACAGGGCGATATGATATCTCCAACAGGGCGATGGGAAATCTCTACCAGTCGAGGGGATGTCTCCATCATGACCAAGGGATGTCTCCAATAGTCCAGGGGACGTCTCCAACAGGGCGATATGATATCTCCAACAGGGCGATGGGAAATCTATACCAGTCGAGGGGATGTCTCCATCATGACCAAGGGACGTCTCCAGCAGGGCGAGAGGACGTCTCTAACAGGGCGAGGGGTCGTCTCCAACAGTTGAGGGAATTTCTCCAAAAGGACAAGCGAACGTCACCAATAGGGCGAGGGGACTTCACCAACAGAGCGAGGGTACGTTTCCAATAGGGCGATAAGATATCTCTAACATGACAAGGGGTCGTTTAATCGTGGTTTTCTTTTTTGATGATTTACACTTTGGAGGAGGAAACGATCCCGCCGTTGCTTAATCATGGTTTTCTTATTTGAAGAAGTCGACATCTGCTTCTTCGATGATAATGTCTATGATGATGAACGGGAAATGAGGGACGAACAAGACACCCCTGTTGCTCGAGCAGACTGAAACCACCCTTTAACAGCTTGCGTTGGTGGTACCGGATTGATGATTCTATTGGGTTTGCCTTCTCTTTTCCGGCGACTGTGGTTGGAGGCGATTCCTTGTTCAGAAAACGAGCAGGATTTGTTCCAACAAGATGAGGGATCTCTCCAACAGGACGAGGGGACGTCTCCAACTGGGCAAGGGAACGTCTCCAACTAAGCCAGGTGACGTCTCCAACAAGTCAAACAGGACCAGAAGACGTCTCCAACAGGGCGAGGGAACGTCGCCAGCAGGGTAAAAGGATGTCTCCAACACGACGAACCGACGTCTCCAAAAGAGTGAGCGGTCGTCACCAACAGAACGAAAGGAGGTGTCTAACAGAGCGAGAGGACATCTCCAACATGGCAGGAGGACGTGTTCAACTAGGCCAGAGGATGTCTCCAACTAGGCCAGAGAACATCTCCAACATGACCAGGGGACGTCTCCAACAGGGCGAGAGGATGTCTCTAGCAGTGCAAGAGGACGTCTCCAACAGGGCGAGGGGATGTCTCCAACAGTCGAGGGGACGTCTCTAACAAGACGAGTGGACGTCTTCAACAGGATGAGGGATCTCTCTAACAGGCCAGGGGATGTCTCCAATAGTCGAGGAGACGTCTCTAATAGGCTTTGAACAGTACATCGTCCCTCGAGTATCACGTTTGGTGGCAAAGAGTCCCTTGACTTTCAAATGTCCGTTGACAGTCCTTGGACTATCGCGTTTAGATAAAGTTAGTCCACCAGATCCTCTGATCCATGAGAAACTGTCACGTGTCACCATAGTCCCCAGATTTTTGTATCACCACTAGTCCCTTGAGTTTAGTTTTCTGTAATTTTCTACATTTTGGGTTTGACCTAAACTCAAGGGACTAGTGGTGATACAAAAATCTGAGGACTATGGTGACAGGTGGCAGCCTCTCATGGATTAGAGGATCTGGTGGATTAACTTTATCCAAACGCGATAGTCTAGGGACTGTCAACGGACATTTGAAAGTCAATGGACTATCTGCCACCAAACGCGATAGTCGAGGGATTATTTACTGTTCAATGCCTCTCTAATAAGACGATAAAACGTCTCCAACAAGATGAGAGATTTCTCCAACATGACGAGGGAACGTCTCTAACAGGGCGAGACGACGTCTCCAACACGGCAGGGGAAGTCTCCAGCAGGGCGAGGGACTGTCTCTAACAGGGCGAGGGGACGTCTCTTACACAACAACACGATATCTCCAACATGACGAGGGGATGTCTCCATCAGGACGAGAGGATGTCTCAAACAATTGAGGCGATGTCCTTCACAAGACGAGCAGTTATCTCCAACAAGATGAGGAGGCCTCTTCAACAAGACGAGCGAACGTCTCCAACAGTCGATGGGACGTCTCTAACAAGACGAGCGGACTGTCCAACAAGATGAGGTAACTCTCGAACATGACGAGGGGACGTCTCCAACTGGGCCAAAGGACGTCTCTAACAAGACGAGCAGACGTCTCCAACAAGATGAGGGATCTCTCCAATAGGAAGAGTGGACGTCTCCAACTTGGCGAGGGGACGTCTCTAACTTGGCAAGGGGACGTCTCTAAAACGACGAGAGGACGTCTCTAACTCGGCGACGGGACGTCTCCAACTCGGCAAAGGGGCGTTTCCTACTCGGTGAGGGAACGTCTCCAACAGGCGAGGGGACGTCTCTAACCCGACGAGCGGACATCTTCAACAGGACGAGGGGTCGTCTTCAACAGGTCGAGGAATTTTCTGAAACCGGTAAAGGGGTCTTCTTTAACAAGGCAAGGGGACGTCTCCAACAGGAGAGGGGACGTCTCGAACAGTAGAGGGGACGTCTCCAACTGGGCGAGGGGACGTCTCTAACAAGACGAGCAGACGTCTCCAATAGGATGAGAGAACGTCTCCAACAGGACGAGGGAACGTCTCTAACTAGGCTAGGCGACGTCTTTAACTGGGCCAAGGGACGTCTCTAACAAAGTGAGGGGACGTCTCCAATACGACAAGAGGATGTCTCCAACAGTGCGAAAGAATGTCTGCAACAAAGCGAGGGGACGTCTCCAACAGTTGAGGGGGTATTTCTAACAAGACGAGCATACGTCTCTAAGAAGATGAGGGATCTCTCCAACAGGACGAGGGGGCGTTTCCAACCGGGCCAAGGGATGTCTCTCATAGTCGAGTGGACGTCTCTAACAATACGAGCAGACGAGGGGACGTCTCTAACAAGATGAGGGGATGGCTCCAACAGAGCTAGGGGTTGTCTCCAATAAGACGAGGGGACGTCTCCAACAAGGCCAAGGGACGTCTCTAACTGGAGGAGCGGACGTCTCCGACAGGGCCTGGGGACGTCTCCAACACGGCGAGGGGACGTTTCCAACTCGGTGAGGGGACGTCTCTAACAGGAACATCTCTAACACGACGAGTGGACATCTCCAACTGGCCGAAGTCTCGTCTGCAACCGGTCTATTGGTCGTATGCAATTCTTCGATGACTCGTCTTCCACCGGTTAATGGGTCGTCTGCAACCAGTCAACGGATATGTATATGCGCATCAAAAAGGAAAGTTGAAGAGTGTAGTTTAAGTTACACCAAAATCTAACAGAGCGAGGGGAAGTCTCCAGCAGAG
The DNA here is from genome assembly GCA_036936605.1 of Limnanthes douglasii subsp. nivea. Taxonomy (NCBI): domain Eukaryota; kingdom Viridiplantae; phylum Streptophyta; class Magnoliopsida; order Brassicales; family Limnanthaceae; genus Limnanthes; species Limnanthes douglasii. The sequence continues at coordinate 85,523,469 of JAUPFV010000001.1, forward strand.
CGAGGGACTGTCTCTAACAGGGCAAGGGGACGTCTCTTACGCAACAATACGATGTCTCCAACTTGACGAGGGGATGTCTCGATCAGGACGAGGGGATGTCTTTCACAAGACGAGCAGATATCTCCAGCAAGATGAGGGGACCTTTTCAACAAGACGAGCGAACGTCTCTAATAGTCGATGGGACGTCTTTAACAGTCGATGGGACATGTACAACAAGATGAAGGAACTCTCGAACATGACGAGGGATCTATGGATCGTATACAATTGGTCGATGACTCGTCCGGTTAATGGGTCGTCTGCAACCAGTCAAGGGATATGTACATGCGCATCAAAAAAGAAAGTTGAAAAGTGTAGTTTAAGTTACACCAAAATCAAAAAAATAATCTATAAGTCTTAGACCCTTGGTGCACTGGCATTACTATCTGTCAAGCAATTACATGAGCTTCATTTTACTGATAAACCTTTGTCATGTTCGTTTTAATTTATGATGCAAATCAAAATCTAATTCAAGTACCAAATGGGCCAATTACAAGATTGAAGGGATTACACGCTGCTCTTTGCTAGAGAGGAGACGCATGTTTTTCAAGATTTGGGCCACTATATTATCTAAGCCAAAATGAATTGAAAGATTAAATATCTAAGCTGCTGGTCCTAAGTCTATTTAGATCTTCCAGAAGCATAATCAAATATAAATAAGGCATAGTACATGATTACAATACCTAGATAACAACTTTTCGAAATGTAATATATATATATATATATAATACTCTGATGTAACATATATCATTGAAAATAAAAGATATTCAAAAGCATCATTCTCAAGTTTGAACTTGATATCAGAAAAAATATTTCCACCATAATTAACAATAAATTAACCTTGAGTTTTGGTTCAATAAGTTTTGAATAGTTGTCTGTTGAATACCACAAAAATATACAAATGAATTAAATGAACATATTCAATAATCTGAGGCCGAACATAAACAATTTCTTACTAATAATGATCAATTCGCTTAGTGAACACAATAAACATTGAGGATTCATCATCTGTCATAAGTCATGTCTTCCAAAGCTAACCAATGAAACAATCGATAAAATTATTAAAAATATTAAAATATGAAAATTGGATACTAAACAGCTCCTACTAGATTAGCTATACAACGTCATGATTAGAGGTGTCAAACGGTTTGAACCAGCACCAACCCGCACCGTTTAAGTCTGAACCACGGGTTGCAGTCTCGGCGGGTTGCGGTCTCGGCGGGTTGCGGTCTCGGCGGGTTGCTCCTTATGCGGTCTCGGCGGGTTGCGGTCTCGGCGGGTTGCAGTCGTAATGGGCCAGTTTCACAGTTAAACCGCCAGTTCAAACCACCAGACGAACCATTTAAGAGCCGTTTACCAGTTCAAACCATCAGCCAAACCATTTAACTATTTAAGAACCGTTTATCAGAATATATTATAATGTTATTTAAAATTAATTTGTAAGTGTTAATTGAATCTAATTTCAATAATTGAGTTAATTATTCTATTTCATGTATTTTAATTTAAATATGTTATCATTTTAATCGAAATTTTATAATCATCAATTATATTTTAAAAAAATAATTGTAATTTGATTTTGATACGTTTGAATAATATATTACTATTAAATAATATATACCTATTAGACATATAATTGTATTAAAATTTTAAATTATTAGGTGATTCTTTAGATTCTTTCAAGCTTGAAGTGTTTATGGTTAGATGAATTATATAGTTTATTGTATTTTCGAACTATTCAATATTAGAAGTTTATTCAGTATTTTCGAACTACTCACATCAGCTCCTTTCGAAACAAGCAATTTACTCAATATCATCCCATAAGGTAGTTTATCCGTACCACACCTCGCAGCCATATTTCGAATCATCAAGCTGGGTAAATTAATTATTCCCTGATTTCGAATCATAAAAGCAGTAACAAATGTTTGAATATATGAAAGCTGCGAATCATTGTTACTAGGTGGAAGAAATATACTATTTACCAATTTCAAAGCTAATTTCCCAATACCATCCAAATTACCCCGCATGGCTCGAAATTTACCGCTAATTTCCGGAGCTTCCGCACCAGGACAAGTAAGAATCTCTACCGCTTCTTCGTAAGACAAAGGCCAATCAGCACTCCATATCGTAGGGCGATAACTAATGGGAGGTAATTTATTACCGGTATAGATATCATGGGTTGGAACGGAAAAAAGATCGTCGAAATCAGTTTCAAAAAAACTAATGTCTTTACCATCAATCAAACAATTCAATCCTAAACCTCTTGGATCATTTTCGATTAATCTAGCCGTGGAATAAAACTTTCGCACTAGTTCTATATACCAATCACATTTGAATCTAGCTAGATTCATCCAACCTTGGCCATTAGTAGGCTCAATAAGTTTGAAAAAATTTTGCATACCCTCTATTTGGATCAGTTCCTCGTAGTTCAGAAACATACCAGACCAAATTTTTGTTACACCTCGACCTCCTTGCTGATTACTACGGATGCGAATCTCCCCCTCGGGGTGATGTTCGATAGTCTCGCTCTCCGTTACCTCATGCTCCATGGTATGCAACAACATTTCTTCCACCTCTCTCAATTCGGAAGTGGTTGGTTCACTACGTCCACCTTTACGAGCATTCTTTTTTGTTTTCGAAGACATTTGCGAAACCTGAAATTTAAATAGAGTTTGAAAAATATAAAAAAAATTTAGAGAAGTGTAGTAGAGAGAGGGGATAGATTTGTAGTGGAGAGGGAGAGATTTGTAGTGAAAAATATAGGAGGATGTAGGGTGTATTTATAGGGTAATTTTGTGTTTTTTTTTTTTTTTTCTACTAGCCGTTTGATGACGTCAGCATGACGTCATCAAGCGGACCATCCGGCCACGCGTGCGGATGGTCCGCTTTTGGCCGTTGCCAACGGCTAGTTCGTTTGAACTAGCCGTTGGTTGAACCGGGGCATCCGGACGATCGTCCGGATGCCCCGGTTCCAATCGGACCATCCGGATGGGCGTCCGGATGGTCCGAATTGTCTGTCCGGGCGTCCGGGCGAAACTGTCCGGATGCCCCGGATCATGTGTCCGGACCATCCGGACGCCCATCCGGATGGTCCGGGCGATTTTTTTTTTTTTTGTTTTTTCGGTTTTTTTTTTTGGGTCTCCCCTATAAGTAGAGGAGACCCCAACACCAATACTCACACCTCTCAAACAACTCTCTACTTCTCTCTAAATCTATCTATTTGTTCGATAAGTTCTAGAAAACTACAATTAGTTATTTTACTTATTCTACTCCTACTTTCGAAATTGTTTGATTTTTGTTTTTCCGCAAATTGTTTCTTAGTTGTTATTAGTCTAAATTTAGTTGTTCTATCTTGTTATTAGTCTAAATTTAGTTGTTATATCTTGTTATTAGTCTAAATTGTGATTTTATTATTAGTATTTTATTGCATATTTGAAAAAAAAACTGTTATTAGTTTTAAAATGAATTCAAAACGTAGAAATACTGGGATAAACCCACCATCTAATGTGGATCTCAATACCATGGATGATTTTTCTACAGAATTCCCTCACGTTGACACACTCTCCTCCCACGAAAGTGGTGGTGGAAGTACTAGTGGGGGGAGATCTCGTAAGAAAACATCTTGGATTTGGAAACACTATACTCTATCAGAAGATGGTTTGTTTTGTTATTGTAAAGAGTGCAATAAACGTTATCTTCACGTAAGTGGATCTAGAAATATGGGCACTAGCACTATGGTAAAACATTTATCGAAACATGAAATATATGATCCTACAAAACCTAACCCAACTAATGTTTGCACGAACCCTCAAACAGGTCTTCCTTTTGAGTTTAACCACGATACGTATAGGGAAGCAACAATGATTTATGCAGTCGGTAGTTTACAACCATTTAGTTTTGGGGATTCTTGGAGATACGAAAATTGGATGCAAGTTGGGGTAAACCCACAGGCAACACGCATTCCACGTACCTCTTTGCGATCGCTAGCCTTTAAATATTATTTACAAAGAAAAAAAGAGATTATTCAAACTATGCAGACTTTGCCATGGAATGTTTTGATTACTAGTGACATAGCTACTTTTACTGATTTAGATATGATATGTGTTACCCTCCATTGGATGGACGCCCAATGGGTCCTCCAAAGGAGAATTATATGGTTTGAATCAATTGGGAAGCATACCGCACAAATAATTAGGGAGAGTATGACTGAATGCATGAATGTTTATGGCATTAAAAACAAGATTATGTCTATTTCGTTGGATAATGCATCTTCTAATATTAGTGCTATAACATATCTTATAGCAGATTGCAATCCTCCTTTTCCAAAATTGTTTCACACCAAATGTTTATGCCACGTACTTCAATTAATTGCGAAAGAAGGAATACGTAAGGTTCAGGGTGATTATATTACCCCTATAAAAAATGGGATCCTATTTTGCTCGACATCCGCTGCTAAAAAAAGAGCTTTTAAAACACTTGTTCTTTCAAATGGGAAAAAATATAAGAAACTTTTATTAGATGTCGAAACTAGATGGAATTCTACTTACACAATGCTTGCACGTGCGCATGTTTTTAAAGAAGAGATATCGACGCTTTATAATACATATCGTGAAACACCAATTGAACCAGATCATTGGAAATTTTGTGCACACATGTTAAGATTTTTAAGACTTTTTAAAGAAAACACCCTAACCTTTTCTTCACAAAATCAACCTAATGCTCATTTGGCCCTTTTCACGATTGCTAATCTTGCCATGCATATGGATGAATTTAGATCACATTATGCATGCGTAGACATGGTGCCTGGAATGGAATATAAGTTCACAAAGTATTTTCATCCAATCCCTGATAGTTATTCATTTGCTTGCCTTTTAGATCCTTTTTCACGAAAAGAAAAATTTGAATTGCTAGTTGATTGCTTTTATAAATCTGTACGGTTTCCTACAGATATACCACCGACCGAACCAATTGACCCTAAAGGATATATTAGCGGTATATATGATAGTTTGTATAATATCTATGATAAGTATGCTGCAAGATATAGATCAAATACATCTACAAATGTAAGCAGTAGTAACAATAGGGGTAGAGGGAGAAATACTAACTATATTCGATTGGCAATGTTACGAAACAACAATGTTACAGAAACCCCTCAATCTGATAATGAGTTGTATAGATATTGGACCACTAGGTTTGACTTTACGAATTATCAAGACCAAGGTATTGAAGATATCATACGATGGTGGGGTACCAAAACTGAAGAGTTTCCTATTCTTTGCAGGATTGTTAAAGAGATTTATGCTATACCTATGTCTACAGTTGCAAGTGAGTGTGCTTTCAGCCAAGCGAGGTTGCAATACACGACTAAGAGAACAAGATTGACGGGCAAAGCACTTGGAGTGCTTGTGGCAGTTAAGGATTGGACAGCGGCGGATAAAAGGATGCAAGACATAGAGTTCAGAGACGAAGTGAACGTAGACGACATCTTCGAAGATTATCCGGATGATTACGAAGATACACTTGAACAAGAAATTGCGGAAGAAAACGAAGCTGACGGCGAAGATTTTACTTACGAAGAAGACGAAGCTGAAGATGAATGATGTTTGTAATAGTTTTTTACTATTTTGTATTGTAATTTGAAAACATTTGTACAACTCCTGGCCCGCACGAGTATAAACTGTGAACGGCTAAATTATCCAAAAATGACTTTACCTTTTATTATAACAACAACAAATGTATTATGAAATACTTATAACTTCATAAGATCTAATTTTGGTTTAAAAAATAATATCAAACACTTGTAAAATTTAAAACCAAATCACAATAGTAATCAAAATGTAATATTAAAATTATAACCGTAGAATTTGTAATATTTTAACATGATAAGATATAGTTTTGCTTTGTATTAGATATAAAAACATAATAATAATAATAATATTCAAAATATGATAATAACATAAGTAATATTTAAAATTTTAGACTATATAATAATTACAACACTTAAAATATTAATAACCAAAACAAATTAATATTAACAAAAATGTAATAATAATTCTATAATAATATTCAATCTCAATATTTTTTAAATATAACATTTTGGATATAAAATAAATAAAATCAGCATAATATTTACCAATAAACCACCGGTTTTTTACAAATAAACCGTGGTTTCGCAGTCCTGCCGGGTTGCGGTCTCGGCGGGTTGCGGTCTCGGCGGGTTGCGGTCTCGGCGGGTTGCGGTCTCGGCGGGTTGCTCCTTATGCGGTCTCGGCGGGTTGCGGTCTCGGCGGGTTGCGGTCTCGGCGGGTTGCAGTCCTAATGGGCCAGTTTCGCAGGTAGACCGCCAGTTCTTAAGCAGGTTGTCAGCTTTAAACCATGGTTCCTGAACCATTAGACACCTCTAGTCATGATCATTTAAATAGCAGCAAAAAGGTTTGTCGGATGTCGTCCCAAAGCTCTCCGGATTATACGCCAAATATATGACCTACTTCAACTTAGAGTTCCAGTAAACAAGGAATATTAGACAAAATATAGAGGAGTACCTAAAATAGAATAAAGAGTAGAGTTGATAACACTAACAAGAAACACACTCTCTCTTGATGGCTTAGTTATTTATGCGTTGACTAGACTCGGAATACACACCAATAAATGTGAGTGTAGCTAAAAAAGAAATAATAAATTGGATGGACATGAAATTTGTTATAGTGAATTTTGAAACAAGACTACACCAACTCAACATTCTACAAAATGTAATTACTCTGAATAGCTACAACAAAGTTGTTACAAATAAACTATAAGGAAGGCAGTGGCGGATCCAGGACTAAAATTTATGGTATACCCAAAAATATTATGGATAACAAATTCAATAAAAGCGCATAATACATATATGTAAATATTCCAGTTACAACTCAAAATGAAAATGTAGTACAGTTCAAAAGTAAAATGCATTCTCCTCTTATTCATGCCTTGAAAGCGTTGGATACTACGAGAAAACACTCGCTCAATCATCTAGAAATAATTCAACTATTAAACAATATACACCTCTAAGAAGTACTTGATGCTAAGAAAAATTAAAAGGAAAATTTTACAATTTAGCAGGTGAACAAAATATTACAACAAACATCTGCAAATCTTCATGTTCATTAACCTGCAAGAAAATATGCTATCATTCATGAATGAAGGATTAACAACCAGCCATAACATATTTTTTTTTATAGAAAAGTAAACTTTAACTAAGAAGAAATCTTACAATTTAGCAGGTGAACAAGATATTACAACAAGCATATGCAAATATTTGTGTTCATTAATCATTAACCTGCAAGAAAATATACAATCAATCTAGAATGAAGGATTAACAATCAGACATATCATATAATTTTCTTATACAAAGGAAAATTAGGATTTGAAAATACCTAATTTTTTTTAATGATTGTTGAATCAAAGTTGAAGTAAAACCCATTGGCAAATTTTATTACTATGTTGAATGAAAATCGAAGTAAACTCCAATAGAAAATTCATTAACTGAATCAACTTATTGTTTTCTTTTGCTAGTTCTATGTTGTTTTTCTTTGAGAGAAGTTGAGAAAGAGACGAGGTACGATTAGAGAAAAATAAAGTAAAGAAATAAAGTAAAGGAATGTAAAGAAAGTGAAATAAATAAGAACATTTGGGTAGAGGAAAATAGAGTAAACATACAAAATAAAAGAATGAAAAAAAGAAAAAGAATGTAAAGAAAGTGAAATAAATAAGAACATTTACAAAGTAAAAGAATGAAAAAACATAAAAAAAAATGTAAAGAAAGTGGAATAAATAAAAACATTTACAAAGTAAAAGAATGAAAAAAAAGAAGAAAAAGAATGTAAAGAAAGTGGAATAAATAAGAACATTTGGGTAGAGGAAAATAGAGTAAAAATACAAAGTAAAGGAATGAAAACAAGAATAAAAATACAAAGTAAAAGAATGAAAACAAGAATAAAAATACAAAGTAAAAGAATGAAAACAAGAAGTCAAATAAATAAGAACATTAAAATGTCCAATAAGTCTTGAACTTAAGACCTCACGTATATTATTAAAGAACTTAACCACTATACTAGATTTATTTTTATGATTGAAGGTTGTCATGGGCATACCTATCTCCCCCCTAAATCCGCCCCTGAAGGAAGGTCACAAAACAAAAACAACTATAAAGGTAAAAAAAAGTAGATATTTTAGAGGAAAAGACAAAGTCTATAGAAGTGGAAACAATACTTTAAAGCCATCTCTAATAGTAGGTTTCTCCGGAGACCTCTACTTATTTAAAGATTTGACATACAGCTTCTAACCGTTACTTTAGTATTCAAGAGACCTTTAATATAAACAATTCAATCCAAACAATTTCATTATCTTTTATCTATTCATCTCACTCTCTTTATTTCTTACTCTTTCTTACTCTCTCAATTTACATTTACTAACTTTATAATATATAATATAACCTATATTGTTAATTATTAATTAACATTAATATTTTTATAATCTTTTTTACAATATTTTTTATTTTAAATTTATGTTATAATTTTTTTTGTTTAATTCTTATTTACCATAAATTAATATATATGTTGTAGAATTGTTCGTGGATGATAAACATTTCGTAAATATAAGTAAATCAACAACATTGTTTATTTAAAAAAAATTAAGTTTGTAATGAATCTATAACTTTTAAATCTAATTTAATAATTTATTATATTATTCCATTTTCGATTTATAAAAGAGTTTATAAAGTTAAGTAAACGTTGCCTTATTTATAAATTCTAAAATTTTAAACCTTAAAAAACATGACGTATCACCAATCGCGTTCACGATAATATACAATAATTATCTTGAAAAGACCGAGAAGGTCAAATGTGAAAAGGGACTAGGTTCCGTAAAATTAACAAACAATACAGATAACGTTTGTAGATAGCAAGTATGGAAATGATGACATGCAATTGTAACAATTAACGATTGCTTAAACGCACTTACAAATTGATAAACTTTAGTGCGAAAATGATTATTGAAATGGATACCTAATAAGTCCCGCCTAAATGTTACAGCTAATATTTAGACCAATGTCATATGTTACCCACCAATATACGTCCCGCCATAATGTTAACCGCCAATAATAAGTCCCGTCATAATGTTACTCGCCCATTCCCTTCATATATATATATATAAAAATTTAACACACCCTCAATCTACCTAAATATAGTTTATAAAAAACTCATACTTTTGTCTGATATGGAATGGTCTGCCAGAGAAGACTTTCATCTCCTCCAAGCCGTCAAGCGTGTGAAGATAGCGAGGTCAGATGAGACTACTAATGGTTTTATCAATGAAGTGTTATGTACAATGTATTACATATACGGGGATATAGGACGAAGACCGATGCCGTCTCCAAGCACTCGTGAAGAAGTATCTACAAGGTACACTTATCTTAAAAGCGAACCAATGTATTGTGTGTCCGACTTCCCATTCGAAATCCATAACGAGGCGTATAACTCTTTCCTTTTGGGAGAAATGATTTTTTAACAAAAGATATGCTACGTTATGTGGAGGAACAAATCGTTGAAAAAGAGGAAGCATAAAGGAGTTGCACTTTTGACGAATGATATGAATTTGACTAAACTTTCTGTTGTTTTTTGTTCATTTGATCATTTCATGTTATTGTATTTGTTTTATTCTCTTTTTAGTGCTTTAAGTTATTGTATTTGTTTTACATTCACGTTTAATGTTGTGTTATATTAGTTTGGTGTTCTTTAGTTTGTGTTTAAATGTTTACTTATGTATCTATCAGGTTACAATATCTTTTATGGATTCCGAATATTCGGGTTTGTGACCTCCCGCACGATGTGAGGCAAGAGGTGCATAATGTACTTGGTATGGGGATTAAATATTTAGTCAAAGAACATATAGTTTGCGATATTGAGTTAGACCTCGCTGGAAGTAAGGTGGAACATCCGCATTTTCTTTAATTTAGTATATGAGGAGTCTACTCTTATATGTGTTATCCGTTGTTTTATGTTCCTTTGAGTACTGTTGGAGATTATATTTGTTAATGTTCAGTTTGTGAGTTTATGTTCAGTTGCGTCCTCTAATCTATTGTTTTTGTTTTATGTTCATGTTTAATGTTGTATTATCAAGTTAATATTTATGTATCCAGATTTTTAACACAGTTAACAATTGTTAAAAAAACAAGTGCAAAACGTCTAATAAAAAAACTAGAATCCGAACGAAAAAGAAGTACAAACTTAAATTAAAAAACATCAAACTTACACATCATACTACAATCTTAAATTAAAAACAATTCAGTTAAACAACACTGGAAAAGCTTAAACAACATAGAATACTACTCATATCGACCACATTCGGACCACATATGTTTGACAAGATCATCTTTGAGTCGTTTGTTTAATCTTTCACTGCGGATTGATCAATGAAAAATCATATAGTCCTCAAGTGAAATATTTACACTCCTATTGTCCATATCCACATTACCAAATTCATATATATGTGCTTGTGCTCTACGAGATATGAGAGGATCAGTTTCATCTTCGTCAGAATCTTCGTCTGCATACTCCTCATGTTCGTCTTCCACAATCATGTTATGTAATATCACACATCTAATCATGATATTAGAAAGATTTTTTGTACTCCATCCGCAGCCCGGGTTTTTATTATGGCAAACCTGAGCTTGTAGAATACCAAACGCTATTTCAACGTCCTTACGATATGATTCTTGCATTTTAGATAATAATTTCTCTTGAAGGTTAATCGGTGATCGAATAGCTTGGATAAGTGTTCCCTATTTTGGATAAATACCATCCGTAAGATAATATGTAATATTATGCTCATGACCATTTACAACATAAGCTACGGTAAAAGTATTTTCTTTAATTAAATCATCAAACAACGGTGAACGATTAAGAATGGTCACATCATTTTGAGCTCCTAGAATACCAAAATATGCATGCCATATCCATGTATCATGAGAAGAAACTTCTTCTAACACAATAGTTGGTTTTTTGGACTTACCAGCGTATGCTCTTTGCCAACTAGTTGGACAATTTTTCCAAGTCCAATGCATACAATCAAGTGAACCGATCATACCTGGAAATCCCCAACGTTCAGCTTTAGCGAATAGACGACGTAAATCTTGTGTCGTTGGTCCACGTAGGTACTCTCTTATGTATAAAGTTATTACAGTTGCACAAAACTCGTTTAGTGTATCTTTAACTGTTTGTTTACCCATATGAAATGTTTCATCCAACCTATCTGCAGGCATTGCATAAGCCAACATACGTAAATCAACAGTTACTTTCTGATGTGGGGTAAACTTGTTGCGTCTAGTGGCATCCAGACCTCCTTGAAAGTATGAATTTTCTTGTTGAACATCTTCCATAATACGTAAAAATAATCTATGATGCATACATAATGCCTTCTAAAATCATCATCGGAGAATGTTGGATTCTCAATAAAAATAATATGCCATTAGTTTTGCATGCCCACCTTTACGGTTACGACGTTTGTACTTACGATCATTCACAGAGCCACGAGTTTTTGAAGCTTAACCACTTGAATTTCCCATACCAATTTATGTATACATATCTGCAAGATATGTCATACTCTGACTTCGAACTAAGTTACTAACATTAATAAAATATCAGAGAAGTATTTTGAATTGGAAGAAGTTGTGAGAAGTGTTTCGAATTGGAAGAAGTTGTGTAAATATTTAGAATTGGAAAATGTTATGAGAAGTGATTTGAATTGGAAAAAGAATTGTGAGAAGTGTTTCGAATTTGAAAAATTGTGACAAGTGTTTTGAATTGGAAGAAGTTAATGAATTCATGTATATATAGAAAATTTGTGGGTGAGTTGAAGTTACAGGTGTATTTTTTATCTTGAAGATAATTGAGTAAGCTTTTTGTCAAATCAGAAATAAAGTTTGGATAGATTGGTGGAAGTTAGTTGGCGTCTTTATTGTCTTGTAGATAATTGAGTAAGCTTTTTGTCAAATCAGAAATAAAGTTTGGAAAGATGAATGGAAGTTAGTGGGTGTATTTTTTTATCTTGAAGATAATTGAGTAAGCTTTTTGTCAAATCAGAAATAAAGTTTGGATAGATGGGTGGAAGTTAGTGGGTGTCTTTATTATCTTGTAGATAATTGAGTAAGCTTTTTATCAAATCAGAAATAAAGTGTGGAAAGATGGGTAGAAGTTAGTGGGTGTATTTTTTATCTTGAAGATAATTGAGTAAGCTTTTTGTCAAATCAGAAATAAAGTCTGGATAGATGGGTGGAAGTTAGTGGGCGTCTTTATTATCTGGTAGATAATTGAGTAAGCTTTTTGTCAAATCAGAAATAAAGTTTGGAAAGATGGGTGGAATTTAGTGGGTGTATTTTTTATCTTGAAGATAATTGAGTAAGCTTTTTGTCAAATCAGAAATAAATTTTGGATAGATAGGTGGAAGTTAGTGGGTGTCTTTATTATCTTGTAGATAATTGAATAAGCTTTTTTTCAAATCAGAAATAAAGTTTGGAAATATAGGTGGAAGTTAGTGGGTATATGTTTTTTTATCTTGAAGATAATTGAGTAAGCTTTTTGTCAAATCAGAAATAAAATTTGGATAGATGGGTGGAAGTTAGTGGGTGTCTTTATTATCTTGAATTGTATAAATAGACAAGGTTGGAACCAAATTAATTCACAACATTTCAGAAACATTTATCTCAAAGGAATATAATAGTCTCTCTCTAAAAAACCTTCTCTCTTCTACAAAAAAATGTCAAAAATGGACTTCACACGAAGACATAGCTCTATGCAAACCGTATAGGAAAATTTCTGAAGATCCAAATATAGGAGTGTAACAAACCGAAAGTCGTTTTTGGAAAAACAAAATCAAAGATTCAATGTACGAAAATTTAGGAGATGTTGATAACAACTTCAACCATGTACAACGAACAAAAGAAGGTATTTGCAATCGTTGGAAAAAATATATTTTTCGTTTGGTTAACAAATGGAACCAAACGATCAAGCAAGTTGAAAGATCACCGCTTAGTGGAACAAATGATTAACAAAAAATTTCAACATTTAACAATTGTTAATGTTCGTGTATATATATTAATATTAACTAATTTATCTATTATTTTTCATTTAGAATATTCTCAAACAAGACTTGTATATCAATATTGCAAATGTAGAACAATTTCAATTTTATCATTGTTGGGAAATTTTATAGGATACTGTGATGTTTCAATTGACAACGTCAAATTATGATACTTCTCAAACCAACCAGTCTCGTCCTATTGATACGGATTCGGAAAAACAGTTTACGGAATCACAACCTTCTTGTGATCTCGGAGTTGATACCGATCCACCCACTACTAATATAAATAGGCCCATTGGTAGAAATCATGCTCATCAGAACAAAATAAACATAAGATAAGTGATAGCGATGCATCTGCGGAAAGGACTGAAGGCTTGGATAAGATTCTAGCAATGCAAGCTAAAGCTAACACACTCTTGAAAGAGGGGAATAATCTTAATCGGACTAAGATAGGATATATGAAAGATAGTTATGATTATAACATCATGAATGTCGATACCACCAAGATGACTCCGGACTCGAAAAGATTTTGGACCACAAAAAAGAAAACTATCCGTGAACGCAACAAGCGCGCTACATATCGACCTTCATTTAACGACGAAATGGATTATGGAAATGGTGGAACAAGTGGAAGTTATGGATTCAATAATTTCTCTATGTAACTTTTCGTAATTGCTCTTTTTATATATGTGTTTTCTTGTATTTTTATTTATTTTGAATGTGTGTTTTTTAAATTTCAGTTGCTATTTGTTCAAAAATTTATTTTCGAAAAAATTAATACCTATGTATTTTCTTTCCGCAATTTATTAATTAAGTTTTTATTATAATTTATAGAGCCTATTTACAAAGTTAAATTTAATTTATAAATTTAATTTAATTATTTATTATCATTTTACAATTTTATATTATAACTTAAGTTGATTTTATTATACTTCAATTTATAAATTATAATTTAGTTTTCAAAATTAATTTTTTATTATAGTTTAAGTATTTTACTAGAATAAATTTAATTTAAATTTTAAATTAAAATTTAGAATAAATATATATTAATTCGAGTGATAATTGTAAGAAGTTCTTGATGGAAAAGAAAAGCATAAGGAAGGTTCAAGATAATAAGGTTGGTCAAGATGGTGTGTCTGATCGGGTTTCTTGTTCTCATCTTCCTAATGAGGTTAGTGAGTATAATAATTCTCAGGAGGTTAATAAGGTTTGTGATCAAGGGGTTTGTTATGTTGCTGTTGAAGAAAGGATTACTGGCCAGTTAAAGTCAATTGTGGTTAATGAGGTTTTGGATAGCTCTTTGCAAGATAAGTTAGATTCTGATAGCTCTATTCCAATGGCTAAAGCTGATGGAAATTGTGCTTTAAACAGTTCTGTTAATGAGGCAGAGATGATTGATGCTCTGAAGACATTGGAAAGGAGGAATATGTTTGATGTTTTGAGTGAGGATATTCAGGTTTCTCCAAAACATGTTGGCAGTCTTACAAGTTCTCCTGTGAAGGAAAGATTGGAGAAAGTTAGACTAAAAAAGAATGACATTCAGAAGCCTAAGAAAGTGCCAAAGATGTGGGGATCAAAGGGTCCGGTTTCTTCAAAAATTATGAAGCTCAAAAGAGCCCACAAGCCATCATCTGATCAATGACCATTACCATATTGAATTGGAATGCAAGAGGACTTGCTAATAGAGAAACCATCCAGAGGTTAAAGTCTATGGTGTTTTCTTTTAAGGTTAGCTTTGTTGCTATTCAGGAGCCTTTGGTTAAGGTTGAAAAGTTGAGTATGGTTGCTAAGAAATTGAAGCTGAGTGGTTATAGTAGTAATGTGAATACCAAAATTTGGGTGTTTTGGCACCAGGATTATAAAGTTGAAGTGGTTTTTTACAGTGACCAATTGCTTCGTCTTAAAGTTGCTCATTCTGTCTTGAATAAAGAGTTTCATGTCTCTATTGTTTATGCAAAGTGTACTCGTGATGAGAGACTCTTACTTTGGGATTCTATAAGAAGTCTTGATGTGTTATCTAAGGATTGGATTTTGTTTGGTGATTTTAATACTATTTCCAGTATTCAGGAGCATCTTGCTTGTTCTATGGTTAATCAAAGGGCAATGGATGATTTTAATAGTCTTATTATAGATTGTGCTCTTATAGATGTTGGCTATAGTGGTTTTCCATATACTTGGTCTAATGGGCGTAAATGGAGACGGCTTGATCGAGTTTTGTATAGCTCATCTTGGTTGGATTTCTTTGATAACACTGTTGTCTCTCATCTGGCTCGAAATTGTTCTGATCACTGTCCCATGGTGATTAAAGCTTCTTCTAATGTTACTAGAGCTAAATCTTCGTTTAAGTTCATGAATATGTGGGGTACTCATTCTGATTTTCTGAGAATGGTAGAAGAGAGTTGGTCTGTTGATATTGGTGGAGTGAGAAATCCTATTATGTACTTCTGGCTAAAGCAGCAAAGATTGAAGGTTGCTTTAAAGGTGTGGAATAAGAACACCTTTGGTAATATTTTTTATGCCATTAAGCAGTCTGAGGAGGTTATAAACAGCAGGGAAATCATGCTTCAAAATCAGTTTGATGAGGTTAACAAGTCTGCTTTGGAAGAGGCTAGGCAGAATCATTTGGTGCTCTTGGATAAGGAAGAAATGTTTTGGAGGCAGAAAGCTCATGCTTCTTGGTTAAAATATTCTGATAGGAATACATCTGCATTTCATAGTTTTGTAAAGAAAAGAAACAAGAAGAATAGGGTTGATAGAATTAAAGTGGATGGTTATTGGTTAACCACTAAGGAGGATATTGGTAATTCAGCTGTTGATTATTTTAGATCTTTGCTTGCTCCTACTGGTAGTGTTGAGAATGATATAGCTCTTCTGGATGTTATTCCTTCGTTGGTTAGTGAGGAGGATAACACTAGCATTGCTTGTATTCCTGAAACTGAGGAGATTTATGGGGTTGTCAAGACCTTAAAGTCTGAATCAGCTGCTGGTCCTAATGGTTACAATGGTGAGTTCTATAAGATGTGTTGGGGAATTGTGGGTGAAGATCTGTGCAATGCTGTTAAGGCTTTTTTTAGAGGTTTTGATCTGCCTAAGGGTGTGAAGGCTACAACAATATGTCTGATTCCTAAGATTGATAATCCTAACAGGTGGAGAGACTTTCGTCCTATCAGTCTAACCACTGTATTCTCAAGAATTGTGAGTAAATTGATCAATAATAGACTTGCGAATGTTTTGCCTAATCTTATATCTGAAGAGCAGGGTGGGTTTGTGAAGGGAAGATGTATTCAGGATTCTGTTCTTATGGCTGAGGAACTCTGATTTGACATTAACATCAATAGGAAGAAGGGGAATGTAGTCATCAAGACAGACATGACTAAAGCTTTTGACAAGCTGAGTCATGTGTTTCTCTTTAGTATTCTAAAGCTATTTGGTTTCAATACTAATGTTTCTTCTCTTATTGGTAATTGTATCACTAAGGTCTGGTCTTCTGTTTTGGTGAATGAGGAGTTGGCGGGTTTCTTTGCTAATTCCCATGGCCTTAGACAAGGGGATCCTCTTTCCCCGAGTCTTTTTATTTTGGCTAAAGAGTACTTGATTAGGAGGATAAAGCAGGTTTCTGATATTAATGTCAGGTTTCGTTATAAGTCTAGAAGCAATCAGAACATTGCTTGTCTCGCCTTTGCTGATGATTTTATGGTCTTTGCAAGTGGTGATGCTCATTCTATGGTTGCTATTAAGGCTGTTTTGGATCACTATCGGGCTGTGTCTGGTCAAGAGATCAATACTGCTAAATCTAAGATAATTGTATCAAGCAAAATGCCTTCTCAGCAGATTTATATTATTGAAAATGTTTGGAACATCAATCATACTCATTTGCCTTTCAGGTACCTTGGTTCTACAATTGCTATAAATACTAGAATTGTACATTTTGAAGACTTGATATATAAAGTTAGATGCAGAATCTTGGACTGGGACAGATTGCATCTTTCTTTTGCTGGTCGTCTGTTGTTAATCCAGACTATTTTTGTTGCCTTCCCTAATTATTCTTTGCAGCACTCTAATCTGCCTGTTGGTATCATCAGTAGACTGGAGACTTTGTTTAGCAAGTTCCTGTGGGGTACCAAAGAAGACAAGAAAGCCATTAGTTGGGCTAGATGGGAGAAGTTATGCAAGCCTTTAAATGAAGGTGGTCTTAACCTTAAAAGACTTAAAGATGTTCAGAATGTCTATGCATTGAAGTTGTGGTTTAATTTTAGAAGGCAACAGTCCCTTTGGGCTAAGTTCATGCTTTCTGTTTATTGTAGGGATGGTATTCATCCTACTCTTGCTATCTCTCCTAACAGAAGGTCTAAATCCTGGTCTCGAATAATCATGGCTAGAGATAAGGCTGAGGATTATCTCTTTTGGCTTCCTGGTCGTGGAAATATCAGTTTTTGGTATAAGAGATGGTGCTCTGATAAGCCTTTTATCAGGGTGTCTAATGATAATGATAGAAGGTTTCTTTGGGACAGTGGTAATGATTCTATCAGGGATTTTTGGCTGAATGATTCCTGGGATTGGGGAAGGCTTAGCTCTACTGTCACTGCTACTGAGATCAGTAAGATTAGAGAGGTTGGTCTTTCTGATAAAAATGATATTCTGCATTGGTCTCTATCTAGGGATGGATCGTTTAGTGTCAAAGACACTTGGAATCATATAAGATGCAACGGCAGTATATCAAGAATTTATGCAAAGACATGGAATGCAGTAACACCTAAGAAGTGCTCGTTTTTTCTATGGAGAGCATTGCATAATTGGCTACCTACTGATTCTGTGATGCAAGCTAAGGGTTTTCAAATTGCTTCTAAATGTGTTCACTGTAATAATACTGAAACCACTTACCATGCTATGGTTCAGTGTTCTCAAGTTTGGGCAGTCTGGATGCATTTCAGCCTTATGTTCAATGTGCAGATTCAGCTTTATATGACGCTTTCGCATATCGTCATGAAATGGTACTGGGCTGCTAAAAGAGGTTGTGATATCTTCACAATTCTACCTGCAATATTGGTCTGGTCTGTTTGGTCAGCTCGTAATAAGAAAAAGATTAACAATGAATCTACAAGTTCTGCAACAATCATTAAGCATATCATCTATATTCTAAGCAGTCTTGATCAGGCTAAGGTTTTAAGCAAGAAGCACTGGGCTGGTTATGAAAGGGAAGCTACAAAGCTTGGTTTTGTGCATCAGATTAAAGCAATGAATAAGCCACTGTTTTTAAAGTGGAAGAGTCCAAAGCATGGCAGATACAAAATCAACATAGACGGAGCAATGACCTTCAGTCATGAATCTGGTGGGGGTGCTTTGATCAGAAGCAGCAATGGGAGTATAGTCATGGGCATTGGAAGGTTGTACGGCAAGTCTACGCCTCTTATTGCAGAATGTCGTGCGCTGTTTGATGGATTGAAGCTCTGTAGAACGCTGGGTCTGGAAAAGGTTGATGTGGAGGTGGATTCGATGGTTGTAGTGAATCTTCTTTTCTATGGTTGCTTGATTTGGTTTCTTGAACCTTTGTTAGGCTATTGTAGGAAGCTAATTTGCTCTGAAATGGTGATTAAACACGTTTATAGAGAGGAGAATTTTGGTGCTGATTGGCTTGCAAAGGAGGTTTTAAGGGTTCAAAGGAATATTGAGTTCGATGGTGATGATGCTCCTCCAAAATTGAAGGCAATCATCTTGTTGGGGAGCCTTAATCTGGGCTACTTGAGGTTTCAAAATTAGGGTTTGTTTTCTCTGATTTGGGGCTGTGTTTCGACAGGAGGGAAGGAAGAAGATGATGATTTTTTTATTGTTTTTTCAATTTTTTGTAATATTGCCTAAGATGGTTTGGATTTTCATTTAGTTTCAATATAAGTCCTTATTAAAAAAATTAGAATAAATATATATGAAAAATTGAATCTTACAAATTGTGTATATTTTATTACAAATTGAATCTTAATTTGGTAAAATTTAAGTTTGAAACTCTTTCGTTCCTTCCTCTCTCATTTTCCCTTTCTTCTGCGACTGAAACAATTTTTCTCTCACCAGCTTTTCTACCAATTTTCTCTCTCTTCAGGTCTCAAGACCCCGCTCGCCAGAGCCTGAGACCGAGCACAAACAGTAAATCGGTCTCCTAGTTGGAGACCGACACTGGCGTTTAGAGACCATATTTGACGACGGACGGTTAGAGATGGCCTCAGCGTCCACACGACAAAGACTTCAAATGAGACATATGAGGTATATATGCTCCAAACAAACTTACATGTTCTGGAGGAGGTATGGATACGCATGGGTTGTTTTCTACTTCAAGGATGATCCTACTACATGATATATACACAAAATTACTAATCTAGAAGTGATTCATATCAAGGAGCATACATGACCACACAAGAACAAGAGTGCAGCCTCCTAATATACTAATAGTGGTGCCAATCACAATGTCACTAGAAATCCTAGCCTCATGAGTAAAAAAGATGAGTACTATAGTAAGAAATCTATTATTGCAGACAATGATGATTGTTTTTGCATTTTAGATACACGACAGCCTAAACTTAACACTCACACATATAAACCCGTTACATTGGAAAAACAATGTCCCTAAAACAAACAAAACTTTACTCTGTGTCTATCAAATAATTCACATAACCTTATGTATGTTGAATTTTATTACTTTGGTTGTTTTATGAAGTACAAGAAAAATATGTATTGTGCTTTCAAAGAGAGATCTGAGAATGGACTTTACTAGATGGAAAATTAGCCAACTCAATAGTGTCAAAACAAGAGTAATTAAATTTCATTCAAAAGTTTTCAATGTTTAATAAAAAAATATATACATTTAATTTTTTTATAATAATTTTTTTATTGATTTCGGTTATCAAAATTTGGGGTTTTATAATTATTAATTAATTAAAAAAGATAAAAAAAAAAAGTTTGGAGAGTTTCAATGTTGATGAGTCCGGATCTTGTCACCACTCTTTATGAGAACCGGACAGGGGCAATTCAGACAACATCCACCTAACCGGACATGGGCAGTTTGGACAACCTCAACTTCTGTCCGAACGAGACTAAGGTATTAAAAACTTAATCACTTCATGACTAAGCTGATTACTTGCTTATTTAAATCTAATGGATCTTTAAACTCGACCCGAATCCATTAACACAACCCGAAAGCCCATGTGGCCCAAAGATTAGGGTATAAATACCCAACCACCTTCATTAAATAAGAATAATGAAAATTAAATACAACCAGGCAGCTCAATTCTTCCTCTACACTCTATCCAAACATTAAATACCTTTGAAATACCACAAAACTCTGGACAAAATTACCCTCAAACGAAAATAAACCTCACCAAATTGGCGACCATAGTGGGAGTACGACGATGCTTGAATCTAGCATTCAAAACCATCAGAAAAAACCAGTTCGGATGAATCCGGACATGCAGGAAGTACCACCAGCTTTGGCCGAAGTGGTGAGAGAAAATGATGAATATACCATTGAGGAGCGAGATAGGTTAAAAGTTGAAATAGAAGCTCTGAGGGCTGCCAAGAGGGCAGAGATGGGCACAAAAGAGAAGTCTAAGGCGTTAGTTTATCATACTGACAATCCAAGGGAGCATGAGCCCTCAAAAACCCATATGAGCAGGAAAAAGAATCATGCTAGCTCAAAAAAGTCTCACCGGTCTAAACCGGTGGAGAGCTCTGATTCAGACTCAGAATCTTCCAGCAGCTCCTCAGGTTAAGATGGAGTCGAAGAATCCCTATCATCCAGCAGTGATGAAGGCCGTTCTAAAAAAACAAAAGTTAGTCAAAAAATACTCAATAAAAAGGGATATGCATGGAAATTTAAAGAGTCATATAGGCAAAGGATCGTCTCATAGCCGGAGACACGTAGATCGAATGGTGATGGATCCTTTTGCCTTCCATGATGAACCAGGTATCTTTGCAACTCCTAATGAGGATACAGTTTTCAGTCGTGGCCGGAATTGGAGACAATCTCCATTGTCCTCCACGATCCTATCCGGAAACCGTCCTAAGAGGTTTGATAGTACAAAAATTAAAAAATACGATGGCAGTAAAGACCTAGATAACCCCTTGAAACAATTCAAAAATTTCATGATAAATTTTGATGATGATGACAAGTTTCTTTGTAGAGCATTCTCCCAATCATTTACGGGGAGTGCTCTGGAGTGGTACAACAGTTTTCCACAAGGATGCATCATAAATTTCGATACTTTTTGGGTAGCCTTTCGAAGGCAGTTTGTTGGAAGTAAGGAAGTGAAGGGAAATGGAGACACAATTATCCATTATGCCCAAGAACCAAACGAATCCTTAAGAGAATACATAATTCGTTTTGTGAATACCAAAAATGGATTAGCTGATTGCTTCGAACAAGTAGCAATAGTTTCTCTGAGGCAAGGCTTAAACCCTGGAAACTTGGCTGATTCAGTAACCAGAAAAAGGCCATGACATGGGTAGGTCTACTGAATCAGGTTGGAAAGCAGAATAATGTAGATGAAACAAAGAAAACTAGGGTGCACATGCAGGTGAGGTCTGCTCCGACTGCACCAAATCCAAACCAAAACCAGTCCGGAAACAAGGCAATGGAGGCCGGGCAGAGTCATAACAAAGCCAAAGCTCAGTCTCAGCCAGCTGCACCAGCCTAGAGTCAACAATCTAGAAATAAACGAGGGCCTTGGGTTCAACCGGAGTGGTTTGCTGAGTTAAAAGAAAACGTAGCCACCATTTATGACAAAACAAAAGACGAAGTACACTATAGAAGGCCGACTGCGTTACAGTCTCCTAGGGAGAGCCGCAATAACTGTTTCTGCAAGTATCACAATGATACTGGCCATACTACTGAGGATTGTATTTCTTTGAAGCAAGAAGTCCAGAATTTGATTGAGAGAGGAAATTTGGGAGCGTATGTTAAAAGAAGAGGTGGAAATAGGCCTGATAACGCTCATGGGGCTGGTCCAAACAATGCAGGCACATCGGCTCCGGAAGGGGCTATGGTGATAATCGAGAGGATCGAAGTTGAGTCAGAATACTTGGACCCTGATCCGACCCGGAATAGAGTGGGTGTTATTGTGGAACGTTGCAAGACGGTGTCCGAGCTTATTAACTTTTTTAATCACTTACAATATTCGGAGAGGACACCATGACTACACCAACTGCTTCATCAAGAAAGAGGCACGCTCATACTTTAGCTACCCAGCTTAAAGGAGGCATGACCTCCTATCAATCTCAAATTCCTTTCCCTTTATTGTTTTTGACGAGGATGATCTGAGGGATATTTTCACTCCACATGAAGATGCTGTGGTCATAGGAGCATCCATTGGAGGCAATGATATAAGGCGAATTTTGGTGGATACCGGAAGTTCGGCCAATATTATCTTTTTAACTTCCTACAAAAAGAAGAAAAATCCAGCAGTAATTCAACTTTCAAACAGGTCGATTGTGGGTTTCACAGGAAGCTCAGCAGACGTGAACGGAGAATTGAAGGAGGAGGTTTTATTGGGAAAAGTCCCTTTTAAAAGGATGGTTAGAATACTTTTCGTCGTGGTGGATTGTCCCACTTGTTATAATGTTATCCTGGGGAGTTCTTGGCTCTCTAGGATGCATGTCGTGGCCTCAACATTCCACCAATGTTTGAAATATGTTGTGCAAGGACAAGTGGGAGTTGTTCGGAGCAGCCAAAAAGTAGCAAGAGAGTGTTATGCAACAGCACTGGCTCCTCGGACGTTGGGGGCAGTTCGGATCAATGAGGAATAACAGTTTGAGGGGCTTTCTGGGGGAGAGGGTGAAATGGATGACCCTAGAGAGACCCCTGGAGTTTTAATACCGATTGAAGAAGTTGAAACACATTCTTTGGCTGAAGGAAAAAGTGTCCAGATAGGATCTAAGATGACATTGGAATTAAAGGGTAAAATGTTAAAATTATTGAAAGACCATCAGCATGTTTTAAGTAATAAGTGAGCAAGGGATACAGCCTGAAGCAAGGGAAATTCTTGGGGTATGTAATAAGTGAGCAAGGGATACAGCCTGATCTAGACCAACATAATGCTTTACTACAAATGGAGCCTCCTCGGAATGTTAAAGAAGTACAAAGATTGACTAGGAGGTTGGCTTCATTAAATCGATTCATTTCAAGGTCTTCCGACAGATGTGCCCCGTTTTTTCAAACTTTGAAAGGGGCAAAGGATTTTGATTGGTCCTCACAGTGTGATGAGGCCTTTGATGAAATCAAAAAGAATTTGTCCTCCCCCAAGACTTTGTTTAAACCTATTGATTGAGAGACTCTTTTCATATACTTGGCAGTCTCTAGTTGTGCCATAAGTGCAATATTAGTAAGGAAGGTAGATAATTATCCCCGTCCGGTGTATTAGATTAGCAAGAGTTTGATTGATGCAGAAAAACGCTATTTGAACCTTGAGAAATTAGCACTAGCCCTAGTGATTGCTGCGAGGAAGATGATACCTTATTTTAAGGCTCATCCCATTATTGTCTGAATATCTTTTCCCTTAAAAAACGTTCTCCAAAAGGCCGACATTTCAAGTAGAACTAAGTGTTCACTGAAACTGGGAGACTTCGATATTGATTTTGCCCCTCAGACAACAATCAAAGCCCAAGCGGTGGCAGATTTCTTAGTTAAATTTCACTCAGATAGGGATACTAAGGAAACAACTAGTGTGAAAGACAAAAAAGTCTGGGTCGTCTGGACTGATGGTGGATCAAGTACCATGGGATGTGGTGCTGGGGTATGTTTGACCTCTCCGTACGGTGACAGAATGTACCAAGCTATATGTTTTTCTTTCAGAGCTTCTAATAATGAGTTTGAATATGAAGCTACTATAGCTGGTTTGAAATTAGCTCTTATTTGTGGAGCCAAAAGGGTCAAGTCGATGAGCGATTCTCAGCTTCTTATCTATCATTCACAAGGTCAATCCGAAGCCAAAAAGGAGCAGCTGGTTAAATACTTACTTCTTCTTAAATAATTGGCACTTAATTTCAAGAGCATCATTTATGAGCACATACCCAAAACAGAAAATATACTGGCAAACTCCTTGGCAACCATAGCATATACTGAGTCCTACCTTTGGATTCATGTGCTGGAGTGCCTATCCATTCAAATCAATCTAGATAAGGAAGAATAAAGTTTCAATATACAGATAAAACAGCCTCGAGATTGGAGATTTCCTCTCCTTCAATATCTCTCAGATGGCATCTTACCTCCGGAAAAATCAGTAGCAAGACAAATAAAGTACAAGGCTCGTGTTTTTGTCATCCTAAGAGATATTCTTTATAAGAAGTCTTATAGTAAACCCCTCTTACGATGTTTGGGGGTCAACGAGTCACAAATAGTGCTCTCTGAGTTACACGATGGTAAGGGATCAGCACACTGTGGATTCAGGGCTCTAACAAGAAGAGTTTTGGTAGCTGTGTACTATTGGCCCTCCATAATGCAAGATGCTAGGGATTTTGTAAGAAAGTGTGACCCATGCCAGAGATATAGCCATGGAATTCATATCCCAGCCATCCCTTTACAGTCAATTTCTGAGCCAATACATTTTGCTCGATGGGGGTTGGATTTAGTGGGACCTCTACCCATGGCATCCGGGGGGTACAAAACTATAATCGTTGCTATTGATTACTTTTCAAAGTGGGTCGAAGCAGCTCCATTGGCAGGTACAACATCAAAAGCTGTTATAAAATTCATTTTATCTAATATCTGTTGCAGATTTGGAATTCCAAAAAAGATAACAACAGACAATGGGCCACAGTTCGATAACAAAGAAATGGAGGGTTTATGTGCCTCTAGAGGCATACAACATTGCTTCTCTTCCCCTTTCCACCCACAAGCAAATGGTCAGGTCGAAGTGGCCAACAGGACAATACTGTCCGGTCTGAAGAATAATTTAGAAGGGGCTACTGGGAAATGGCCAAGTTATTTGCAAGAAGTTTTGTGGGCTTACCGGACCACTCCCGGGGCTGCAACACAAGAGTCTCATTTTGCCTTAGTATATGGGATGGATGCCATTGCTCCCATAGAAGCTACTCTCCCTTCATTTCGAGTTCATAAATTTTCCGAACACGCTAACGAAGTGGCAATCAGAGGCCATCTTGACTTAATAGAAGAAAGAAGAGTTAAGGCTCACCTTAGAGCTGTACATTATCAAGGATTGATGAGAAGCAGGTTTGCTTCTAAAATTAAGAGAAGGGATTTTCAACCGGGGGATAAGGTATTGAGAAATGTTTTCCTACATACTAAAGAGAAGCAGTTCGGTAAGTTGGATCCAACTTGGGAAGGACCCTATGTGGTCATTGAAAAGCTTAAGCCTGGGACATACCGGCTCAAAGACAAAGATGGAAGGATTTTGAATCACCCCTGGAATATTGAACACCTCCGGTTGTACTTGGAATAGAAATTATGTAAATATTTACTTGTTTAAAAGTTCATATAAATATTTGGGGGCATCCCTTTTCCTACCCTGGTGCCGCGGGGAGGTTTTAATGAGGTGTCCGGGCTTTTTTTTTATAAAATTTGATGCCTTCTTAAAAATCCGGAGTGTTTTCACTTAATAGTTTTTGGTGAAATTTTTATTTGAACAAACCGGATTAAATTGGAGGAGTGATGACTACTTAAACATTTGTCATCAGAGAATTTAAACACTCTCACTTTAGAATACTTATGAAATAACTAAGGGTTGTTTAAACATTAGCCACCAAAATTGAACAACTATGAAAGAATGCAAGAGTTGTGCAAAATAAAACTACCCCTTAAAACATACAAAGTGCCTTGTCCACCCAAGGACTTTGAGTTTTCAAACGAAAAGGTTTATCCGAACAGGAACCGGACACGATTACATAAAATGCCTTGGCCATCCAAGGACTTTGGTTCGATTGCAAATTTTGTTTTTAAAAAGATAGTTAATACTTCAAGGCTGAGCTTTCTTAGATGGCCCAGCCTCACTAGTTTTCTTCTTCTTGGGGTCGTCATTTTCCTCATCCGGACTCTCCCCGGTGTTCTCTTCTTCATCGGTTGTGTCATCCAAACCACTGGAGTAGTCATGCTTGTCACCATCAGCCATCGTGTGGAAGGGGAAGTCTTCATACTCTACAAAAGTCCATAAGTCTCCCAGTGTCCTCTTCAGGAATTTCTCATGAAAGAGCAAGACCATGTCCGACTTCACTGTGGCAAACGTTTCTTCCTGAGTGTCTATCACGTGGTTGGTATAAGCATCAATCCTAGCTTGGATTTTTTCCTCTTGCTCCTTTAGCAAATCAGCTTTTTCTTGTGCATCCTTGGATACCGAGTCCTCGAGCGAGATCTTGTCATTGGTTAAAGTATGAATGACCTTGTCCCTAGCCCTCACCTCTTCTCTGGAAGAAGAGACATCTCTCTTCCACTTGGTTTGCTTTGTTCGGAGTTCTTTAATAGTATCTTCCAAAGTGGCTACCTTTGTGGCCCAATCCTCCTAGTTCTTCTTCAACTCCTCATTTTCCCTCTTCAAAACATCAGCATTTTGATTGGCAGTGAGGAGGTCGCCAGACAATTTCTCTTTGTCAGAATTAAGGGGATTAATGATGGCCGATTGGCCTCGTACTTGCTTCTCCAAATTAAGCACTGGCTGAATATTACTTAATATAGAGTGATTTATGATATCTCTTTCACTTGAGACAAAGAAAGACTTACCATTGAAGGTAACGATGTTCGAAGAACTCGGGGGGAGGTAAGGCCCAGCAAAATCATCCTTAGGAAGGTTTTCGAAGTAAAGGCCAATTTCTTCAAGACCACTAATATCAACACCATCAATGCTGATATCCCATCCTGCACCCCCTCTGGTTTGAAAGTCACCAGGGATGCCTTATACTTGAGTTGGGTCAGTAGGGTCAACAGGGGGAAGAGGCTCCGTAGGCCGGAGGGAAATTTCATCACCCTTGGAGGTTTTATTCTTCTTCGCCTCCCTGTCCTTGCCTTCTGCTCCTCGTTTCATGTCTTTCTTAGGAGCCTTTTAGAATTATGGATATCCTACCACTTCTCTAGTACTTTCATGCTCCACTACTTATAAAAGAGCCACATCAATCTATCCTTGATCTGGCCCCTCTTGGTTTGTTGGGGCAGTTTCCTCTACTTCGGTAGGATTGGCTTCAACCGTACTCTGCTTGCCTTTACCTTTTTTTCCCTTCATCTTGCTTGGGGCTTTAGCTCTACCAGGTAGATACAACGACCCATCCAGTGCATCGGTTTTCCTGAGGGTTACTTCCGGAGGGGGTGGGGTGGTTAGTTCCTCCCAGGATAAGTACCTCCGGTCAGTTGTATTCCAAAGGTAGGACCTTGTTAGATTGCCTCCGGTAAAAGCATTGTGGAAGCGATTTCCCACTTCTCAGCAGTCCAAGAATTTAGCTTGGAGCAAGTGGTCTGCCCAGCCTTCAAGTGGTCACTAAAGTCCTTAGGCAACACTACCAAAAAAAAGACAAGTTAAATAAACAAATTTGTGATAAATAAAGATGGAAATGTGAGATGAGATTCTTACCATCGCTTCGCCATCTGCTGGTAAGAAGACTCGGGTTGACACCGGTTTTAATCTTCCTCCTATTCTCTGAGGCGCCACTAACAAACAAGAATTGAGTTTTCCAATACCTTTCCGACTCAAGCAGGTTGTCCACTACTTTGTAATTATCACCCATGTTGAAGTGATAGAAGGGAATAAGGTGGTTTCTGCAGAGGCTGGCCACAGCTGCAAACTGCTCCATTGGAAGAGGAATTCCGGAGAGCCTGGAAGCCATAATAAAGGCCATGAGAGTGTACCATGCATTAGGGCTCAATTGGCTTGGGCAGAGTTTGATGAGGTGAAAGTATTTGACTATCTCTGGGTCTAGGGGAAACCTTAGTCCCCAGTTGAAGAGCTCAGTGAAGAAAACTATTTCACTGAGCTTGCAGTCCATCGGTGTTCTGGATCCA
Organism: Limnanthes douglasii subsp. nivea; assembly: GCA_036936605.1. Lineage (NCBI taxonomy): Eukaryota > Viridiplantae > Streptophyta > Magnoliopsida > Brassicales > Limnanthaceae > Limnanthes > Limnanthes douglasii. The sequence goes on from JAUPFV010000001.1 coordinate 85,551,592, forward strand.
CCGGAATCCTTACCTTGACATTCTCCGGGGTCCCCCATTTTGTTCGCAACCGACCCAGTTCGGCTGTGTGGATGAAAGCATAATTAAATTTTTGCAAAGCTAGCAGGTATTTGACACTTACCTTGTGGAAGCAAGGTCCCGCTTTTCTCACAAGACTCTCCGGCAAATCCGGATGCTTTAAGCATAGCTTATCCTTGCCTTTGTCCTTCTTGGCAGCAGCAGGCTCACTTGTTTTCCCGGAGACTTCAGACTCAAAAGGAGTTTCTTCAACAGAATCCTCCAACACATCTTCTATCATCATGGAAGGGTTATCAGTTATTTTTGGGTGGGGGGAGCTAGTGGTTGGCTCAACAGGCCCTCCGGATGGTTGGGTATTATTGGCTTCTTGTAGTCTGGACTCCAACTGGGGCTCAGATGCACTGGTTTATTTTCGGAGCCCGGTATTGCTATTTTTAGCCCCCGATTTGGAAGGTGTGGCTTTTGGAGCTTGCCCTTTCACCAAGGGACCTCTTCTCCGATCTACTAACTTCTCTCGAGAGGCGTCAGCATCCGATCCTATGGCAATGAATGGGGAAGTTTTCTTAAAACTGGTGATTTTCTACCCTGGTTCAACAGTAGGCTCTGATTCCTGAACCGATGAGCCTAAAACAATTAGTGAAAGGTTAGGTTGGAACAACCTCCTAGGTTTAACACTCTTATTTGAAGAAGAACCCCGGTCAGGCTCTGAGCTTGGTGTTTCCGATTTATCAACAGGGGAAACAGGGAGGCCTGAAGCAATACGCCTTTCTCGTTCAACCTTTTGAGCTTTTTCCAACTCTGACAAATTGAGCCACCCACCTTTTATTAAAGCGTTTCTTGCTGTGAACATAAACTCACACCAAAAGAAATTTTTGTTTTTGAGAGATGAAAGCTTTGGAGTTTAAACAGAGCAAGGATGATGAAGATGGTAAAACAGTAGAAAAGGGACTAATTTATAGTAAAGGTACAAAAGATGCTTTGATACCTAGGAGAATTCGAAAGGGTTGTAATGATTAAAAACGGTGCTGATGTCACCCACATTAAATGAAGAGGTTGCTTTTTGGAATAAGTGGGAGCGCCGTTCTAGGGAAAAAGCGGCTGATGTGGCGAATCAGAGAAAGACACGTGTCCCACGATCTCTGGCAAAAAACCGTTTAGTTTCTGAGAACTTTTTCAGACCGGATAAAGCCATTACACAGTTTGAAAATCTGTCCGGACATGGCTATGACCAGATACAGGCTATTTTTTAGGTCTTGCCAAAGGCCTTTGAACACAACCTAAATAAGGGGCTACTGATGAGTCTGGATCTTGTCACCACTCTTTACGAGAACCGGACAGGGGCAATTCGGACAACATCCACCTAACCGGATAGGCGCAGTTCGGACAACCTCCACTTACTGAACTGTCAGAACGAGACTAAAGTATTAAAAACTTAATCACTTCATGACTAAGCTGATTACTTGCTTACTTAAAACTAATGGGTCTTTAAACTCGACTCGAATCCATTAACACAACCCGAAATCCCATGTGGCCCAAAGATAAGCGTATAAATACCCAACCACCTTCATTAAATGAGGGTAATAAAAATTAAATACAACCAGGCAGCTCAATTCTCCCTCTACACTTTATCCAAACATTAAATACCTTCGAAATACCACAAAACTCTGGACACAATTACCCTCAAACGAAAATAAACCTCACCAAATGTTATAAGGTAATTCTAGGTTATATAAGCATGTATTAACAATTTATATGTTTCTCATATAATTTATATTATTTAAATTAAGCATATATTATTTAAAATCATATTCTCTATTAAGGTGTTGCTTTTATCTCTTGATCAACAACAACTAACCTTTTTGCATTATTGAGTATAGCTCTAGTCTCATACCTTCTAGAATTGGATCATAAGTACTAAGAATCTAGTTTAGATTTTACTGGGTCATGATCGTAACATACGATTCATTCAATCTAGTGACATTCTTACATTTTAGAAATAGACTTTACCTCTCGGTCTCAGTCATGAATCTATGAACATGCAATTGAACTCATAGGTAATTGCGACTATTAAAACTTCTCCTAATACTAAAAAATATAAACAATAAATAATAATTCACATATAAATTATATTTGCAGAGTTTTTATACCCCTGAACAATAAAAAATTAGCTTATGCCAATCATGTTTGCAATATGAAATTTAAATATAAAAAAGAAAAGTAAAAGATAAAAAAAAGACTCTGTTTGTGTTTTTAGTGTGCTCTCTACTATCTGAATCTCTTGTATTCGATGTGTACGAGTTTTATTTAAAGGAACAGTTATGAATTTTTTTTTCTCAACCTACAAATAAAACTCATCTTCTTAGAGTAAAATCATAATCCTCATTAAATAAAATGAAGACTTCATTTATATATTTTAAAATTTAAATAAGAAATCATTACAATTTATTCTTTAAAAAGTAAAAATTAATTTATTTTTGAATTTTAATTAAAACTAAAACTTAAATTTGTATAAATGTAATATAAAATAAACAATCAATATAATTTACTACCTCACATTTGTTATTTGTTAGTCCATCAAAAGAGATAAAATATCATACTTAAAAGTATCATCAAATGATATTATCCAAGGATATAAATTAAGACCAAATTTCTTAATCCTCAACTAATTTAACAAAGGGTGACTTCTTAAAGGGTACATCAAATATTTCAAAATTCTTGTTACATACACCAACTTTCATAATTCCAATAGGTGTATAAGATTTTTGGAATTACAAAAATATCCCTCTAATTTCAAACTAAGATTAATCACCTTATTTTACCACCACCACTGGCGGCGGCGGACCATCACCACCACCGGCGACAGAGCACCACTACCGGCGAAGGACCACCACCACCGGCGACGGACCACCACCACCGGCGACGGACCACCACCATCACCATCATGACCACCACCACCGCCGTCGGCACCACCACCACCACAACCACCACCACAACAACAACCACCACCACCATCACCATCACCACTACCACCGCAATCATGGCCACCACCACCACCAGGACCATCGTCGCCGTCGCCGACACCACCACTACCACCACCACCACCATTACCACACCACAACCACAACCTCCGCCACCATCACCACAAACACCAATAAGACCCCGCCACCATCACGACAACCACGACCACCACGACCACCATCACCAGAAGAAGCAGCACCACCACCACCACCACAACCACCATCACTAGAAGCAGCAGCAGCAACACCACCACCATCACTAAGACCAACACAACCACCACCAAAATTGCCATGACCACCCCAACTAGAACGACCACCACCGCCCCCACCCCCACTATTTCACCACCATCACCACCACCACGAACAATGCCACCACAACTTGAACGACCACTATCGCCCCCACCCGTATGACTTTCACCACCATCACCACCACCACAACCAATGCCACCACCGCCACCACCATCATGTTACTCTTATTAGGAATATTTGTAGTAATGTTGTGCCCTTACTAAGAATAATAGTAATAAGACTGTTACTCTGTTAGGAATAACAGTAATAAGACTGTTACTCAAATAGGAATAACAGTAGAAAAGACTGTTACTCTATTATGAATGACAGTAATAAGAGTATTATTATAATAGGAATAACGATAATAAAATGTTATTCTTAGGTATTTCAACTAACGAAAATAAATTATATTATTCATTATTTATAAAATAATTTTTTAAGTTTTTTAGATTAATGAAAATAATTTTTGTTATTCATTAAAACAATACAAAAACTAATTAGTAATAATACTGTTACTTTATTATGAATAATAATAATAATAAAACTATTATTCTTAGGTATTTTGATTCAAAAAAATCAATCATGTTATTCATTTTTTTTCAAATATTTAGATTAAAAAAAACAAATCATATTATTCATTTAAAAGTAAAAAAATAATCATTTTACCTTTATGAGGAATAACACTTTTATTACTGTTAATCCTATAAAAAATAACAATAATAATGTTATTTCTAAAAAAATAAGAATAAAAGACATCAAACATGGCCACAACCTATAGTTAATACAACTAGAACGATAACATATTTTCTCCATATAGAAAATAAAAAATACGGTCACTAGCTTGTGCTATAGTCGGTCAAAACCGACAACAACCAAAAACGAAAATAGAGCAAAACAGGCTATCAAATAGAGCCACACAAGTTGTTTCATGCTATACCCAGTAATAAGATGTTTTTCCATAGGTATTTGCGTTATTTTACATATTCAATTAAGCTTTTACGCATTAAATGACAATACTCTTCACTACAATCTAACAGCTCAATGCATAATATACATATATAACACAACATATAAATTGACCATTATTTTTTTAAATTTACGTTAATAATTGTAAACGATGTCTATCTTTCCATGCCACTTTCAACCCATGGGGCTATGGTCTCAGACAGAGGGCTACGATCATTAAGTAGAAATTCCATGAAAGCCACATTGGATCACTCCTACAAAATATCTCATTCAGGAGGCTCATACTCATTACTCGATACTAATAATATTTTGGCGTGAAACTGAGGTACACCAAACTGTATGCTTTGTGTAAATTCAAAATTCTAAAACTAAACTTTTTTAAACTAATAATATTTTGAAAAACAATTGTATGGTTTCACCAGTTTTAGTTTTACGGATGGATACAAATCCACACTATACTTATTAAAATAAATACCGAAGTGACTAGAGCCTAAATAGTTTTAATCAATTTAGTTTATTAATTAAAATGAATGAATATTTAAACAAAAACATTATTAAGAGAAACGTAATAAAATTGAATCACTCGTGAGTATTTAAATATAAAATCGTTTTTATAATAAAATAAACAAATAATATATATATATATATATATATATATTAGATATAAATGAGCTAAATAGGAGACAACTCGTAGTTTGTGTGGCCAAGGGAGAAAGAAAAAAGCAAACAACAAAACGCGAAGACTTTGGAGTCTGCCAGATCATCCGAGAAAAGTCAAATAAAATAGAGATGAGGTGTGAGTACCGAGAGGGTTAGAATGTTTGGTGAAAAGTTTGTTTTAAAAGAGGCTATTTTTGTCTTTATAGATAAAAGAACATGTAATTAGAATCTTGTTAATTACCGGTGCATCTAACAAGAAATAGTGAAACTGAGTCACACCAAACAAGAATTATAATATTTTTGAAATACCTGACGAGAAAAACCCCTTTAATAAAATAGGTGAAGAACTCCTAACTACATGTTATATATAATTTTTTTTAAAGTCTAATTTTTTTTTTGAAAAATTAAAACTTTCATTGTATATTATTTACTTGAATACTTATGGTAAATATTTGATAAACAAAACAAAAATAATATAAATTTTATTTTTACATATATCTAAATAAATAATATACATATATATATATATATATATATATATATTAAGAAAAATGATATATATACATATACTTACATATATGTGACTTGTGCATCTCTAATTAGGCTTTCGAACTAATCTATTTAAAGAGTTTTAAATCAAATAAATCTCTCTTAGTTGGTTAGGAGCAGTAGGTGATGAAGCATTTCTAAGGATTTATTGTCTCAAACTAATTAGACTACAAAACTAGACATGCCACCTTTGAGAATTAACATAAATCTCTTCTCTTTGTAAGCGAATCTCAACCAGTTAGGAAGAGACTAAGTCACACTATAAAGATTTATACAGCCTTTTTATTTATTTAATAATATACTATTTTTATTTTTATTTTTATTACGAAAATATTTATTATATCAGTAAATTAATTTCCATGTGAAAAAATATATTAAAAATAAATTTGCAGTATAATTCATTTAAATAAATTCTAGACAAAAAGAAATCTTACAATGGTTTTTGCTTAATAAATGGTGAATCAAGTGGAGGAATTATTATTAGAAATCATTTTTTTTGATTTAGTTAGCTAAAAATAAACTGTATATGGCAAAAATACTCGTTTAATTATTGAAATTAAAGAATTGTTGGATGGTTTATCTATATGTAGAGATAATAATAATTCAATGGTTAATATTGAATCACATTCTCTGATTCTATTTGAAATGCTTAGCACTGATATTTCCCCTTGGTATTTTATGCCAATATTAACTTGTTGTAGAAATTTAATAAAATCTTAAATGTCTATCAAAAATATCTACAGAGAACAAAATTTTACAGCATATTGGATTTGTAAATAGGTCATTAAGAAAAAAATAAACTTTGATTTACTTCCTCAACAACTCACTGACTCCATTAAGGCAATTCATTTTCTTGAAAGCCTAAATTTGGGGTATCTAAGACTAATAAAATGATATAGGTTATTACTAACATCTTTCGTAGGATCATTCCTGACCTATATTCTATACAACCAAATTTCTTTGTTTTGCAGGTAATGACATGTACAACATACACAGGGAGGAACAAATCTTTGAGACAATCATTTAGTCTCAATTTGTAAATATTGCCAACTTGGCCAGATAATAGAATTTTATTTTTCTAAAAATAATAGAAAGAAATAAATCTAAAGATCAAGTCAAATAAAAATATAAATATACAATTATTAAATTTTTGAAATTAAAAACATCTTCAAAGTTTGAATTAATTATTAAGACCCTAAACTATACAATAAAAAATATTAAATGTTTATTTCTTTAAAACAAATTATGATATTTCTATCCAACAATTTCCCACTTTCCCACACTTAAAATATAATATTGTCTCCAATATGAAAATTAGAAAATACAATTAAAGGACAATAATACGTGATAGATATACTTGGGTTTGAAATTGAAAAGTTGAATTAAAATCTGGAGCTAAATTATTGAAGCCAGTTGGTTCCGTTATAAGACAAGTTAAAGGAAAAGAAAAAAAACTGATAGATAGTAAACTAAAGCATCACATAATACACCCTGGAATTTAAACACAATGGTCCACGAGATATAAAACAATACTTAAAAGGATACAAGAAAAGTAAAATACAATAAAAAGTAAAAGCAAAAATAAACTTACAATGGGTTGCCTCCTAGTCAACATTTTTTTAAAATTTAGTACCTCAACCTTTCGAATTTCTCATTAAGGAACTTGAAGAGTAGTCGACACCTGATCGTCATCAACTACTCATTGAAAAAAACATGGGTTTAGCTGATCTTTCTTCTCAAGACACAGCCTCATCTCTAGCATACGATGACCTAATACGATATTATATTCTTTTGTGAAATAATATCTTTCCCAATTTAGACCATGATTAGTGTCTACAACTTAACTTTTCTTCATGGATAAATTTACCCGCGTCTGATAATTGGTTAGCAAATTGTAGAGTTCTTCCATTAAAATCTTTATGTGTAGGTTGGAAGTTTTGATCTCACTTATCTTTGTTATCATTAAACCTATGGCTTCTTTGAGTTGTATTAGCACATTTACGAAATCCTCTTTATCTGGATAACTGAAAAATGCATTAATGAGGGTGGAAATTTTGACTTTAACTTAAAATTTTCAACTTTTGATGATTTATCTTTTAATGTCAAAGTTTGAAACACCCTTATTTGAAATGGTAAATTACAATTCATAACTTCTTTTTTTTAATCTTTTTTTATCTACTACGTCATGTACTAATAAATTTTCTGAAATAACATGAGGAAATATTTAATGTATGTATTCATCATTGGGTGTCTTACCCACATCAATCAAACAAACACTAACATCCTTAGGAAACTTCAAAGAATCTAATATTTAAAACTCTAGTTGCTGATCACTTACTCCTAAAATTAATTTCCTAGCCTCCATATTAATCACAAACATAGCAGTAACTAAGAAAGTTATCCATAGAATGATGGATACAAATTTATATTCCTCCATGTCTAAAATTATAAAATCAGCAGAAAAGATAAATTTATCAACATTAATCAAAACATCTTCTAATATCCCTTTAGGATATACAATAATGATATCCACTAACTATAAATAAACATTTATTAAACTTATTCTTAATTTTTTAGAGGTAGAAAAATAAATTAAATTGATACCAGCGCCTAAGTCAATTAAATATTTATCAAATGCTAAATTACTAATTTTACAAGGAATAATACAACTTCTTAGATCTTTTAGCTTCGGTGGTAATTTATTCTGAATCAGAACATTGCATTACATGCCAATATAAATGTCTCGAAGTCCCTCAATTTATTTTTATATGAAAGGATATATTTGAATAACTTCATGTATTTAGGGATTTGCTCCACCAACTTTGCAAAAGGAATATTAGTTTCCAAGTTGTGAAACATTTCAAGAAATTTACAAAATTGATTGTTAGTGTTTTGCTTCTTCTTCCGGCTTAAATAGAGAATTTAAGGTGCATGTTTTGAGATCAGACGTCATGTCTCTTTGCAATGTTCAGACGATGCATTATCACGGTCAAATCCTTCAATGTCATACATTATTTTATTGTCATGATCAAATAACTTATTTCAGCGACGAGAAGTGTATTTGTTGCATTCAAGAGAAGTGTTGCCACTATTAAAGTTTTTCATGTCGGGTCTTAACTTGTTTTCATGATCAATGTCTTCATTGTTGTGATCAAGGCCCTCAAACATCACCTACCTATCGCAATCAAAAGAAGAGATGTCACGATAAAACTAATTTATGTGAGGTCCAAACTTGTTACTATAATCAATATCTTAATTGCCAATATCAAATACCTCATACATCATACTTTTGTCATAATCAAAACAAGTGTTGCCACGATCAAAGTACTTTATGTCATATATTATTTCTTTTTTCGTGATCAAGGTATTCTTCGTTAGTTAATGTTTTTTTAGATTAGACGACGTGTTATTATGGTCAAGTGTATCAGTCCACGTCTAGATGATGCTTTTACGCGATCACCAGACTCTATGTTATGATCAAATAAGAATTTGTCAGTAAAAAATCTTTAGTCGCAATCACTCACTTCATTTCCACGATTAAGGTAGTTTATATCAAGTGTCATATCCAATCCGTGATCAGATGGAGTGTTATCGCGAAAAATGATCCCTTGATCGTGATTAAGATCATTATGGTCGTAGCAAAAACCTCTAGCATCTTATAGTTCAATTTATTGGTCGTGATGTATTTGGTTTTCATTGAATGGCTCATCTCTTTCATATATTTGTCTCCCCGTTCTTACTTTAATTGTATTAACTTTCTTTGGGTTATTTTTAGTAGTACTGGTCCAATTTTCTTAAATTGTTGATACCATCATAGTGTATAGTTTCCATATTTAAACCTTTAGGTTCTTAATACAAGTTCTGTTATCTGAACCGATACCTTTAGTTTGTTCACACATGGCTTATTTTTCTCAAAGTGATCTTTAGAGGATTTAACAAACTTGTTTGCATTCTCCTCAAATTTATTTATTGTCCAACTTATCCAAGTCATTTTATTTCCATATGTTATCGTTTTTGGTTGAATTATTAGTATAATAAGGTTTAGGCCCCACTTAGAAATTACTTACGTACCTAGCATTGTTGGATTTTGTGAACCGATTTGTGATGGGCGGATGTCAAGCATTGACATCTAGTATTGCAGCCAAATTCATTTTAAAGTCGTTTGTTGCTCGAATGCATATATATTCGCTAGAAGGACAATCACATTGTTTACTACGTACATCTTTGCATTACTTTCATATCCATTGAATTGTTTGAGAGTACCTCAAGTAGTTGGTACTTTTCCTCTACTTGTTTTCGATTAATGAACCTCTACTTCTAGCATCCATAACTAATTTATTGTTTCATATCAACCCATTACAGAAGGCTTGGACTATCACCCAGATTAGGATCCTATGATGAGAGAATTTACGTAACAACTCTTTGTATCGTTCCCATGAGTCACTCCTTTTTTAATTCTTTCTATACGAAGGTTAAAATATCGTTGCATAATATTCCAAATCTCATGGGTGGGAAAGATTTCGCCAAAAATAGTTAATCTAGCTGCTCTCAAGTTATTCTATATGGGTGGGAAATATTTTTATGAAAACAATTAATCTAGTTTCTCTTAATTTGTTCTACATGGGTAGGAAATATTGCAGCCATGATTTTGATTTTCCATTGAGAGAGAAGGGTAATATTCAAGTTTTACTGCATCAATGGATATATTATTGTATTGGCATGTATCGCATATCTTTAAAAAAACCAGCAAGATGCATGATTGGACATTGTTCTGGATCTCTACCGAATATTTGATTGTTCTGGATAATAGTAATTAGTGTCGGATTGATCTTAAAATATCCACTAGTTACCTCTTGCCTTAATATGTTGCCTTAATATTTTGTAAAATATTTAATTCTTCTTGTTACTATTCCATCTGTATTGCTCCCGCCATTGTTATCGTATAAATATGTAAAAAAAGAAACAAATTAATTAACTTAAAATATATCAAACAATATATTTAAGAATCGATATTTTTCGTAACAACAACGCCAAAAATTGAACGAATAATTGCAAGCATACATTTTTCGCTCTAATTTTAGTATTTATATGACTTTGTATCAAACCCCTGAGAAAATTTACTTCCTAAATCTATAACTTATTAGAAAAAAATATGTTAATTAAGAAATTTTTAAAAACAAAGAATTTATTTGTTGATCGAAGGAATCAAAATTTGGGTTTTTTTTCATTAAACAATCCAAAAAGACAGAAAAGTAGTTTAGAAAGTCTTAATGTGATAAGATATTCTAAGGCTATTAAGATTTTTGTATTACTAACTATATTTAGTCTCTCACCTCCTACAATTCTGTCATAAGTACTAAGAATCTAGTTCAGATTTCACTTGATCATGGTCGTAGCGTACTACTCATTCAATCTAGTGACAGTGGTACAATTCATAAATAGAATTTATCGTATCGATCTTAGTCATAACATATGAACATATAATTGAACCCATAAGAAATTGCAAATATTTAATTCTACCAATACTAAAGCTCAAAAGCAAAAAATAAATTAAAAATAAATTAAAATTCGTATAGCAATTGTATCTACATAGATTTACTAACCCGAAAACAATAAAATATTAACTCATGCGAATCATGTTTGTAATATAAAATTAAGTATAAAAATGGAAGTATAATAAAATAAAAGATGAAAATTATTGTGTTTGTGTTTTTCGTGTATGCTTTACTATCTAATCTTTTGTGTTTGATGTGTAAGAGTTTTATTTATAGGAAGATTTATGAGTTTGTTTATAAACCCTAATCTGCTACAAGTAAAACCCATCTTCATACAAATAAAATTATAATCCTCATTAAATAAAATAAAAGAATATATATATATATATATATATTAAATTAAATAATAAGAAATTATAATTTATTCTTTAGAATTTAAAATAATGTTTTCTTAAAATTTCAATTAGTTCCCCATTTATTTATTTATTTTTCTCTCTTTGTTTTTGATTTATTTATCTTCAACTCTACAACTTTAATAATCTTCTCTAATTATAGCTTCTATTTTTAATTGCACCTCCTTTTTACTCTCACTCAACTAATAAATAAAAAATAATAGATTAAAAATTAATTAAAACTAACAATTAAATTAGTAAAAGTTAATATAAAATTAAAGATAAATATAATTTGATCACGTCATTCTCCGATGAACTCTCTATATAAGTTTAGCATACATACTTGGATGTATTCATTAAAATAGAAGAGTGAAGCTGTCATTACATTCATTCATATTCTTAAAATTGGTTTCTTTTATACTTGGTTGAAAATAAATATGAAGGAATATATAATCTTATAATCTGATTGAAGTGGTGAGTATAGGTCTTTTGTCCCAATAACTAAATAACCATGCATATGCTTAAAATGTCCTGTTTTTATCTCTCTGCCCCAAAATGGAAGAGCAATGAGATAACATAGACACACTAATGAAATATGCTTAATCATTTTAACACAAACTCATTTACCCTATAAGTCGAGCTGGAGTTTTCCGTGCAACTACTCTCCTAATCAACAGATTGCATATTACTATCCTAAATGACCTTAGATCTTATGATAAACTCTATAAAAAAAAACACCTAATATTTTGGTCGTAAAGACATTTGGATGTTGTTATTTTCCATATTTAGGGTTATATCAATCTCATTATAGTTTCATTCAATTAGATGTGTATTTATAGGTTATATTAAAACTCACAACTAATATAAGTATCCAAGTTCCAGTTGTAAAATTTATATTTCAAAGAATAATATCCTTAATAAGTCAAACCTCTCTTTTAATTTAGATTTTATAAACACTAAAATTACTATGATTGTATTTGTTCTTCGTATTTCTTCATGATTGCATATTATACGTGAGTCTCTAATGACAGATGTTTTTTCTCACTTGGGCCTACTTGACTCAAAAATCTGTTTTTATCAACATCCTCTTGCTAGTCATGATCAATAATCCAACTCATCAATTACACTACCAAACCTACAAATACAAAAACCATAACCTTTTGCCTACTCAAACCTATACTTAAACAAAGATCCATGACCTGACAATAAACTATAAATCTTATGTATAGTGCTTTGATAATTTTGATGTAGTTATTTTACAATTTATATGACTAAAAATACAATTTTATATATGCAAATTAGAAGTTTTTCGAAATTTTAGCTTTCTTAAGTAAGAAATAGACAAACAAATTACATATCATTAGTCGACCAACTAAATATTGTGTACTTTGCTAAAAGTTTAACATTTAGTTGTGATATTTATCTTAATGTACAAACACATAATTTTAGTTATCCTTTTGGATATCGCTGTAAGCATCTAGATGTCATTAGTTGACCAACCAAATGTTGGATATTTCATTGTAACTTAACTATTTTATTATTATTTATGTACGAATGTGCACACATGATAATTAACTATAGCTTAGACATCTTTGTCAATATTTTGCTATCATTAGCTAACCATCTAAATGATACGTATTCGGCTGTAACTCAATCATTTAGTTGTTTTTTTGTATTAATGCATGTAGTTACATATTTAGCTATCATTTATATGTCCATGCTAACATATAGTAGTTATTAGTTGACCAACTACATGATGGATATTTGGTTGAAAGCTTAACCATTTAGATGTCATATTTATCTTATTGCACGTAGATGTAAGTTTTTCTTCCATTTACATTTTTATGTCAATATTTAGTTATCTTCATATGACCAACTAAATCTTGGGTATTCGGTTATAACTTAACTATTTAGTTTGTAATCTTTGTCTTATTACACGTATATGTAAATTTTAATTACCATTTTATATATTCTTGTCAATATTTAGGTATCATTAGCTCATAAACTAAATATTGGATATTTAACTTGAAGGTTTACAATTAATTTGTCATAATTATCTTATTATACATATACGTAGATTTGATTGTCTTTTACATGTTCGTTTCAACATTTAGTTGTCATGAGCTGACCAACTAAATGTTCGGTGTTCGACTCTTAACTATTGGTTGTGTTCTTTGTCTTATATTATGTACACAAAAATTTAGTTACCTTTTACATTTCCTATAAATATTTAGTTGTCATTATCTGACCAACCAAATGTTTGGTATTAGGTGGTAACTCAATCATTTACTTAAATGTTAGGTATTTGATAGTAACTTAATTATTTACAAGTCTAATTATCTTAATAGACGTATACATAAATTTTGTTACCATTTTATATGTTTCTCTTATCTCAACTTTCATTATATGACTAGTCAAACATTGAGTATTATATTTTTTCTTAACCATTTAATCATCATATTTTTTATTATTATACATACACATAGATTTAGCTGGATGATTACATGTCCCTATCTTTATTTAGCTATCACTAACTAAATAATTAATCATTAGATATACAAATGGGAGATTATATTTCGTCTTCATCTTATTACATTTACCATCAACTGCTATAAGTTGGAAACTATACGAGTGTTATAGTTCCTACCTGATATAAGTTATGTATATGTCTTAATGCGTTGGAGGTGTATCTCACAAATTTAAAATGAGAATATGGTTTATACAATAACAAGGTCAATGTGAATGTACCTTATTTAAAATAAGATAACAAAATGAATAATAATAATACTTTGAAAACTCAACTGAAGGGCGAGTTTGAAATGAATGATATATGAGAAAGTAAACAAATTATGGGTTAGATATTTAAATGAATATAATGAGAGATTATAATTACCTCAATGAGAATATATATTGAAGGTACTCAAGAAGGTCACAATGTCCAAATCTAGTTATGTTCAAACTCTCATTGGTGCACAATTCAAACTCAAAACTACTCAAGCCCCAACCGAACATAAATATAATATGTTCATGCAAAAGACATCTTATGTTAAGGTCATTGGAAGTATCATGTATGATGTGATTTAAACTAGAATATATCTTGCATGCTCAATTAATATTTTAAGTAGACATATATCTGATCAGGGAGGCCTCACTGGAATGATCTTCAATGGATCATGAAATACTTGAAGGATATATTAGATGTTGAATTTTTTATAATAAGAAGTATGTATATGTTAATATTATTATATGCTAAAAGGGTATACAGACTTATTGTGCAGATTTTCTTAATTTAAGTGAACTTCGGGATATATGTTTACACTATTTTGTACAATGGTTAGTTGGAAAACTAGTTTGGATAAGTTTGTTGTCTTGTAATCTATAAAATCTTAATATATGGTTACTATTTAATAAGAAAAATAAGTCATATGGCTAAGAGTATTGCTAAGTGAGATGACTAGTAGGAGAAAAAAGTTACATTATTTTGTGCTAATGCTAATGTTCTTCACGTGATAATCTAAAGTTCTATAAAAAAAGATTATGTAGATATGAAGCTTCACTTCATCATGGATATTGTGGAGAAAGAGCAAGTGAAGGTTACAAATATTGTATATGGCTTTACAAAAAAATTCACTATAGAGTTTTAACCTTATGAAAAGCTTCAAACAATGCAAGATTCAGACTAAAAGTAATGAGTTTCTGCCACATCAGTTTTGCATCCTTAGCATGGAGTTATAGTCTCTGATGGGTTTGTTTACTGTAAAAGAAGTAATTTTTGGCACGATACAAGTCTCGGAACTCTAGAAATAGACTTTAGAAAGTTTCTCCCGGGAAAGCTAAAAGTTTCGACTATCCTCTGAAGATGAGTCTATGATGATTTGTTATATTAAAAGGATTGTAATTAAGAATAATATTGTCTCAATGTAGTACAAGTTTTTATAACTAAGATGATTGTACTAGTTGAAGACAAGCATTGATTTGGAATATTATAGGTTGTGTAACAAACGTTTATACGAGTTGATCAAATTCGTAGATATGGATCATCTTGTGTGACTACATATAGTTTCTAATATTAACTAGTTTATGTTTGTCTTAACTCATAATATTTTGGGTCATATATATACAAATTACACAACATCAGACAAAATCTCTTAAAAATCCAATATGAAATGAGAGAGAGAGAGAGAGAGAGAGAGAGAGAGAGAGAGAGAGAGAGAGAGAGAGAGAGAGAGAGAGAGAGAGAGAGAGAGAGAGAGAGAGAGAGAGAGAGAGAGAGAGAGAGAGAGAGTGAGAGAGAGAGAGAGAGAGAGAGAGAGAGAGAGAGAGAGAGAGAGAGAGAGAGAGAGAGAGAGAGAGAGAGAGAGAGAGAGGAGAGAGAGAGAGAGAGAGAGAGAGAGAGAGAGAGAGAGAGAGAGAGAGAGAGAGAGAGAGAGAGAGAGAGAGAGAGAGAGAGAGAGAGAGAGAGGGAGAGAGAGAGAGAGAGAGAGAGAGAGAGAGAGAGAAGAGAGAGAGAGAGAGAGAGAGAGAGAGAGAGAGAGAGGAGAGAGAGAGAGAGAGAGAGAGAGAGAGAGAGAGAGAGAGGAGAGAGAGAGAGAGAGAGAGAGAGACTTCTTATTGAAGATAGAATTTTAAAAGAGATAACCCTTTGTATTGTAAATTTATTAACTTATTAAAGATAATCACTTCAAAAAATTGTAGAAAAAAAACAATGAATGTAAGATATCAATGAAACTTGATAATCTACTTTGCGAACTTTGAACAACACATATTTTATTATATTTGATGTTCTATAAAATTGTTTGTAATTGTTCCCTATAAATAAAAATTATGTTTGTCTATCTGTGGATGTAGGATTTCTAAAAAATATGAACCATGTAAGTTCTCGTGTTGATTTGATTTATTTTTATTATTTCATTCATGCCGAAAAAAAACCGCATTACAAGGATTTAGTGTCAAAGTTGTTAAAACCAAGAAAAACTAGTTGTCGAAACCAAGAAAAACTAGTTGTCGACGATGCTTGATTTCAGTTTCTATTGATATTTTTTCGTTTGTGTAGGTAAATTCCATGAACCATAAATTTTGTGAAATTTTATACCTTACAAAATTTTCTGTAGCGGTCTTAAGGTATGCTAAAATATCTCAAAATAAAATTTGAAAATCAACTTTTACATTAATGAAAATCAATAAGTTTTTATAACAAAAAAATGCTATAATTTTGATTCTCAATGTTCAGGTGTAACATTTGAGGTTATGAGTTTTTGTAAGAATTCATTCGAATATTGTTCATAGTGTATTGATTGAATTGTCAAAGTAAAAGAAATAATATAAATAAAATGAATATTTACAAGTATTTTGGGGCATTCTTCGGTGGCTTCCTAAATATTTCCCGAGTAGTAGCAATCAACCAGGATACGGTTGATGGATTCTAATTATTATTGCAAAGGATGAAACCAGGAAAAGTAGCAAAACCTAGAGTAATGAGCTTGTCTCGCGTGAATAGTCTATATTGGATAGCCAACCAAGCAATAAAATAATGTATGGGGATGTTGAATTTATTCTAAGCGAAGAAAGCCCAACTTACTTTTGGAGCAGTATGCATGATAAACTTATACGTATTACTTGTTGAGAAAGTGTTACAACTATGGTTCGAGATCCAAAGGAATATATCATCTCGATTAGTCTGGGAGGGAGTAAATTAATGGAATCTATAAATTCAAGCAAATAATGTTGGTGGGAGCTTATTCCTGAACGAATATGAGAGAGCGAGTTCCACGTCCATTCTGATAATTTCTGATAACCATGATACATGGACCATAACGGTCAATAAGGGATGTAGGAAAAAACGAAAGATCATACCAGCTAGAGGTGGAGGTTTCGTTGCTGACTAAAATTGGTAGAGGCTAACAACAAGGGCTCTGAGTTTAACAAATTTCATCTACCCCAAACTCGAGGAAGAGCCCATTTGGAGGCTCGAAGTATTATTATCTTTTATCTCTTCAGTGATAATCCAATTAGTCTTCGTCAAGATGGACCAAAACTTCTTAAGGGCGGTCTCCTGATTCCAAACCTTAAGGTTTAAGATCCCCAAACCACCCTCATATGAGGTCAATATAATCTTGTCTCAAGACACTTTTGCACCAGTAACTTTCATGTTAAGACCTGACCAAATGAATCCTTTGAAAAATATGGGACAAATCATTTAACACTCGGACAGGAAGGATGAAAACCGAAGACCAATAAACTTGGCTGACAAAGAGGACAAATTTTAGCAATTACAGCCTTCTAGCATATGAGAGATGCCTGGAAGTCCATGAATTGATGCGGTTGGCGACTTTATGGAAAAATGGTCTAGAATATTGGTAACCACAGTGTACTGTGTCCGGCAGTTCGAATAGTGCCTTGACAGTGTACTGTGTCCGGCAGTTCGAATAGTGCCTTGACAGTGTACTGTGTCCGGCAGGACAGTGTGATAATGATATTGTCCAATCACTTCAAAAGAGCTAGTCTAGTGGTATGAGCCCATTAGGCCCATAGTCTAGTAAGTCTATTAATTCCCTATAAATAGATTACTAGGGCGACACAAAACACAATCTGAAATCTGTAACCTTTTCTATCATAGTGAAACTCTTTTCTCTGGCGGCGCCCGTGGACGTAGACAATTGTCGAACCACGTTAAATCCTGTGTTTCATTTAAATCTTTCATTCGCATATATTCTGTGCTTGAGCCATTTTGTGATAATTGCATAGTATTTATAACATCTTTCCATGAAAGAAAAAATGATTGATCGCCTTACATAAGTCAATTTTGACTGTGCACGAGGATTTTATTCCAATATTGTTATCGATGCCAAATTGGGCTTTTTTTATCTTATCTTCAATTACATGACTGATCATGTTAGCTTTGTCATGAGGACGGATTTTAGTAATGATAAGGGATCTAATTAACTTAAGACCCGGGTAGGTTGGAGGGCTACTTGAGTCAAGTGGCTCAAGTAGTGGCTCACAAAGATATTAGAAATATCTTTAGAATTTAAGAAAGTGGTTTCATCTGTATTGTTGATAGCTATAATTTTGTTCATATTCGTTACTGTTCTAATGCTATTATTGAAATACTTAGAGTTACGATCCCCTAATTTTAGCTAGGTTTTATGATATTTTTTCTTAAGGAGACGACTATGAAAAATATAGCTTTTAGAAACTTCAATCTCAGTCTCAATATGATACGGATTGGTATGCTAACTATCCAATTATGTTTGGAGATAATATATTCATTTGAAGAGTTAGCTTTAGAAAAATAGTGATATACTTATTTGAAGACAAAGTATGATGAATTAGTTATAGAAATTAATAAAATGAAGGAGACTGCCAAAAACATGAATTCCTTGAAGACATAGACAATCCATCTTAATGAGCAATAGAACCGGGTATATGGAATCGTAATGCCGGTTTTCATTTGGGCCTAAGAGAAAACATTTCCATAAATAAGAATGGTCTAATTGACCTATGAAGTATAATGTTTTGTACAAATTCATTGTATCTAAAGAAGATGATGAGGTAACTGAGGATGAACAATATGACGAACGATTGATAAAGATGGCGAACGAGTAATTAATAAGGATGATGTTAATTTAGTTGTTGAAGGTTTCATGGATGAGAGAAAACAAATCAAATCTTAATGAATCTTCTCTCCAACAAAAAGAAAACAATTGAGGCTATCGTAAAGAAAATTATCGCTAATGAAGAAAGCTAATTTTATCTTTTTTATTTTATGAACTTTACCAACTACTTTGATGCACCTCGAGACCCTTTTTGAAACCGTTGGGAATATTTATTGGGTGGCGTCCGATTTATTACTATTATTGCTTTATCCTCGTACTTTAAGTTTGAATGTTTTTTTTACTTCTTAAATATTTAAACTATACTTTAAATTGGGATTTACCTCGTATTGCTTAAATTTATTAGGTTTTTGTATTAGTATCTATACGTTGTTTTGTCTGTCGAATAATTAATACTCATAAGGTTGTCAAATTATTTTATTATTCATTTGATTTTTTTGTTCTTTTATTATTCTCATTGGTTTATCAATGTATAAATACGATTACCAGCATAATATATGTTATACTTCATAGTATATGCTTAATTTAGTTATATCGTAGGCAAATATGTGCCACAATAAGGCTAAGTGTGTGGCCTTTGAGGCTTGTCTTATTGGTGTATTTGTGTTTGACACATTGGTTAGGTCACATTATTAATAATTTCGTATCTCATAGGGCGTAGCTTATATACATAGTAATGTTTTGACACAGTGGTTAGACCACTGTATGAGAAAATACGTACCATCTAGGGCGTGGTTTATTTCTATCCTTGCTTGCATAACCTCTTATTCTTTTAAATGCACGTTTGGTTTTTAAGTATTTTTTGCTTTAAATTTTTTATGTTTATAAACATCTCACGTTCTTTCATAACAAGATCTTCATGTTAATTAACTTGTTAATGTGTGAAGGTGTTCAAAATTTTCATAAAGTCCTTTATCTTTTTTACTTTGCAATATTCAGTGGGTGTTTATACGATCCAAATATTTGTTATAATGGAAAACGTTATATTGATAATGGTTCTTATAATGTCTTAATAAAAAAAACACCGACACCATGAGAAGCAAAAAATAGTACACTGCCAAGTTTACAATGAAAAGTTAATATAACTTAAGTGCTCAATATTCCAAGGATATTTTAGAATGTTACCCTCTAATTAAAATATTATGTATGCTCCATGATGTCCTTTAACAATAACTCTAAACGAATCATCACAAATACGTGCTAGTTTTCCATAATTCTTTTCTTTTGTTCCATATAAGACTTTCTTTAGTACCAAATCACCCTCTCCAAAATGCCTTAACTTTAGCACCGAATTATATATAGTCTTCATCAAACCTTGGTAATATTCAATCTGAACTTGAGCTTGTTCTCTATGCTCTTCAATCCATTCGACAACTATTGTTTTTGCCCTCGTCATTTTCCATTAAAGAATAATATTGAATTTTATGACTTGATAATAAGATTTCAATTGGAATTTCAACAAATATTCCATAAACCATGGAGAAATTTGTTTTATCTATAGCTATTCTTGGTGTTATTCTTAAAGCCCACAAGGCTCCTTGCAAAAAATCAGTTTATTTAGCTTTAAGTGGCTCAAACTTTTGTATAATTCCACTTAGAATAGTGTTGTTATTTACTTCAACTTTTTGGTTGGCTTGAGGATAATATAGAGTAGATAAGTGTTGCTCAATTCTATATTTCTTACAAAAGGTTATAAGGACATCATTTTGAAATTGTGGACCATTATTTGTAATTAATATCCTAGGAATGTCACACTTGCTTATAATATTATTTTACAAGAATTAACAAACTTCTTTAGATCGTGTTTTCATCAATGGTTTCAATTCTACCCATTTGGTAAACTAATGAACCTCCACGATTAAAAATTTATCTCTTCCTTTTACCATCGGTAATGGACGAACCAAATCTATTCTTCATTTGTCAAACAAACAAGGAGAATGATTTGACTTCATATTTTCTGTTGGAATGTGGCTCACATTAGCATATATTTGGCATCGATTAATTTGTTTTACCAAGTTTATAAAATTCATGCCTAAATTTTGACAGTAATATCCTCCCAACAAAAACTTTCTAATCAATATGTTGTACCTATAGTATGTTCAAGCTACATCGTCGTGTAAATCTTTAAGAATCAACAAAGTTTCATATTTATTTAAACACCTTAGAAGTGGTCGTGTCAAGCTCTGTCTATATAATGTCACGTCCATTAAAACTTGTTGCTGTAATTTTAAAAAACTTGTGCCTCAGCTTTATTTTGAGGGAAAACTTGTTCTTTGATAAATGAAATGTATTATTGACACCAATCAGTAAAATGAAGTGCATGAATTACTTACAAATTTTCATTGATAAATTTATTGAAGAACTCTCTTGAGTTATAACCATAGGATTTCTTTCCAAACAACCAAATTTTGCTAGAAATTTAGTACTAGCATTTTGTAGATGGTGTACTTGTTCAAAAACAACTCTTCTGAAACTCTTCTTTAGTTGTTTAACTAGCCTCAAGTTGTCTTTCATATTATATTTTTTTACTTCAAACATTACCTAAATTTGGTCTACTAGTAGTTGATAATCAGATACAATATGAACCGCCTTATCCCCACAAATACGAGCCAACTTCATTCTTGTCAAAACTGCATCATACTCCGTTTTATTATTTATCGTTTCAAAATAAACTTTGATCTCGTGTTTAATATCCTTAGTGGAAGGAGTAATGAACATAATCCTTGATTCACGACCATTCCAATGTCAGGCTCCATCCGTTCCTAAAATCTATTATGTATTTTTGAACAAATCCTCACTTAATTTCTCGCTTTTACAATAATTAGTATCTTCTTGGAATTTATTTATTAAATCTGCTATTTCTTGCGCTTTGGTTTCCATATTTGGTTTGAATGTTATATCATACTCTCAATAAACCATCTTGTTAAACTATTTGAGATGATTGGCTTCTACAAATTATTTTAAATGGAAATAAAGTTCGTACATTAATCACACGATTCTGGAAATATGGCATTATTTTACTTACTACCACAACTAAACCAAAAGACAACTTTTAAAAATCTAAATATCTTATATAGGTCTCTGAATTCCATTCTCTTCACGATCCAACAGTGAGCTCACAAGCACAATTGATAATTATAAGAATAAAAATAAAATTTCTCTTTTTTTCAAGTGTTGAAAAAGTCTAAGTAGAAATCAAATATTTTATAAGATCTGCAAAATCCTTTATATATTTATCATTATAATCAAAGCGTTGTGATACCTTCAAAGTTTCAAAGAAAGAATGGCTTTTATCTAACACTTTGGATATAAAGCTAGATAAAGCAGCAAGACTACCTGTTAGCTTTTATACTTCTTTGATTGATTTTTATAGGGTCATGACTAAAATAGATTTTAGTTATGTGGGGTTGGCTTTGATACTTTTTTTAGTGATGACATATCCAAGGAATTCTCCACCTCTTACACCAAAAGAAAATTTAATTTCAAACTAAATTTTCTTAAATTGTTGAATGTTTCAAGTAAGGCCTTCAAATGCTCATCTTCATCATTATTTTTAATGATCATAACGTCAATATAAGCTTCCAAATTTTCCACAATTGATTTTCTAAAATATAATTGATGTGTCGTTGATAAGTCGATCGAGTGTTTTAGTCGATACGAAATGACCTTGTAACAATATAAGCCGTGTTTGGTCCATAAAACAGTACTCTCCTCATCATTAGGATGTTTCTTGATTTGATTATAACCTGAGTAGGAAACCATGAAAGATAATATTTTATGTCTTGTTGTTGAATCTACTAATTTATAAAGATGAGGTAGATGGGAAGTATATTCTGGATATGCTCGATTCGATCAGTATATTTGATACAAACTCTCCAATTTTCATTATTTTTCTTTACAATAACTAGATTTGCTACTAAGGTTGGTTTTTTGTATTCTATAATATGGACAAATCTAAGAAGTCAATCTACCTCACTGATTATTGCGTCAAATATTTCGTTCCTAAAAAATATTTTTCTTCTGACATCTTGGTCTCAATCATGAAAAATAATTGAATGACTCGTCCTAGTTACATCATGTATGCTCCAAACAAAAACAAACAGATTTGAGTTCAAACATTATGTTAACTTGCCTTTAAATTCTTGACTAAAAAACTACCCAATAAAAAGTTACTTCCCTATGTCAAACTCCTCACTTACTAGATTGTACAATGACTTTGTTATATAATGTACTTCCATTTGATCGTCAACATCTACATCACGAGATCTCATTAAAGATTTATCAATTTCAGTCTGTTCATTACTCTTTGATGAGGTATTTTATTGCTATACGATGATATTTTTTTGGACATTACGTGACTTTCTATAATAAATCTAATATTCATTCCAACAAAGTCTAATATTATGGGACTTAAAGTCTAATATTATGATTCAATCGAGAGAATTAGATTTCTTTTAGTCTATATTATATATAATAATGATAATATTCAAACCATGTTTAAAAAAAAACTTTGCAAAATGAATTTTTAGTTGAGAGTAATCTTTCCTTGTGAACCTCATATGAATCAAAGAGAAACAATGTTTACATTTTTAGGATCTGACGAAATATGTTCCAAAATTATTTATTTACATTTGGTAGAAAGAATTTGTGAATAAATCATTCATACAACTTTAATAGTGTCTTCTTTAGAAAGTGGCTCTAAATGTAAAAAAATGAAATATCCTCTAGAGATTTTACATTTTGGCAGAGAATATAATTGATGAACTCAGTTCAATAATATCAAACCACAGTTGAGAATTGGTATGTTTACCTCTGTGTTAAAAACCAATTGGTTGTAAGTGAGTATTTTAAAATAAATATCACACAGACGGTACCATTCAAACATCTAAGGTAAGATTGGTAGACAAATATATTATGCAAAAACATAGTATATTATATTGACACATACACAACCACAAAATAGATTTTTTACGATTTTATCAATATATAATCTTAAATTTTATCAAATGATTATCAAGACCATATTCATGAATGGAGATCTCATTGAGTAGGTTTATATGGAGAATATTGAAAGGGTTGTACTTCCAAATAATGAATCAAAAGTGTGTAGGCTTGTAAATTCACTATATGGTCCAAAAGAAATACAAACGAAGTTGTATGAAAATTTTGATCATTATATAATATTTGATGGGTTAAATTATAACATGGTAGATAAGTTTTTGTACACAAGATTCATGGTGACATAATTTTTATGTTTCGTATGTAAAGTAGATAATTTAATTATATGGATAATAATATGCGAGAGATTAGTGAAAGGAATAGTTATTTATCATCTACTTTAAAATTAAGGATCTTGAGAAGGTATACACTTTTCCGAGAAAACAAGTGTAATAAACATTCAGGTATTTTACATAATTTATCTACATTACATTGAAAATATACTTGATAAATATAAGCATCTAAACTTCAAAATAAAACTTACACCATTCGATTCTAGTTTGAAACTTGGGGAACGATAGCTCAGCTGGAATACACCAGTGTTATTGAAGTCTTATGCATACGACTTTATACACTAGGTAAAGTAGTTCATTGGTGATTAGAAAATTAAGTCCCTTTAATAGGTTCAAAAATTGTTGGAGGACCAAAGCAGTAAAGAGGATCATATTTTTCTTAGATGGGCAGTTCAAACCAGATAACTAAATTCAATGAATAAGCAACATGCCTAGTGACTCAACTAATTTTTTTGTATATTTTTTATGGACCTAGGGGTTCGTGAGATTGATTTGATCATATAACCTGACTCGAAGAGCCCATGGGTCCAAAATGACTATAAATAGTTCAACAAACGACATTAAATGGGTTGGACTTTTTTCCGTCTTTATTAAATACAAGCATTCATTTCTCTATCTACCTGAATCTAAGAATTTAATACCACGCAAACTTAACAACTTCCAAAACTATCCTTACATATATTTTACCATCACCACAATTGACTTTTAATCCAAGTATGAAACTTGAAATTGTTATTGTAAATGCGCTTAGTTGGTTGAAAAGACAATTAACATATATTTTCCATATTTTAATTTTATGGGTATTTGAAGGGTAAAGATATGAAAATCTGATTACTAGCCTAGCTAATAACAAATTATGTATGGGTGGGTGTTTTCTTTTTCAGGTGGGGTTATTTTTTTCTAATTATAATAAACATGTATGTATAACAAATTTGATTATAAATTCTGAGTTCATAGCATTTGATGCAATGAAAAATAAATATGAATGTTTAAAATATATATATATATATATATATATATATATATATATATATATATATATATTTGTGGTGATAATATTATTTTTTAAGGGAATATAATAATTCAAATATAGTATAATAGTCAAAAAAACGTTTTTGTATAGCCTAGAATGATAACTACAACGAGAAGTGAATACATATAAGCGTGATACATCAGTATGATGCACAACTTATTCAATATAGGACCATATCAGCCTCGTATATGTAATCTTGCGACAATCTTGCCAATTTATTTAACACAATATTGGCTCAAGAATCAGTAAATAAACATAGATTAGAAAAAAGTTATTATATTAATATTTACGAATGACGAAAACTCAATTCAACTATATTAAATATTTAAACATTAATTTTTATAATCGATAACAACAAATTATATGCAAACGGCAAACGTATAAATATGATTGTTGGTCACTATATGGAAAGATAAATTCAAAGAAGTTTACTAAAATTATGTCTATGTGTGATGTGTGTTTATAAAGATAACGAAACCTTTATAAGTAAGGATAATAAATATTCTATAAAATGATCTTACATACTTAAATTCGATAAATCACACTACCAAATACTGCATAAAAACTAAGGATGAGCACATTAATAATATTTTAAAATGTGTAAGATCATTGATTTGGCCACATAGACATCATCTAGTTATATATATATATATATATATATATTCACACTAACGTAAATTCAAACCAAGAGATATTTTATACATAAAAGTTATGTTAGTGAGAATATGAGAGATTTTATTTAATTAAGTAGAAGATTAGTTTGGAATTGTTAACTAAATAAGGTGATCCGACTTGATCCAGAGAATCATTCAGGTTGTTGGTATAACTTAGGACAACATAATTAAATTAGGTGAAAATAATCTATAAATCCTAGGTAAAAGAGTTATGATCTTCTTAGGTCGTTGCAACAACGAGTTCGCGATAATAGCGAGGAACTTGAATTTTTTTATTGTTGTGGAAACAATGATGGTCATGGCGACAATCTAGATAGATGTTATCTAATGAAAACTTGAGAAGGTTAGTCATCATGGAAAATATATTTTTTGTCGCGATGCTGAGACATAATATTCTGGCAAAAAAATCTATCGTTTAAGCAACAATAACTTCAATGTTTCTTACCACACGAGCATGACCAAGTGCTTATTTAAAATATATGTTCTCAAAATGTAAATATTTTTTAATCGACTTGATTTTTGATAGAAGTTTATCCTATAAATATTCTATTAGTCTCAGAGAATATGTCATGCCAACTATTAATCTTTTATAGAGTTATGAATCTCGCATAGCGATTAGAATTAGAATTCGATTACCAATTATTAAGGGTGGCACAAAAAAATATTTTTTTTATTATTCGTATTTATCTTATTCTTAATTTCGTAGCAAATTGTGTTTCATCACGAGATGGTAAAATAATACTATTTTAGCATCCGATGACGATATTTAGCCAATTTTCATCATATGCGGCCGAAAACAGCTTCTCGGAACACGCGAAACAACATTTCACATGACAAAAATTATTTTGAAGGGCATGGATGCATTCCACAACACACACAAAAGATACTTTGGTGGGCACATATTATAGCTATAAATAATAAAAATATGTCTCTCATATAACAATTTAATTTTAAAGCTGAAAAACTTATAATATCCAAGAATAGTTTTTCAATTTTTTAAATAATTGTAAAAATATATTCAATAACTATTCACACAGGAACTTTAAATCATCAAAAGAAAATGCTTGATCAACTTCTACCGACACTATCATGTTTTATACCTTAATATCATATATTTGTTCATTGTACACTTATCATCTTATTTTTCCTTTGAGGTTTTGAGAATTGTTATACAAACCATAGAGTGCTACTATACAGATTACAATGACTATTGTTTATAAAGTGTCCATACAGGTGGTGAGTTACTGTACGAACTCTAGAAATTATCATTCAAATAAAATATATATTTACTTCTATGTTACTAGTTGTTGCGTCATATTGTTTTTAGATATCAGCGGCTCGATTTTTAATAAAAAAATTCCATTATTAGTGAGACCTTGTGGACCTTCTAGGAATTAACCAAAGAGGTCTACTGCGGGTATTACCCAAGTCATTGTGGACCTTGATTTGGAAGATAACCTTTTTTTTGTCGGGCTCGGTCTAGATTGATACATGATTGTGGTGATAGTTAGTAGGAGTTTGACACATTGAATGAGAGCAGCTTTGCATGCCATATTAATCGTTGCTCCTCCTATCTGGCTCTCTTTTAAAATTATCCCTCAAGCGCATGACCCTCAAAACCTCATTCATGGAACGTTAGTTTTGGTTTTTTCATCATGGATAGTGATTGGTATGAGGATGGTACTCAGGTGTCAATGTAGTTCAGGTGTCATCACCTTTATCAAAATTATTTTTCCTATGAGAACAACAAATTTCTGAAATTTATGTTTTCTGGTGATGAGCAATAAACCTTCACAAAATTGCATTCAAGGTGCGATGCTACAATACGATATTACAGCTAGTATACAAATAAACTTGGATAAGTTATTATGGTTTCTAAATTGTACAAACGATCATGGATATCTGAGTGAAAAAATGTATGTTATCTTTGCACCATTGGCACAAAATTGTGTGTCAATATCGCTACTATGTTGCGAAATTGTGTATTAAAATGGTGTGTGATGTGAAAATAAACTCACATTTATCTTAGATATATCATCTTACTTATTATAATGTTGTGTTTATATTTTGATGACAATTGGATATTGTACGTGGTGTGAATGAATCTTGATTCTAGAGAGAGATTAAGAGAGAAATTGATTTTAGGAGAGAAAATTAAATAAAAAAGATAGTTCACTCAAGAGAAAGTCTCATGCCATTTAATTTAGCCCTTGCCTTTATATATAGGCGAACAAACTTAAAATAACTGAAGTTTGGGTTAATTTCCCTTTAAACACTAATCTTATATTGACTCATCATCAAAATTTGATAATGAATTGTATTCAATGTGCTCTAACTCTTTTTTCCTCAACCAGGTCCAATATGCTCTTTTTGCATCGTTATTCAGGTCCTCAGAATACTAGAGTAATATATAAGAAGGTAATGAAGATGTAGCAGGTCTAATGGCATCCATATCATACACTAAGGCAAAAGAAGTTTCTTTAGTAGCCTCTCTAAGAGTTGTTCGATAAGCCAATAACACCTTTTGCAAATAGTTAGGTCATTTTCCTGCAGCCCTTGTCAAATTCTTCTTTAGACCTCTAAAATAGATCTATTTATCACCTCCATGTGACCTTTTGCTTGGAGATGAAAAGATGTAGATTTTTTTTAATACCCCTTGAATCACAAAAAGAAGCCATTTCTCTATTGTTAAATTGACGACCATTATCTGTGGTGATTGTTCGAGGTACCTCAAAGTGGCAACAAATATTGTTCACAATGAACTTAATAACATCCTTTGATTTTGTTCCAAACAATGTTTCAGCCTCTGTCTACTTTAAAAAATAGTCAACTCCCACGATAATCATCAGGCGTCCTCCACAAGCCATAGACAATGGTCCTACAAATTATATTCCACATCTATAAAAAAGGATGGCTTCGGTAATGGACATGAGTGGGATTGTAGGTTTGTGAATAGAATTTGAAAATCATTGACAAGTATCGCAGCCTCGAACCCAACTTTAACCATTGTTCATGTTCGAAGGCCGATAATAACCTGCCAACAAAACCCGATATGTCAATGCCTTGAACCCACAATTTGCTGAACCCTCACCAATATGTAACTCTGAAAAAATTTCTTGAGACTTTTGTTTATTTAAGCAACACAAAAATGGCCTACTCACAGATTTCTTGTGTAACACCCCATCCAACACGGCATAACCATGAGCTTTATACTTCAATTTATTCGTCAGTTCCACATCTTGAGACAGCGTTCCTCTTGACAAGAATTTCTGAATATCAGTTCTCCAGTCACCTCAAACTACATCTGCTGTGACAAAAACTTCTTCTGCATATTTACACTACTCTGACCGGGTTAAAATTGAAGGACTTTCATGTAATAAAATTCAAGGATAGTTTTATGTGTAAGCAATGGTTTCTTCAAATACCTTTTTTCTGATGCCACCAAACTCTTACTGACATAATACACTGGTTTCGAAAATTTAGAATCTTCACTTATCAACCCAACACTTACGACAAAATCTAACACTGCAATGTACAAATCGAGTTGCTCGCCAATTTGAGGCTTGGACATTGCCTCTGGTGATGACAATAAATCCTTAATACTTGAAAATGATGCTTCACATTTCATTGTCCATTCAAACTCCTTTGTTTTTTGTAATACTTGGAAAAAGGAAAACATTTGTCAGAAAACCTAGAAATGAATCTGTTAAGAGCAGCTAACATTCCTGCCAAGATCTGTACTTCTTTGATAGTTCGAGGTGACGTCATTGACAGTAAAGCCTTTAGTTTCTCTAGATCAGCTTCTATACTCTTTTCACTAATAACATATCCCAAGATTTTTCCAGATCGAACTCCAAAGGTATACTTCTCAGGATTTAGCTTCAATCTGATATCTTTAAAATTCAAAAAAATATCCTATAAATCTTTGAAGTGTGCCTCATTTACTAAATTCTTGACCAATATATCATCAATATACACCTTCATGTTTCTTCCAATCTGAGAAGCAAAGGCTTTCTTCATTAACCTTTGATATGTTGCTCCAGTATTTTTTAATCCAAAAGGAATAAACTTGTATTAATGCAAGGCTCGGTCTGTGATGAAGGTGGTGCTCTCTTAATCCTTTGGATCCATCTGAATTTGTTATATCATGCAAAGGCATCCATAAAGGAAAAACATTTTTGTCCTTAAGTGGAATCAATCAATTGGTTTATTCGAGGAACAAGAAAGAGATCTTTTAGGAAAAATCTATTCAAATCTGTGAAGTAATCGCACATCCTCCATTTCCCATTATTCTTTTTAATCACCACTAGGTTTGTTGTCCATAAGGGATATTGTGACTCCCTTATATGTTTGACCCTTGACAAACGATCCACTCAGTAACAATAGCCTTTGATTTCTCAAAATAAAAAAACATGTCTTTTTTTGGATAATAGGTTTCATCTCTGGATTAATTGCTAAGCTATGACATATCACGTCGATTGGAACTCCTACCATATTTTCTATTTTACAAGCGAAAATGTCCAAATTATGGAAAAAAACGGTAACAACTTCTGACGTAACACATGAGTTAGTAATGTTCCTATTCGAAGTGTCTTCCCATCCTGGAAAGTATACGTTTATATTCTTTCACTTACTCTCGTAGAACCCGGGGTTTCCCTAGGATTATCAACCCCTTCTTCTGCTTCTGAGCTCAACCCTCCTGATTGTTATTCAGTCATTTTATCACCATTGCTTGATCCACGGATTCGAAGAGCTGTGGCATATCATTCACTAGCTACCTTCTAATCACTTCGGACAACCCCAACGCGATCTATGATGAAATACTTTAAACATTTATGGACTGTGGATACAACTGCATACATCCTTTAAAGCCAAGATCTCCCAAAAATGGCATTATAGCTGATCGGATAATCCACCACCATGAATAAAACTTGAATCTTATTTTCTAAAAGGTATCTTTCCCAAACACACTTCACTCTCGAATTCTCTAATAACTTGGGCCATCACACTTGTAAAATCCAATTATAGTACATTTTTATTAAGAATTTTGAGGAGGATTACGCATCCTATTATATGTTGACTTGAAATGAACATTTGTAGAGCTTCTTGTATCTACTAGCACGCGTCGGATTTTAACAACGGCGATATCCTCTCCAATAACTATTTCATCTTCATAAGTACGTGTAAAGCCTCTCAAATCATCCACATCGAAAATAATAAAAGAAACATATCTTTTACCATACAGATAAATAGAAATCCCTTCTTCTATTTGAGTAGTTAAGCTTACTACATGCCTAATTCTAGAGCTATCAGTATTCCCAGTCATAGTGTCTCCTCCAAAGATTGCCAATGACTCAAAATATTCACATAAAGTTCGAAGTCGGCCTAATTTTACTGACTCATCCGCTGCCATCAGAATCAGCCGATCTGAATCTATACCCAAATATTCTAATGAACCATCGAAATCATCAATCTTAGAATCCTTCATCATTAGATTTTCTGCTTGTGAATTTGGATTCATCGCATGTGAAATTGATGCAACATTAGCCTTTGATACATTGCTCTGCCCATTAACATAAGCTAACAACTTACCATTTTCAATTAGAGTTTTCACCTCCTTCTTCAAAGCTATACAGTCTGTTGTATCATGTCCTATGTCGTTATGATATTTACAAAGCCTGTTATTATCCTTTTACCTTGGTCTATTTATCGGAGCAGGCTTTTTGAAACTCAAATACCCCTTAGCCTTTTCGTAAATTGTAGCAACGTTTTCAGTTAAATCAGCATAGTACTCTGGCCTTATATACTAATTTGGCCTCAGTATCTGAAATTGATACCCGGTATCTTGATTTGGGTACCCTCTAGTTCGAGGAGGAAATTTTTTGTTGTTCTTCGGACGCGATGGATGGGCTGAATTTGAAGAATACCCTTAATTATTTGGCACATGCCTTGAACTCTTTTGACTGGATCCAACCATTTCTTGAACTCTAGTTGACTCATCCACTTTAATTTGCTCTTCCACTTGAGCCATCGGCGCGCCAAAGTTCAAAGATCTTCGTTTATTTGTTTCATTCGCTAAATATCCTGGTAACAAACCTTGTTGAAATGTTGTCATAACTATTAACTCTTCACAATTATCCAAACTAGCTTTGTTAACACAAATCGTTTAGTATAGTCCTTCACTTTTTCTTATACTGCTTGTTTGCACTATATTATTGTGTCTTCATTTTCCCGCATCTCTTTACTTCCCACAAATTATCGTCGGAAGACTTTGTTAAAATCTCTAAAATTAGAAATGGATCCCTTCAGAATCCTGTGATACCATTTTAAATGTTTGACAGAAAGCTCTGCAAACTATCCTATCATCATCCTTGAAATTCATCATCTAATTCTTAAACTATTCGATATGGTCATCAGGATCTTGCATCCCATCGAACTTTTTGACCTTAGAAATGTCAAACCACTTTAATAGAATGATGGACCTTATCCCAGCCGTTAGGGGAGAGTTTCTCCAGTCAACTCCTTGTACATATTGAGTATCATTTCACGTTCTCATGAAAGTATACAAATTTCTATCATCCATCTCGGTGTACTGATTTTCTATATTCCCTTCACACTACTCTACTTTCTTCAAACAACGAGGTACATTGTCATTTCTTGTTTGTATTCTTTTTGTTATTTTTAGGTCAACCTTTCTTTTATTTCGAAGATCCTTGGTACCTCTTATAATCAGTTCTTAAATTGTTCAACTCATCATCACTGGACGTAACATACAATTTCTTATGTTTTCTCTCTCTTTTTGTGAAATATGACGCTCTTTACTATATTCAAAATGTGTTTTCTTCTGCTCACTTCGAACCTGGCGAGCTGTGCAACATTGATCGGATTTGCTATCAACATTATTTTTATCATCCACCTGCCTCACTTTAGATTTCAGCCTAGCCGATTGAATATCTTGCTCTCTTTCATCATACTTCTCAGGTAGAGCCGTAATTTTATCCAGTAATTGGTTCATTCGCATTTTAATATATGAGTGAGTTTGTTGAACTGGAACTTATTCATCCTTTTTTAATTCGCCGATAAATTTTTAGTGTCTTAGCTGTATTTCGAACCAAAGGATCTCTTTCATTCCTTGGTTCCATTATCGATCCAAAATAGCTTCAAAAAATTGATCAAGAGCAATCAAAACGAAACAAAAGAGTAAATTTCTTTTGGTTTCGGTTTTTGACCAAAAACTTAAGGTACCAATTTACCTCCCACTGTGGTCGCCAATTTGGCGTGGATGAATCTTGATTTTAGAGGAGAAATTGATTTTAGAGAGAGAAAGTTAAGTATAGTAGATAGTTCACTCACGAGAAAGTCTCATGTCATTCAATTCAGCTCTTGTCTTTATATATATGCGAATAAACTTGGGTTAAATGAACTTTACAATTACACTGAAATATGTCATACATATTTATAATTGTTCGTATAAGGTTTTAATTATTACAATTTAGTCTTGAACAGTTTATATCCTTATCCGTAAGAACCGGATGAACCGTCATGGTTGATGGAGATTACAAACATGTTACCGCACAAGAGTTTTACACTATGGTTTGGACATAAGGGTTATGGGCAAAGGCCGAAAGATAAGATCGATCATCATCACTACCTTCTATAATGGTATATGTGGGAAAATTCATAGAATATATTATAAATACAAGAAGTAATTTGTTTTTAAACCAAAGGAAATTTTAGATAGTGTGAAGAATATAAAATTTTAAAATAATATAATTATCCATTTCAGTTGAAAGCCTTTCCAATTACTAGACTAGGTGGTAGTGGGGATTGACCATAGTAGACAGAGTCACAACCACGTAACAGAGACATGCTTCAAAGGTCATTCACAACCCTTGAATTAATTTGTATGTTAATGTTAACTAATTCTTAGGCCCAAAAAATATATGTGGGTTTTAATATGCATAACCCTGGCAATGTATCCAACATGTGTACCATATAGAATATTCGACAAAATAATATTGTTTTGGTTAAAGCGGATTATGTGGATGGGTTTTTGGATTTTTATAACATTATAATCGAGATAAAGACCGTCTAAGATTTTCACCAAAAACTAGTTATAATGAACAAAGTATTCTCCTTTTGCTTAAATTTTAGAGTATTGTAAATTATAAGATAACATCATACGATGATAAAATTTTTACTTACTTGACCAACGATATTCAACATTTGGGAAACACAACAACTAATTGGTAAGTTCTTTTTAGTTCCAAACTTCTAAAAAAAATAGTATAATTACAACTTCATTTTTATTTTATAAGTCAGAGAACACTAACGTGAAGTTAAATTACTACATCAACTCGAGTCAATGAAATTATGAACTTTTATGGGCAAAGTTCACACACTAATTTATTTTAATCATTCTATTTTTTTAATCATTCGAGAGGAATAAGTGTAGTATTAAACATACCCATAAAATTTATATATTTGATGATTTAAAAGAATCTTTTCTACTACGGTCATATAAATGGTGTGGGATAATTATCAACGAGCTAGAGATATAGGCTTCGATAGGGTAGCATGTGGTTTTATTATTAGAAAAACACACATCTTGATTTGTGCATGTTAATATCCATGATGGATATAAAACATAAGTCCGTTCTAAAGGTCCGATGTGATATATTTTAGAAAATATTAGACATTGTTTCTCAAGATAAACCACGTATGAAGAGTATCTAATAAAAAAATTAGGGGTAATAACTAGTTATATTCATGGTTACGGACCTAAAATTCTGGAGCATATCATAAATAAAGTGAAGGAAATTCTTAATCTCATAAAAAACTGGTTACAAATATAGGTAGAAAATATTTTCTATGATCAATTGACTAAACATAAAAATTCTTACTTTGAGATGTCATTAAATACAAAATGATATCACACAGAATATGATTTATAGAATAACAATTAAACAAAGCCTTTTTTGGTACCTAAAGTTCCCACCAAAAAAGAAAACACTTCTGAACAAAAAAATGTATGAAAACATAGTAAAGCAATTATAGATTATTTGTTGTAAGCATTTAATGTGGAAGAAACAGTGAAAAACAGATATTGCGGTTATCAAACTTTAAATAAGAACCTATATTTTTCGTTGGATGTGTATCCTACATAAAAGGATTTTAAGAAATAAATACATGAGTTATCTTGGTCCAAAAGTAATTTGTTGGACCGAAGATATTGGATAACATTGTTCAACATCGTGAATGTTATAACCATTCTCTATCAATGCATAATATGCATTTTTGTATCTTAAAGGGTCCAAAATATGTTTACCTTTACTTAGTTGCACACCGCAATAAGAACCTATCAAAGAGAATGAAATTTATTTTAGGCATACTTTTCATTTTGTATCCCAAAGTGAATTAATTACTTCATTTTGTTTTTACAATGTTTCTTTAGTTTTTGTATTTTTTAGGGTCATATGGAGGCAAATGGACACATTTCATAACTATACATCATTTGGGCATTCCTCTGTAGAGAAGAAGCAAGTGCATGAGAAATTTTATACTACCCAATACTTAATATATATTGATAAATCAAGGTGTTAGTATTGTTTGACTAAGACTCAAAAGTAACGAATTTGACCAAAGATGTGTAAATTTGTATCATGTCAAATACGATGTTTGATTATATCATTTTTTTATTTTAAACTTTATGAAATGTTTGATTATGTCATTTAATTTTCAAAATAATTTATCTAATGCATAGTTATGTCATTTTTCTTTGTGAATTTAATTTTGTAATATATGCACTTAGTTTTTATTGTGTTTTATTTTGTTGAGTTTGCTCGAACTAGTAACTATGTTATTATAGTGAGTTATATAGTAACATATCTTATTAAGGTGAGTGATATAGTTGTATTGAGTAGTACTCATCATGTATAGAAGAGATTAGAAATTCTTCATAAATTATATTAAAACGTGTGTCGATAATTTATTCGTCTTCATTTGATATATTATCCTTATCCTACAAGTGTCGTTATTTGATTAGTCTCCGTGGATTATGATATCCATATCTCATACATGTCAAAATTTTATTAGTCTTGTTGGATTACGGTATCATTAACTTATATTGTATACATAAAAGCTTCATTCACGGTGAAAATCAATCCTAAACAATTAGAGAATTATGGTTGTTTAATGCTATAAAAATCATATCTGAATAAAACCACCAAAGAGGTAGGGGAAACTATGTTAGAATATGTCGAATTTTATAACGATTCATTCGTATGTAAGTTGTACTACCTCTACGACGTAGGTCATTTTGTTCTACCAAGATCCTCATACGGTCAGGAAAACGTTAAGAAAATATGGACATATTTAAGGATCCTAAGAACACACATGATTTGTCACATTTGATACAAAGACCACCAAACTCCGTTTAATCTCAATAAGAGTCTTTTTATTGATGAATTCAGAGAAAAATAAATGTATAGAATAAATAATCACATAACAACTAAGAAAGAGGAAGCTATGTATATGGAAATACTTATAAACACAAATGAAAAAGAAAAAAAATGAAAAAACGGAGATAAAATTGACTGAATATATAATTAATGTCTATCGTCTCATGCTTTTCATCAAATTTTTCTAATTTCTTTTTTTTAATTCAACTTTGTTATGCTATTGTTATTTTTAGCTTCAATTTTACTATGCTACCGTTATTTTAGCTTTAACTTTATTATGCTATCGTTGTTTTCACACTGTTTTATTCTATTAACGAACATTTTTTTGTAACTATTTGTTTAGAAGAGAAGTCATTAGAATTATAACTTAGTGATTAGTCTTATATAGACCCGAGGCTTATTTTTGCACTCACTTGGAGATAAACTTAACATTTTTTTAACGATAAATGTGAACGAAGGTGACCGTATTTTGTCATTAAACACAATCGAGATGGCTATTTCATGCATAACTCGCGATATTGATGGAATTATTCCTGAGATATGCACAAACAAAGGATAACATTTAGACTCTAAATATTGAACATTGAACGTTTCTCACCAAACAATTTGCGACGTAGGTGGAAGTTTTTGCAAGTTGAGCGCAAACAAAGAATAATAATTTGTTTCTAAACACTGAACATATAGGTTTTCTCTTCTACAAAGTGTGAAATAGGTAGATTTTTTTATGAGTTGAGTGTGAATGAATACTAGTCGTTTTGCTCTAAATATTCAACAATGAGCTCTTCTTGTGCGTATCTCATGGCCTAGTTGGAATTTGTCACATGTTATATGTGATTTTTAAAACTAATACTAAGATTCATTTAAAATTATCTTAGTATATAGATCATGAGTTAAAATCGTAACATAATCATAAAAGATGTCATAATAAAAAGCTAACACAAAGTTGTAACATGATCCCTAAAAGATAATCAAAATAATATACAAATTCAATTAGAATAGAGTTGAG
Organism: Limnanthes douglasii subsp. nivea; assembly: GCA_036936605.1. Lineage (NCBI taxonomy): Eukaryota > Viridiplantae > Streptophyta > Magnoliopsida > Brassicales > Limnanthaceae > Limnanthes > Limnanthes douglasii. Next base: position 85,589,054 of record JAUPFV010000001.1, read on the forward strand.
CGATATGATATTACTCAACTCAACACTCTAATTTTTCATCCATCTTCATGGTATCATCACATGCCTTCATTTGGAGAATGTGATACTAACCATCATCTGTGTTGACCCTATACATGCTCACAATAGATTTTACTACAACATATCTATCGACAATATTGAACATGTGTTGACAAATACATACCATAAGTTATTCATGATACAAATAGAATAACCCAGGCATGTACTATCTAAATCACCCTCGTATGTAGGACCTCTCATGTCGCGATGAATAGTAATAAAGTTCTATTTTGTCCAAAACGAGCTGTCACAATGAAACCTAGATATGACATGTCTACTAGTATTGGGAAAAGTAGGTCATCTTAGTCCTACTATCATATTAATTTGATCCAACTGTGGAGCCACAAAAAGTAAGAAGTAAGGTAAAATGATATCCCAATACTTATTGTATCATTTACCGAAAAAATTTCACAAAACGGTTGAAGCGATCATAGATACGCATAGGGTAAGAAGTTAACCTACACAATACATGGAAATTTCTAAATAAATTTAACGCATAGAAACATTAATCAAAATAAAGTAATAAATTTCAAATGTTAATTTGAACATAAATAAATCTCTCGAAAGATAGTTATAATATGTCGAAAATACTCTCGAGTATGTCAGTTTGGGCAAACATTCTCTATTGTATGTATAAAAATACAATAATGTGATAGCACACATTATATAGCGGATCTGTTATCCTATGAAAATGATATGATATTCATACCTCAAATATACTGAGGAACTCATAAAAATAGCTCGTATCATTGATGCGAACTCCACCCAAGCGTAGGTTATAACTGGATTATTTTTTCTGATCGTGGTTATACCTCCTCATGATAGTATAATTCTTAACAAATTTTACATAATCAAACGAAATAACATTTTCAGCCTTGTCTGAAAATATACAACAACCAGAGACAAATATGAGATAAGATCGGGTGGTATGGATTACATGTTGCTTCCAGATATATTACTCAAAAGAATCGACACAATACGCCTAGTCGATTGGAATTAAAGAAATTTTGTTCCCGTTGTTATAAACATACAATTCATGGGGAGATAAAGAAATAAATTCAATCGAGTCTTTCTATGTGAACTTTCTAATAAAAATGACATAACATATATTATTAAATATACATATAAAAAATAAATCAAAAAAAGAAGCTTATATTATATGTAGCAAATCTAGATTTTATTTCATTGCAAACCACAACTTGATTACAGACTCTTTGGCCTCAAGGGCCGACTCGACATCAGATCAGAAATTCAAAAAGAAACTGAGAGACACATGATATCATTATTCGGGGTAGACTTCAGACCATGGGTTAGATTAAAGAGTGACAACAATTATTTGAAAACATATAACATAAGGGTCATACCACCTCCACGACAACAAAGAAACTTATAAATCTCTACTAAACAAGTATAAAGAAATCCAAAATACACTACTTTACGTCTATAGACACTTATTTAAAATTTCTAAAACGAAAAAAAGTTGGCGGGCTCTTCTAGTCTCCCCGGTGACTGCGGGTGACATCACGCACAATGAGCTCCTGCTGTTCGAGAAGGAGGGCCCTCTTTAGGTTTTCGAGGGATTGGATTGAATATGCCAGTTGTGTGGCATGATTTAAAACTGCAAAACACAAAAGTTGTGTGGAGAACTAGTCATAATGGTGCCTGCTATCCAAGAATAAATTAAGCTTTCTTGCGAGTCGAGTTATGAGAATCAATATGGTTGCCAGATAAAGTTTTGAACCCTACACTCACATGATAAGTTCGTATGTCTTTCCTCCGCATAAAGAGCCTGCCCCGTTCCCCACCCTCAGGGTTTTCTTGCTAGCTTCTTCTTGCATTGTTAGCTACTCAAGCAACAGTTACCCTTGCGCGCATCCCACATGGGCTACTACAACAACCCGCCGTTCTACCTATCTCTCTAATGTTTTATGTATTTGAAGCACTGGTGGAGAGTAGAGGGGAAAACTGCATTCTCATAAAGTCAAGGTGTCCCAGAAGAGTCTTGTACGAAGTCTCTGCATCAATAACCAAAAAGTAAGCGTCTGTATGCAAGTCACCGAACGTCACCGACCCTATTCACTGTTAAGGTATCGATCTTGCCTTGCAGTACAAGGGGCGATTATGATCCGAAGACTTCAGTAACATGTCCTTCTGGGAGAACGTCACCCCTGCCACCATTGCTCCTTTGATTTTATGGTCAGCGCCTACCATATCGGCCTCGTTACACGGTTGGCTCCTGTACTGTAAGGCTTTGACGAGGCTTTCCTTCAGTTCTGAAGAAAAAGGTAGTGCGTCATACAGACAAGGGATTTTATTTATATATGCGAGGACGTTATCATCCACCTTCCCCAATAGACTCTAGGGATCTGCTCTGGTCTGATCTTCGGGGTGCAACATGATCGCTTGGAAGCAGAGCTACTGGTTGGCTTTCCTTTTCCCGATCCTTCTCCAGCAAAACTGTTTCCTTTTTAGGAGCCCAGACTATGTGATTGAATAAATCATCCTCTATCTGTTGCGGGTCGAGGACCTCTTCTAGTTCCCCTTCTTCAAACTCCGATTCGTATTTTTCATAGAGAAATCTCTGATCAAGGATAGAACAAGATCCTTTCTGCATCATATATACGAGATTCCTTGGTTCAGACCGAAGAAGCAATGTCACTCGATTATTATCAAATTGACTACAATATTTTTTTGTCCGTGAGGATCCCACCAGAGCGCCTTCTACTTCTAATAGGTCGTGAACTAGATCAGAATAATTCTTAACAAATCCATAAGAAGTGGTCCCTTTTTTTTTATCGAGTCCGATTAGAGACCAAAGGTCTTGAGCGACCGATCCGGCAGAACAACTCAAAAGATAAAGAAGTATCGTTAATTTATTCATACTCGTTCCAAGTTCGAGGTACCATTTGTAAAAATAAGAATCCACTTCGCAATCTCATTATCCTCATAAGTACTACTCGTGAAGATCTCCTGCAATCATGTCTGAACACATCTACTACTTTTACTATCCTTCCTATCAAGATTTTTACCAAAACGTTTTATGAAAATACCAACAATCAAGATATAACCTTGACCCTCTCAATATCACTCTTGTATCCTTTAAAATCAAACCATATACATATAATGAGAATACCCATAATCATATGGAAATTATCTAGAGTTACTTTAATTTAACTAAAAGAAAAATAGAAACACGAGGTTTCTAAATGTGCTCAATAGCTGCCCTAATGAAGGGGGGTATTTGTATACCAATGTAGAAGGCCGTCGATTTGGGGACTGAAGAAAATCCTCATAGCCCTAAAATTAACCCAATTCTGAATATAAACATCTCATTTGTGAAGAATCTCATAAAAGGTGAAATAACATAGAAAATCTGAAACTTGAAAGCATATATTAATACAAAAATATCACATTTTATTTAAACATTTGGTTTTGAGAAACTTATATCACTATTGAAAAAGTTAGACGCCTCGTGTTTCTCATAGCCCGAGTATAATATACAAACAATATGTAAAGTGTTAGGAAATACCATGTTCGAGGCGGCCTTAAAGGGCTGCTAGTTGTGACACTAATAGGCCCTCCTTCCACTTCAAAATGTCTTGTAATAAAATAATGAGTAAAGATCATCCTCTAAATTTTCATATATAATACGCCAGTGACACATATATAAGCATGCACTACGAGGGGTTTTACCTTATATGACTAATATTTAGGACTTAAACTCCACAACATCCAACGGTTACTCTATTTGGGTTCTTACGGTTAAGTGTCTTGCAAAAATAAGTAAGAATTAGGTTAAAAACATTTTTAACAAATATGTTTCAACTAAGAATGTAATATTAATTAGATCACGCAAATTATATACTATTTAGCATAATCAAATATAATAAATAGTACTCATAAAGATTAAATTGGTTAAGAGATTATTTATGTAATATAGTGGAGGTGTAATAAATGCGAGATGAAACTATATTTAATGTTTAGAGAGATAAATTATATCATTTTTAAATGCTATTCTTAAAATCACGTATAGGTTAACTTTAAGTTAAAGGGCCAAACGGGTCGAGTCATGGTTCTTGGCCAAGTCCAAAGACCAAAAAATCTCATTAACTATTATCTATTAATATATTCAATATAAAATAGTAAATAATAAAGTATTAAATACATTTGTCATGAAATAACTAAGTTAAAAGATAAAAGTATTTTATTTGCTTTTGGTTAACATTACCCATAGAAACAATATGACCCTCTTGAAGCGATCACCCCACGAATATTCTGGTTTTATTAAATACAAAAAGTTCCCAAGATATACACAAATCAGAAAAAAAAATACAATTTTAAAATAACGTAAATTTTGCAGTGAGTAAGATAAATATTTCGTATTCCTCACGAGAAGGGTGAGACTAATAACCACCATCATCGTACACCCGAGCGCAGTAAATTTTTTAATTTTTCATATACTTGACATGCTGAATTTTATTGTTGTCATTTATGAGTAGTAATAAAATTAATTGTTATAGCATCTGTTGTACGATGATGATAACATTCCTCACACACTGGTGATGGAAATACTCGGAAACAAGTAGTTACGAATTTGAACCTAAATCAATCCAATCAACCACAAATTCAACAAAGATACATCCAAAACGTATATCTAAAATTTGTCTATGGTATACAACTAAAACATCTAGCAAACAAATAAAAATATAAACAACATATTTTTTATACTTCAAAAACTAAAACCTATGTAACAACAAAATTAAATAACTAAATAAAAATATTATGTGATAAATATTTCTAAATTGTTTGAGTGAATAATGAAGAAGAAAATACATTATTTTAAGAGATTTATTAAAATTAGTTTTATATGGTTTTATTCATAAAATGAAAAATATATCAAAAAATAGTAAGAGATCTAACAGTGAGCGATCTAACAAAATACGGTGAGATATTGCCTAACCAATTTAATATATGTTGGTAATACATTGTGTTTATATTACTAGAATAATAGTAATTTTAATGGCCTAGTTTTTTTAGTTTTGGTTCTCGAAATTCTTTTATATTTTGGAGTTTTCGATGCTCAATAGTATCAGTGGATGATTCAGTGTCTGGTAGTTCTATTTGAATATATTTATTTAATATATTTATGGACCGACAATAATTTGAACCGACATGTTAAACAAATATATTCGGTTATTGTCTTAAGAAAGTTCAAATTTAAAGAAATTTAGCTAATTAAATATTTAACTGAATTTGACCTATGGGTGAAAAGGCGTTATGGACCTAAGTGTGGTAACCGGGTTGAATTTGGGCACTATGAAGAAGAGTGTCCAAATATCAAAACTTATCATTAACTAATAATTAAGGATATAAATTCATTTATCAATGTTTCAGGTTATGGTCCCGAGTCACAAGGAAGTAAAATATGATAGGCTCTACAACGTTGGGTTTCAAGTTGTAAAGCCTATAAATAAGGAGTTAGGTTTAAGAATTTTTGCATCTTAAACTCTAATACAAAAATTTGTTGTTTCCTTTTGTGTTTAGAAAAATATTTCCTTTATTTACTAACTCGTTCTACAAACTTGTCAAGTTTTCTCCAAGATCGCTGAAGAACGAAAAGAAGCAAGAGAATACTAAATGGATAACAATATGCAACCCCATAAATAGTCTTATTTTGTTTTTTTAGGTGAATCTATAAAAGGGTTCTATATTTATTTCCCACATTTTATTTTACTTGTATGATAATACTTCAAATACAGTATAACCATTGGTATCATAGCCATTAAAAGCCCTTTTAAGATTTGATATAATAATCGAACAACATGTTTATGTATTGATGCATGTTTTTTCATTGTAAAGAATCATTTTATTGTGTTTATGTGTTGATTGAGCTGGTTAGGGCATGGTCTTTAGTATTGTGTAAAAACATGATTTGTGATTGATTCGATTGAAAAGCATGATATGTGGTTATATATATTTAATAGCTTTGAATAAATATTTGTTTGATAGTTTGGGATTTTGTGATTGAACTATAGTTCTTTGATGTCTGGAATTTATTCTCTTGATATTAGCATCAAATTAACCATAATAAAAAAAATCAATTCAAACTATTGGGGAAGCAGCTCATCGACGACTTAACCCCTGATGTTAACGTTTATCGAACACTGTCCAACGGTGTTCATCATGGCCAATGAATTGTGAACAGAGTAGTTAATGTCTTGACTTGCGAGCATTTGTAAACACATTGGTATCGCGATGATAGCCCTTCAAAAGGTTTCACCGGTACTTAATAAAATCAAATTAGGGTTATTTTTATTGAAGTGAATGACGTTGGACCTCCAATAGGTCTCATTTGTACTTAGGAAATTAAAATAATGATTATCGTATTTTTTTCAAACTCATAAAATGCATGTTAGTACGATTTTCCCTCTGGTATCTATTATCAGTTTATTTTATTTTTTAAATGTATTTGTCATGTTCATGCCTATGTTTCCAATTATATATCAAGATACCAAATGTGTTATGGGTGTTGTTTGTTCTTTATTGTATCCACTACTTACAATCCGTTATGGAATCGTCCATCCATGTTGGATGGTTTGGACTTTTAATGATGGAAGGAAAATATACTATGGTACTTGTCTATTCATGACTATGATTATGCACTGACACATCCCAAACCATATTCGCTTAGTCCAAAACGTACATCAGAGGAATCTAAGGAATATGAAAAAGTGGGAGAAGTCTAATAAGATATGTATATGTCTATTATAACAAGGAATTTTAGTAGCATTACGTGGGTCTGTCCCTAAAAATATTACTGTTGCTTTAGTCTTTCTCGCGGAGGTCGAGAAAGCCTTTGCCAAAAATTAGAAGGTAGAGATGCAAATAATAAATGAGCTATTTACCAAAAAGTATAATGGCAAATGTAAAATTCGTGAGCATATTATTGGAATGTTTATTATTGGACAAAAGTTACATGCAATCAAGATATACCTTCCTTTGGAATGCTTAGTGGGATTCACATCGGTGCCAGACCAGTTTAAGTATTTCTAGTCCACCTATAACTGCATGCGGGAAAGATAAAATATCAATGAGTTCATTTCCTGTTTTGCACATGAGGAAGAATTGCTTTTTAAAAGACTGTACCTGAGGTTAATGTGATTAAATCTTCAAAGATAGTAGGGCTTAACCGGAAGGCAGATGGAAAAAGAGCGGGTCAAGGTCTAGTCAAGAAGAAAAAGCATGAGGCCCTTGATAAGTTCAAATATTTTAGGATAGAAGTTGAAAAACAACTTGGTAAGAGTATTAAGACTATTAGATCTTACCGCGGTGGTGAATACTATGGAAGATATAACGAGTCGGGTGAACAACATCAACGAACCTTTTCTTAATACCTAGGGAAGTGTCGCATAGTTTATCAATACACAATGTCGGCTTCGACCTGCATGAATTGTGTATCTGAGAGACTGAATCAGGCACTAAATGATATCGTTAAAATTAAAAAAGGTCACTAATCTCTACCATTATCTCTTTGGGGGGGAAACTATCAAATGTCTTGCTTATATACTCAATCGAGTACCCACTAAGGCTATTGTTATGATCTCACATGAACTTTAGAACATATGTAGACCCAAATTAAAGTATCGAGATGTATAGGGTCTTCTAGCTAAGATGAGGCCTTACAAACCTCAAGAAAAGAAACTGGACCAAAAAACAGTTAACTGCTTCTTCATAGGTTATTCTGAAAATTCCAAGGAGTTTAAGTTTTATGATTCCATTACTTGTACTATATTTGAGACATGAACAAACCAGTTTCTAGAGGGTGCTGATTTTATGGGGAATAATAAGGGAACAGATGTTGGTTTTGAGAAAGAAATTCATTTTGGTTCCGTTGGAATAGGGTAATCTTCAAATTAACACTAATGTTCCACTTGAGGGTTCTAACCAGGATACAAATATTGTCCAATCAGAACAAGGGAAACCTCAAGGTAATCTTCCATAAGAAGATCAATATGACATCATTCATAACAATCAAACTCTACATTATCCAAAAGTGCAACAAGAGTAAATAGTTCCTTTAAGAAGGTCCAAACTTTATAGTATATCTTCAGGAGCATGATGAGTCATGTGTGAGAACTATAGATGATCCCTCATCTTATAAATAAGATATAGAAAGCTCTGATTCTGGGTAGTGGATTGACGCTATGAATGATGAGTATAAATCCATGCAGGATAATGTAGTATGATATATTATCTCACTACCTGAATTGGAACATGCAACTGGTTGTAAGTGGGTTTACAGAACCAAACGCGATTCTATGGGTAATGTGGAAAGAAATAAAACATGTTTTCTAGCAAAAGATTATACTTAGGAGAATGAGATTGATTTTAAAGAAACCTTCGCTCTGATATCGATAAATGGTTCTTTTTAGAAAATCATAGCATTAGTTGCATAGTTTGACCTTGAGCTCCATAAGATGGATGTTAAGACCATTTTTTTCAATGAATATATTGAGGAAACGATCGATATGGTGCAAACTGGAACGCTTTGTAGAAAGCAACTCAAATGATCTCGTTTGTAGGCTTAGAAAATACATATATGAGCTCAAACAGGCCTCTCGTCAATGATACCAAACTATCCTTTAGGTGATAGTCACTTATGATTTTGAAATAAACCCGGTTGAGGATTGTGTGTATCACAAGTTTGGTGGGGATTAATTTCATATTTCTTATATTATATGTGGATGACATATTTCTTACCTCGAAAAATAAAGAATTCTTACACACGGTAAAAATATTTCTATCAGACATGTTTGATATGAAAGATCTTGGTGGTGCCAATTTTGTGTTAGGAATCGAGATACATCGAGATCACTCCCGCGATATTCTTGAACTATCACAAAATGTATAGACTGAAAGTGTGTTACAACATTAAAGAATGGCTAATTGAAAAATCCTAAGTACCATTATACCAAAGGGTGACAGACTTAGTCTCGAATAATGTACTAAGACAAAACTTGAGATTGAGGCAATGAACACGATCCATTATGTTTGGGCAATTGGGAGTTTACTTTATGCTCAAGTTTGTACTATGTCGGATATTATATTTTTTGTAAATAAGTTAGAGAGATATGTTAGCAACCCATGCATGAATCACTGGAAGGCACATAAAAAGTATAACGGTATTTGCAAAGAACAAAGGGGAACATGTTGACATATGAGAATTTGGATAAACCGGAGATCATTGAGTCTTCTGAGTTAGTTTTTTTGTGGATGCAATAACATACTAACAATCACTTCGGGCAACATATTATCATTAGCTAGAGGTGCAATATTCTGTAGAAGTGTAAAGTAAAAACACGTATTTCATCGTCCAGCATGGTAGAAGAATTTGTTGCGTGGTTTAAGACATCGAACCGGGAGTTATGGCCACAAAATTCTGCACTGCAATACTCCAAAAGTAATATGAAATTGTCTAGTACAAAACACATATACATGAAGTTCTTGTTTGTTAAAGATATAGTTAAGATTGGTCATATTAATATCTAGTACATCAGCAAACTCCATGATAATAGATTGTCTAAAAAAGGCAGTTTTACCTAAGGTTTTCCAATGACACACCATTAGTATGGGTGTAGTCGATTTAAGGATTGTTTATTTTAGTGGGAGAGTTTGTAATAGAATTTGAACTTATATTTTACACTATTATGAATATTAAAGTTTATTGCAATATATATTCTTGGAAATATTCATTTATATATGAACTATATTGGATCTCCAAATGTATGAACCATTTAAGAGTAGATATGTACGATTACAAGTCATGTTACTCTTACTATACACTCCAAAATTGGCCCAAATAATTGATTGATAATGGTATTGTGCATATTAAAGTTTGTGCATATGTATTCTTGAGTAGCATGTGGCGGTCTAAGTGAGATTGTTGGAATATATTTATTTAATATATTTATGGACCGGTAATAATTTGGAACAACATGATAAATTGACATATTCCGCCATTATCTTATGGAGGTCCAAATTAAAATTAATCGAGTTAATTAAATAATAAACTTAATTGGATTCATGGGTGAAAAAAAACGTTATGGATCCAGGTGCGGTAACCGGGTTGAATTTGGGCATTGCGAAAAAAGAGGACCTAGATCTCAACACTTAAGCATGAATTAATATTTCATGGTATAAATTGATTTATCAATTGATCGGGCTATGATCTCCGGTCACAAGGAAGTAAAATAGGATGGGTTTTACAACGTTAGGCTTCATGTTGTAAAGCCTTAAATAAGGGGTGGGGTTGGGTTTAGGAATTTCTTCATCCGAAACCTTGATACAAAGTTTTATCGTTTCTTTCTGTTTGATAGACTTTTCCTTTCTTTAATAACCGATTCTACAGAGTTGTCAACAAGCAACAAGAGAATACTAGATGGATAACAGTAAACAAACCCATAAATATTTTTGTTTTGCTTATTCTTAAGTAAATTATATAAAAAGATTCTATATTTATTTTTCGCGTTTTATTATAATGTTTTCCCTTTATGGAAGTGTGTTAGGTTTTAGATTTACGATATCAGCTGGTATGTTAACGTATTGCAAACTGAGTTCATCATCTTCCTTCCACCATAAAAGACGAGTTAATAGAGTCCACTTCTTTATTATAAGAATCCGAAATGATATTATTTTTTACCCAAAATTTTTTTTGATCTTTTTTATAGACTTTCTTTTTTCTATAATTATAAATCTACGGTAAAAATAACAAGCTATCTGTCTTGTCTTGTAGGAGACTCTACTAGAGACAACGATCATGAACTCTAAAATGTTTAGAATTAGGTGAACACAATAATGACACGAATGACGTGCTGATCAAACCTAGTAGGTGGGATGCCGAGATTCTTTGATCCAAGTCCGTGAGCCAGCCTCACACTGGGCATATTTTGGACAAGCCCGTAATTATACTTGACACCTTCGGATAAGCCTATAATCCTACCTCAATCTTGGCACATTCGGTTCAATATCTAAAACTTAGCTGTAAACTATCACATCTTTGCGTCATCTATATATCGATGCATTTAATATAAACCTTTCATATATCATGACAATATCGTTATTTTAAAAGGTCTAATATTTCTATCATTCATCATAAACCAAATGTAATAAAATTTTAAAACCTTTTTTACTCTTGTTCTCACATTATTCACACAATCAACATTAGTGCCGAAAAAAATAGTCGGTCAAATTTTCAATTTTAGTACTTATGATTATGATAGTTTTACTTCATTTGGGTAGTTATATCTCTTAAGACTAATTAAAGTGTTTGAACAAGCCAGAGAGGATGACGAGAATTGAAAAGAATATAGTAGCAAAGTTGATAGGTGTGACATTATAAAAAGAAATATCCAAAAATGACCAAAACTGAATGCGTACACAATATAGCGATTTTCCACGAATTAGTTTAGTGTTCACATGCAGAATTGCTCTTTTTATCCACACCCATGAGCTAAAGGCGATATTAGGTTTTCCATAACCTCCATAAATTGACCCATAACATAATTTGGTGACATGTCATATAAACTATAATATATAAAAATAAATAAAGTAAATAAATAAGTCAAGTATGAGTAAATACACACAAATAAACTCATTATTTTATTATAGTATTTAATCTCTAAACATAGTTACCAGTTATTTATCATCCACTATTTAGATTGAAAACCGTATTACCAGTGGTTCAATACGACATATATGATTAGATTCATTTTTTCCGTTTTTTTTAAATCAATGGTTGCAGAAAAAAAATGGTTGCAAAAAAAAGACAACAAAAAATATACAAATAAAAAAGTAGAACACAAAAAATATGCAAGTAAAAAAGTAGAACACCAAAAATAATCGTTTTTTCTTTTGCACAACTTGTGTATCATTTTCTTTCAATTCCTCATTCTCGTTTAGAACCTACACTTTGTCCTATTGTCCATCCTTCAGTTCTCAAATGGTTTACAGAGTTTGTTGCATCATTCAGTTCCTCTTCCTAGTTTACAAAATGCACCTCATACTCATGGTTTCACACTGCACCTCTGCCACCTGGTTCTGAAAGTGCGCCCTTCTGGTTTCGACCTAGCACTCTTATAAACATGGTTATGATTCTCAACATCCTCCTCTTGATTTTGAACCTACATTTCTTTTTGCGATACAATTTGTTCTATAACATCAACATCCAAGTCTGCATTTTTACCACTCATCTTAATTTTTACATCATGGGTCATATCATCTTGAATCTACATCTATTGTTGACATCATGTATCATATATCTTGAATATTCACCTTATGCTCGTCATCTTTTAGCTCAAACAATGCTGTAATCACTTCTTTGTATAAATATTCCCTACCTTAGCTTATACAGGTTCTCCATGTACTTCAGTGGGTGAATTTTACTCTCAATATGTGTTTTTTTGTTTGGATATGAGGTGATTTGCTAACTAATGTTTTATGTTTGTTGGAGGTAGATTCGATTAAAAATTGTTTGCAATATAGCTAAGTTTAGAGTTTTCTTTAACCAATATTGCTCCAACTCTTTTCTTATTGAAACTATGATTTTGTATTTCTCAACAACTGAGTATTGCAGGTCAGTATTTGTGGTTGAAATTTTATCAACTAGATCTTTTATACCATAAATTAAGAGAAATACAAAAAATAAAGATAATAAACAAATTACAATTACAAATTACAAATTTAAGCAAAACACTATTTGTGAATCAAGAATTAGGACAAAAACTGAATGCGAAAGAAGACAAATACCAATTCCAAACTGTGAATCATGAATAAAGGTCATACCCAAAACAGGAACTACAAATGAAGGCATAAAACCAAAATGAGAATTGTGAATGAAGACATAAGATCAAATATAAATGAAGATAAATACCGAATGTGAATGAAGATGATAAACCAATTACAAATGAAGATAAAATATGAAGTGTGAATCACGATGAAGACAGAATACCAAATTCAAAGAATAATAATACTAAATGTTAGATTTACGCTTAACTTGTCTTTTTCGAGTACAGTCTTCAGGCGTTTGTTATAATTTTTTAAGAATATATTTTCAATCGTAGTCTCACACTTCATTATTTTTTGTGATTGACTTATTGGATTTTTTAAATACCTAAGCATCTATGAAAGAGATATTCTCTTCTGAGTATGTCTGTGTGAAGCAGATATAGTTGTATATCAATGAATTATTCTCTTTGAAGTACACTTTCTTTGACGTGCAATAAATTTACTTATGTGTGATTGAATTAAGTACTTATGGAATGTCTCACCTAAAAATGATCATCATTCCATTATCTCTTGAATCAGCAACAACATCTTCATGATCTTCCTCATAACTTCCTTCTTTTTCCTCTGAACTCATTTCTTCCTTTGAGCCATCACCATCAAATGCCTCTCTTTCAGCATTTGGTAAAGCCAATATTCCACCCACAACCTACAAGCTTTTAATTTACTAGCTAAAATAAGAATATTTAATCATGTTATAAAAAAAAATATGAATCATTTAGTAAATATAAATCGTAAATTATGAAGTAAACACAAATCATGAATCATGAAGTAAACATAAATCATCAAATATTAAATACATAACGAATTGTGAACTTTATTAAAAATCACATACTTGATCATTTGCGATATTTCTAAGCGCTTAAATCAATTTAACCTTTCTCTCTGCTACGATTCCCGACTATTCAAACATTTTGGGATCAAACCTCCACCGGTTACTCCCTTCTTAAGTGTTTTGTGTTTTATAATAAATGACTACATATGTGTTTTTATAAGATTCATTATATATACTATTTTTTTCTATTTAAGTTAAGGTAGTAAGATAATAACCAACGATAGAGCATCATATCCTATAATTTTATCATCTTTGAAATCGAAGTGATTGTAAATTGAATTCATAAGTTTATCCCTTATGGATGCTGCCCAATTGTAGTCATTTACTATTTTATATCTTCAAAGTAGTAAACCATCATCGGCGCCAAGACATCACCTAATATTGAGAATAAAAATATTGAAACAACTAGCACAATAAGTAGTATACCTTTTTGTTACTCTTTACTCTCTTCCAATTGTAAAAGCTGTAGTTATTCCATTCTAAAACATAGTAGAAGTTACCATAAATTTGAATTGTCAAAAATATATAACCAGAAATGTGAAGTGTGAATAAAGAATCCAATACAAATGTAAAGTGCGAATAATATATAAACACAGATGCAAAGTACGAACGGAGAAACAAGCACTAATGCAAAGTGCGAAAAGGTATAACAAAAACTGTGAATTGCGAACAATTTATAATTACAAATGCGAATTGGGAACAAATTTTCTACATGTTGTTGTGACGTTAATTTCATACCTTGATCTAAAATTTTCAACTTGAAAGTCCATTCTTTGTTGTTGTAGGTGTTTATGATTTATACGATTAAGTCTCATTATTTTTAGTAACAATTTATTTGTTTTTAGTTTTTAGTAGATCATATATCCCTTTTAAGAGACAAAACATAAGGTTTATTCTTGTTTCTTTGATGTGAACATTTTTCTTAAAATCTTTAATAAGTGTATATATCTATAATTTGAAAAACCAAGCTACGATATTTCCTAGTAACAAAGAAACATTTATATCATACACTGGACATGAAAATACAAAACACTAAATACCATAGTCGTAAGGCGCAAATGATCAGTAAATGATAATGAATCATGAATCATTCGTAAATTTTGATCGTAAATTTTGAATCATTAGTCAGTCATGAATAATGAAGTATAAGTAAATCTTACTCGTGAATTGAAAATCATTAGTAAATGAGAACTATGAATAGTAAATCATAAGGCAAAACATATTACACACAATAATAAAAATCATTATTTCACAAATTTCAACCAATTTCAGTAAATCAAACTCATAAAACAATATATAAATTTTTCAACACCCTGTTTCATTAAAACATTGTACTAAAATACCTTAAAAGATATATTTTTCATATTTTGACACCTTAGTTCACCAAAAATAATAATATATGACCCATAAAACTAAAAAACCATAGTCAAATCTATACCAACATACTCATTTAAATAAAAAAACGAGGTAATTTACTTGAGTGAAAGAGTAAGTGATGCAGAAATAGATTTTGAAACTCTGAAAATAGTCTAGAGAGAGAAAAAAAAGGAAATCAATCAAACGTTTTTGAAACTCTGTGATTGAGATGATTTATTTGACAAAAAATTTGTTTAAACAATTAAAGGCCATCTTTATCCATTTTATAGAGAGAGAGAGAACGATTTATTTTCCGCGTCATATTCATCTTCCTCCTATTCCTCATCTTCCTCTTCCTCTTCTTCATCATCTTCCTCGTTTTCTTCTCCCTCTTCATCTTCCTCATTTTCTTCTCCCTCTCCATCTTCCTCATCCTCTTCATCTTCATCTTCCTCTTCCTCTTCCTCTTCATTTCTCTTTTCTTCCCCTTTATCTTCTTATTCCTCTTTATCTTCTTATTCCTTATCCTCTTCCACTTTCTCGTATTTCTCTTCTTCTTACTCTTCCTCTTCATCTTCCTCTACTTCCTCTTGTTCCTCCTATTCCCCCTCTTCTTCCTCTTCCTTATTTTTATCTTCCTCCTTATCTTCCTCTTCTTCTTCCTTATTTTTTAACTTCCTCATATTCCTCTTCTTCCTCTTCTTCCTCTTCTTCATCGTCTTCATCTTCCTCTTCTTTCTCTTCTTATTCTTCTCCGTCGTTGTTTTCCTTCGTCTTCTCATTTGTATTCCTCTGTATTCGTCTTCTTCTTCTTCTTTCTTCTTCTTATTATTCTTCTTTCTTATATCATCTTCTTCTTCCTCATATCATTTATCTTGTTTTCACCAATTGGTATTTTGTGTAGCTAGTTTTTTTAGTTTGATTTTGGGTTTTTGGTTAAATCAATAGTTGAAAGTAAAAAAAAATATTATTTTGTATTTCGGACAATTTATACACGAATTGTGAACAAAAAGTTAAATTCATTGTGAACTAAGGGTTAAAAATAAGTATTAATAGTGAAGTAAGGATAAAAACAAAGTGCGAATTATGAGCATGGATATATAGTTAAATTTGGTATATATTATTTTCCCTACATGGGAATTGTAAACATGAGATAAATGTAAATCCTGAAAAAAAAAATGGTTAAATGAAGTGTCAGTTACGAAATAATGGCTTAATTTGATTTTTCTATTTAAGTTGGTATTGCGAACATAGATAAATGTGAATTGTGAAACAAACTTTAAGGGAAATGAAAATCGTGAAACAAGGGTTAGCCTTCAATATATATTTTTGCGTAAGCGTGAATTGTGTACATGGATAAATGCGAATTGAGAAACAAAAGTTAAATAAAGTGTAAATTACGAAACAGTGGTTGAATTTGGAAAAAAAGAAATTACTTGATTGCAAACTGCAGAATTGAATAAATGCGAATTGTAAAACAAAGATTAAAAGAAATTGCGAAACATGAGTTATATTTGAATTACATTGTTTTGCATGACTAAAAATTAAGAACATAGGTATATGCAAATTGTGAAACACTGTTAAAATTCAATATGAATTACGACATCTATTTATAGACACTTTCGTTTTCAGATAACGTAATCCAGTTAGACGAATGAAAACGTGACACATGTAAAGTGAAGAGGACGAAGTAGATGGATAGAGACATACAATTATTATCTAAAAAACTCCCGCCAATTATCATAAAAAATCCTGCCAATAGTAGTTAGTCTTTATAAACATGACACGCACTTCTGTCTGAAAAAATAAACAACAAGCATCTACCTTAAAAAAACACAACGACTTTAACATATGGAGTTTACGGTTGATGAAGACTACCACATGCTTAAGGTGGTGAGGGTTACCAGCCGAGAGATGGGGGAAGATAGTAGCGATGCGTTCTTTGACCGTGTTCTATATATGATGTACTTCAACTACGGCCGTTTAAGAGCAGGAGATCTTTAAATGCGAAATTGTGACGAAATCAAACGCATGTACCTCTTCGTCCAACCGCTCACTCCTCTGCTTTTCATGCCAGCTAGAATTAAGAAAGAAGCACCTTTGGTCTGGAATATGACGGTAGCAGACTACATCAGTAGGGATATGGTAGCGTATCTGGAGGATAGGATTGCAAGTAGGAATGAGGGGGCGATTCAGATGACAATATGGGATAGGATTTCGACGACAGACTCCAGCGCGTGTTATGTTTTAGATTAAGATTCCCCTTATGTGTTTCACTTGACGTTATTTGCTTATGTATTTCTAATTATGCGACGTTATTTGCTTATGTATTTTTAATTATGCAATGCTTTCGATTAAAGTGTAATGTTTTAATGCAATTGACAAATTGAGAAGTTAAAGTTTTAATGTTTTTAAGATAAACATCCACACACACAAAAAACATCCAAACTTAACATGCATTACAATCACATAGTAATCAAGCAAAGGCGGATAAATCGGTTACATCGGGGCAACCATTTTTTAGTTCTTCGTATCTTTTGCAACGAGAGACAATCGGCAATGCCCAACCCACTGCTTCTTGTGAACGTAATTTTAAGCAACAAGGATGTATCCTCGCGCATGGGGCCTCTACCCTAATCCCAAGCTACAAAATGAAACGTCGATAAAATAAATGTCTTAATATTCAAACTAATCGTGAAGGTCAAAAAATACTTACGTTCACGAAATGGTTGAAGTTGACCCAACCCAAACTGATTTCCACCCGGTTTGACATTTGAGGCGGTACACCTCTTAGCGGGAGAAAAGTGAAGCCGGCGTCCATATTTTGGTATTGTCCAACAAAATAGAGTACTCAGTTAAACGCAGATGTAATTGCCACCCCCATCTCGGGCGTGGACATCCAATGGTCTTTAGTACCCACGTTACTAGAGCATTTCACACACTCCACAACATCAATCAGTTTCTCCATGCTTGTAAATATCTTGATATACACAGATGTATAATCTATCAGCTTGTCGTAAAGGGAATCCCTTATCAACATCCACCCATCTTGTTGCCCGCTCAAGTCATACGCTATCGAGCGGTACCCGCAATGGCCATCGGATTTTACGTCATTAATTGATTCTACAAATGGTCTGAAGTAGATGGGGAATTGTTTTAAGTATCCTTTAGGGTCAACAAAACTTTCCTTTGCCGGCAGCGTAGATCTTGACCTACAACCAACCGTTCCACTACAAAGCATCGTTCCACTTGCTTGCGTCGGAATCGGGCTACCTTTCTTACGAGCGGCGGCACTTTCAGAACTAAGTTTATTCCCCGGCATTTGTTTCCCTTTACTTGACGTTGCCGGAGGAGCTTTGAACTCTTTTGCAAAAGACGGAGGACTTGCATTTTCCGATTCAAGCACATACTCGTGCGCACTTCCGCGTACAAGTGGCTTTGACGACCTCGTACAATGGCATCTCATATTTGATCACCATGTACGTGTTATCCATTTCAATGACGTTCGGAAATGTGCGTAACAAATACAAACTAACCGGGTGCGCGAATAAAAGCTTGCCTATGACATCGCTTTCGTTTTCAGAGTATCTATAAAATTCGTAGTAGTTTAGCCGCTTTAGTTCACCCAATAAGTATTGGAATTGCGACTGACCACCTTTCTCGAGCTTGCGGTGTTTTAGTGGAGAGTTGTAGACGGTGCGCATTGAAGAAGAATTCTTAAGGTTCGATTTCTTCACCCTACCGAGAATGTCCCAAGGACGGGATCCCATTTTCATAGAACTAACTACAAAATCCATCTCATTTCAATCGTCCCAAGTCCGAATGACCTTATTTGTACGATGTAGTATCGTGATTGTGAATGCCGCCTTCGACCTCTAAACCCCACAAATCATCACCCAACTTCTTTCCTTTAAAGGTGAAAGGGCATCCGTATTTTTTCGTACCGGTTGAATTCTTCTTTAGATGCTTCAGATCTATAAATATTGTGTAAACTCCAGATCTTTCACACACTAACTCAATTCTCGGAGTTTTTCTATCAAGTCTATTGCATCGTCGTAATATTATCACAAACCCATTATCCATTGCGGTTTGCTTAACCCAATCAATCAACTCCACTTGAGAGTAGGGACATTTGGTGTCGAACAAGTGGCTATAATCGATCGAGCAAGGCATCGGCATTTCATCCTCCTTCACCATGCATGAACTATACAAATCATCCTTTCACTCTTCCTCCTTTAAATCTTCATTCTTTAACTCTTCAGGCTACATAAAAAATATCGTAGATTATGTTAGATTGGCACAAATAAAAATTGCCGACTTCCGCCGCTGGTTGAAACACCACACACCGCTGGGGAACTTTTCAACCGTCGGGGATGTTGTCAACGCCGGTTGATAATTGTCTAACCGGTGATTCTGCCCATTCGACCCGACGGGTCACTACTTAGATACCGACGGTGTAATAAACACCCCGCCGGATCAAAATACGCGAACCGCCAGTGGCGTTGTCAACCGGCGGTTGAAAATTAAACTACCGGCGAGGATGGTCCACACTATCCTTCCCATATGTAAATAAAGCCAAGGAGTCATCATCGCCGGTAAGGAAGCTACGATCCCGTCGGGTGGATGTCGATTACACTGTCGGTTAGGCATTACCACTCTTGACGGTGAACCTTCATCATCAAATATGAAGGTTCTTTATCCCCGCCGATTGATAGGGCTTCGGCCGGCGGGGTAGTTCGGGTCCAATTTTCTAAAATTAGAACAACTACAAAAAGGGAAACTTTTTTCGAAAGATTGGTTAGAACAACTACCATGTTTGCAGTTCCACGCTCCTCACCAAGCTTCTCACGTACTGAATCCATTCTTCAATGATTTGAATTTTTTAAACAAATTTGTTGATTTTTAGAGGTTTGAGAGTTTATGGAGTTTGTTAGTGATTTTTGGAGTTTTTGAATTTTTTGGAGTTTTTGAATTTTTTTGAGTTTCTGAATTTTTTGGAGTTTTAAATTTTTGAATTTTTTGTTAAGTATTGAGTATAAGAGGGTTGTTGTGAGGTAGAATGTTGAAATCCATTATCGGTCTTAGGTAGAAGGTTAAAATCCATTATCGGTCTTCAAATGAATTTGATATGAAAAGAGCTTCCATTTAAATAGTGGTGAAGCTTCGGGTTATCTTTGATCATGGTTTTGCAATCTTTGCTTTCTTCCATATATTGAAGTTTTGGTTTCATCACAAGATTCTGTTTCGTTGAAGATTGTTTTCATTGAGAATCCAGCTTCCAGGTTGTCATAGCATTCAAGAAAAATTGATTTAAATGAAATTGAGTCCTGATTTGCTTGAAGATTTTATCAATTTTAGATCCTCGTAAATTAATGTTCTGTTTTTTATTTGAATCTTTCATATTTATTTTCTTTTAGATATTATGATCCTTTTTCAAACTTGATGTGGCATGTCATTTTAAAAAAATTATATATAAATTGAGTCCTGTGTTTAACATACATAAATGGTAGAATAAGAGACCTACAACATCAGATCATTTTATCTACATATTATAGAACATTTCTTATAGAAATTATTTCTACTAGTGATGAAGAACAAAATTCAATATCAATCATTTTGTGCTGTTTTCGTTTGGAGATTATAAGACCATCAAACAGGACATGGGTCTCTTCTATAAAAGGAGACTGCTTGTCATATACTATTCTAAATGTTGTAAGTATTTCCCCTTATCATCATGAACTAATCCACCATCACATGTCTCACCATTGTTGGTACATGAGGCATCTATATTGAGTTTTAATCTCTTTGCAGCAAGATGAATCTATTTAAGTGCAATACAATTTGAGGAAATGGATAGATGGTGAATGCAACCAAGATTTTTACAGCATTCATATTTTGACTCCGCTGAATTTTATTTAATATTTTAGCTCTGTCCAAGTTAGTTAACAAGTAAGTAATTTAATCAATCAATTGACTAGCATTATATACTCTATTTTGATGTTTAAAATTGTTTCTATTTTTCCAGATGGTCCAACGGACAATAGGATGAATAATAGATGTAATATGCACCTCCTTATTGTTGTACCAGTTCAGTTCTGATCATATTATGGAGAGTCGTGTTCCTGGTCATCTGGATACCAAAAATACCGCCAAATTGACTCCAAATAGCCCAAGTAACCTCACAACTAACAAATAGGTGTTTGACAGTTTTAATATTTTGACAAGCTTGACATTTAGATGTTAAGATTATGTTTTTTCTCAAAAGTATTTAATCTAGTGGAATATATTGAATAATTTCCAGAGAAGAAAAGATAACTTCTTATAAGTCACCTGATTCCAAGTTTTACTAAATAATTTAGAACTTTTTTTAGTACTTCTTATGTATTTCGAGGTTTTTTTAAACATGAAACATTAGATTTAGATAACGACAAAATTATAGAATCTTCTTTCAAGAAATTAAGCCTGATTTTGCTAACATTTGCTATATCACAATGAGTGATCAGATCCTTGAGAATGTCAATGTTCCATTGATCATTCAACCAATAATTTCTAACATTGTCTAAATGATACGAAGAATAATCTTCATTCTTTGTGAATTTAATAAATAGATGTTTTAAACAACATTCGTCTATCCATAAATCGTAGTTACCCTTTCCAATTTTCCAAAAGATAAAATCATTCCATACATAGGGGTGATCTGTTTAGAGATGAGGCATAAGTTGGTTACATGGATACCCTGAGATATTGGATAGTTATTGAACAAAAGCTGATATAGCCTCATATAAATTCTTTTGAATAATGGTCTAACATACTTAAAACAAATTAACAGTGTAGCCATCCCCTCCAGCAGAGCTTATAGGGTTCGTGTCCACGATAATATCATATATTTATTTATCTTTAGGTAACTTAATAATCTTGTTATTATCTTCATTTATAATTAGGAAAAGAATAATCAAGCTTATATCTTTAGGATCCCGTTGAGTTATACCATCAACCAGAATAGATTTGAGATGTTTTATTGAAGATAATCTAAGATATTTAGGGTTGTCAATCCAAGTACTTTCATACCATATTACTTGAATATTGTTCTTTCTTCTCCTCTTCTTCACATAGCTATGGTATATTTTTGAATTTTTTTCTCCATCTTTTAACCAACTAACATGGATTTTTTTAATTTAGTACTCCTCATCCTTTTTTTAAAAGCTATAAATGAATATAGCATGTGATGCAGACAGTTCAGTGAATTGACAGTTTGGACTCCTCTATGATTCAGAGTGAAACACAAGAGAAGCCATAAGGGAATAAAAACCCTAATATTATTAAATAAAAACAACTCCCCGAACAGTATAGAAGATAGGTTTATATAAGGGTTCAAGCGAAACCCTAGAACTAAAAATATAAAAATTACAAAAATAGCCTAAAGTATTAAAATTGCAAAACAAGAGGATAGATGAGCCCGAATGCCCAAAAAAGCCCATAACTCACGAGCGAATCTCGTGACTTGCGTTCGTGACGTTGTTTCGTTCGAAACAAGGTGCTGTGGGTCAAAATCTGACACCGGAGCTCCAAACTGTCAATTCACCGAACTGTCTGCATCATTCCCGCCGGGAAAGAGAAGATTCTCCCTCGAATCAGAACCGGTCTCCCCATCAGAAGAGTCTCCTGCATAAAGAATCGTTGACGAAGATGCTGGAGTCGCTGGTAGAGTTCCCGCTCGAAGTTGTAAGGAAGGAAAGCCTTGCGGATTTTTCTTTTGAATTTCTCCCAGCTGCTGACTTTATCCTTGCCTTCACGCGCGCGGTTCTTCTTCACCTGCTGCCACCAAGCCTGTGCCCTACCGCGTAGGTGAATGGTGACTAATGCGACCCTTATCTCCTGAGGAACTTCCTTGAAGTCCAGGACTTCTTCAATCTGGGATAACCAATCGATAAGTGCCTCTGCCTTAAGGCTGCCATCAAAGTCTGAGATGTCTATCTTGAAACCAAGCTCCCAGCGTCGGTCGTGAGAAGTATTCTAGTCGATCCCCTCCCCAAAAGGGTTATCGATACCCTCAACCTCTGTGCCTTGTTGCCTGGCGTTAAGATCAGCCATCTGACGGGTAAGATCGGCTACCTCACGGCGTAGGTCAGCAACTTCACGATCATCTAAATCACATGTGTCTCCAGTCACTGCAGCGCCACCGCGACCGCTGGTTCTTCCTCGCACCATCTCGCAGGACTGCATGTCTCTGATACCACTATGATTCAGAGTGAAACGCAAGAGAATCCATAAGGGAATAAAAACCGTAATTTTATTAAATAAAAGCAACTCCCCGAACAGTGTATAGAAGATAGGTTTATATAAGGGTTCAAACGAAACCCTAGAACTAAAAATATAAAAATTACAAAAATAGCCTAAAGTATTAAAATTGCAAAACAAGAGGATAGATGAGCCCGAATGCCCAAAAAAGCCCATAACTCACGAGCAAAGCTCGTGACTTGCATTTGTGACGTCGTTTCCTTTGAAACAAGGTCCTGTGGGTCAAAATCTGACACCAGAGCTCCAAACTGTCAATTCACCGAACTGTCTGCATCAGCATGGTACTTGTTTTAGGATACTCTTGTCATCCTGATTTTTGAGTCTCATGGTATCTTTGTTTAAGTATTTTAAACTTAAACCATAGTGAGTGAATGGGAAACCCTTGAATTATAATCATATTCTCTTTAACCATATCAAAGAACTGAGGATGTAATGTCCACATGTTCTGGAATCTAAAATGAACCTTCATCTTATTTGTTTCAATGGTAATCCTAATGCTTAGTGGGTTATGATCGGATCCAGTTCTCACCAAATGATTTATAATAGTTTTACTAAAATTATCAGCCAATTTAGGATTAAATAAAACATGATCAAAATTTTCTCATTTCCTAAAGTTTGTGCATGTATAGTTTGAGCCAATGTAACCAGCATCCTCAAAGTTGCAATCCTGGATAGTTTCATTAAAATCATCTATGCTTTTTGGTATAAATTACTGCATGCAAGTTGCTCTTATTGGCTTATAATTGCATTAAAATCCTCTATCAGGGTCCATTCATTCACCTGAGAGGAAAGACTTCTCTGATTATCTCATAGCTCAATTCTTTGCATACGAATGTGTTTTCCATATATCACGGTTACAGATAACATTTTGGTAGAGGATGTGTGATTTACTTTTAAATACATAAGTTGGTCCTGGTTAGCTTAACATCAATAGTAAAATCATCTCTCCAAAGAATCAAAAAAATTGTTATTAAGATTACCAATATTGTGTGGATATCCTAACTTGTTAACAACCATATTCAATGTACCAGAATCAATCATAGGCTCTTGAAGAGCCATGAAGTATTCTCTCCAGCTTTTTAATAGATCTTAATCTTCTAATTGTTGCCTTATTACCTAAACCTCTTACGTTCTAACATAAGATGTTTATGGTCATTTAAATCTAGATAAGAAATGTCTACTTGGGTTGTTTATTACATAAACTTGTTACGTTTATATCGGGTCTTTATTGATTCTAGGATGTTCAACTTTCTTGTTTTGAACCAACTTAAATTCATCTTTAGGTTTAGATTTATTCCACGTTGGAGAGGTAGGTAAGCTTAAAGTTTTTCCCTCATAATTATTTCCAGTTTCGCTTGTTTTGAAAGTGTTGTCAAGATCAATATCATGAACAGCTTCTATAACATGTCTCCCTCATTAACTTCCATATTTTCACTATTATTGGCTAATATAGTATGAGCATGAATATCTTTGATGTTAGTGTTTCACCTTCAGCTAAACTGTGAATGGAAGAGTGCTCCTCTAATCTAGGTTTGAACACCTTGTTACTTCCTTGAAGCTTATCAATTGGGTTGATCATTGTGTCTATGTCCTTGACATTATAATCTCTTCTTATTATTATAGACTTTAATTATTATTTTTGCTTGATTGCGGAAACGTTTCTTGTCTCCTTGAGAGATTGATCTTTAGGTATATGCTTTGTCTGAAGTTTTTTGTAACTAGATGAGTTATAAAATAAGTGGTAGCAGTGATTATAGTATGTTGGTATGTTAAAATATTTTATCTCTTGCCAATAACCCTTTTTCTCATTAGATGTTATCCAAACTTTCTTGACTAGTTCTGTTGAGACATCCAAAGTGAGCCAGACCTTGCAAAAATTATATTTCACTTTATTTTTCTCAGGAATCCAAAATGCTAAGAGATCTCCAAAAAACATTATATAGTCTTTATAATTCCATGATTATGCATGAATTATGGGAGGTTATGAAGAATGATACATACATGGGTAATATGTGACTCCTTATTGGATTAAAAGATGACTTTCATTTAATCGACCTCATTGTTCTGTCTCCAACTGTTCAGACATTTCTAAACCATAAATTTCTTAAATCTTCTTTAAGATTTACCTCAAATAGCACGTGTCTTTGATCCCAATTTAAAGTAGAAACCTCACCAAGAAACTTGAATTTTTCTAAAAACTTTTGTATAAACTCATTTTTAGGTCTCCCATATGCAAACTTGCCTATGAGAGTATATTTTGATGAATCATTTAATCAAACAATCATCTTTAATCAAAAAATCATCTTTAATAAAAAAAAATTGGTTGCGAGGCATATTTTTCTTTGTTGAGATGTTAGCTTCTTCATGTATGCATTATGTATTATACTTCTTTATGCAATCAGCATAGGATTTTTAAATGTTCCTTGATTGTTGCAGATTTACAACATTATTGTTTTGAGGATTAGAAGAAACAAATACATGGTTTGATATAATTTTAACATTCTCACAAATTTGTGTTTGAAGATGGTCTTCATAACAACCTTTTTGGTAATTTTTAAGATCTAGGAAAATCGAATTTTTTGTTTAATAAGTAAAGGACTTACCTGGATCTTGTCTTTTTTTTCAGGTTTGTATGGTTTGAAGAATCTTTTCGATATGGATTCGATATAAGACGTAGATGATTGGGATTTACTGACAAGCCGTTATTTTTTTTTCTTTTTCATTTGAATCTTTGTATAAAACTCTGATTTCTTCTAGCAATTCTTTTTTCTATTAAACAAACTCTGTTTTCATGATATTTTGAATATGTGCTCTGATTAGGATTGTAACCCGATGAAGAGATTTGATGATTATCCCTTAACAACAAGTTTGTTATTTCGGATTCCTCCATTCCATATACCATAAGGGAATTTGGTCACCGACAAACCAACAAAAAAAAAACAAAAAAAAATTACAGAATCTGTTGTCTCTGTTAAAATTTTTAACGCAATCCTACATTTTAAAAAAGCAGAAAGATTAAATCCTACATTCTATAAAAAAAAACACATTCTGAAAAAACATAAGGAATAAATCCTATATTCTAAAAAAACAAACAAATTAAAATCCAATATTAAAAAAAATAGAGAAGGATTTAAAATCCAAAAAGCTTTATTCTTCTTTCCTTTTAAAATCTAGAGAGATTTAAAAAGATATAACAGTATTTTAATATAATTTATATTTTATAAATATATAAATAATTGTTATGCGATTTAAATCCGCCTAAGAACAAATAGCAGATAAATTTATAAAAAACAAATTAGGGTTAATCTTGTACGTAGAAAGTTAAAAAAGGTAAGTAAACTTTTTAAAAAATCTACTTATATGCTTTTATTATTCAAATTTATACATTCTCCGAACATTTCACTTTTAGAAAAGACAATTATAAATCTACTTTTAAGGTCTGGCTTAGGTAATACAGTCAATAGAAACAAAATTGTTGACTTCTTAACTTACACTTGAATTTATATAACGTTCCAACTTTGATAATTGTTATTATTTCGTAAATAGTCGCCATTTTATTTTATGACCGTAAAATCTAAAACAATTATAGTAGATGAAAACACATTTATCTAAATAAGTTTTATTATAGGTTATAGCAAACGAAATCACATTTATATAAATATGTTTATTGTAAAAATAATTTAAGACTATGATAAGAAAACACAATAAGACTCAGCGACAAACCTCAACAATATTGAGACATCCTCAAACATGATAAAGATACAATGACCCCACTCAAACCTATGTTTGTCTCTGCCGGAAATTGTATCGAAACTGTTGGTGGTGAATGGTGGTTGTTAAATACTTCACGTTCCGGTACAAAGACAATTATTTTCATTTGAGTTATTTATAAATAAATTTGATCCAATATTTATTAAAACTAACTTAAAAACGATTATAAAACTGCCATAATAAACTACGTTTATGGCACTCAAACGAGAGAATAGGAATGGCTGAAAATGAGCTATTATTTTAAAATAGTGTTGATGTATCAACTGTAAACATAATATTTTACTGTTATTTAGAAAATATAATAAAATAATTCTTTTTCAATAAGTAACCAACAATTATTTTTTATAAAAACTTTTTATTGCCATTTTTCTAAATCTCTTTTGAATAACTATATTTATCGATATATTTATTTAGTTTGTTTTGAAACTGTGAAAGTAGCAAATATTTGATTTGTATTCCGAATGTAGTATTGTTAAATGCTATTATTTTTCAAAAATCCACCGTCTGGTAAAAAAAAACTAATAAAATTAAAAGTTACATAGAAATAATTAAGTCAAATTTGACGAATTTTTTTAGGATTTTGTTGATATATTTTTTAGCATTCGATAAATTTTTCATTGTCTAAAATATTCACGGATTTTTTTTTCAAATTGTTTTATATAACACAATTTCCGTCTGAACTACAATTTTCATACATTTAATATTTAACGTATGGATATGTTTTTTCAAATCGTAAATGTTTACAATTTTACAACTACGTTTCGATGCTTACGTTTCGCATGTTCAATTGACATGTTGTCAACACCATAGTCGAAATGAAAAATATAATATATATTCACTTACTACAAAGGTGTGATTTTTATTTTTTTATTTTTTTCGGAGGGAACCCGCAGCCGCTACTCAGAGTGCAATGAGTGCGCACAGGGTAAACCCTCCGTCTGACACGATAGCCTGCAAACCAATGCCAGAAGGTAAACCACACAAGGTGAGGACTCGAACTCATGACCTTTGGTCACAAGCATACCATACTCAACCAACTCGGCTACCCCTTAGGGGCTTGATTTTTATGTTTACATTATATATATAAATTTGTGAAACCTATTGTAATGTTATAGCTTTGCGAAACGTATTCATCATTTGTAATACTTGTATCATTTTACACTTGTAATATGTATTGTATTTACCATTTTAATCGACATTTAAGGAGTACAATGTACATGATGTGCAAAACCATACTTGTATCTTGTTTGTGAAATAAAATTAGCATTCATTACCAAAAACATTATATTCAACATATTACTCGTCATTTGTGAAACATGATGTACATGATGTGCGAAACTCTACTTGTATCTCGTCTGCAAAATCAAATTACATTTTTTTTCAAAACTACTTAAAATGTAGAAGTCAAATTTCACCAACTCATACAAATTTGTTTAATATTAAAAAAATATTAATATAATTAATTAGAAGTTTGACGGTTTCTATATCATCGCGTCTTATCTCTTCATACTACTCCTTCTATTTCATAATAAATGTCTTTCTTGTTTTCCAATACAACATTAATTACATATATTCCACTTTCAACCAATTGAATACTTTACTCTCTCCACAAGTTCTTAACTCCACCAATCAAATTTATTTTCTTCTAGTTTTCCAAAGTCATTATTATATTCCTTAATATTAGTGAAAAAACTTAAATTACACATATTATGAAACGGATGGAGTATATCTCTCTCTCCAGCAAGCGAAACATCATCATTCATCAAACTTTTTTTTACTATTTCTCTTAATTATTTTCTATTATTAAGTTTAGTACCATTGTAATGTTTAGTTTTTATATTAAGTTTCGAGTAATTCTGGTGTTTGTGTATGGTATTTTTAAAAATATCTCATTTATACAACACTAGTTTTCTCACGATAGTTTACTGATACACCATCATTGAAACCATTTTCGTTTAAAAAATATAATTTTTTATTTCTTAATGTTAGTTCCTAAACTTATTATGCATGCAATTTTCTTGATTTTGGATATAACTTCTCATTTTTGCAAGTTTAAAATTTAGATTTATGTTTTTCAAATCATCTTAACATTTCATAAAACTTGATGTTTGACAACTTTAAATTTGTACATGTTTGTAAAGTTTTTCTTATAATACAAAAACTTGGTTTCTTAAATAATATAACATATTGGTTTCGCACATAATACAACAAAGTTTCTCGAAAAATACAACAAATTTATTTTGCATATAATATTACCTATTTACAGGAACTGCATAGCGATGTACGAAACAGTCTACGGTCTTCTTCTAATCTAGATTATTTTATGTAAAGAATCTAATTAACGTTTTGGCAATAATGGCATAGCATATTGATGGTTTAAAGAACACACTTTTTAAAAAAAAATCAAATTACCATTTGACTTTATAGCACACAAAATTATGAATAAAAAACATTAGAAGTTAAAATATGAAGTGATTAACTCATATAAAATTCACCATCTATCCTTTAAGTTTGATATTAAATATGTGAAGCTTATAAACAAAGATGTCAAAGTTATTTTTGTTATCAAAGTATGAAAAATTACACATATATTTATCAAAAATACATTTAACGTTAGGATGATGTACGATGAAAGAAAGAATCAAGAATAATTAGCACATGATTTCTCAAGACGATAGATAAACAATTTAGAAAAATATGATCCCCTCAAATAACAAATAAGAAGTTATAGGTAAAAAATCTAAGTAACATTTCACAACTAGCTATTAGTTTATGAGTCATTATGTTACGCAACTGTGTGCACTGTTCCTTTCAGCAGGTGTTCTATATATGTTCCGCAACATTATACATTTAAGTTTCATAATTATGATATCTCTATCTTTAGCTTAATTATTAAATGTTTTATTATAATAAAATTATGAAAATAAAAATAAAAATAGTCGAAGTAAAACATAATATATTATTCCTCCATATTGTTAATCATCTAAACATTTAGGACACAAATAAAACATTTACAATAAGGAATTAAAAACAAAGAAGAAATGAATCTGAAAAATAGGAAATCTTTTGAGCCTAAAGAAAACATAAATAAGATCATCCTTCGTTTAACTGAAACGTAGGTAAAAAATGATGAGGGCGTATTCCCCGACCGAACAGTTGCACGGACTAAGAAAGGCAAATGATGAGCTCGGACTACGAAAAGATATAAAGTAGGAGTAAAGAGCCAAGCAAGCAGCAAAAGAAGAAGAATCAAAGAGAGTCTGATGGATGAGTTGACCGACCGAGCTGATTACGTAACAATTCAAGCCCCGCTCTTTTAAGGTAAGGGATTTGGTATTAAAGAAGATATTTCAAGGATCCAACAGTGGAGCAAGTGGCAAGTTAGGACCGAACTTCGAAGGCCCATATGCGATCATTTCTAAAGGGCATTGTGGGGCGTACAGATTAGCAGATTAGGATGGCCGAGCACTTAAGCACCCTTGGAATGTAAATCATCTCAAATTGTATCACCAATAAACTTAGAATGTATTGATGCGCTAATTTTCCTCCTCGATGGCGTGGGGAGGTTTTTTAACGAGGCATCTCAAACAGAAATTGTCTCTTTAGTATAATTTATGCTTTAGCCACCATGTGTTTATTATAAGTTTTTATCCTTACAATTAGCGAATGGGTCACTGATCACGCCATAAATGGCTACGCAATGGACCACACTGAGTCCAGACTAAGTGTCTATCAACACGAATAGGCTAATCGGCCACGCCTACGAGCTATATAAAGGCCATATTGCGCCTCATACTTTGTACTGGATATATCAGCAAACTGGTTACAAACCAAGTCTATAGCAGCCTACGCAATAGGGTCTACTTGACCTTGCCGCGAATCAGTTATGAAGACATTCATTGTCTAAGTTACGCAATGAGACCTACTGAGCTCGATATTATAAGGCTCGCCACGCGCAGTAATAAAGACATCTCCCACGCAATACCTGTCAAGATTCCTGTCACACTAATGTATGCAACTGTTGCCATCTAAAGCCTACATTGTTTTAGATAAACAACACAAAAAATAAATTCCAAATGCGTCAAATTACACGATATAACATAATATATTTCAAAAAGAGAAACTACTACACTTTCGCACTCGGGACAGGAGGCAGTTTGCTCTGCTATGGTCGAGCTGGATCGGTTGTAATAGTGTCAACCGCCACACCAGAGTCCTTTTATATTGGGGGTGACTTTAACTTTCGGTTAGTTTGAATTGGAGTATCTTGAAGTGGAAATGATTCATGGACCAGAGGTGACAAGGACCCAAGCTTCAACCCAGGATTTAGAGTCATAAGCTCGGCCACAACTCCTTTTTTCTTTATGTCTATCATATCCATTGGAATGCTCAGCATTTGCACCTTCCTTTCTGCCAGCGTCGCCTTTAAGTCTTCTTTTCACTGCTGCCTCTCCTATTCGAGCTATGTCTGTACCTTTTCCACCTTAGCCATTAGTTGTGTATTATTGGCAGAAATGGTTACCAATCGATCAGCTTTCTCCTCCACCCTCTTGGATTGAGCTAAGTTCCTATCCATGAGGTTTGAGATTTGAGCAAAGAGTTCATCATTCCTTTGAAGAAGGGTGTTATTTTGTTTCATTACTGCTTTGTGACTTTCAGATAATTCTTTGCATTTCTCAACACTGCAAATCAAATCCTCCTTCAAGGTTTTTAGCTTGGTTTGCAATCTCTCCTTAACCTCGACTGCTTTATCTTTGGTCTCTTTGGCTGACACATATGCATGTCTCAACCGAATGACCTCCGTGATAGTTTTTTTTACTGACCCAAACACCATAGGTCCTGGTCTCCATTTTTCCATCACCTCCAGGTCAGTTGGAGACCTACGTCGATAGCCCAACATAACCGAATTATGATGTAGCTGTAAAGAATTACACAACTAGTATTATGACAAAGTTTACCAGTCAATTATATAGTTCATAGCCTTACCTCAATGGCGAGCTCCACCTGATGTTGTAGGATGTCACTGATCGGAATTCCATCATAGTATGATACATAAAGAATGCGTCTGAGTTACTCAAACATGAACATTGAGGGGTGGGTCATGATAATTTGCTTGAGAAGCAGCTCGTCTATGGACACCCTCTACTGACTGGTCCCAACGCCACTATTCTCAACTGCTGGCTTCCTAACATGTTCTGTTGTTGTAAGTGAACCGGCTTCTTTCATTGTTGTTATCGAGGGCGGCATATTTGACGTATTGACAAAGTGCTTCATTTTTTCTGCTAGCTTTGGTGGAATTACCTTTTATGCTGATTTGTATGCCTTTCATCTTCGCTATCTTCCACCAGATCAATCAGACCTCCCCCAATCTTAGGTTTATCACCTTGACTTTGTATGGGTGACAGATGATTTGGGGGATCCATCGTTTTCCCTGGCACAACCTCCGTACTGTCGTTCTCTTCGTCTCTCAACTGCAACTTCCTGGTGGTGAGGGAGATACGCTCCATCGTAGCTTCCATCCCATCCGTAATTGTCACCTTCCCATATTTCGCAGCCTTCAACTCTGATACATACGACAAACCTGACTTCAGGTAGTTGTATCGTGTAAACAACTGTTTCGGCTCTTGTTGCCACGCCGAATAGGCTAGGTTTCCAATTTGGATTAAGAGGTTTACGTAATATTTTGCCCTTCGTTCTTTCCACAAGTTCTGACTAGCCGCTTCACCTACACGAATGGATATTAATGAGTTAACTATTAACATGGATTCTCCAAATAATTCAGTATACAACTAGTTATAATGATGTTTACCTTTCATTTTCCATTTCCTTTCTAACTGAAGGTTCAAAATTGGTTTCTCATGCTCCTAATTTCTGACACAAAAACAACACAGTTCTTCCAATTTTTATCCGATGAGGAGAGTTAGACAATATTTTTCATTCCTTTTAGATGAGTATTGAAGAAAGGGCTTTGGCAAGTTTAGTCATGTCGGTTGCCAAGAACATGTCAGTTAAGTATACGATAATTCCTAATAAGCGCGAGCTCAGTACTATACTAAGTAGTAATCTTCACCCATTAGTGGATAGTTGGGTAGGGAAAATTCTTATCACATTAAAATAAGCGTGAATCAGCTCAGGCAGTGGAGACGCAGACCCCAATCAAACAAGGTCGTAAATAGCCATGTCTCTGTTTCACGGGCGTGGTAGGGATGTTCGCCTAAAAGAGGTGTTCCTATAGTTATATCTTCTGGAATGACACATTTATTTTTAAAATTAAGCCCCTCAGACTCATCTAAATATATATATTTGGGGGATATTTGCGAGAAGTAATTTTCTAAGACACCAATGTCTTCATACTCAGTTTCTAAAGTTTTCTGTAGTTTCTTCTTTGTCGCCTTTTTTGGTGCCATGATTTCTACTGAGACTGCAAAGAGTTAAAGTTATGAATCAACACGATTATAGCAGGCGAGAGGTGCTTGATTTGACACGGTGTAAACACAAGTATATGATGGAGTGCAAGCCCTCCCCCCCCATTGCAGAACCTAGGGTTCTAAACTCTTTTGATTAACTACATGTATGCACATTCTTAGAAGATATAACGTATCTGGGTTGTAGTACGAAAATCAGCAGTTACTTCTGGGTAGCAAATGACAGCTTTCGCTCTAGTAAGAACAAGGTAATATCTGACAATAATTATGATTTCAGTAAGTAATAAATTGATAGATTATGGGAAAAGTCTTGGGATATGATGGCGAGACGTCATCACCACTTGGAAAAAGTGTAAAAAACTCAAGCGTCAGGCGTTGTTTCCAAAATACGGTCGTGTCAGAACCATCGCAGTTTCATTAACGACATATATCTTTGAAATATCAAATAATGATGACAACAGTCTCTTGGGTCAAGCACGCGTCTATGTTACGACCCTATTTCTCCCTTAACGGTAAATTATTTATTTTATCGGTTCATCAGCTTTTTCAAAATTACTAAACCTATAAACTAGGGGTGCCCTAATGAGGGGGTATTCCCCGGCCGAACAGCTGCACAGACTAAAAGAGCCAAAGGATGAGCTCGGACTACAAAAATAGAAAAAGTAGCAATAAAGAGCCAAGCAAGCAGCAAAGGAAGAAGAATCAAAGAGATTCTGATGGATGAGTTGACCGACCAAGCTGATTACATAACAATTAAATAATAAATGAGCTCGCATATAGCTGACCGACCTCGGACGAAGACAGGGAGAGTTCAAGTAAAGACGACCAAAGACGACCGAGCAAGCGTGGAAATTTGAAGCTTTGCTCGGTTTGGGTCATGCTTAAAACCAAACAAAGAAGAAAAATAAGGAGGTCTTCATTTAGATCAGCTCGGATCAGACCAGCTCGGACTGACATACGTTTCCGGTCGAAGTAAACGTTTAGAAGAGGAAGCGCTTCTTCGCTCACCATTTAATACTGCTATCAGTTTTAAGTCAAACCACTTAATTAGTCTGACCAAAATTATAGAGGAAATAGTGTAAGTGTATTAGTGGGGATACTAAGTGGGATTACATACGGATGTAGCCGGCCAGTACCAGGGAAAATGATAAGTAGGAGAATTCTACAGATGAATAATATATTCTTCTTTCTTTTCGCTTTTCTGACTATTCACATAATTCTACTTTGGCAACGCTTATTTATTTCCCGTAACAAAAAAGATAAAATATGTGATTGTTGATCCTAAAATAAATCAAATAAATTCTACAAATAATTCTTGAAAGATAAAGGAAAAACAAAACTTAAATGAGAGTATTGACTCTGTGAATACTTGGTATACCAAACTCTACTCACCTAAATTGGATTTAAATAGAAACAACCACTCGATCTTAAAGGTTAAAATAAAGAAAACTAATAATACAATCAATCAAAGAAATGTTATAGAAGGTAATACATCAAAAATATTAAACAACTCTGAAAATAATGGTGTAATTGAAAATGATATCATTGAGCTCTCCATACAATTGATATTGGTTACTCATTGAACATATTGGATGACTAAGACATCTCTGATATTGAGCAAGATAACACTAATATGTTGAGCTCTCTATACAATTGATATTGGTAACTTATTCAACATATTTGATGACTAAGACATCTCTGATATTGAGCAAGATAGCACCGATATGTTAAGGTCTAGCAGTTTACCAAATTTAAATGTAATAAAAAAAGTTACTCCTACCAAAGAAATAAACAAACACTTCAAAAATAAAAGCAATAAAATAAAAGGTATACTTCTTAAAGGCCCTTTCAGCAACAAAGAATTCAAATTTAAAGAATCTTTCAGATCCTCAAACTCTCTATCAAAATTAGTTTTAAAAATATAAACTGGATTACAAGGTACATAAGTAACCTGGGAATCTTAAGAAGAATAAAATCAATAATTAAAATCGATCATGTTATCTTTGCTCAAACATTTTTGGTAGGGTTATCCATGGCCAAACTTTTATTATGATGCAGGTTTGTCCTTGTTCATGAGAAGTATCGAGTCTCAACATGATGCATTTTATGATTATGAAAGTTAGTCTGAATGTTCATGCAATGAAGAAGATGGAGGATGGGCCAAGTAGAATTCATATTGGATTTACTATCAAGAGGAAGTTGTCAGTTACATATCATAGCTGGCTTTGTAATTTGTCAAGATTCAATCAGCTAATTCTTGATTATTGAAGTTCAAAAAATCAAAATATTCTCAAGATTTTATCATAATTCAAGATTAAGGTTAAAGGATTCAATACTCTATCGAAAAATATATTTTCAAGATAAGACAACATCTTTTAGGAGCTTAACATTATAAATTGTTCCTCAATCTGTAGTTTTTAGCAAAACCTGGAAATTAATCTATGTTATCAAGAAATGGGTGTAGATTTAAACTATATTTTTTAACTCTAGTCTTGTTGGCTCTCTTCCATCAATAAAAATTTTGTTTGCAAAAAAACAATATCGAATATTAAATGGTAATGAGAAATTTAAGAATGATAATTGATAATGGTGTAAATAATCAGGTATGTCAATATTAGTCCATTAATCATTTAAATACTTAAAATTCTAGAAAACTTAGTAAAATATATCTAATATGAATAAAGGTGATTTGAATAAGATAGTATTAAATCTCTTTAATATCTTAGAGATTCTCTAATTTTAAACTCTATAAATAGAGATCTAATGACCATCGCGTTTATATATTTTTATTATTCTTTAGCAATATTAGCAATCAATATTTATTTTATACTTTAACTTTTCAAAGAATTTACACGATCAGTTGACACTGTCTGCTGAAAAGAAATATTTTATTCTCGAACAATCAAAGCAAAAAAAGAACGTTCAAAACTAGCTAACGTTATATCCTAAAAAAGGTTTGATCTAGTAGTTGATGATAGTAGAAGATTGAGGCTCTAGATAAACAACCCCTCGAGGATCCTTCATCATCTTCCAATGATCTTGAGCGACTGTCTCAGCAGCTAAGGAGGAATAAGTTAACGGTTTTCGATTGTTGCACTAACAGTAAGCTAACAGGATGATGCAAGTCATAGAATCTTGAATGACCATTTGTTGAATGAAACTTACAGGAGGATTTTTCCTTTTTAACACGTCTAACAAAAAAATACAAATAAAAATCGGACAAAAACTGTTTTAAAGACGAAAATGTTCCATAAACATAAAAAGAAACCAAACTTATACTTCAAGGCAAAACCAAAGATACAAGAAAGCTAAAGAGCCTCAAGATCCTCATGACAAGCAAAATGAGGAGCCAACAATTCCTTCAACTGTAAAAATTGGGTACCATTAGTTCCTTGGGAAACAGTCGAGATTCCAATAGCCTTAAGCAGCCTAGTACAAGTCTCAACATCCCAATCGTGGATACACCAATCCAACCTTGGAGAACAAATGGGTTTGTTGTTAAAGTTAGCACAACGACAATCAACATAACAAATTGTGTATCCCCAAAATGTTTATTCGCATGCCCCAATATGATATAACCAACCGAACTTCCAACAAAAATTTCATACGTAACAAA
This sequence comes from Limnanthes douglasii subsp. nivea, assembly GCA_036936605.1. Classification (NCBI taxonomy): domain Eukaryota; kingdom Viridiplantae; phylum Streptophyta; class Magnoliopsida; order Brassicales; family Limnanthaceae; genus Limnanthes; species Limnanthes douglasii. The sequence continues at coordinate 85,626,252 of JAUPFV010000001.1, forward strand.
ACCCGTAATTCTAAAGATACCAATTAGCCATGTTGGATTACAATTCAAACATATTGAGCGAGAAATGGTAGGGACCTCGGCATATATTTTTATGAATAGTTTCTACATGGATGATGAAAATTTCTTTGATAATGGGTCATGAATGGCCCTTGAGATTTTATATAGTCATGTCACGATTATTCGATAATCATATGATGGATAAGTACTTCGGAAAATAAGACCCATAACATCACATTCACTTGTTCAACAGTTATGAAGCTGACGATAACATGAAGTGCATGATTTTTTCTATGATACTTACAAGGAAAGTCATGCAATGGTTTAATAGTCTCCTATAATGATCCATAAAATGGTACAAGATACTCTAGACATATTTTATGAACCATTTTGTAAGATAGAAAATAATTAAAGGCGACTGAGAGTACATAATGCATTGAATGTAGAGGCTTAACAAACGTTTTATAGGATACATTAAGTGGTTTGTCGAAACCAATGTCAAATTATAAAATTTCCATAATATGGTGGTTGTAGATGTATTCAAACAGGAGTTATCGAAAGTTCCCTCTCAAATACCATAATAAATAAAAACTTTGAACTTCAGAGATCTATAACTTCAGAGATCTATTGGCTCAAACAGAACGCTAATATTAATGTAGATGAAGTTCCGAGAATAAATAAAGTAGGGGACACCAAAACTCTGACCACATACCCTTCCGTCACAAAGAATGACACAGTGGCAAAGATCAATACATGAAACACCAAGGAACAACGGTGCATCAATTTTAACCAAGACATAAGATAGTAAAACTTGTGGGTACAAGAGAAAGTCCAAAAGTGGCTATGATATCATAGTAGTAAGAGCACTGACTACCCTTTAAAATCAGCATTTACAAAGCTGACATAAAATCTGATAATTATCTAAGTAAATAAAAAAATACCATCAGGTACAATCCGTCTAGAAAGTTGCATGGAGTACAAGAGTACAAGTTACTTGGTGATATTCGTAATGTTATTTTAGATTGTTGGGCTTTGCAAGATCAAATCCAAATCTTAGTAGATAAAGACAACCTCATTAAGTTTGTCAAGAAGCAAGAAAAAAATGTAACATGGAAAATACAAAGAAAACTGAAGTACAACTGAAGAATAGAGAGCACTAGATATAAACACCATTATAATGTCCAAAGTAGATGAATGATACCTGGAACTGGATCTGAACATGTAATTAATTTGTGCGATTGTTGGAGTACATCTATGCTCCAGAGTTTTTAATAAATAAATAGATATGTAGATGGGGAAAATGTGGTATTTCAAGGAGAAATATCTTATCACTTATATGACAATCCATATTTGATGATGTTATTCACGGAGGATAATCTGAGAGAAGTGACATCCTCGCGTAATAATATGGTGGCTGGAGTAAAAAACAATATGGTAATGATTAACATTTTCATGTTAGCAAACATTATGTATAAAGATACTTATAAGAAGACGAGAAATGCTTCAGTGCTTATCGTAACTTAAATAATAATTATTTGCTTCACTAACTCTGAGAGCTAAGTTTGGATGTCGTTCTCGACAAACAAGAGTATAGAAATAAGGTGCAATGCTTATTATTTACTTAGATGCGCCGTTATAGTACAACATCATATCAATGTGAGCTTGGCTTGATCAGATGCACGTCGTAGTATTTATGGTTCATGAATTTATAAAATACCCAATCAACGACAACATTATTCCATTAAAAGAAATTAAAAAAATACATGGATTATTATGAAACATCCCTGGCACATAAATTGTAACAATCAGAAGGATAAAAGTTGTATTAGAAGAAATTGATGACTCAAGAGAAGCCCTAAATTGTTGCAGTCCGGGGGAAGTCCACAAGATATAGTGATAAAAGAAGGAAAAACTTGAATATTGACACGAGATATTTCAACCGATATGAGGTATAAAATTATTAATTTTTGAAAAAAAAGTTGGATATACTTGTATGAAGTACGCAAGATGTAACTGAGTCTCAATAAAAGTCTAGCACGAATTATGTATCAATAACAACGTTCAACTTATTATGAAAAATAATAGATTATACTCTCAACAAAAACATAGAGGCGATCGTTGAAGATGTGGACAAACTAATTATATTGAGACATATAACATACCCAATATGGACAACAAATCATGTTCTAGTTAAGAAGAAGAATGACAATTGGAGGATGACAAACCTTCATAAAGAAGACTATCAAACATATGTGACCGAGACCTTTGCTTATATTAGAAGAGTCATCCTTAAATTGAATACATGGAGATGAACATTTGGTGTAAAATATGGTAAGTTCTTGGGCTAGAAGAATTGAACCAGATATACCGCATCTTAGGGTAAAAAACACTCGTAGCCCCTCATGTTTACCACTTGTATCAACTTAGTCCCCTTCTTTCAACCATGCATAAAACTCATCCCCATCTTTTTTTATTTGCATATTTAGTCCTCCCGCACATATGAAGCCTGTGACACGTGGCATCAAGTTTTGTTGCAAGAATGGTCCCCCAATATTTTTGCTAAAAATTCCCCTTAACATTCCAAGTAAGCTGCCATGTCAACTGTCATGTCACATTTACCTTTTACCTTCAAATTTTACCATTTACCTTAAAAACTTACCATTTACCCACTAATTTAATAAACGGACCGAGTCGAACCCTAATTTAATTAACCCAACCTGAAACCCAATATAACCTAGCCGAGCACACTATAATATAAGCTAACCCGACTCATTTACACTTACCCAAATCAGACCCCAATTACCCAAACCCTAATAATAATAAAACACATAGTATTCCTACCAGTTCCTCTTCCTTCCTTCTTCATTCCTTCTTCTTTCCATCACCAAAAGCCAAACCCCAATTATAATAATTGAAAAATTAAAACTCGCATTTAATAATTAAAATTGATATTCATTCATTTAACCCCTTACTTCAAATGTGGCCAGATTAATTGTCAAGTAAAAAAATTAAATGTATTGAAACCATTTGCAGAAATTATGACGACGTAGAAGATCGAACGGCTCAGAATCAAACACTAAATGATATGGTTTAGATATAATACGGCGGAGCCTGAATCCATTCCTCCAATATTTCTCTGGTGAAAACGAAATTGTATTTCCTCTTGTGTTGTTGTCGTTCCTGTTTGACGATCAGCGGTGGCTACATAATCGACATGTAGATTCTAGGTTTACGGTGAGAGAAGAATGAAGAACGTAGAAAGATCTCGATCGAATTTTTCGGTTTGATCCGGTGGAGTAATGAAAAATAATTGTGTCTTCCTCCGATACTTAATCTAGCGCAAGCCATGGACGAAGAGTTGAATCGGAGAGAAGACCAAGAATCTGATTTTTTCTTCAGATCTGTAGCTAAATAAATCTTTGTCTTTGAAAAAATAAGGACTCGTTTCTTTGTTATATAAGATATAGTCCGTCGTTAGATCATAGGAGTATTGCGTTTTGGACTGCCATATACAGTATGATTTGAGACTTTGAGTTTTGTGATTGCGTAGGTTAGGTGTATTGCTTCAAACTTTTCAGAGTACGTGATTAAATAACAGCCCACTATAACATAGTACTTTACTCGTCATGGGTTTAGGTGAAGGAAAAAAGAAGGAAGGAAGAAGAACCGATACGAATACTATGTGTTTTTCTGTTATTAGGGTTTGGGTAATTGCGGTCTGATTTGGGTAAGTGTAAACGGGTCGGGTTGGCTTATATTATAGTGGGCTCGTCTAGGTTATATTGGGTTTCGGGTTGGGTTAATTAAATTAGGGTTCGACCCGGTCCGTTTATTAAATCAGTGGGTAAATGGTAAGTTTGTAAGGTAAATGGTAAAATTTTAAGGTAAAAGGTAAATGTGATATGGCAGCTGACATGTCAGCTTACTTGCAATGCTAAGGGGCATTTTTGGAAAAAAATATCGGGGGACCATTCTTGCAACAAAACTTGATGCCACGTGTCAAGCTCGTAGACTTCACATGTGCGGGGGGGGGGGGGGGGGGTTAAAAATGCAAAATTAAAAAAAGAAAAGGGATGAGTTCTATGCATGGGTCTAAGGAAGAGGACCAAGTTGATACAAGTGGTAAACATGAGGGACTATTAGTGCTTTTTAGCCCCGCATCTTGCAAATTTACTAGCAATTGAGGGACAAGAAAATATGAAGGAAGTTCAAATCTTGACTAGAATATTAGTAGCATTTAATAAGTTTTTATTGATATCCTCAAACAAGTGCCAACACTTTTTCCAAGTTCTAAGAAGAGCTACAAAGCTCAAATAGAGCCTAACATATAATAAAACATTCAATACCACAAAAAGAAATTGACTTATCTAGGAGAATCCTTATATCTGTATTTTGCAGTCTCAGACTATGCTCCAAGTGCAATGTTGGTCAAGGAAGAAGGAAAAGAGTTTAAAGGAGTTTATTATGTAAATAAATCTCTACTACTAGCTGATAATATTTTTTTTAACTAGATTAACTTGTTTTATCATTAGTAGTTCCACCTAGGAAAATGAGACTATATTTCCAAGCATATACAATAATAGTTATAATTTAATTTCCTTTATAAAAATATGTTACAAAATCCTAATTTATTATGAAGATTGACCAAATCTTTAATATAATTAGAGGATGTTATATCCACTTTGAGTCGATAATGACAATCAAAGACCAAATATTGGAAAACTTTCAAGTGAAGTTTGAGTTTGAAAGACTGGTGCTTCTAAGGTACCACACTGAAGATAGTTGATTGTTAAAAATTATAGAGGAAGAAAAAATGAAAGGCTTATGAGCATAAGTCCAACTCATATATTTGAAAGTGGATATCATAAGTAAATTCATCAACTTTGCATTTCCAACATCCAATAATAAACCCGAGTATCAAGCCCCAATCATACTTTGTCTAGCATATATTTGCAGAGCTAAATTAATACAGTTTCTCACCAAATCTAAATTAATAATCAACTATACATTAAGAAAACCTGAATTAAAAAATAAGAACATTATTAAAATTGAAAGAGCTACAATAACTTGTTTCTCAGTTCGAGCAAGTGGAATTTAAATAAGTCTCAAGATCTAAGAAGTCAACTACTGATGTACTCGCATCTTCGACATGTACATATTCAGCCCTATGAATAATCCTTCAAGAAAATCCATCTATTACATTACCCAACCGCTTCCTATCGAAATTTACGTCCACAAAAGTAACGTCAATAAAAAAAGAAGAATAAGAAGAGGACTAGATTACTTCAATCAAGAAGTACCTTAATGAAGGTTTAATCTTCCAAGATAAAAAAGCAAGAAATATAAACATGAAATAAGCAATATTCTTCTGGACTTCGAATATATTTTACAAAATAAGCTAACTCAACCACTACTTTGGTGGTTAGGCACGTGCGATGGAGAAGGAAGCCCTCATCATGGATACAAGGCATCTACCAAAGAACCCTCTTCGAAGGCTATTATTGGTCAACAATAATATAGGACGCAAAGAAAATATTAAAGACATACCATACATGCTAGTGATTTCAAATTCCATACAAGTTCCGACATTATTACCGGAAACAATAACCAAAGCAATCCCATTAGACATATGAGGTTGGGATATTTTGGGACCTTTACCAATAACTCAAAGGAAGACATTTTATACTTATTTTCCTAAATTACTTCTCAAATTGGAAAGAAGCACAAAATCTAATGAATATCTGGAAAAATTAGGTATATACTTTTTAAAAAATAAATTTATGTTATTGGTTTGAGAATTCGATGGTCAATACTGATAGGGTCAGATTATATTGGAGGACCTAAGAAGTAAAGTGGGTTGGATTTTACTTAGAGGGGAATTTCGGGCCAGATAGGTAAATTCAATAAATAAGCAGTATGCTTAGTGACTCAACTAGGTGCCTAGTATATTTATTTATGGGTGTGAAGCTCGTGAGATTGAGTCAAACATATAACCCGTCCCAAATGGCCCATGGATCCAAAAAGAATATAAATAGTTCAACAAACAACATTAAATGGGTTTGACTTTTTTCCCTCTCTATTAGATACAAGCAACTCATTTCTCTATCTAGCTCTTACTAAGCATATAATACCATTAAAACTTAAAAACTTCCAAAACTACCCTTAAATCTAATTTTACCATCATCAGATTGACGATCAAAGTGGGAGTGTGAGGTGCCTAAATAGCTATATATTCAAAACCATACTCGCAGATCATACTTCGGAGTTCTTTGAGACATGGATCCTGACATGCATGAAGTTCCCTCTCTTGATAATGAGGGGATAAGAGGTGATAATGAGCTTGCTAGTATATCTCATGTCAATCATAATATAGAAGAAAGATAGTTCAACAGAGGTCTGAGATTGAATCTTTGAGGATCCAAAGACAGGCTGAAAATGAATTAAAATAAAATTTCACTACATGATGTATTGTTACAGAGAAACCTGGTAACAACCACAAATAAAATAAAAGTGATTAGTCCCCAAAGGCTCACACGCGTTCGAAAAAGGAACATCGGGTTAAGCAGTTGATGAACACATACGATTTTGTTAGAAACCAACCATAGAATCTGACTCAGATAATTATTCTTCCTCATCAATTAGTGATCATGGTCTTTGGAAGAAGAAAGAGAGATTCACTAAAATTATTCTAAAAATGGATAGAAAGGGAAAAGGGAAAAAAATAAATATCAAGGTAAAGTAAAGGAATCTGCAGATTACGGTATTGATCATTTGTTAAGCGATCAATTTGATATCCAGTCTGAACCATGTATCTTTGCCACTCTTGATGAGGATCATATGTTTAACCGAATTCATAACTGGAGAAATCACCTTTCTCCTCAAAGATTCTTTCTGGACATCTACCAAGGCGGTTTGATAGCTCTACAATGGAGAAATATGAAGGAAGCAAAGATCATGATAATCACCTTGAACAATTCAAAATTTTCATGATGAATTTTGGTGATGATGATAAACTATTATGTCTGGCGACGATAATTATCGCCTGAGGGTAGGCTTGTAATTTGGTTGGTGTTTTATAGTAGTATGTGGGTGTTATGTGTTTAGAGTAGAGAGTAGAGAGATAATTAAGCTGGCTGGTAGCAGTTAATTCTCATTACCCACACTTAATGCAGGTGGTTGGGTATTTATACCCTAATGTTTGGGCCCTTATGGGCTTTCGGGTCATGTTTAATGGACCCGGGTCATGTTCAAAAGACCCATGAGCTCTAAGGAGGAGAGCAAGTAGCTTAGTCAAGAAGTGGTTAGGTTTTTAAGTAGTTTAGTTCTGTTCGAACAGTCCTATGGCCTGAGTGTTCGAAGTGATCTGTCCGGTCCGGAGGCCTTGGACCGATCTGTCCTCGTCCGGGGAGCATGCAAAATTTGGACTCATCAGGAGCCCTTTTTTAGGTGTTTGTGCAAATACTCTTGTCAAAGACCTGAAAAACAGTCCAACATCAGGGGTAGTTTTAATCCGGACAGGTCTGTCAATTTGGGCTATGTGTTTATCCGGACAGATAAAGCTTCACGAATTCAAAACGGTTTTCGCCAGAGTTCGTGGGACACGTGTCACTCCGTGATTGGTTGCTTCAGCCGTTTTTTCACCTCGAATTTCGAACCCACCTACTTCGAAAAGCAACCTCTTAATTAAAGGTGGTGACATCAGCGCCGTCTTTTAATCATTACCAATCTTTTCGAATTCTCCTAGGAATCAACTTCTTTTTTCAGATTTACTATAAATACAAACTTATTTTGTACTGTTTTACCATCTCCTTCAAATTTACTCTGCAAAATCTCTCAAAGATTTCTCTCTCTAAAGCAAAAACTTAGTTCGATAGTTTATGTTTACAGCGAGGAACGCTCTTGTCAAAGGTGGGTGGCTCAACCTTTTTGAGTTAGAGAAAGCTCAAAAAGTCGAAAGAGAAAGACGAATTGCAGCAGGGTTACCGTCCTCGCCTGTTGACAGACCAATCACCTCTGGTACCGAGTCAGATCGAGGCTCTTCTTCTTCCAAAGGCACTAAGCCTAGAAATCTATTTCAAACCAACCTCTCCCCCATAATCTCTGGTTCCTCAGTTCAGGAATCGGAGCCTGCTGTCGAGCCAGGAGTTACAGCCACTAGCCTCAAAAAACCCTCTCCCTTCATAGCAATGGGATCGGATACGGAGCACTCTCCTGAGAAGCTAGTCGATAGGAGGAAAGGTCGGTTGGTTAAAGGCCAAGGGTCTAAAAACACTCCCTCTAAGTCGGGGGCAAAAGACAGCAGCACCGGGTCAGAGGTGCCTATTAGAGCCCCCAAGGACAGGTTGTCCAGACCGGATGGCTCCAATCCAAGTCTTCAACAAGAAATTTATGTTCCAGACACTCTACCGGAGAGCAGAAATCAAAGGGGCACTGAGGCCCATCAGTCCGGAGACAAGGCTGAGTCAAATTTGAACCTCCCCCCACTACAGTTGCTGAAATCCCTTCAACAATTATGGAGGAAGTGATGGAGGACTCTGTTGAAGAGGCCTCATTTGAGTCTGAGCCCTCCGGTCAGACCAGTAAAGAGATAGTTGCCAAGAAGGACAAGGGCAAAGAGAAATTGTATTTGAGGCATCCGGATCTGCCGGAGAGCCTAGAAGGAAAAGTGGGGCCTTGTTTTCACAAGGTCAGCGTTAATTACCTCCTCTCCTTACAAAAAATCAACTACGCATTCATCCATACTGCTGAGCTGGGCAGGAAGCGTACGAAGTGGGGCATACCAGAAAATGTAAAGATCAGGATTCATGTACACCCAGAGACTCCTATGGATTGCAAGTTAAGCGAAGTGGTCATGTTCACGGAGTTATTCAACTGGGGGCTCAGGTTCCCACTAGACCCAGAGATTGTCAGATACTTCCATCTGATAAAACTCTGTCTGAGCCAACTGAGCCCCAACGCTTGGTACACCCTCATGTCTTGCATCATGGCATCAAGGCTGTCCGGGATCCCCCTGCCAATGGAGGAGTTCGCTGTAGTGGCCAGCCTTTGTAGAAACCACCACATCCCCTTTTACCACTTTAACATGGGGGATGATTTCAAGGCGGTGGATGATTTGCTGGAGGCGGAGAGGAATTGGAGGACCCAATTCCTATTTGTCAGTGGTGCCTGGGAGAACGGCAAGAAGATCAAATCCGGAGTGAACCCAAGCCTCCTCAAAAGCAGGTGGAGGAGTGACCGTAAGTCCTCCACTTTATACTTTTGTTTCTTTCTTTCTTTTCTAACGTAGTTCGAAGTAATGGGTCTCATTTTTGCCTTGGCAGTACTGCTCAAGGAGTTCAGTGACTATCAGAAAGCCGGGCAGGCTACTTGCTCCAAGATCAACGCTTGGGCTGCTGAGAAATGAGGGAACCGATTCCACGCTGCTTTTACCAGTGGCAACTTGGCAAGGTCTCACTTGTGGAACACCACAGGTCGGAGAGACTTAACTTGGGAGGAGCTCACCACTCAGCCTCCTCCGGACGTTGTGCTTAAGAGGACTCATGAACCAGATGGGACACTCTTCCTGTCAGGCCGGGCCAAAGCCCCGAGCAAGATGAAAGGCAAGAAGAAGAAGGGCAAAAAGGTGGTGGGTGGTGCTAATCCTGCTGATGCAGAGAAGGATGCTCCAACAGATCTGGAGGGGCCAGCCCAGAGCCAAATTGATGCTGCTCTCCTGGAAGTGGTGGAGCAAGAGACTGAGAAACAAGAAGCGAACCTACCAAAACCTCCTCGGGCTTCCAAGAGGAATCGTAAACACAGAAGCGAAGGCACAGACCGGGAGGCCAAGAAGAAGAAAACTTCTAAGGGAGATGAGCTTTCTCTCCGGGCTCCGGAGCCTTCTTTCCAAGCTGATCATGCTGACCCAACGCATGGCGAGGAGATTCCGGGTGACTTTCATACCGATGAGGTTGAGGGGGGGAGATATCAACATCGATGGAGTAGACATCACCGGTCTTGGTGAGCTTGGTGAATACTTCCTCAATCTTCCCAGAGATGACTTTACCGGGCCTTACCTTCCTCCAAGCGCCTCCAACACGGTCACCTTTAATGGTAAGACTTTTAGCATTTCTAGTGAAAGGGATCCCATAGCCCACTCTTTGTTAGGAAACGTTCAACCTGTACTTGTGTTGGGGAAACAAGTCCGAAATCAGGCTGATATCATCAAAGATCTCAAGTCTGACAAAGAGAGGCTGTCCGATGATCTTCGCACTGGCACTTCCAATGCTGACATTTTAAAAGAAGAAACTGAGGAGTTGAAGAGGAAGCAAGTGGAAAGCACCACAAAAGTCTCCACTTTAGAGGACACCATTAGAGATCTCCGGGAGAAGCTGTCCGGTCTGGAGAAAGACCTTACCACCTCAAAGGGAGAATCCAAAGCTAAGGATCAAATCATCACCAACCTGACCAATGACAAAATCGCTCTTGAGAATACAATGTCTGAGGCTGCCGAGGAGAAAACCACTTTGCTAAGGGACCAAGAGGCCAAGATCCAAGCCAAGATCGATGCTTATGCCAACCAGATGATCGAAAGCCAAGAGTAAATGTTAGCCAAGGTGAGGTCTGACATGGTTCTGCTCTTTCACGAGAAATTTCCGAAGAGGAACCTAGGGGATTTATGGCTCCATGTAGAGGTTGAAGACCTCCCATATCATACAATGGCCGAAGGCGACCGGATTGGCTTCTCTAGTGCATCTTCATCCGATGACGAAGAAAACACTGGGGAGAGCCCAAACGAAGAAAAAGATGATCCTAAGGAGAGGAAGAAACTGGATGAAGCTGAGCCATCTTCAAAGGCTCAGCCTTAATTTACGAATTACTTTTTACTTTTCATGTTATTTGAACCAAAGTCCTTGGAAGGCCAAGGAATTCTTTTTGTAAGTGTGTCCGGTATCTGACCTGATAGGTTTTTTGTTCTACTCTGACCATTCAAAAGTCCTTGGAAGGCCAAGGCACTTTATGTTATTTCAATGAATGTTTCTATTTTTCACAAATCTCATCTTCTTTCATTGTTTGTTCCAATTTTGATGGCTAGAGTTTAAATAGCCTTTAATTATTTCATAGTGAGAGTGTTCAAGCTCTCCGGCTAGAGTTTAAATAGCCATTAGTCATTTCAATCCAGATAGTGTGACAAGGAACAAAATTTAAAACACTTGGAAAATTTTTAAAAAGGCATCAAATTTTATTCAAAAGCCCAGACACCTCATTAAAACCTCTCCGTGCCACCAGGGAGGAAAGAATATGCCCTCAAATATTTACATTGATGTTTAAACAAGTAAATATTTACACAAATGCTATTCCAAGTACATCCGGAGATGCTCGATATTCCAAGGATGAGTCAAAACTCTTCCATCTTTGTATTCCAACCAATATGTTCCAGGTTTAATTCTCTCAACAACCATATACAAACCCTCCCAAGTTGGGGCCAGCTTTCCGAACAGCTTTTCTTTAGTGTGTAAGAAGACTTTCCTTAATACCTTGTCCCCCGGTTGGAAATCTCTTCTTTTAACTTTGGAAGCAAACCTGCTTCTCATCAAGCCCTGATAGTGTGCAACTCTAAGGTGAGCTTTAACTCGTCTTTATTCTATCAAATCAAGTTGACCTCTGATTGCTACCTCGTTAGCATGTTCGGAGAAGTTTTGAACACGAAATGATGGGAGAGTGGCTTCTATGGGAGCTACTGCATCCATCCCATAGACCAAAGCAAAGGGTGACTCTTGTGTTGCAGCCCCAGGTGTTGTCCGGTAGGCCCACAAGACCTCTTGTAGATAACTAGGCCACTTCCCAACAGCCCCTTCCAAATTCTTCTTCAAACCGGACAGTATAGTTCTATTAGCCACTTCAACTTGCCCATTTGCTTGTGGGTGGAAAGGTGAAGAAAAACAATTTTGTATACCCCTTGAGGCACAGAAACTTTCCATTTCCCTATTGTCGAACTGTGGCCCATTGTCTGTTGTTATCTTTTGTGGGACACCAAATCTGCAACAGATGTTGGATAGAATGAATTTTATAACAGCTTTTGATGTTGTTCCTGCTAGAGGGGCTGCTTCAATTCACTTTGAAAAGTAGTCTATGGCCACAATTATAGTTTTGCGTCCTCCGGATGCCATAGGGAGAGGCCCTACTAAATCCAACCCCCATCAAGCAAAAGGAATAGGCTCAGAAATTGATTCTAAAGGAATGGCTGGGACATGAATTCATTGTTATACCTCTGGCATGGGTCGCACCTTCTTACCAATTCCTTAGCATCTTTCATGATAGATTGCCAATAGTAATCGGACAGTAAAACTCTTTTTGTTAAAGCTCTGAACCCACAATGGGCTGCTCCCTCACCATCATGCAATTCAGAGAGGACTACTTGAGACTCTTCATCCCCCAAATAGCGCAGGAGAGGTTTACTATAAGATTTTTTTATACAACACTTCTCTCAATATGATGAAACCACGAGCCTTGTGTTTCAATGTTCTGGCTAGTGACTTATCCGGAGGCACGACACCATCGGAGAGATATTGTAGGAGAGGAAACCTCCAGTCTTGAGGTCGTTTCACTTGCACTTCAAAAATTTCCTCTTCCTTACCCTTACTAAGCTGAATGGAGGGGATTTCCAGCACATGGATCCATGGATATGACTCTGTATATGCTATGGTTGCTAATGAGTCTGCTAGCTCATTTTCTGCCCGGGGAATGTGCTCATAAACAACACTTTTAAACTTGAGTGCTTCATTCTTAAGGAGGAGTAAATATTTCACAAGCTGCTCCTTCTTAGCCTCAGATTGGCCTTGGGCATGGTGGATAAGAAGTTGGGAGTCACTTAGTAGCTTGACCCTCTTAGCCCCACAAATGTAGGCTAACTTTAACCCAGCTATAGCTGCTTCGTATTCGGACACATTGTTAGATGCCCTGAAAGCAAAACAAATAGCCTGGTATATTTTGTCTCCATATGGGGAAGTTAAACACACTCCTGCACCACATCCCATAGTGCTAGATCCACCATCTGTTCGGACGATCCATACCTTTTTATCTTTTATGTCAGTAGTTTGCTCCGAATCCCTGTCTGAGTGAAATTCAACCAAAAAATCAGCCACAGCTTGGGCCTTGATTGCTGTTCGAGGAACAAAGTCTATGTTGAAGTCCCCCAACTCTACTGACCACTTAGTCATCCTGCTCGAAATGTCTGCCTTTTGGAGGACATTCTTTAGGGGAAAAGAAGTCCGGACGATGATGGGATGAGCCTGGAAATAAGGCCTCATCTTCCTGGCAGCTATCACCAGGGCTAATGCTAATTTTTTGAGTTTCAAGTAACGCCTTTCTGCATCTATCAAGATTTTGCTGATGTAGTACACAGGATGGGGATGACCATCGATCTCCCTTACCAACACAGCACTGATGGCACAACTTGAAACTGCCAAATATACGAAGAGTGTCTCCCCATCAACTGGCTTAAACAAAGTTTTGGGGGAGGACATGTGCTTCTTGATCTCATTGAAAGCTTCATCACACTGTGGGGTCCAATCGAATCCCTTTGCATCCTTCAAGGTTTGAAAGAAAGGGGCACACTTGTCCGAAGACCTTGAGATAAATCTGTTTAAGGCAGCTAATCTCCCTGTTAACCGCTGTACTTCTTTAATGTTTCGAGGAGGTTCCATCTGAAATAGGGCATTAAGCTGGTCCGGGTCGGGTTGTATTCCATGCTCACTTATAATATAGCCCAGAAACATCCCGGACTGCACTCCGAACACATACTTTTCTAGGTTTAATTTCAAATTCACTTTTACCAAGTTGGCAAAAGTTTCTTGGAGATCGGACAAGTGTAACTGCTCATCCATACTTTTCACCATCATGTCATCAATGTAGACTTCCATATTTCTTCCAATCTGATCAGCAAATGCCTTGTTGACTAATCTCTGATAAGTAGCCCCAGCATTTTTCAAACCAAATGGCATTACCTTGTAGCAATGAAGACCTCTGTCAGTGACAAATGTGGTATGTTCTTGATCCTTCGTATCTACTTGAATCTGATTGTATCCGGAGAAGGCATCCATAAAGGACAACAGCTTGTTCCCAGAGGTGGAATCTACTAACTGATCAATCCGGGGGACCGGATATAAATCTTTTGGGCAAGCCCTATTGAGATCTGTGAAGTCAATGCACATGCGCTACTTGTCATTTTTCTTCTTTACCAGAACCGGATTGGCAGTCCACAAAGGATACTGAGACTCCTTGATGTGCCCCATCTTTGTGAGCCTCTCAACCTCTTGCACAATGACATCATCCTTTTCCTTAGAAAAAGCTCTTCTCTTTTGAACCACTGGCGCTACATCTCTCCGGACAGATAGGTGATGTGATATCACTTCTGCTGGGACTCCAGTAACATCAGCATTGCACCAAGCAAAAACGTACTGATGATTCTTCAAAAACCTTAACATTTCATCTTTCAGATCGGGTGGCATTTTGGAGCCTATCTTAACACTTCTTCCTTCTTTCAAACAGTGTGTTTCTACCTCTTCGACCGGTATTAATACTCCAGGGGTCTCTCTAGGGTCATCAATTTCACCCTCACCCCCAGAAAGGCCCTCAAATTGCTATTGTTCGTTAATACGGACTGCCCCCAGCGTTCGAGGAGCCAGGGCGATAGCATAACATTCTCTTGCAATCTTCTGGTTGCTCCGGACGACTCCAACTTGTCCCTGAACAGCATATTTCAAGCATTGGTGGACTGTTGAAGCCACTGCATGCATCCTAGAGAGCCAAGACCTCCCTAGAATAGCATTATAGCAAGTGGGACAATCCACCACAATAAAGAGTATTCTGACCATTTTCTTGAAAGGGCCCTTGCCCAATAGAACTTCCTCTTTGAACTCTCCGATCACATCTGCTGAGCTGCCTGTAAAGCCCCCAATTGATCTGTCCGAACTCTGAATTACAGCTGGATTTTTCATTCTCTTGTATGTGGTTAAGAAAATGATATTGGCTGAGCTTCCAGTATCCACCAGAATTCGTCTTTTGTCGTTGCCCCCAATAGATGCTCCTATGACAACAACATCCTCGTGAGGGCCATCAATATCTCTTAAATCATCTTCATCAAAAACAATGAAGGGGAATGACTTTTGTGACTGATAGGAAGTCATGCCTCCTTCTTGCTGGGAGGCTAAAGTATGCACGTGACTCTTCCTCGAAGAAGCAGTAGGAGCTGTCATAGTGTCCCCTCCGAATATTGTAAGTGACTCGAAAAACTTAATGAGTCTGGAGACCGACCTAGAACATTCCTCAATTGTACCCACTCTGTTTCGAGTTGGATCAGGATCCAAGTACTCAGATTCCACATCAAACCTTTCAATTATAACCATGGCTCCCTCCGGAGCAGCATTACTTGGACCAACCCGGTGAGTGTTGTCAGGCCTGTTACCTCCTCTTCTTTTGACGTAAGCCCACAGCTTCCCCCTCTCAATCAAGTTCTGAACTTCTTGTTTCAATGTTATGCAGTCATCAGTGGTATGACCAATATCATTGTGATACTGGCAAAAAGAGTTATTACGATGCTCTTTGGGAGATTGCAATGTGGCCGGTCTCCGGTAATGCACCTCTTCCTTTGTTTTATCAAAAATGGTGGCCACACTTTCTTTTAATTCTGCGAACCACTCCGGTTGGACCCATGGCCCTCTCTTGTTTCTGGATTGCTGGTTGAGATTGAGCTTTTGCCCTACCATGCCCCTGTCCGGTCTCTCTTGCTTTGTTCCCGGACTGATTCTGATTGGGATTTGGTGCCACTGGGGTAGACCTCACCTGCCTGTGCACCCTGGTTTTCTTTGTTTCATCAACGTTTATTTATTTTCCAACCTGATTCAGCAACCCTCCCCATGTCATGGCCTTCTTTCTGGTCACTGAATCAGCTAGATTTCTTGGGTTCAAACCTTGTCTTAGGGATGCTATTGCTACTTGTTCGAAGCAATCAGCCAACCCGTTCTTGGTGTTCACAAAACGGCTTATATGTTATTTCAAGGACTCATTTGGTTCCTGGGCACAATGGATTATTGTGTCTCCATTGTCCTTCAGCTCTTTACTCCCTACAAACTGCCTTCGAAAGGCTACCCAAAAAGTATCGAAATCTTTAATACAACCCTGAGGCAGGCTGTTGTACCATTTTAGAGCACTCCCCGTAAATGATTGGGAGAATGCCCTACAAAGTAGTTTATCATCGTCGTCAAAGTTCATCATGAAGTTTTTAAATTGCTCCAGATGGTTGTCTGGATCAGTACTACCATCGTACTTTTCTATTTTGGTACTGTCAAACCTCTTGGGGAGGTTTTCAGACAGAATTTTAGAAGACAATGGAGATTGCCTCCAATTCCTTCCACGACTGAACACAATATCCTCATTGTGAGTTACAAAGATACATGGTTCATCGTGAAAAGCGAAGGGATCCATCAGCATCCGGTCCACATGCCTCCGGCTGTGAGATGACCCTTTACCAATATTCTTCTTCATCCTTCCATGTATATCCCGTTTTCTTGAATATTTTTTTATATGCTTTTGTTTTTTTCTAGTTCGACCCTCATCGCTGCTTGAGGATAAAGATTTTTCAACTCCTTCATCGTCCGAAGAGCTATTAGAAGATTCTGAGCTTGAGTCAGAACTCTCCACTGCCTTGGACCGGTGAGAATTTTTGAAGCTGGCATGAGTCTTTTTGGTGCTCACATGAGTCTTCGAAGACTCATGCTCTCTGGAATTGTCGGTGTGATGAGCAGCTGATGCTTTAGACTTTTCTTTCAGGCCCATCTTAGCCTTTTCGGCCCTCAGAGCTTCTATTTCACCCTTTAGCCTATCACGCTCTTCGATAGTGTACTCATCATTCTCTCCCACCACTTCAAGCAGAGCTGGTGGTACTTCTGGATTGTCCGGATTCATTCGGACAGACTTTCTTAGCTGGTTTTGAATGCTTGATTCAGGCACCTTCTCCTCCCATTGTGGTCGCCAATTTGGTGACGATAATTATCTCCTGAGGGTAGGCTTGTAATTTGGTTGGTGTTTTATAGTAGTATGTGGGTGTTATGTGTTTAGAGTAGAGAGTAGAGAGATAATTAATCTGGCTGGTAGCAGTTAATTCTCATTACCCACACTTAATGCAGGTGGTTGGGTATTTATACCCTAATGTTTGGGCCCTTATGGGCTTTCGGGTCATGTTTAATGGACCCGGGTCATGTTCAAAAGACCCATGAGCTCTAAGGAGGAGAGCAAGTAGCTTAGTCAAGAAGTGGTTAGGTTTTTAAGTACTTTAGTTCTGTTCGAACAGTCCTATGGCCTGAATGTTCGAAGTGATCTGTCTGGTCCGGAGGCCTTGGACCGATCTGTCCTCGTCCGGGGAGCATGCAGAATTCGGACTCATCAATGTCGGTCCTTCTTTTAGACTTTCAAAAAGAGTGCATTAAAATGGTATAACAGTTTACCACATGGATCTATTAAAAACTTTGATATGTTCTGGATAGCCTTCTAAAGGCATATTATGGGAAGTAAAAAAGCTTAAAGGGAGCGGTGATACTATTATTAATTGCACATAAGAACCAAATGATTCTTTAAAGGATTACATCGGCCGCTTTGTGAACACAAAGAATGGATTGACTGATTGTTTTGAGAAAGTAAATATTTCTTATTTAAGGTAAGGTTTAATGCCAGGTGATTTGGTTGATTCCATAACTCGGATAAAAACGATGACCAGGGAAGGATTATTGAATCAGTTCAGAAAATAAATTATAATGGAGGAAACCAAAAAATCTAGAGTATCATGCCAGAATAGGTCTGGTCTTACAATTTATATCTCACAAGCCAGTACAGAGTCTCAAGCTACAGTCAATTATTGACCTAAGGATTCCGGACAAGGTTAACATCTGCCTAAACAAAGCCAGTCAAATTAGGGTCAATAGTCTAGACCAACGAGGAGTCAATGGGTCCAATCTGAATGGTTTGTCGTATTATGCGAAAATATAGCTACCGTTTATGATAGAACCAAGAATATTGTGCATTTTCAAAACCCGAGACAAATTTAATCTCCTAAATTAAATCATAGCACTCGCTTTTGCAGATACCATAATGATGTGGGCCATGATACCCATTATTGCATTTCCCTAAAACAAGAAGTGCAAACCTTGATTGAAAGGGGGAAATTGATTGTTTTTGTTAAAAAAAAACAAAAGGGCCACAGGAAATTTAATACGCATGCCCAACCTAGTGCAACTACGATACATGTTATATCACCAAATATTTAAAGACAAAGTATGAAGATATCTAAACACGAGAATGATATGGTACTTATGGAGCGATTTGATGTAAATTTGGAAAACTTATACCGTGTTCCGAATCGGAACCAAGTTTGGGTGATAGTTGAAAATCGACAACAGTGTCCGATCTGTGGAACTACTTTGAATCTTTGACCATTTTTGGGAGAGATACTATGACTACGCCATCAACCTACTCCAAAAAATGACATGTGAGCAGTATAACTACTCACTTGGAAGGGAAACTGTCTACACACCTCTATCAGAGCCCTGCTCATTTAATTGTCTTTGATGAAGATGACCTAAGAGAAATTTCTTCCCCACATGAATATGATGTGTTAATATGAGCGTCAATTGAAGGAAATAAAATACAACAAATCTAGATTGATACCGTTTGTTTGGAAAATTATTTATTTTCATCAATCGATAATCAAATGAAGAATCCTTCAGTCATGTAACGATCAAATAGAACCATAGTGTGGTTTATGAGCAAATCGGTTGATGTAGTTGGTGAATTTGAAGAAGAGGTCTTGTTAGGGAAATGACCATTCAAGAAGTTTGTAAGGTTTTTGTTGGTAGTGATTGATTGTTTGATGCCTTACAATACTATATTTGGTAGGTATTGGCTATCTATGATGCATACAGTAGCATCTAATGACCACCATTGTTTGAAATGTGTCGTGGGAGGTCAGGTACGCGTTGTACGAAGTAGCTAAAAAGTGGCAAGGGAATGTTATGTCACTAGTCTTGCTTCAAAATCGTTGGAAACGATAAAAGTTGACAAAGAATAACAATTAGTAGAGTTTTATGCTAGATAAAATGAGATAGATAACCCAAGAAAGGCTCCTAGTGTTTTGATCCCAGTTGAAGAAGTTGAAATTCATTACTTGGCAGAAGAGAAAAACGTGAGGGTCAGATCTAAATTACCATTAGAATTGAAAGAAAAGTTAGTATCTTTTGTATCTAGTAACTTACATGTGTTTGTATGGTGCAACGAGAATGTAACTGGAGTACTAGAAAGTGTAAATTACCCATAAACTATCTGTTAGATCTGATGCTGCATCGGTGGTGGGAAGAATGAGAGTTTTTTTCTAGGGAAAAATCGGAAGCCATAGTCCAAGAAGTAGATCGGTTAACTAAGGTGGGACATGTAAAAGAATCCTAGTATCCTCTTTGGACTGCTATTCCAGTCCTTGTCAAGAAGAAAAATGGAAAATGTCGTATGTGCATTAATTTCACAGATCTTAGCAGAGCTTGCCCCAAGGATCCATTTCCAGTATCCTGGATAGATCAACTACTAGATTTTATATCGAGAAGAAATTTTTTATCCTTCATGGATGTTTTTCTGGATATAATCAGATACAGATTGATCTGATTGATCAAGATCACACTACATTTATTACCGACATGGGGCTTCACTACTATAAAGTAATGCCTTTTAGATTGAAGAACACTAGGGCCACTTATCCGCGTCTGGTTAATAAAGAATTTCTTAACGATATTGGAAAGAAAGTAGAAGTTTATATCGATGATATGATGGTTAGAGTCCCTATCGAGGAGGATCACATCTCTGACCTCCAAGAAAGTTTTTCTAATTTGGAAGCCATCAACTTAAAATTAAATCCTGAGAAATGTACCTTTGGTATCCGATCCAAAAAATTTATAGGTTACATTATAAGTAAGAAAGGAATTCAAGCTATTCCAGACTAATTGAATGCTTTGTTGGCTATGGATCCACCTCGGAATACTAAAGAAGTTCATATATTGACCAGAATATTAGAAACGTTAAACAATTTTATTTCAAGGTCAACAAACAAGTGTGCTCAATTTTTACAAGTTTTAAGAAATGCCAAAGACTTCAATTGGTCCCCATATTATGACCATGCTTTTCTTGAAATCAATCGACATCTATCTTCACCTAAAACATTATTTAAACCTATAGACGAGGAAATAATCTACATGTATCTAGCATTATTTGAGTATGCTCTGAGTGTAGTGTTGGTGCGAGAAGTTGGTAATTATCACTGTCTTGTTTATTATATAAGAAAAAGCTTATTGGAAGTTGAGAAAATATATTTAAAGTTGGAATATTAGGCTTGGCACTAGTAATAGCAGCCAGAAAAATGAGGCCTTATTTGCAAGATCATTCTATTACGGTTCGAACTTATTTTCCCTTGAAGAATGTGTTACAGAAAGCGGGTATATCAGGACAGATGGCCAAGTGGTCAATTGAGCTTGGGGATTATGATATTAACTTTGCACCCCGAACTCCAATTAAAGATAAAGTTGTGGCGGATTGTTTGGTTGAGTTTCACTACAAAAAAGCCACATGAAGAATCTCAAATTAGCACGCCTAAGAAGGAATGGGTAATACGAACTAATAGTGGATCAAGTAGAATGGAATGTGGAGCTGGTATTTTCCTAATTTCCCCTTTGGGGATTCAATTTACCAAGCAATATATTTTGGTTTCAGAGCATCTAACAATGAGTCAGAATATGAAGTAGCAGTAACAGGATTACATAGTCACAAAATCAGAAATAGAAAGTAACGTGAGAGAGAAATTACATGTTTCCACCATGGTTTCTCAAGATTGGAGAAGTGAAATCCAAGAGTTTATCACTAGTGGGGTTTTACCTCAAAACAAAGTTTTTGCCAAAAAGTTAAAATACAAAGCTTATGGATTTATAGTTCTAATGAGTGTTCTTTATAAAACAATACTTCAGCAGGCCTTTGTCGCGTTGCCTCAGATCCAACGAATCCAAAATATACTATCAAAACTACATAATGGGGAAGGATCAGCAAATTGTGGTTAGAACGCTTTAACTAGAAGAGTCTTGTTGGCATGGTATTAGTGGCCTTCTATTATGGCAGATGCTAGAGACTTAGTAAAGAGATGTTATCATTGTCAAAGGTATGGAAATGTAATCCATGTACCAGCAATCCTCATGGATTTTGTATCCGAACCAGTGTCATTTAACAGATGGGGGCTTGATCTAGTCGGACCTCTTCCAATGGATTTTGGTGGTTGTCGTACTATAATTGTAGCAATAGACTACTTTTTTAAGTGGGTAAGAGATGCACCCTTATCTGGGAAAACATCTAAAGAAGTGATGAAGTTTATTTAGTCCAACATACGCTGTAGGTTTGGCATTCTCATGCGTATCACTACAGATAATGGTCCTCAATTTGACAACAAAGACATGGAAGTATTTTGTGCATCAAGAGGGATTCAACATTTTTTTCTTCCCCTTTTCATCCTCAGGCCAATGGACAAGTTGAGGTAGCAAACCGAACAATTTTAATGGATTTAAAAAAGAATTTGGAAGGAGGAGCTGGGAAATGGCCAAGTTATTTACAAGAAGTACTATAGGCCTACCAAAATACTCCCCATGCAGCCACACAAGAGTCTTCATTTTCTTTAGTCTATGGGATAGATGTTATTACACCTACACAATTTGTTCTTCCTTCTTTCAGAGTTTAAAATTATTCTGAAGAAAATAATAAGATGGCAGTAAGGGCTCAGTTAGATTTGATTGAAGAAAGGAGAGTAAAAGCTCATATAATAAATGTGCATTATCCAGGCTTGATGAGAAGCAGGTTTGCATCTAAAGTAAGAAAGAGAAATTTTCAAGTGGAAGATAAAGTTCTAAGAAAAGTGTTTTTACATACCAAAGAAAATAAGTTCGGAAAGCTGGCTCCAAAATGGGAAGGACCATACATCGTACATGAGAAGGTTAGACAAGGAACATACAAGCTTATAAACAAATAAGAAAACATTTTGAAACACCCTTGGAATATTGAACATCTAAGGTTATACTTAGAATAAACTTATCTTGTAAATATTTACTTTGTTCTAGCTCAATGTAAATATTATGGGACATTCTCTTTTCTACCTTGGTGGCACGGGGAGGTTTTAGGTGTCTGAATCAGAATTATTCTATTAATTTTTGTCTTTAAAAGTAAATTTTCTATTCCTAATGGGATTGAATTTTTGTTGCATTTGAATGGATTACCTTCAAATGGCCTGATGGGATTAAAGTTTTGTTTCCTTCGAATAGTTTACCTTCGAATGGCCTAATGGGAATAAACTTGTGTTGCCTTTGAATGGCTTGATAGGATTAAAGTTTTGTTGCCTTCGAATGGATTACCTTTGAATGACCTGATGGGATTAAAGTTTTGTTGCCTTCGAATGAATTACCTTCGAATGGCTTAATGGTATTAAAGTTTTGTTTCCTTCGAATGAATTACCTTCGAATGGCCCGATTA
The DNA here is from genome assembly GCA_036936605.1 of Limnanthes douglasii subsp. nivea. Taxonomy (NCBI): domain Eukaryota; kingdom Viridiplantae; phylum Streptophyta; class Magnoliopsida; order Brassicales; family Limnanthaceae; genus Limnanthes; species Limnanthes douglasii. Next base: position 85,648,821 of record JAUPFV010000001.1, read on the forward strand.
GATTAAAGTTTTGTTGCCTTCGAATGGATTACCTTTGAACGGTTTGGTCGGATTTAGTTTGTTGATTTGATTCAAGTGTTTCAGGTGTTTAATCATCACTAAATAAACATTACTTAGTTAGTGTCAGATATTAATAAAAACAATAATATACATTGAAACATAAAGATGACACAAAATACCTTTGAATTATAACAAAAATCGGACTACACAATAAAATGCTTCGTATACAGCAAGAACTTACACAAACAAAGTTACAAGGTAATCTGAGCCAAATACGACAAAACGCCTTGCATTTGTCAAGGAATTCAGTTCAAAATACATACACATAAAATTATTAACCTTAGGGCTCGTTCCCTTCGGTTTTCTTCTCTTCAACTTTCTTTCCTTTGCTTTTTTCCTCATTCTCTGGAAACTCACCATCTGAATCTTCTTCAACTTCATCATGATCATCATATTCATCCGAAGAAACATTTAATTTATCACCTATAGACAAACTATGAAAAAGAATTTGATTAGCTGGTACATACTTCTATAACTCCCCAAAAGACCACTTAGGGAATGTATTATGAAATAATAATATCATATCTGACTTTATGGATTCATCCCTCATATCCATAGATTCTAACACTGTATCAGCATATGCATCTACAACATTGGTGATGTCCTTTGCAGTCATTTCTTTGAGAGTAGTGATTTCATCTTCTTTGTTCTTAAGAGATTCTCTAGCTTTTTCTTTTCTTCGGATAAATGTTGAAAGTTACATTTATCCTTAGCTTGTTGGTCCTTCAATGAAGTAATTTTTTTCTGAAAATTAGTAAACTTAGATTGCATCTAATCATGATTGGATTTGGATTGAACCAGCTCTTCACTAAGGATTTTCACTTTCTTACCCAAATTTTCAACCTTGTCTTTCTTTTCTCCGATGGAGTTCTTTAAACTTAATTTTCATTTCGAAGGGAAGCAATATCCTTGATTTAGATCTTACATGTCTCTCAAAGTCAATTATTGGCCTGATATAGCCTAAAACTACATACCCCCATTCATTGTGTTCCTTGGATATTTCAAAGGACTCTTCATCGAATGTCACAACATTAGCAATGATAGAGGGAAAGCTTTGTCAAAATCTTCAGAGATGAAGTTTTTTATGTCATCTAGTTCGTAAATACCTTCGAAGGATGGTCTTCCAACAATATGAAGTACTATGGAGGGAAGATCAATAGACGTTTCGTCTTGAGAAGGGACCTTTGTAGGAGTGATGGAAGAAAGAACTTCGGATTGTAGTATGATTTCTGAACCAATAGCAGTTTTCTTCTTTCTCACTTCTCGTTTGTCACTGTCATTTGTATTCCTCTTTTAGCCTTTTTTTCTTCTTAACTATTGGAGAGTTTGACGGATCCTTAGTCTCCCCAACAGTGACTGTTACAGCTTCCAACAGAGCTTCATCGATTTCATCTGCAGGTCTCATACTTGCTAGTTCAGAATAGATTGAGATGAAGCGTTTTTATTCTTCTAATTCTTAATCTTATCAAGATGATTGGGAGCTCTATTCCTATATGTTAGGAAACTTTTACCGTCAGCTTCCTCAGTCCTATTACAAATAGCAGAAGATCGGGGAGAAGTGGTGAATTGTTCCCATGAAAGCTCACAGATCGGATTTGTTCTGCATAGGTGCGCTCTGACCATGTTTCCTACAGTAAAATAATTATGAAATCCATTTGACCATTTTTCAATGGACTATTGATTCATTTTTGTAAAATTCACTTTCCCATTTTCCAGGTGTTGTGAAAAGAGCTTTGGAAATAGTGTAAAACAAATTTGAATTAAAATCTAATGATATCAAGTTAATAAATCAAAAGAAATTTAAAAAAAAGACATCTACCTGAGCTTTTCCAGTATCTTGTGAGCATACTCAAATTTCCTTTAGAGGTGATCTTTATGTCGTATTTCCATGCAGCACTAATAAAAAGAAACTGATTTCTCCAAGGCTTTTCAGCTTCCAACAAATCATTGACTACTTTATAGTCATTCCCTATTTTGACGTAATAAAAGGGGATGTTACCATTCCAGCACAAACCAGCCACAACAGTGAATTGTTCCATGGGCATCCGAATTTTTGTTAACCTTGAAGCTATAATACTGGCTAGAAGTGTAAACCAGTCATTGGGGCTAAGTTAGCTTGGGCATAATTTTACAAAGTGGAAATAACTTACTATCTCCGGGTCCAAAGGAAACCGGAGACCCCAATTATGTAATTTGGTGTAAACCATCAATTCTACTACCTTCCAGTCCATCAGAGTTTATTCAGGGATATGAATCCTCACTTTGATTGATTCAGGAAACCCCCATTTTTCAGAATATTATCCAAATCGGTTATATGAGTGTATATGTATGATATTATTTGTAAAGCTAGCATGTATTTGACACTAACATTAGTCAAATTAGGTTTGACCCGCCCAACAAGACATTCAAGAAGTGGTTCGGATTCTGGTAAGGCAGTCTTACTTCTTTATTCTCGAGATAATTTTTTAGTACCCCAAGTTTGATCTGATGTTTCTAAAGTCAGGTATTCACCCCCGTCATTTGTTTTCTTTTCCATCATTTGTGGTCTTGACTCCTTTGGATCATTAGGTTGAGTACCGTGGTTATCTTCCTTGATATGAGAATGCTCAGTAGACGAAGCTATTGGATTTGTTTTTAAAATCTCTTCTGAAGGAAGATTATTTGTGATGGTCTCTCTCACAATCGGATTTTGTTGTTAAATATGATCTATCTTTAAAAGGTTCAACAACACAATTAAAAGTGTTCGAATATCAAAGATGTAAGTTGCATGATGTACATTGGATTGATGAAGAATGGTCAAACCATTAACAATTCCTTGAAAATATCAAGTAACATATATACAATATATAATTAGTTTATATACTAAAATAAGAAGAAAAGAAGGTAAAAGAGAATGAAATTTCAAGCTACCTAAAATCTTAAACTCAATTTCCTTTTAGCCAAGTTTACAAAAGAAATATATTTTGGAAGTTTATTTTGTCTAAATAAGGTGGCAAACTCAGTCACTATCTTAGGAATTTGTGCCACAGAAAAAAAAAACAAAAGATGTCCAGTTTCGGCTGAAGGAGCACTCATGCTGGAATAGTCATCGCTTGGATCCACATCCATGACATCATTAGCATATATATGTACAACACCATATACTTTTAAAACATCTTTTTGAGACCCTGATGCATCATCAAAAAACAAAGATAAAAGGTTATGAAGTTGATGAGGAGTTAACACAAGACTCGGTAGTGACAACCACACTCTCATCCACCATAACTCGTGGTTAATCGAATTAACAACCGAAGTAGCTATCAAGTCTACAAAATCATCTTTAACGATACTAACTATATCTTAGAAACATTAACAACATATGTTTTCGTAATTTAAGATGAAAATATTCATCTTGATCCCGCTTACACTCCCCCTTAGCTTCAACAATTACTTTCTCTCTCATAGCTATAAGGTCGGGTTTCGGGCTAGCCTTTAGCATATCTTGTTTACTTTTCCTACAAAAAATCAAGGAATCATTTCATCGTACAACCTTTATAAATAAAAATTCCTTTGAATTCCCATCAAAATTAAGGACTTTTTTCACTATACAACTATCAGATATATAACAATTCATTTGGAAAGACAACGATAGAGGATGCCCATAATGAGCAAGTCTAGATCAGTCAAATCTATACATTGAGCTACATATTTAGTAGTAATATGCTTTGGAAGAAAGGTTACAAATTTGAATCTTTTGAAACATTCGCCTAAACAATTTCCTTTATAATAAAAGAAGGTTAAATATCTGAAGAATAAATTACAGTATAAATTCTTTGATGCTCAACTATGGGAGCTAGAGGTATGATATTTTTATTTTCAAACATTAAATTATCCTCCACATTAGCGTAATACTCTAAGAAATATTACCCATGGTTGGTAAAGTTTTTTTCCTTTTTAACCAAGGTTGTATCATCTTCTTCACTCTCGGATTCCCCTTCAACAATATTAGGATAAGGCTCTATTTTCTTATTCAAACCAAGAACCCTCATAATAATATATTTACACGAATTATGAGCCTCAGATTTGGCATTCATGCCACCAAAAAGAACAAATGATATTTTCTTTGTAACTAGTCTTTCAATTTGATGTGTAATTTCATCTTTGAAGAATGTTTTTCCATAATATTGTCTTCTGAATTTCCCTAATAATTACATCACGAGGAATCACCCATTTATCAAGATTTTTTATATATTCTTCATTATTAAGATAGTTATGTGAATGTTTGAAAAGAAAACCCTCACATTCATTAGCGTTGAAGGATTTTCTTCAACTATAACGAACCTAATAATTACATCATGAAGAATCATTCAATCGTCAAGATCTTGTATATATTCTTCGTTAGTAAGATAGTTACATGAATGTTCCATGATACTATTTATCTCAAGATCATTCAAAGAATCATCTTCAATCTCTAATTCACCTCAGCTACTATAAAAATCGACTGTGCTGCTACCTCATGTTGAAAATATATTTATACTATCAAGAATAGATGGAGTAAGAGAAATATTTTTAAGAAGGATAAAAAAATTAATAGACTTCTCTTTCTGTAACATAACTTTCTTATTCTGTTGTGATTGACGAGCTGGCGATTTTTTCCTCATTATAGCAACTAGAAGGAAAAGCTTCAAGTAAACCACTATAATGATTATTCTGACTGTCTAAGCAGTCACTACCTTCACATTGTGTACCTATTTATAATTAAAATTCCAAAATGTCTTATAATAATAAAACAAAAAGATAACATAATCAAGAAAATCAAAAAGATGGTACAAGGAGACAAAGATAATGTTGAATCAGATATAAAAAACAGTAAGGCAAAGATATGTATTTATACCAAAAGGTAAGAACAATTTTTAGCATTTGATTACTTTAAATGTATATGGCCTCGATTAACTTATAGGAGATTGTGGCTTAGATTAACACAAAGAAGGTGGGCCATGATTGAAGAAGATAAAAAGAGCGCACACGTCTTCTTAAAAAATATACTTCCATACGCATGTAACTTTTTTTCCAATAATTTTCGTATTTTCCAAAAGAATTATAAGTCCTCAAATTTCAAAAACCTTTTCCATAAAAAATATAAAAAAATAGTTACCGTGTATAAAACAATTTGTCCTTAAAAACATTTACACTTATACAACATCGGCCCAAACTGGAAAAAAAAATATAAACTTCGACTAATTAAAAATGGTGGATATCATTTTGTGTATTGTCCAACCCTTATTCGAGTCTTTACAAAGAACTAAGGGGGTGGTAACTCAAGGAATTTTATAAAAAAGTCAAAGAAAAAGATATATCTCAAAATATTTCGCATCCAAGTGTTCTAGAAATTGAAGATCAATTATTATATTCTCCTCTTTATTGTTCATCAAGAGCTGGAGGGCTACTGGAATACCTTCAAAATAAGTTCCGACTGAGTTCAATATAATAGCATCCTCAACTACCTACAGATTTAAAACCAATATCAATACTTTGGTTCATTATCAGTCCTTACTTCATCCTTTATCAATGATAATGGGGGTACTCAACTATAGTTAATGAAGAATTGAAGCACTTTGAAACAGATATGACGAACACGTTAGTAAATAAAAAATAGGTAATATCATAACAGCCTATTAATTGTTAGCTATACTACTTTTCTTTGAAAAAATATATTTTTCATCCTCGAATGAAGTTTTGGCAGTTAAAGGATTTTAATGATGCACAAACAATTAAATACGAAACAAATCACTGACCACTCTCGTAATGATTCGATTGGGTTAAACAAACATTTAAACTCTTAAGATTCTAGCTAAACATGACTCACATAAACATTTTAATATGTACTGTATAAAAACTTCAAATATGAATAAAAGTGTTGGTAAACAACAAATTCAAAGATACAAGGGTCGGCTAATTCCGAAAAAACGTTTTGGCCAATCAAAAATAGGTTTCTTTGTTACTCGCACAAAAACTATGGAACTTCTCATAAACATGTAAATTGTATGGTACGTCAATATTGGTTCATCGATCATTTGAAGTACAAAACCTAATAAAATATATAAAATCTAAAATATCGATGGTATCGAATCTGTATAATACCTTATAAATATTTTTTAAAACTATAAATTTATATAAATAAAAATTATCGACCATCGATAAAACATATATTTATTTACTTTTATTGTTCTATATGAAATATTACCATACATATTACACGGTACTTAATTTTAGCTTCAAATTTACCTAATCATTCGAAATTTAGCACATTAATAGTAAACTGTATTTTCAAAATTTATTAATAAATAAACTTAATTTTAAAAGAAAGTAAAACGGTTACTTTCTAGAGAGAGAAACTCTCTCTAAATTTTTTGAAAAATCATCTTCTCCCTTGTTTTACTAGCCCTCGTTCTCCATATTTCCTCTCTTAATCCCTTATCACAAGCTCCAAAGCTTGTTGATGGGAGATTCAAATGCGTTTTCTCAAAACTCAAAGTTTACAAACTCTCCACTCGCTTGCTGCACAGGTAACTTCACCATTAATGGTGAAATGGTCATTTATGGCTCTCGAGCTCTTGCAGGCCATTAATGGAGGTTTCTCACTCCTACTTTTCGCCATCAGTGAAGTTAATCACGTCATCGCCATCCTTTCTCTCCCCACATCTTCCCTCTGGCCATTTCCCCTTGAACCATGTAAAGAACCCAGAATCATTTATGGCAAATGCTTTCTGCCCGTGAGACTACCTCCATGAGACTGGAGCTCTCTCGCCTAGCCACCCTCGCTCTCATTGTCTACATCACTTCAAGCCGCCCTTGTCCAGGCCCTCTCCCTCTTCTATTGGCCAAAAACCAAATTGCCTTTGTAGCCTATTATTTTTTCAAAAACGGACCAATAATCACTTTTGTAAAGGTGTGTCTGCATTAAGGAGACCTCTCTCCTCATTAATACATCCTCCAATCGTGCAAGTTACTTAGCCCACTTCCCCATGCAACCTCTTTGTCGACCTCTTTGCCCCCTTCACCTTCTCCAGAACTTTCTGTCTTCCTCCCTCTCCCTTTATAACCAAATCGCCTCCACCTAACCCCTTTATCTCTCTGCACAAATCCTTCTTTAACTTCCCCCACTCGCACAAAAGCACCCACTCTCTGTTAACTGCCTCAGATAACTCCCTCCCTCTCAACCGCCCATTTTTCCTAAAATCTTTTCTCGCTTTATCTCTCATTTCCCCATACAGCTCTACTCTTCTCGCCTCTTCGTGGAGCAGCATGGTTGAAACACGACGAAGCTCTTCTTCCTGTCGATCTAACCGAAAGATAACTCCTCGTTTTAACGAAAAGAATGCGTCCCCTCCTACCGTTTCGAATTTCAGGCCTTCAAACCCCAATACCACCCTATCTCTCGAAACTAGATCCTCCTCTCCCTCGTCGTCCTCACTTCCCAAAACTTCCAGCATGTTGGGTCTTCTGCTTTCAGTCAACGGCTCGCCTCCTCCTCTAGTGAATCAATGTCAAAGACCGTCTTGCTTGCAGTCTCTCAACTCGACCAGAAGTGATAGATAGGCTTCGCCACTCTCCCTCTCTCGACCAGGATCCAGATGCAACATGCAAGTGCTCTCTAATGAAGAAAACCCCTCCGAAATCAAAATAACTCCCTCTCCATCCAGTGAAAAGCAAATCCAGTTCATCCTCGATGGCAACGAGAAGCTTCTCCAAGCCATCACCGCTCTGAAAGACCCTCCGTGTGTGCCTTTGTCATCTCCTAGCTCCGGTATCAAGTCATCCATCATCGGCAGTGACACGACTCCCATTCGAGGCCTGAAGCGTACCGCCCTGTCAAGCTCTGACTCTCCGCTTATCCCTATGGTAACCACTCATCCCTCCCTCCCTTGTGATCCTGTAAGAGTGCCCACCCTCCCTCAATCATCCCAAGGACCAGTTTCCCTCACGAGCATGCATGCAGATATCCATGTATCTTCGTGCATGCATGCAGCTCTAAACCCTAGCAACATGCAGCATTCATCAACCCTCCAAACCCTAGCACCCTCTAACCCCAACCCAGTGTATACTTCTATTTCCAGCTGTTACCTGTTTAGCAATGCTTTCCCATCGACTATCTCTGATCCCTCCTCAACTCGAGCATTCTTTCCACCACAGTTTTAATCATCCAGCAGGCCATCCATGCTAGGAATTCCTCGCTCTCGAGCGAATACCAGCACTACTCCACGATAATCCATTCCTCAAGCCACCCAGCAGTCCATGTCCATCAGCTCAACCCGATTCTTGCTTCGTCTCCGTTCTCGGAATCCTATCCTAGAAGGAACAGCAAAGGGCATGCATTCTCCCGTCCCTCCAAAGCTCATAGACCCTTAGGCATTCGACCTAACCTTCTCTCCTCCCTAAAAACCAGCAGTGCATTTAGAAATTTTAGAAACAACAACAACACTATTCTGCCCCACATCGCTGCAGAATCTGCTTCCATGGTAAAATTCCCCCAACCGGGCCCGAATCTTCACACTCCGATGCAACCCCGATCGTGGGCTAAGGTTGTATCACAACCTCACACAAAATACCCAATAAAAATATAAAAAACAAAAGCAATTGAAATCGACAATGGAGTTCTAGTCTTCCCCGACGATGCGTTGACCTGAGACAAGGAAGAGTTGGCCAAATGTCTTGCCAGCTACTTCTTCTCTAAAAATCAAGCGGTATCCCATGTTCAAGCCCTGGCCAACCAAGTTTGGAGAACTTTCGGGTTGCAATAGCGCAAACTGACCCCCTCCGGGCACTATTTTTTTAATTTTTTGTCAGCAGACAGTGCTACAGAAGTCCTTAAAAAGCTCCATGGTTTTTCAGCAGTCATCCCGTGTTCCTAATGAGGTTGGAACCCATGAAAACCCTGACCAAGGAAGCCTTAAAGGCCATCCCGCTTGGGGTCAAGTTTCATGGCATGCCCCACAAATGTATAGCCAAACTGCAGACAGATCCAGACTCAACTTCACCAGAATGTATATTATTATGCACGCTTCCGCTCCATTTCTGTCAACCATCACCATCCCCTGCCTAGGGAAAGATCACACAATACAAGTAGAATTACAAGATCTCCTAACGATTTGCAAACGCTGCCTATCCTTTGCCCATGTAGCGGCTGCCTGCCATCTACTCGCAGACCTCCTTCCTCAGTCCCATCTACCCGTCATCCAGGAAAAGAACCAATGACAGACCCAAACCCTTCTCACACCGCTCTCTCAAACTCAAGAAACAGTGAATCTGCATCTTCAGAAACTCTTCGTCGTATAACCACTCAAAGAAATTAGACCAAAAGCTTTATCGTCGCTAGCAACAGCCCAGCGGCCGCCCACATAGACCAGGAGGAAGGTGATTCATCGTCTTCTTAAATTACCTCTCCTAAACATAAAGCCGCAAGTAATGCGGTTGTAGCAAGTATGTATGGGGACACCCCCAATGTTGTATTAGTACTCTTTTATCCTTTATCTTACCTATTATTGTTATTTAATGAAAATTGCATGCTGGAACGTTAGAGGGTTGAATGACACTGTCCGTCAAAAAAACGTAAATGACTTTGTTTTCTCTAATAGTATTCATGTTATATTCCTGCTAGAAACCAAAGTCAAAATAGATAACATATTGCATATCATGACAACCATGTTGCCTTTCTGGAATTATCACACAAATCATAGTTGCCACCAGTTAGGTAGAATTTGGATCGCTTGGAATCTAAGCATTTATAGTATCACCATCAAAGACATAACTGCCCAAACCCTTCACTATGAGCTATTTTGGACTGCTAGAAACACCGTTCTCCACCTCACCGCTATTTATGGCTACAATGAGCCTTCAGACCACCTCCCCCTTTAGAGCACTCTCTGCTCTTACGCTCAAAGTAATCCTTCCCTTCTGTGGATTGTTCTTGGGGACTTTAATGTCATCTGAAGCCCCCATGAAAGATCCAGCGCTGATCCCCGTTAGAACAGCTCTATTGATATGTTTAATGATTGTTGCCTGAGGTGCTGCCTTGATGATCTTCGTTCGTCAGGATTCCAATATTCATGGTTTAATCGCCAAGAGGACAACCTTATTTCCTCTCGGATTAACAGAACCCTTGTGAATGAGGTATGGGACGAATTTTTCCCTAATTCTTATGCCCACTATGACCTTCCCACAACCTCTGATCATACCCCGATAATCATCCATCTCTCCACTCCCTTCATCTCCCATCCCCAGACCGTTTAAGTTCTTTAACATGTTGAAGTTCAACCCGAGCTTCCAGGACCTGCTCTCTGAAAACTAGGCTCTCCCTTGTATTCAAAGCCCCATGAAAACCATTGTCTTTAAGCTCGCTAGACTTGTTCATGTGTTATCTTCGCTCAACAAAAGGTATTTTAATTAGCCATAAAGTCGATGAGGCCAGATCCACCCTTTTCCTTGCCCAAGAAAACCTTTTCTCTGATCCATCGAATAGGGCACTCATCTCTATTAAAAAGGAGGAGTCAGATTCTTATATTTTCTACACTCGTACGGAAGAGTCTTTCCTCAAGCAAAAAACCAAGGAAACCTGGCTCAAGCTCGGGGACAAGAAATCTAATCTTTTCCACAATAGCATTAGGACGCATGGGGCCCGTAACAAGATCTTTTCGATCAATACCCCGGGAGGATCCTCGAGCTCCAACCCTCACACCATCTCATCCACCTTCTATAATTTCTTCCTCCATCAGCTTGGCTCCCCCAACAAAACCAATAACCCTGGCCCGAACAGGATCAAAACTTTAATTAATACTAGTGTCCCCCTGACCTCAGATCCGAGATTGTTAAACCCATCTCTGAATCTGAAATTAAAGCTGTTCTTTTCGACATTGATAGTAACAAAGCCTCGGGCCCGGATGGCTTTAGTGCTGGATTTTTTAAATCCTGTTGGACCTCTATAAGCAGCGACATCTGTGCGGGGGTCAAACATTTCTTTCTGAAAGGAAAAATAATCCTTGATTGGAACAAAACCCTAATTTCTCTTAGCCTTAAAATTGACTCCTCGTCTCTCCCTTGGACTATCAACCGATTGCTTGCTGCAATGTTATCTACAAAATCGTCTCCAAAATCATTGTTTCTAGAATCAAGCCGGCCCTGATTGACCCCTCTCAATCTGCCTTTATTCCGCTATTGTGGACAACATCCTCATCACCCAAAACCTCCTGCATGGATATCAAACCAACCGTAAAGGCCCCAGATGTGCCCTCAAAATCGACCTAATGAAAGCCTTCGAAAACATTAGATGGGAAGTGGTCCTCGATATCCTCTTAGTCATGAACTTCCCTTTGACCATGATAAATTGGATTATCCAATATATCATCTCTCCTACCTACTCGGTCTACATCAATGGTAAGCCGATGAACTACTTTTCCGGGAGAAAGGGCCTTCGGCAGGGGAACCCCCTCTCTCCATATATTTTTGTTATTGTTATGGAGGTCCTCTCGAGAATTCTCCAATAAAAAAGCCAAAATCCATCCTTTGGCTTCCACTGAAAATGTCATAAACTCAAAATCATCAACCTCTGCCCTTACTCCTCTGCCATCTGTGAGCTCTTATCCCAAAAACTCCTCCTCCCTCCCCCATTGCCCTTGTGGCAGCAATGGCTTGAAGCTGCTAGCTCCTGGATCCCCACAAATAGAAGACAAAGACCTTTATGGAGAACGGCTTTCTGTGCCACAGTCTACTACATTTGGAGCGAAAAGAATAACATAATTTTCAACAACAAGCAGACTCCCTTTACGAGTATCTCTCACTACGGTCTATCCGACATTCGCTACCATTTCAAAGGAACCAAATATCCATTTATTGGATAATGGATTTTAGCTCTCATCTCTATGATTTTTCTAGATAAAATTGGAAAATTGTAAACCTACAATAGAACCTGCACCCTATGAATCTATGTATATTTTTTCATATATATTTTATAAGTTTTTTACACAGTAAAACTTAATTTTAAATATTCCATGCTGATTTATTCTATAATTAACTGAGTATTAAATAATTCTATCTAAATAATTTTATCTGAATAATTTTATCTCGATTACAAATTGAAAGATAGTCATAAATCCCAGCACAGATCTACTCAATCTAGACCCATGACAATGCTATCAATTTGGACCACCTCAATCATTTTCTAAACTAAACAACGTGCTTTGAAATATATGCAAATATGTCTTAGTGTCAAAATAATCAAAATATAATCTCTCAACATATAATATAAGTTAATTAACTATGATTCGGTTTTTATTTATTTTCTTAATTATATATAAATACCAGTAAGTCTTTTACTTATTATTTGTAAAACAATTGACTGCATAACAAACCAAATTTATAATACATGTCTTAATTTTTCATGTATTTTTCTAATAAGTATGTTTGAGATATGTGTTCGAATTCTACATGTGTACGAATTTTGTTTACTTTAATTTAAAAAAATTTAACAAGTTTTTTTATCGTGGTTTTACTTTTGAATTAAATGAATAAACGTACTCTAATTATGTTGGCTATTAGGCCATTCCTATTTAAGGCCATACCCTATAAAATTTATTGTCTGGCGTTTCTTTATAAGGGGATACACTATAAGCTTAGATTATTAAGCTATCTTATGTCGAATACGAAACCATCTTTAGCCTATTTTCTTGGTTTTATATTTTGTAAACATGTATCAAATCTAAATAAAATTCAGAAAAATCTTTGCATGGACCACAAGATCTGTAAATACAATGCACTCATGACTCTAACACTGATATTTGAAACACACTGTCACTACTCCCTAGGTACCAAGTCTCACTACTCACTGTACCATCACCATAAAATTATATTCGAATTTTACACAATTTAGAATAATGATACTTTTAGAACACAAGTTACTTATATTTTTATATATTACGAATTAAAATTATCTAGTTGATGCTGGTAAATTTTCATACCAATATTTATGTAATATGTTATATGTAAAATTAATATTATGTTAAGTTTATAGTGTTTTATAAATAAGATATTGATCAAACAAACAATTTCAAAAAATCAAGTTGGAAGTACATATGTAAAATCAAGTTCGAAGTGCGTAAGTTTGTAAATGGTTTCATCTAGCCGCGTAGTCGGTCCCAGATTATTTTTGAACTTTTATTATATCTTATTTATTATGTATAATAATTGGACGCACCTAATATTCAACCAGTGAATCATCTGATAACACTATCAGATCGGTTTCGTGGGATTACCGAATCCGATAACTCAATAGCAGTAATAGCTGAGAAGTAATAGCTGTGAATTATGTTTAGTTTTTTATATATTAAAAAGGCAAAAAAAATAAATTTTTACCATTTTTATCAGTCTAAATTGTTAATAGAATCAAATTAAAAATCCAACCGTCCGATAACACTATCGAAACGAATTTGAAATGACTTTACCATATTTGTTCAAAATAAATTACCGGATATGATAGTCCAATAACAATCATAATACGAAATAAAAATATACAAATTTAATCTTTTTAAAAATATATAATTAAAACATACAGATTTAACCCTTAAAAAAAGATAAACTACGCATAAAATGTCTAGTCAAGTTTATCATTACCACTTTAGAACTAAAAATGTTAAACTACCAATAGATACCAACCAAAGTGAAAATCCACAGATAACTCTATTATTATTTTTTTAACGAAACCTTATCTTTCCTATTTTTTTATATGTTTTTAAAAGTTCTGGACTTTTTCAAATTGTAGCTAAAAAAAATCCAAAAGTACTATCATCTTTGTTGTTATAAGACGAACAAAACTAGATTCATGGATGATATTAAAAAAATCCATCACAGCCGTAGTCTCGCATCTTTATCATCAAGTAGTTTTGATAGCTTGTTAAGAGAGAAATCTCGCTTTGTATTTCAATTGATAAAAAAATTGCATATAAATAGACTTTACACATTAATAAAAAAAATTCTAAAGCCAAATAAAGAATTCCTAAAGACTTTGTCTAACCCACTGACAACTAGAGCTTTCAACAAATATTAATATATATGGAATAAAAAGTTTAAACATTAACAACCTCCCTTAAACTGAAATCTGCAGATATCAATTTGAAAGAAAGAATTAACCCTTTGTAGAGTCCTCATTTGGAGCAGGACTTGAACAAACTCCAAGTAGACCATGCAACTTCACAAATGTAGCCAACTTGATATGCTTGGTCTGTATATTTTCAACTTGGTCTTCACTTTGACAATAGAGCGGTTTGATTGTTCTATAATTACTGAGATCTCTTAATATAATATTTTACATCAATATGCTTGCCTCTTCCGTGTAGCACAAGATTTTTGAAGAGTTTGATTGCTCAGTTGTTATCACAAAAACTGAACAAGCTTTCACTTGCTTGAACTTGAGCTCTTCAAACATTCTTCTCAACGAGATAGCTTGACAAGGACAAGCTGTTGCAGCAGTAAATTTAGCTTTTATAGTTGACATGGTGAAAATATTTTTGCTTTTTAGAAGACCATAAAATAGTCCTTGTGTCCAACATATAAACATAGCCTGAAATTCTCATTCTATCATCTTAATCTCATGTATAATCACTATCTGTAAACCCATACATTTCTAACTTTTTACCCTTCTTGTAGTATATCCCAAAATCTCTAGTTACTTGCAAGTAACGAAGGATTCTCTTGGGAGCTTACAAATGTATTTATGTTGGAGTCTCTATATATCTACTTATTAAGCTTACATAATACATTATATATGGTCTTGTTGCAGTTAAATATATCAAAATCCCAACAATTTTATTATAATGTGTAATGTTCACTTTATTCCATCCATGATCTTTGTTTAGCTCCAAATCAAGCTTAGTTAAGGTGCTTATAGGATTGCAGTCCTTAATTTGAAATCTATCCAACATATCTTGCACATACTTATTTTGAGAAATAAAGGTCCCATTAGTCGATCGCAGTATTTTTATGCCAATAAGGTGCATCAGACCAAGGTCATACATTTCAAATTCAATAATAGATTTATTGAGTTATTTAAACATTACATTATCATATCCATTAAATACGAGATCGTCTACATATAAGAAAAAAATGAGAATTTTCCCCTTATTTCCAATCTTAAGAAAAAAGTGTATGATCATATGAATATTTATAAAAGATTTTTTTTAAAAAATAAGCCTCAATGCAATTATACCAAGCTTTTGGAGCTTGTTTTAATCCATATGGAGCTTTCTTTAATCTATACACTTATACTCATTTTCAATCTATATTTGACCAAAATATTTCCTTGCAAATACTTGTTCCACCAAGTTTTCATACGAAAATGCCGATTTGACATGTAGTTGAAAAATAGGCCAAGAGTTCTGCGACACTAGTGTGATAACCAAACTGATTGTATCATGTCTTACAATGGGAACAAAACATTATGTATAGGCAGTCTCATATTCTTGCTTATATACCTTAGCTACCAAACGCGTCTTATACTTATCAATTTCAGCATTTTCGTTTAGTTTTATTTTGAAGACCCACTTTACACCAATGGTTTTATGCTCTTTCGGTAGATCAGCCAGCTCCCAAGTATCATTTCTTTCAATCCCATTAATTTCATCCTTCATCATCTTATTCTATTTTTCTTCTTTGACAACACTTTCAAAGGTTGTGGGATCACAATATAAAAATAAAGTAAGTGAGTAATTGGATCTCCAATTCTAGTTACCTCGTAGTCTTATGTCCATACATGCATTTTTTAACACGAGGAAGAGATCGAGCAGCTGCATCTTTAGCTCATGTTGCTGTAGGTAAAATTTCAGCAGTTGTTGGAGTTGTTTCTGATTATTTTTTAGACATAAAATTGATGGATTTGGTTTTATTTCAGAATCATTTTCAAAGAAAATAACTTGAGTAGTTTCCTTGTCATTCCAATCCTAAATGTTTTCCTCGTCAAAGACAACGTGTCGGTTTGTCATAATTTTTTAAGTTAATATATTAAACAATTTATAAGCTTTGGATATTACACTAACACAAAAAACACATTTTACCTTTATTATTAATTTTTTCTTCCTTTTCTTATTCGGGATATGCGCATAAGCAATGCAGCCAAAAACTTTAAAATAATCAACAACTGGTCTCTTTCCACTTAAGCCTTCTCAAGTGTTATATTTTAAGCAAAAAAATGTAGGATTTCTCCTCAATATGTGAATACTCCAATTTACTGCCTCAAGCCAAAATGATTTTGGAATTCTCCATCTTGCCAACAAGCTTCTCGCCATATTGAGAATGGTTATGTTTTTCCTCTATTATACGCCATTTTATGGTGGTTTATAAGTAGTTGTTAACTCTCTTAAAATGCCATGAATGTTACAAAAAACTTTAAATTATGTTTGAAAGGTCTAAATGCATAAAAAGCTTTCGATTTTTTTTTGTAAAAAATAAACCCAAGTTTTACGAGTATAATCATCAATGAAGGTAATTAAATATATTTTACCTCCATTGTAAAATGGTGTTATCGGGCCACAAATATTAAAATGAATTAACTCCAAAACATGTTTTGCTCGCCATGACTTCCCTTGGATAAATTTGAGAACAATATTGTTTGCCAACAACACATTCTTGAAAAACTTTGGAATGAGTACTAATATGAGGAAGGCATGTCACTATAATTTTATATCGGAGAAGTGATCATAACGAAAATGTAATAACCAAGATGGATCTTTTTTTCAGCTACCAAACAAGATTGCACACTTTCAATCTTTAAAGGAAACAAACTATTTGAACTCATTTGCACAACAACAATAGATTCTCTAGTATGATCATAAATCACACATACACCCTTTTGAATAGTGATTACATAAACCTTTTCTAACAAATGACCAACACTTAAGAAATTTCTTTTCAAGTCGGAAACGTAAATTATTTCTACAAAACCATTTTTGATTCTTATCTCAATATTACATTTTTCCATCACTCTCACAGTAGAACAATCACCAAAGCTTACTATTTAATGAAAATCTTCATGTAAATATGAACATGAAGACTTACTTCTAGACATGTGAACTGCACCCGTATTTACATACCAAACATCATATTCAGATTTATGTTTAACTTCAATAGCCATGAACAAAGTTTTTACTTCCTTATTTTGGGAAACATTTGATCGCTCTTCCTTCTCTTTGTCATTAGAAAGCTTAGTATAACATTTAGAACAATAATGTCCAAATCTATGACATCTAAAACACTATCTTGCATTTGTTAAAATGTTGATTCGGTCCTCTACCTCTGCCTAGAAATTGAACACCATTGGCTTTGGAATACAAGTTTCCATCTTTAAATCCCTGAGATCCCTTTCATCTACCTTTACACATTCCTCTAGGGTTTGAGAAATGAGTAGATATAGAATCTTTTAAAACTTCATCTTCTGAAGTTGAACTTTGGGTCATTTTTTATTCATAAACCATCAAAAAACTTTATAGTTCATCAAGAGAGAATGCATTCATGTGTTTTGATTCTTCAATTGAACACATGATATAATCAAAATTTGGTATCATCAAATATAGTATACTCTACACAATGGTGACATTTTCCATCTTCTCACCATAAAATCATATTTTGTTGCTGATTTCCATAACCCTGGCACAATAGCTCGTAACAAAATCCCCATCTTTCATTTGTAGAGTCTCAAAATCTCTTCTCAAACCTTGAAGTTATGCACACTTCACTCTAGCATACCCTTGATATTGTTTCTTCATAAAATCCCAAATATTTTTGAAATTTTATTTGTTAAGAATTGTTTCTCAAATGGAACAATTAAATTTCTTGAAAAGGTAATTTTTTTCCCTTCAAATCTTTTAGCTTTCTCCCTTCTAATTATGTTTTCTCGACATGCATCAGCACAATATCTTTTATTGGTTCTGTTACTCTAGAAACAAAAATCTTACATTATTCTTTTGACCTCAATAATTTCTCCATGAGCATCCTCAAATGATCATAATGACCATCAAAGCTTGCAATGGTTGGTTGTAAAAAACTGTTGGAAGCCATCAAGTTTAATTGTTTTTTAAAAAATGGCTATGATACCAATTGATAAAAAATAAGTTCTCATAAATAGGATTTACACACTAATAAAGAATTTCTAAAGCCAAATAAGGAATTCCTAAATACTCGGTCTAACCCACTAACAACTAGAGCTTTCAATAAAAATATTAATAAATATGAGATAAAATGTTTAAACATTAACAATCACACATCTCTCCATTTCATTATGCCTGGTTTCGCATCTAGCAACTTTCATCATGTCTAGTCTCGCATGATTTAATAATGCATGGTCTCTCCACTTTGTCATGTTTGGTCTCGCATATTTATCATCAAATAGTACATATCTCGCATCTTTTCACTCTAACATGTCTGGTCTTACATCTCTCCACTTCATCATGGCTGGTCTCGCACATATCCATAATATAATGCATGGTCTCAGATCTTTTTATTACATCACGCGAGACAAGGATAAAATAAAGTACGAGATGCAAGACCAAACAAACTTAATATGAAACCAGGGTTAGTGGGTCTTGCGAAAAAAAAAAATTTATGGATCCATTTTTGTTCATCTTAAAAAAATAAAGTCTATGGTGTTAAGTGTTAGAGATATCCTTATGAATAGACTGAATTAAATATGTGCTTATGGAAAAAGAATTGAAAGTATTGAGAGATAATTAATAGTATTGAACTTCTAGAGAGAGAAACGACAAAGTAGAAGTTATTTGAAGAAGTAAAAGTCGAACCATTTATTCATTGTCTCATATCCTATTTATAGGTACGCAAGAAGACTTTAACTGAATTGGTTACATAAAGAGACAAATTGCATTGTGGTCTTTTATATTTACAAATAACACAAATCACCTCCCATGACTTTACAAATCATTTAAAATAACCTTTATGTTATTGTTTTAAGTCCCTGATAATTCGTGTTCTTATTAGATGGTACTTTTGGATTATTTTTTATGAGCTCAGGTTTGAAAGATACAGGTTTTTTAAAAAATAAAATAAAAATAAAATGTAAAAAAGAATTTCATTCAATAAATGAGAATAAGATTAGGTGGTTGGAGACCGAGCATGTGTATTTAGAATATTATTAGAAAAGTGGATATCGTATTGGAGTGAAATAAAAAAAATTAAATAAACAATAATAATACGTTGACACCTTTGTTTTAATTTGTTTTCTCAAAACTATTTTTAAAGAATAAGTTTTATATTTTTTTACCATGCAAGCTTAATGCATAATCAGGGTTATTGGGTCTCACAAAAATATATAAAAATATATATCTATGGATCTAGTTTTGTTCTTTTTAAAAAAAGATCAATGATACTTTCAGATATTTTTCCGAGCTCTAATTTGAAAGATAGAATTTTGTTTAAAATAAAATAAAAAGAAAACATAAAAAAAGAAATAGTTTCGTTCAAAGAATGAGAATTCAGTTAGCTGGTTGGTGATAAGACATGTGTATTTGAAATATTATAAAAAAATTAGATATTATGTTGTAGTGAAATTAAAAAAATACTTGAGGTAGTGAATAACATTATAAATTACTAGTGGATGCCTTTGCTTTAATTTATTTTCAATAAAAAAATAATTTTTTAAAAATAAGATTTCAATTTTTTACTAGAAAAACTTAATGCAAAATGAGAACTAGTGGATCCTGCGAAAAAAATCTAAAATTAACATTTATGGGTCTAGTTTTGTTATTCTTTAAAAAATATCGATGGTACCTTTCAAATATTTTTCGAGCTCCGGTCGAAAATATACAAAACTTATAAAATAAAAAATAAATATAAAAAATAGAAAAAGTTGTTCAAAAAAG
Organism: Limnanthes douglasii subsp. nivea; assembly: GCA_036936605.1. NCBI lineage: Eukaryota > Viridiplantae > Streptophyta > Magnoliopsida > Brassicales > Limnanthaceae > Limnanthes > Limnanthes douglasii. The sequence continues at coordinate 85,668,770 of JAUPFV010000001.1, forward strand.
GAGAACAGTATTAGGTGGTTGGTTATAAAACATGCGTATTTAAAATTGTTGAGAATATGAGGGTCCGGTCCGCATATTCCGCCTCCGTATATAAGTAAGAACACAACCGATCTCAACACTAGTATGATATTGTCCGCTTTGGCACCCGAAGGCCCTCACGGCTTTGCATTTGGTCCACTACCAAAAGGCCTCATACTAGTTGAGGTATGTTCTTACTTCTATACCACTTATCGTTCTCATGTTTAACCGACGTGGGATGTGGGACTTTGGTCGCCACCCTAACAAATCCTCCTCTCGAACAAAGTACCACTTAGCCTCCTCTCAATTGACTTTCATCTGCTCACTCTAATCAGAAGTTTCTCCACCTGAGCAATAGAGATTTTACAGCGGATCTATTTACTCACTCGACCATCTTGTGTTGTTCCTTAGCTCCACTATCCACTCCAATCAAGTACCACCGCTTGATGAGTCGTGGACTCTCCGAACTAGGATGTATAGAGTAGATTGATCACATTGAGCATGGTTACTGGTTCATCATGTTCGACCTCCGAGAATATTACCACCATCGTTTGGGTTTGGCTCTGATACCACGTGTTGAGAATATGGGGGTCCGGTCCGCATATTCCGCCTCCGTATATAAGTAAGAACACAACTGATCTCAACACTAGTATGATATTTTAAGCTTTGGCACCCTAAGGCCCTCACGGCTTTGCATTTGGTCCACTACCAAAAAGCATCATACTAGTTGAAGTATGTTCTTACTTATATACCATTGATCCTTCCCATGTTTAACCGATGTGGGATGTGGGACATTAGTCACCACCCTAACAAAAATATTATTTAAAAATTGGATATTTTGTTGGAGTGAAATAAAAAAACTACTTGAAGTACTCAATGACATTATAAGAAATAATTATTTCAATTAGAGTTCAAATCCCGTAAGATGGCTCTACTTCTCTTTCAAGAATCTCTTTATTGAAATCCGAGAAAGAGTTTCATATATAAAATAAATTGTAATCTAGATTCTTGCCATGAATTAGACATTACAACTTTTAGAATCTGACAACACAACATTCATCAACAACAAATTCAAATGTCTTTCTATCTAACATGATGAAAGAATTAAAATGCTCAGATTAAGTCTCAACTCTTTCTACTTTACAATAGCAAAATTAGAATCGATGATTTCCTGTGTTGAGAAACAATATTGTCATAAGAAAGAACTATCAGGAAATAAGGTATACATAAAAATTTATAAAGATCAACAACAAACATATGCAGATTTAATCAAGAATTAAAACAAAGAGGAAAAATGGATCAAGTCAAAATCTAGTATAAGAAGGACTATGTAGCTCTACAATTTTCAGCACAAGATAAATAAAATCTGATGGTAGTCTCAAGCAACACATTAGTAGGCAAACTCACAAAAAGGAAACTACAAAGTATCGATCATCAATATATTTATAGATTCATTAAAATTCAGAGGGGAGACCAATCTATCAAACGGAGACTCAAGATACGTTTTGATAGAGTTTGGATATAGAGAAGATTTATGTAGACTCTAGAAATGTAATGTTTATTCTAAAAAGAACACATTATGAGTATCTTACAGTGAACTCCTTATTTTAACTCAAAATTAGAATCGCCAATTACCCATGCATATGTAACTTTCACTAATATCCCGGAATATTTATTCAGTGAAAAAAATCATCAAAACATTAGCTAGGACTATTGGTGAACTATTAAAGATTTGGGTGTCTAACAAAAAAAAGCTAAAATAATTGTTACAGAGCATGGGTGGAGTTAAATGTCTCTAAAGATCCAATAACAAAAGTTTGGATGACCTTTGAAGATAATGATGGTTGTTGGATCAACATTCTTTATAAAAATATATTCTCCATATTGTCAAGAATACCAACATCTTGGGCATGGAAAAAATGACTGTAAAACAACTCAAGAAATCAGAAGGAAATATAAGAATAATAATATGGGAACACAGTCAAACAACTTTCAAAACTCAACCAGTCAAGCAATTGATAATCTTCTAAAAGTAAATATCAAGTCAGTCATCATAAAAGACACTAGTGAAGATATTCAGTCAAGTAATGAAAACATTACTGAACAAGCAAGTAAGACAAAAATCAAGGATGATAAAAGTAGCCTGAGTCAAAAGACAACAAGGTTATATGAGTCAACTGATACGTATCTAATAACTAATATAGATAAAAAAGAGTGAGTATAATACCTTCAACTCGAGAAACTTTAGCTAATAAAGACAAGCCTGATTTAAAAGCTACATAAATCATTGAAACTCTCAACTGCATAAATCATGGACTGAAACCATAACTCACCTAATTATAGATGAATTGTTAGTCTACCAACGTCTCCAAAACTTAAGGAAACAAAAGTAGACCAAAAGTTTCTAAGAAAATAAGTTAAAAAATAAAAGATATAACTTCAAAAGGTTTTATGACGGTTAAAGGCCTCAAATCTCAAAGATAGAAAAGAACTGATGCTGAGCATATAAAGATTTATCACCAATTAAATAAGAGAGAAAGATTCCGAATATGTTTTTTATAAAAGACCAGGTTATTTAAAGGGGTCGGGTTGGGTTAGGCTAAAATGAGAAACTGTTTTGTTATAATAAAACACGCATCTATTTTTTTCCAAACATTTGAATGGTTTAAATAATAAGGTTTTGTAATAACAAAACCGGATCTTGATCCAACCGAGATCTTGTTCTAACAAAATGGGGTTTCATTTTATCCTAGCCTAAAAGGTTTGATCTCGTAAAGCGTTGTTCGGTGAAAAGAATGATATTTTTTTAATCAACAAATCATAAAATATCCCATCGCATCCCAACCCAACTGGATTACTAGATCCGGATACGGGAAAGCGACCGAAAACGACAGTGTTATATTTACTGAAGAATGTAGAATTTAGAATTGTTATAAAATAAATGTTTATATTTTATGTCGAAAAAACGCTAGAAAGGATCCAAATCTAATCTGAATCATATACAAATTTGTTCTTAAGAAATTTAATAAAAAAATGGAATCTCTAAATTAGATAATTGGATTTTGTGTTGAATTTACAACCAGATTTAAAATGCTCAAAAACAATTATGAATTTACCTACAAAACTATTTTAAATAAAAAACATTCATGGATTTACCTACAAAACTGTTGGGAATATGGGGTCCGGTCCGCATATTCCTCCTCCGTATATAAGTAAGAACACAACCGATCTCAACACTAGTATGATATTGTCCGCTTTGGAGCCCGAAGGCCCTCACGGCTTTGCATTTGGTCCACTACCAAAAGGCCTCAGACTAATGGAGTTGTATTCTTAACTTATATACTGATCTTTCTTCCCATATTTAACCGATGTGGGATGTGAGACTTTTGGTCGCACCTAGCAATCCTCCTCTCGAACAAAGTACCACTCTAGCCTCCTCTCAATTGACTTCCATCCGCCTACTCTAGTCAGGTGGAGAGAAACCTGAACTCTAGAGCTTTTAGGGCGGATCTATCTGCTCACTATCAGATGACACTGTGCCGCTCCTTGATCAAGCCACCTGCTTGATGAGCTATCAGGCACTCCATCTATAGATGAATCTGCGCCGCTCCTTGATCAAGCCACCTGCTTGATGAGCCATCTGGCGCTCCATCTATCCAGCAGATCAATCACCTTGAGTATGGCTCAAGGCAAGATGTTCGGCATCCGGCATCCTGAGAATTTCACCCACATCATCACAACCCACGATGTTCACCCACATCATCACAACCCACCACATCGTGTGATATTGTCCTGAGAATTTCACCCACATCATCACAACCCACCACATCGTGTGATATTGTCCGGCATCCTGGGAATATTGGGTCCGCATATTCCGCTTTTGTATATAAGTAAGAATACTCCGATCTCCACAATAGTGTGATATTGTCCGCTTTGGGCCCACTGGCCCGCACGGCTTTGCTTTTGGTCCACTTCCAAAAGACCTCACACTAGTTGAGGTATGTTCTTACTTATATACCACTGATCTTTCCCATGTTTAACCGATGTGGGATATGACACACTTTAGTCGCCACCATAACAAAAACTGGAGAATAAAATTGGTATTGGTGTAATCGGATCTCCATTGGTATTAAGATCAAATTTGAGTAAATTCATTAAAAAAGTGAACCTGCCAACTTGAGTTTTACAAAAAAAATCCAAAAAAATATTAACAACATTATAAATTAGTGGTGCATACCTTTATTTTAGTTTATTTTTAATATTTCTAAAAACTAAGTTTTATATTCTTTTACCATTAAAATTAAAAATTATCTAATCAAAATGGGATAACTTTCGACAAATACATTTCGAATAATGTGATATTCTCGTCCATAGGTGACCATGTTCAAAAAAAGAATAGTTACCTCATCTTGGGTAGGCGAGAGGGGCATGGTTGAACTCTGTTTCAACATCTATCTCCTGGTGGTTGTTGTTATGGATTCATTAGGGTTAGGTGAAAAAGTTATATAAAATGTATGTCTACTCTTATTCTATAGTATTATATGTGCGGGTGATATCTCTGGATGCTGATAAGAAAATGGACTACACGATGTGATACTACTGGGTCCCCGTGGTTCATCATCCAACATTTGGTCCCACATTTTAGTTTCAAAACCATCCGAATTAAAGCGTAATTTAATTTAAAACCCATTGAAAACTGAAACTTCAATTAATAAATCGATGGTAATAGTACAGTATGTGTGGAGCTTTGATTGGATTTATATGAGTAATTCGAATGTTGATCTTTTTTGTTACATGTTACTTTAAATGTGAACCATTTGTTAGTTGATAATTTAAACTAAAGAATCGAAATTCCTCTACCTATCTAACTGGTTTAAATTCTTTGATATAGTGGTAAATTGAGTACTAATCAAAATTAGTGGTTTTCTAGTGTAGTTCTATAGCAAATAAGAAAAAACAGTGACCAAACTTGTATAATATAATAAAACTAAACTAAAAAGGAATAGAGGTAAGGTCTCAAGTTTATAACTGAATTAATGGAATTAAATTCCAACTTCATGTTATTTAGTTTTAGCCAAATGTTTGGTAGAAACTCGATGGTAGAAAGATAAAAAAAAACAAATTATATTTGATGAAAACAACAAAATAATAAAAGAATCGGAAATACATAGAACGATATTTAACGTAGTTTAAAGAGTGAAAATAACTTTAATCTATAAACAACGTATTTTTTTTATCAAATAAAAACGCTATAAAATATTTTTTACAAATGGTTTAACCATTTTATGTTATACAACTTTTATATGTTACAAAACTTTTATATTCTACAAAATTAATATGATTGACAAGTATCCATCTATCACCTCATTTCTCTTTTTAAAATGCCAACACTTTCTCTTACTATAAAAATAGATTCGTCTCGCAAATCACTTGTTATGCCGTTGCAGTCACAAAATCGCAAATCACTTGTTATGCTGTTACAGCCACAAAATCCTAGTTGTATGCTTCTTCTTCTTCTATTTATATATTCTGGAAAAACCTTAATTCTCCAGCAGACGCTATATATTATTTCACATTAATTAACATTTGTAATAAAACCCTAATAATAAAATAAGAAGCCTCGTAAACATGAAATCCCAATATTAAATAAAAAAATCTCAATTCATATAAAACTATATAATAGGAAAACCAATAAATATGAAACCTAATTAAATAGGAAGCTCAATTAAATTGGAAATCCCAGCAATAGAAGAAGCCAAGTTCAATCAACAACTTAAGCCCAACAACATTGAAACATCGACTGAGGTAGTATTTGGCAGACAAATTCGGATCAAGGTATTGGCAACATGCATTTGGATATGATCATCGACAACATGCAACTTGGCCAGTCTTTACCTATTCGACTATGGTCTTCGGCATAGTAGAAAACAACCAACATGTCTTCGGTCAAACTCGCATTTAGATCCACCAAACATCTTTGCACCTTAGTCTTGATCACAACTCTGTCTTAAAAGAATCTAACAGTTCCTACCCATACAAGTGTTTGGCTAATGTAGTCCTTCGACAGTACATATCTTGACTAGTTATTTCTAACCTACACCTAATAGTTCTCCACCTAGGTTTATTGTAACTCCAATATGTGTTGCACCCAATAATCTACTCTTTAGAGACCAACACACATGCATCCCAGACTTGCACAACTCTCATATAGTTTGTGAGCTTTGATATCATAAATACCTTTGTTAGAACATCAGAAGGATTTTTTTTTCGCTAGTAATTTTAGCCACCTTCACTTGCTACTTATCCACCACATCTCGGCTGAAGTGCATCTTGATATCGATATTTATAATTTGCTCATAAAAACTTCATATTCTTCATTAAATGAAAGATGCTAGTGTTATCACAGAACGTAACACAACTTACTCTTGGTAAAGTTGCACTCTTCTGATAGGGTATACTCCTTATACCAATGAGGTAAGCCAAATAAAGGGTAACCTTCAGGAAAAATAAGACGACTGAGAGATTAGATACGTTTAGACTAGTTGAGAGCGCGAAGACGACTAGGTGACAAGTCGAGCTTATAGCAAGACGAGTACGACAATAAGATGAGGATATTAAGTTACCATATGGAAATACTAGTCAAGCCTAGGGAATCGACATCAGATCAGTTACCAAAGAAAGGCATGTGTCGTATTATAATACGTCACTAAAGAACGTGTGCATTTATTTACTTAATAGTACAACCAACACTTGGGCCACTAACACATATTCAAAATAGTAACTGTTATGGAATAAATCTGGAGAGAGGCAACTTCTTGTAAGAGATATAGATAAGGGTTAAAACCGTATATATTCATACTATCTTGGCATCGTATTTGAGAAAGAAATCTTGTATCAAATTTGGCGCCATCTGTGGAAAATTAATCTATTTCTCTTTTAAGTAAATTTAACTTAAAACTTATCAATGGTGCTAACAAGGTTATAAATTGAAATGGAAGTTCCAAGGGTACACCCCACTCAGGGTGACCAGGTGACCGCTCCCGAGAGACGCAGAGAACTCACCGACTAACAGAAATGATCCAAAGTTTAACCCGTTTTGCGGGCTAGGCGGATCAAGTGTTCGTCACTATGAATGTGATCATGCTGTTAATATCGTAATTATAACTTATCGTGACTCCCCCTAGTCCTTTTAAATACTAACTTTGTTGGTAGTTTGCTTTTGAAAAGAATGTAAACTAATCCGGACGATGTGCTATTATTTGTGGTTTCTTTTTTATTACCATGTGTATGTTATATACTTTCACCTTTTATATGAAATGGCAGGCGTGCGGTGTGTTGGTGTCAGTAATATTTTTCCACGTGTTATCTATCATGTAAATTTTTATGATGATTTAGAACCTATATACATGTTTCCTAAAATGACGTTTCATATTTTTATATTGTTAATACTTGTAATATGGTTATGGTTTGTAGGCCCGTTTCAATGTCATGGGCCTCTGATTTTGTTTCCCGTTGTGGAACTATTTTGACGAATGGTATAAATTCTATTTTCTTAAGTTGGATATTTTTTCTTGTATTTTGGATCATCTAAGGAGAGATAGCTAAGTTTGCATATTTCAACGGCTGCCTCTATTCTTCGAGTATCATTTTTACCAAATTCACCATAAATAATAATCCAAAGGTAAGGGATTTATATTCTTCTATTCATTTTATTCTTCTTTCTGATTCTATGGGTGAGAGTTACGATCTTAGCCTAGTATGGTGACTTTGAGATACCCAACACCTTTTGTTAGTAAACGAGAACCTTTTTTATATGTATTTAAACTTTCTACCGATGAATTATCTATTTTCCCACCATAAATGCCTCAAATGGTAGTTCCCAAGAAGAAAAATTTGTTAATTGATGCCGCTCTCAGCCTTCTACCAGAGCATATGGTGAAAGATAAAGAATTATTTGACCAATTTTTTAATATTGACCTCTTCTTATAAATATCTACTGGAGAGAGGCATGGTAGGTTTAGGATAGTGTACGGCCTCCTTGACTCTATTGAGAATAGGGTACCTGAGTCGTGTGAGCATTATCATATTGTTCATGAGGGTGAAACGTATTTTTATACTAGTCCCTTCAATTGGGGATTGTGCCTACCCCATCCGAGTTTAGGTACATAAAATATATCCCACTCAACTTAATGCCAACGGTTGGAGATGGATGTTGAGCATACTAGTTAGCTCTAAACTTTTGGAAATCTCGATTAATATGACGGACATTTTGTCTAGTTTTGATGTTTAATCTACCTAACTCTCACAAACATTGGAAGCACTCGTTTATTTTTGTTTATGGTAACTCAGAGCATCCCGTTGGGGAGAATAATCTCCAATTAGAGTGGAGATGGATGTGTACATGTAAGCTGGGATATAATATTGGTTTTGGTTTTCATAGATTGTCTAATAATGGTATTTCTTTGATTATTTTGTTCTTGTTTTTTTAAGGTACATGTTTATAAAACTATCAATAATTGTGGAGCAAGATATACGGGGAACCTTAGATAAATCCATAAGAGAAACTATCAATTGTAGCCTATTTGGTTTGGTATCTTGAGTACCCTTGCCTATCCAACCCCGTAAATTTTCTATTATCGGGACTATGGCTAGTGCCTGTGATTACAAAGTCAAATGATAGAGAAGTAACAAAAATTGTGACACAAAAGGTGGCTACTACTATCCATGTGGGTGGCATTTTGCTGGAACGAGTATGTGGGAAGAACCCTGTAGGTATTGGGTTGGAGATTCCACTTCAAGAGAGTTGGTAAATTTGACGAGAATGTGCCATTGCAGAGGGTGCTACTAAAATGAAAGTCTGTCGGGACGTTGATCTTGTTCAATCCAAACTGAAGAGAAATAAGAAAGTAATTAAACCAGTTAAAAATTTATATTCCTTAGATGATAGAGGGACTTTAAGTTTGTCAGGCCAACTCAAATCTAGTGATTGTTGTGTCTTGTACCCTTCAAAAAGGGGTGATGGTGAAATGGGCCAGACGAGCCCTACTCATGGTGTCCTTCATGAGGCAACATTCAAAAATAGGGTCTTAAAGAATATTTGTATTCCTATTAGGGAGAGACATGGACTGTACAATTTTTATGCTGAGATTTGAAGGAGAAACTGGCCATTATTGTAAGTTTGACCTTTTTGCCCATGGGAAATTACCCTTCGTCGACTATAGGTATTACCAGGGTTTGTCAAAATGAAGTTATTTAATTTGGTGGTCATACCACTCCTCTTTTAATCACCAATGTGCAGGGGTGTACTTTGATGGAGGATCCCTTAGGTAAATGCAGTGGAATATACCCTAGCTTCTGACTCCACTAGTTGGGAACCTGAATGTTGTTGTGAATCCTAACCTCGATTATTTTTCCAATTGAGCAACCTTCAATGTTTGGGGTTTATGAGCACCATTTTTTAATTAGTATACCAACGACTTCTCTTCTGATGTATCATCAGTTGAAACACTGCCCAAAATTGACTTACGACAATAGTATGTCAATAACTGATATTCTACCATGCCAATTGGAACTAGTTGTGGATGTAAATTTAAATAGTAGTATTTTTTATTAGAGATTTTAAATGTTGAATGCATACTTATCCCCTCTTGTATGTTGTAATTTTTCTGGCAGAGTCATCACAATTCCATGGTATTAGCCTATCATAGGATGACTCCAATTGATACCAAGGCTATGGAGGATTTTAAGCCTGAACCCTTGGTGTTCGGCTCTAGCAAAGCTATCAATGTGCAACTATTACGGTACAAGAGGTCCTATGTGACGTCCAGGTTACACTGTGATAAGCTTTCTAAAGAGAAATCAGCGGTCAAGAAGGTGTCAACTACCTTTAGTGTTGAGAAGGATTCTATGAAGTTGGCAAAAATGAGAGAATTTTAGAGGTAAATTAGATGTTAATTACTCAAACGTAGTAAGGAGATCGGCAAAAACGTCATTTTAGTAAAGTGTTCAACAGATCTGATTGAGAAAAATACATCATTACTGAAGAAAGTCGAGAATTCTACTATCACTTCATGTTCCCTTTTATTGGAAAGCGTTATCGTGAGGGCATAGCTTAGTCGGCTGAAGTTGGAAATGTAAGAGGCCAAAAAGGAATTGTCTAATCGTACAACCAAATTTTATTCAGATTTAGAGAGAGATGCTTTGAAGGTTGCTCACGGTCCCATTAAAAAGGTTTGTAAGGACACCAATTTGAAGGTATAGAAGTTGAACCCTAATATGGAATTGGAAAACTAAGAGAGTTAGTACCAGCGAATAAACGACCCTAGGAAACAGATGATAATGAGGATGAAGAAGATGAAAGAGATTGTGGTAAGGATGTAAGGGTGGAAGGCGATGTTGTAAAGCATGTAAAGATAAAAGAGTCTTTGGTTGAGACCGAGGTGGGTGAAGGTAATACTACGGGGGAAGGCTAAAGTCCTAAAGGGAATAGAGAGAAGACTTGTGCTAAATATGCCACTTTAGAGTAAATGTAATATTTTGCCTATTTTTTTTTATGATAATGTAGTTGTTTATCTTCAGTTTTTGAACTATCATTCAAATTTTTTGATTTGTATTTTTGTTGCACCGGTAATACACTACTATTATGTTGAATTTGAATTATTTCCCTTATTTGATATATTATTTGTGTTGATGTTTGAGTATTTTAGTTAGTGCAATGAGATGGGGGCTGTAATTTTTGGTTATTTTATTTATTCCTTAGTTAAGCATAGTTCATCTTGTTGCGTAGCCTAGTGGTCTTAGCATATTAGCTAATTCATATGTTAGGCTCTGCTAGCACAGGCTCAGTATGACCTCTAGTGTGGTCTTAAAGACTTGGCATTTATGCTTATTCGCTTATCTCAGTGTTGCTGTTGGGGATCAGTGTGGCCCATTGCGTCGCCTTATAAGCTTGGTTTAAAAAATTAGTTCTCTTTTATTGACTTTGTGAGTCAGGACTCAGTTGGACCGTTATGTAGCCTTATCGCCGTGGTTTAATTTGACCCTTTTTACTTTTATATCGTTTGTATATTTTGGAGTTGATTTATTTTTTAAGAAACAATTATGGTGACTTTTATTTCTTTTACCTTTATGGTGGAATGTTGGTTTTTCAGTCAATTTGAAATATATAAGAACGAAAAAGACTTGGCAATTGAACATTTTATTTAATTATTGGCTCCACCAAAAGGGAAAAAAGAGTGCACATCCGCTTTAGATGGTGTGATGATTTATCAAATGATGCATGTTCCAATGATATTTCAGTGCATTTTCATCCATGTTTTCCAATCTATATGCCCCACGGTGTCCTTTGGAGAATAGTATGTATGGGTCGTCCCAATCTGGGGCCAGTATACCAGCATTATTGTCCTCCGCTCGATTGAAGATATTCTTCTTGACTAAGTCACCCATTTTTAAGTTTTAAGGATTTAATTTATAATTGAACCTTCTCCTCGTAAAACTTTTATAGTAGTCTGAGCTAACCTCGTATGGTCTCATCGTTCCTTGATCAGGTCTACAGATAATTTTCATTCCTCTTTATTGAGATACTCTTAGTGTTTTTCTATCCGATGCGTTGGAATTATAATCTCTGATGGCAGTACAGCCTTCATCATATACACCAAAGAGAATGATGTTTCTTATGTAGTCGATCAAGGTGTAATTATGTACACCCATAGCACCTCGACTAGTTATCTGGCCATTTTTCTTTAGAATTTTCTAAATTTTTCTTATTTCCTTCAAAAATTGTCTAATTGGTTACTTCGACCTATCCATTAACCTGCAGGTGATACGATGTTGAAATTTTTATTTATTCCATATATTTTGAGAATTTGTATAAGAGGTTTGTTAGACTGCTACAATCGCATTTTGAACCCGTGGTCCGTTGTCAGTCATGAGAATTTGTTGGATTCTAAATCTAAAAAGGATCTTATCTTGAAGAAACTCGCATATCAACAAGGCTCTAGTTCTTAACAAAGCATTTGCCTATACCTAATTTGTGAAATAATCCATCGCCACTATTAGATGTTGTATTTTGCTTGTGGTCATAGGAATATGTTCGACTAGAACTATCACCCATTTTCCAAACGGGCATGGTACTAGGACGACACTCATTGGTTTGCTTGGTATGTGAAGTCTGTTTAAAAACTGCTAGCAGGAATGACATATTTGTTGGAGGGCCTCCGCATCGGCTGCTAACTTAGGCCAGTAGTATCCTCCCACTATGAAGTGTCTGATCAAATGTTTATGCTCGTAATGGGCCTCAACTTTAATCATGTCGGTTAGGATGAGTTTTACTTCTTTCTTGTTGACATAGTGTAACATCGGTCGTGTAACACTTTTCTTGTATAAAACTTATTGAGGAGTGTGCATTTAGCCGCGAGAACCCTTGCCTATACTTTGTTACTAATGAGGCTTTGGTTTTGTAAATAAACGATATATTCATCTTTATAGTCGGTTGTTTTTTCGATTGTGTGAACCTCGTGCATGTTTGCTTGCTGCCATTGTCAGGTTGTCTTAGATAAGGATCATAGGGTGTTTATTATTGGCAGCCTCTTTTACAAGTGAGTTGGCGGCAGAGTTATCAGAGCGACGTATCTGCTCGTACTCCATGTATGAAATTTTTGTCCTTATTCCCTTAATGCCTCAAGGTATCCTTGTGTGCTTTATTTTTTTACCTCTTATAAACCCTTAGCATGCCTGATGACCAATTAGGAGTCAGATCGGACGAGTAATGTTTTAGCTCAACATCTGTGGGCTTATTTCTAGCCACATAGTATGGCTTCATATTTTGTTGCAGTGTTTGTTACTTTAAAGCTAAACTTGATTGTTTGTCCTATTTATTCTCTAAACAATGCTTTTAACACGATACTCATACCTCCCTCGATAATGTCTGACAACCCATCGACCTCGAGTATCCATTGGAGGTTCTCCTTACTATGTGTTTGGTTTGTGGTTTTATTTGGGCCCCTACATCCTATGAGCTCATTGATGAAATCAATCACCATCTTCCCTTTTATTATAATTCGTGGCTCAAAGAGGATTTCGTATTCTCCAAGTTTGATTGAACACCTTGTCATTCGTTCCAAGATATATGGTTTCTGGAGGATATTACTTAGTGGAAAAGATGTACGAAAGATAATGGTGTGGCTTCAAAAATACAGTCGTATTTTTCTAGCTGCTACTACCAGACCAAAGGTTACTTTTTCCAAGTTGAGGTACTTGTTTCAGTGTCCATTAGACCTTCACTAACATAATAAACCAATTTTTATGCATCTTTTGTCTCCCTCACCAGGACTCCACTCACCGCATAGCGTGATACCGACAAATAAAGGTAGAGTAGTTCATTGGGGTCTGGCACGGACAACACTAGATTAAGTATTCTTTTACTACTTAGAATGTCGTGTTGCATTCATTTTTCCAATAAAATATTTTGGTTTCTTTTAGTATTTTGAAGAATGATCGATTCTTGTCTAATGCTATAGATATAAAACGGGATAGGGTAGCGAGACGTCCAGTTAGTCCCTGAACTTCCTTAATGTTTCTCGGGGGCTCCATTGTCAGGATTGATTTTGACTTACTTAGGTCAACTTTGATCATTTTCTTACTAATTATAAATCCTAGGAATTTTCCACTACACACACCAAACGATTATTTTATTGGATCAAGTTTGAGTTATCGCTCATGTGTGTCATTTTTTACAATCATGTTGTCGATGTAAGCTTCCATGTTCCAATCGAACTAGTTCTAAAATATCTTATCAACAATATGATGGTATGTGGATCGTATGTTCTTCAATTCGAATGGCATAACCTTGTAGCAGTAGAGTCTTAGCTCGATTTGTAAGGCAGTATGCTCTTCGTGTACAGGGTTCATTCATATTTGGTTATACCCAGAATAGACATCCATGAACAAGAGCAGCTCATTCCCTAACGCGTCATCTAGTAATTGATCAATGTTTGAGAGGAGGAAATCATCGTTAGGCACGAACGGTTGAGGTTCGTAAAGTCTACACACATACGCCACTTATCATTCTAAGACGGGATTGGTTATCCAGGTCGCGTATTGGAATTCTATATTTGTGCCCAATCTTGATGATCTTGTCAACTTCTCTAAACATTTCCTCTGACTTTTTTGAGGAGAGGGTTCATTTTTTTTCCTTACTAGTCGAACATTATTATGAATGGTTAGTTCATAGCACATGGCCCCTAGGTCGACCCCGGTTACTTTATCAGCACTTCAAGTACACACATCTGAATTTATTTGTAGTAATTTTGTCAACTTAACTTTGAATATATGGTTGAGCTTGTTTTCTATGCGAACCAAATTTCCCTCCTATAATGGTACACTAACATCTTCTTCTAAAGGGTTTTTTCTCTGTCGTCCTCTCTGAGATCATCAACTTCTAAATGGGTAGCTTCAGTATGTTGCTGGTGATCATTGTCACATGGCCAGGTTAATTGATATTAGGTCGATTTCGTGAGGCCGAGGGTTATGACATAGAAACTTTTTATTGTTCTTTGGTTGCCCCTAGTTATACCAACGAGATACTGTCGGAGTACTTCATGCATTATCGCAATGAACAGGAGGTTACTTCAAGCATATGTAGGTATGATCTTCCGACTATAGCATGATAAGAGCTCGGTGCGTCAACAATCATGAACAAGGTTCTTACCAATTTATTTGTGTTGCGGTTCCCAACAGTGAGTGAGAGATTTACCTTTCTCACACATCAGGTCGATTTTCCTTCGTAACTGACCAAATGTATGGCTGTAGATTTAAACGGTGGCACCCTAATCATTTTTTCATATCTTTATTTGAAAATGATATTGGTTGAGCTACCGTTATCAACCAAGACTCGAGTGATGACAATCCCTAAAATGTTTGCGTTAATAGTTAGGGCGTCTTCGTGAGGGGTAACAATCCATCTTAGATCATCATCGTTAAGTGTGAAATCGGCTACCGGTTCCTGATAATTATGATATGAGGTGTCATCCACCAAATGAACATCTAACTCCTTCTCGTGCCTCTTTCGAGATGCATCGCCGGTTCCTAACAGGCTCGGCTAGCTCCCTATCTTTGTTAACCACAATATTCCTCTGCTTGACAAGTTGGATGAACTCTCCACAGTCAATTATTCGATGCACCTCTTCTTTAGCTCCTAACATTCATCAGTAGGATGACCGTTGTCATTATTGTATACACAAATGTATCGACGCGACCTCTTGTAGCCAGTTTTCAACATGCTTTGAGGAGCGTGGTATTTGGGTTGTCCCTTGGTTTTGTTGTATATTGTGGTTATATTCTCTGTGAGAGGCGTGAATTTCCTAGTAACGCCTCTAATTTCTTCTAGACTACTTACTTGAGTTCTAGATAACTTTGTACGTGGTGTATAGGGTCTATTTTCTTTAAGTTATCCACCCGAATAAATTAATCTGACATGTCTAGAATGTCTCTAATTGTCTTAATCAAAAAACAGATAAGGTCTATGAAGAGAGGTCTGTTGCGATCTAGACCATTTTTTAAGGCAGTGGTGACTACAAGTTCTTCACATGTTGATAAGTAATTCATATCGCGGATGAAACTCTGGATGTAGCTTTTCACTGATTCTCCCTTTTGTTGGTACAGATCCATGATTGAGTCACCTTCGCGTTTGTGCTCCTTGTTACCAATGAAACAATTTCTAAACGTGACTCAAATCCCCTCAAAATCTCTAACCGACCTCTTCCGAAGTTTGTTGAACAAATTGAGAACGTTTCCTTTTAAAGTCATGGAAAATCCCTACATAGAAGGACGTTCTCCAGGTTAAAGGACATCATCATATTTTTGAACTGTTCTAGGTGGCGCTCTAGATCTCTTGACCTGTTGTACGAATCCATCTTGTGTGGGTCAAATTTTTTAGAGAACTTTCCCTCCAAGATACATTTGACAAATGGAAACTCCTGCAACACATAAGCAGCCATGGTTGCTCACATGATCATATTCTACCATTGCAAGTCCCTTCCCTCTTTGTGCGACTTCATTGTTTGATTGTTTGATAAGAGATTCTAATAATAATGTTTAACTAGAACTAATTAAGAAAAACAATATGTATTATTTGTTTTTTGTATTAATCAAGAAAAACCGTACACCATATACTAATGCTACTTGCCTATTTATATATTACCGTGAATAATTTGGAAACAATCACCACCCTTGTTACAACAAATATGGATGAATGTTGTGCTTCCACATTCTCTGCATTTTTAAGATAATGCATTTAGTAACTTGTAAAATAATCGTTTATGATCGATGTTTGGTCGGCCATCAACAGTATATATTTTTGTCACGTATTTTTTTCGTTTGACGATAATATTTTATTTTTGACCGATGATTCACAGTTTCGACTATTTTAATTAAACGATAAGATAGTTACAAATTGTAACAATACAGGACTAAAATTTAAGGTATGCCCAAAAATATTAAGGAAAATATCAATAAAATACAAATATCTGAGTATTTCATAATAAAAATATGTAAATATTCTAGTTACAATTCAAAATGAAAATATATTCTAGTCCAAAAGTAAATGCATTCTTCTCTTACTCATGCTTTGAAAGTCTTGGATAATATCTAGATCATCAATTGTAGAAAACAATTCTTTCTTCACAAATGTTACTAACAATCATTAAGTTATGAATTGACCATTCTGTTTCTCAACTCATTCTTCATCAATTTCATACGAGAAAATACTCGCTCAACATTTGCAGTAGCAACCGGTAAGGACAAAGCTAGCTTCAAAAGTTTGTACACAAATCCAAATATCTAGTGATTTTTTGTACGAATAAGAGTCTTACATAGATCCGAGATAATTTTCTTATAGAAAGGAAAGCTAGGGTTTGAAAATCCCCGATTTGTTTGGTGATTTGTTGAATCAAAATTGAATTAAAACCAAATGGAAAATTTTATTTCTTTGTTGAATGAAAATCGAAGTAAACTTCAATTAAGGAAAAATCTTACAGTTTAGCAGGTGGACAAGATATTACATCAAACATCTGCAAATCTTCGTGTTCATTAATCATTGACCTGCAATGAAATATGCAATCAATTTGGAATGAAGGATTAACAACGAGGCATATCATATAAGTTTATTATAGAAAGGAAAACTAGGGTTTGAAAATCCCCAATTTTTTCAATGATTTGTTGAATCAAAGTTGAAGTAAGTTTGAAAATCCCCAATTTTTCAATGATTTGTTGAATCAAAGATTAAGTAAAACCCAATGTAAAATTTTACTTCTTTGTTGAATGAAAATCGAAGTAAACTCCAATGGAAAATTCATTAACTGAATCGACTAACTATTTTATTTCTATAGTTTTATGTTGCTTTTATTTGAGAGAAGTTGGGAAAGAGACGGGTACGATTAAAGAAAAACAGAGTAAAATAAAAAGTAAAAGAATATAAAGAGAAAATGAAATAAAAAAGTGAAATAAAAGAATTTAAAGAAGTGAAGGTTTTATTTGAGAGAACTTCAAATATAAAAAGTAAAAGAATGTAAAGAGAAAATGAAATAAAAGAATTTAACGAAAAATCGTTGTCCTCGACATACCTATCTCCCCCTAAATCCGCTCATGGTTGCAATTTGACAGAAAAGTTATATCTTATTACTAATATTGTATATCTTATCACTAATATCGCGACGGAACAAAAATCAAATGTTTTCTACTACTTTAATCTCGTTAAAAAAACGATATATTCCACCATGTTTTTGTCCTTTTTATCTTATTTATTTATCTATTTATAAATAAATAAATAAATAAATAAATAAATAAATAAATAAGGAATAACGGGTGTTCGATGGATCCACATGTATATTTGTAATATATATATATATATATATATATATATATATATATATATATATATATATATATATATATAAAAGTGAAAAACTATCACACATAACACGTTTCCGCGGAAAGGAAATGGGCAAAAACAAAACTAACAGAAATCGATAAAAACTATCATATCATAGCAAAAGGTTTGAAACAAAAGTTAAAAATAAATCGAAAATAAAAATCTATAAAGTAAGGAATCTGGCTATAAGCATAAAGAAAACGACTTTTTGGGTGGTGGGCTCTATTTTTGCATCCCAGAAAACGCATGACCTATGTGCTTATGGGCCCCACCTCCATATCTGGGAATTCCACGTGTCAACCTTATCACTCATCTAACGTCAGCATCATCCTACCAATCACATTCCATTTACTAACCCTTTGCATGCATGTATTACTCCCCACTAATCAAGGTTAATATAGTAATTAGATAATCACATCTAATGACTAAATTACCCTTTCACATCCTTAAATTAAACCACGAAATCTAGGGTTGGATTCTATTCCAAGTGTGCGTCTCAAATATTTAAAAATTGTTTTATAAAATTCAATAACATAAACTTGTTATTTTATTTGTTGAAATATTTATATTATTTTCTTTTAACTTCAAATTTTGTTTATTTAAAATCTAAAAAGAGATTTTTATACATGTATTTTTTTCTTAGTTTTTATAATGAATCGAATTTTGACTGTTGGACCGCGAACCACCCTACTGGTTATGATAAACTTTTCATATGAACCATTAAAACATTTATGTATAAATACAATATTAATGCCGTCCAATATTAGTATACATTGGCACTAATCAACGAGCTTTCTCTCTCTAACAAAAAACCAAACCATGGAGATCGGCAATCCTCCGCCACCACCACCCAGATCGAACCAACCAAATCTGCCACCTGGGTTTCGGTTCCACCCAACGGACGAGGAGCTAGTGGTTCAGTACCTCAAGAAAAAGATCGACAAAGCTCCTCTACCTGTTGATATAGTAGCAGAGATCGAGCTTTACAAGTTTGATCCATGGGAGTTACCAGGTAAATTAACATAATCCACTAGTTCATTTCAAAGTCCGAGTTTTTATCACATACAGAATCGTAAAATAAAGTTATTTATGTGGAACTAGTAGTATTTGACTTGATCTGGGTTTTACATATGTTCTTATATATATATATATTGAAGAGAGAATATAAAGTTTAGTTTTTTTTTTTTTTTTTTAATTTCAGCTAAGGCCGTGTTTGGAGAGCAAGAGTGGTATTTCTTTAGTCCACGAGACAGGAAGTACCCAAACGGGGCTCGGCCAAACAGAGCTGCAACTTCCGGATACTGGAAAGCTACCGGAACAGATAAGCCGGTGGTGACAGCAAGTGGAGGCCAAAAGATTGGAGTGAAGAAAGTTCTTGTGTTTTATGAAGGAAAGCCACCTAAAGGAGTGAAGACCAACTGGATCATGCATGAATATAGGCTTCCTGACCATAACAAGTCTCCTGCTGCTTGTGATTTTGGCAAAAGAAACTCTTTAAGGGTATTCTTATTATTATTCTCTCTTCAACTCTATCACTACCTTAAGTTCAATTATGAAGCTTTTTGAGCTATGTTTTGTGTCTTTTGTAGCTTGATGATTGGGTACTATGTAGAATTTACAAGAGACACACCACCAGTAGACCTACGGACAATGAAAAAGAGGACTCACTCTCAATGGACCACCATCATCATGATATGCCACCGCCTTCTCTATCACTACCAACTAATCCAAACATGAATAATCCGCCAAGAAACTATGGCTTATATCTGCATAATAGCCCTATGTTCGAAGGATTCATTAACAACGAGGTGGACGCGTACAACGCCAACATCGGTAGTTCTATGTCACTTCAGTTAGGGTCGAAAACAGAACTCCGTTGGGGGGTTGCCGAAGAACAAGATGAATACCAGTGCCATGGCCAGCCATCAAGCAGCAGCGCCAATGGTGTTAACGTTACTCCTCCTTTGCAGCAACACCAGGGAATGATAGGTAATCTAGAGGGTGGGATGTATTGGCCACCTTTTGTCAACTACAAGGCTTCTTGAATTAGAACTATTAGATGTTGAGACGACAAGGAGGAGGGATTTATTACTATGTTCTTAAGTATACGTTGAGATGGTATCTATATATGATATTAGTCTATTGAAGAAGAAACCAGAGATATTTCATGCTAGTTTGGCGGTTTGATTCGAATATATAGTTTTTGGATGGCTAGCCATTAGCTAGAGAAGAGATTAGAGCAATGTTATGTACAAAAATAATTTGGTATTGGGATGTTTGATGAATGAATGAGATGCATATATATGTTTTTATTATTGAGCAGATTTGTTGAATACTTTATTTTATCAAATTAGGTAAACGTATTTGAATAGGTAAATAAAGAGCTTATAAGGTCGTATGAAGTATGAAGTATGAAGTATGAAAAGTATGAAGTATGAAGTATGAAGTATGAAGTGCGAATTTATGTGTCCGAATGGTAGGCCAGCTTGTAAGAAAAGACTAAATGAATGCTATAGTACCGACCGTTTGGAGGGTGAGATTTATGAGTTCGAACCGGGAGTTTTAATCAATTAATCCACATAATTAAATAGGGATACAGTTAGGTCCTCCTAAAAATTTAAGCTTCTATTAATATTATTTAAATTAACGTTTAGTAAACAACTAAAATTTTAATTATTATTTAACACTTTAAAATTAAGTACAAAAATATTTTTTCGTAAAAGAGTACAATTTTTTTAAAATTTTGGTTAAACTGGATTGGAGGATCTTATAAAAAGAAAATAGGTTATGGACAAAAGTTCTCAAATAAAAATATTTTAAAAAATGATTGATGAACCGTATAGTTAAGATGTCGGATTCGAAAATACGTAAAAGCAGATAGGTGGGATGTGCTGATGATTAATGGGGGAATTATAGCTCACTATTGTGAGGTGACAGTGGTACAAATGAAAATTGGAGCCATCAAGAGTATTTTCAGTAAAATCAGCTTATAATTCGTTTAAGAAAAAATTTGGGCGCAAAGTATGAGTACTATTGTGATGTACCATAAGTAAGAGGCTTCCGATAATGGTTAATTTGGTGAGATGGGGTGACATAGTGCCTATTCTATGTAGTGGATGTGGTATGACCCCGTAGACGACTATTCACTTGTGTCGAGATTGTGAGAGGTATAAAGATATTTGGGAATCATAAAGTGGTCTTGCAAAAAGAGTCGAGAGCATGAATTAGTCGGTAACACCTACTGAAAGAGTAGATGTAAGAAACCTTAGATGGTGGAAGGTATTATTAAGGTGTCGGAGGAAACCCAAGAGCCTAGAAAATTTAACTCTTGGATTGGCTATAATATGGAATATATGGTTGAATATGAATTATAAGATTTTTTAGCCCAATGCGAGGCAAAAATCCATAGCAAAAATTCGGGTTATGGTTTGGAATACAACCATACATTATATTCAAGCTTGGGACAAAGAGATTGGTGTGTGACTTATAGTTTCGTCGAGAAGTACACTGGTAAAATGGACGAAGTCAAGTGCATGAGTTAAACTCAATGTGGTTGGGAGCTTGTGGTTAAATTGTTTGACTGTGGGTGTAAGATGAGTGTTCAGAGATGTAAATGACTCATTTCTTGGTGGTTTTGTGGGCTCAAGCATGGTAAGATCAACTTTTTAGCGGAACTTTTTGTGTTATAATTCGACCTATACATGGAATTGGACCGTAAGTATGAGGTGCTTGTTATAGAGTGAGACCCACTAGAGTTACACGCGCTAATGAAATATGGTGAATGCACTGGCAGGATGTGGGGTGAAAACACTTATCATCTGTAGAGATAATTCTGTGAATAATCCAAAATTTATATTCGGCCATGTTTATAAATAAGTTAATTATTGTGTTGATTGGATGACCAAATAAATGGCATAATTGATGGTGCATCTGATTTCGTATGTGGATTCGTCGGGGGATTAAAGAAGCTTCTTATAAGAGATAAATATACTCCCACATGTGTATTATGCACCCTTAAGGGTTAATAAATTTTTCTTACCAACTTTTAGGTCGTATGTATAAAAAATATAACTTGTAAATCTATCATCCAATAATTAATTTAATTTCTCATTAGTTATATTTAAATTTTAAAATTCCATATTTTTATAATCGTAATTCAAAAAAATACTTATTTTTTAAAAAATTTAAATGAATAGAATAAGATCCATGAATAATAGTAGGTGAATATAAATTCATTTAAATATATCTAGACCGAGCAAAGATAAAAAGCTCAAGTCCTATCATACATCATGAATGCGACGATGAAAACTCTAAAATTGGTGCTCCTCATTATGCTTTTTATTCTAGTGATACTGAATAATTTAGGGTTATTATCAATTCGGTCATGCCCAAATTAGGATATTTTCGGTATCGGTTTGTTAAGTTATCGATCTTATTGTTTTGGGCTGGTAATTGGATTGGGTTCAAACTTCAGCTAGTGGACCGCTCAATAAAACTATCGGGTCAGTGTCAAGAAAACTTTATCAGACTGATTGCGGACATGCTACTGGGTTTGGTTTCTCAATAACAATCCTTGTTAGACTTAATATATCAAAAGATAAGAATATAAATTTAAAATATTAAATTATAAAAATAATAACCCATATGTATTATTTATTGATTATAACGTAATATATTGTAGAACTATTAACGCATCATCTTTTAAAATTAATCGCTATATTATTCTATTATTTGCATATTTTGTCACCATTGAAAACGTCAGACTGGTAATCAAATCAGACTCAAACGTCGCCTCGTGGATTGCTCGATAATATTATCAAATCGATTGATGGGGAAAATATCAGAGGTCTCGAACGGTTTACCGGATTAGATAACTCAATAAGAGTCATAGTCGTTGCTCAGAAAATCTACAAATACTTCAGCCTTATTAACTGTTTTGGCTTGGAATAATATTAACGGTTGAAACGGTAATTTTAACTTTTTATTATTTTTATTATTATTATATATGGTGCTATAATTTTGATTGATCTTTTAATATACAATAATATGTTGAAGACAGTGTTCATCTAAATATTAGGTTGTTGGGAATTATGGGTTAATGAAGGTATTCCTATTTTCTCTCGGATTTGGTTGTTGAAAGTAATCCTATTTTCTGTAATATATAATTTTGTATCTTCATTTTTGTAAATATTTTTCTTATTTTTTATCTTTTCTTTATTTTCTTGCTAATGTCAGAACTTGATTTCAAATCTCGAATGGGTTATGTGAATGAGTAATATATTAAATTTATGAATGAGGCAACTAATTCTTGGGACTTTTACAAAACTCTGTTGGTCACCGCAAAAATTATAGATGGTTGCATGTGGCCAAGTATTCTTTGTGTTGGAGGGTCAGCTCTGTTTATAAAAAAAGATTATGTAGGTGAAAATACTATGGTGAAAAAAAAACCATTTAAGAATTAAACATATGTCAAACTGCTAATCAAAATGATCATTTGCTAAAAGGATTGTTATAAGGTGTTCTCTTTGCAGAAAAAATAGATGTCAAGCCTTTTGTTGCTGAAAATGTTTGGACCGAATGTGTTAGGAGGAAGAGGATAAAAATGATGTTCTTCCTGTTAAAAAATTTTATGGTGTTGAGAGTCTTGGTGCTAAAGATACTTTTGTTGATGATTTCAGGGATTAAACAACCAAATGTAATGGTGTGGATGACAATGTTGCTAAGTTCAAAGAAAATGGCCCAAAATTGATTCCTATTTTTTAGAAAGAAAATGTACATACTCCCACTCTTCATGTAACTTCTTTATCTTTTGTTGTGGTTGAAACAAGCATTTTAATATTCTTTGGAACCAAAAGTTCCAACAAAAATTAAAAGAGTTAAATTTACCTTAACGAAAAAAGGTATACTAAAGCTAAACTTTAATGAATATGTGAAGATGTTATTGTTGGAATAATATGAGTAATTATCATTGAAGATGACAATCTGCCGATACATAATTTCCATCGATTTTGTCAAGAATAAATTTTACGACAATGAAAATACAAATAGCTCGTTTGCTAAAAGCCAAATCAGAACTTTATAAGTAGAATATTAAAAAAAGACATGGGCCCGATGAATTTTTTAGATCTAAAAAAATTGAAAGTAAATGTCGGTATATAAATTACCATGCTTGTTGTATTTTCCCCTTCAATATCGAATATTGCCTCTAGATCCGTTACCTTTATTGATATGATGGAAGCATACGAGAAACATATGGTTGTATTTGAGGAAAAATGGGTGTTAATAATTTTGAATAATTATTCTCGTAAATATACACATCCAAAGGCTAAGGATGTTAAAAATACCATGAAGACTTCTATCAAGGATTTGCAGGCTTCAAATAGTATAACTGACGCTGCCAGATCAACCTTTGACTCTATGGGTAATGATGATCGTAGAGGTATTATAAGGAAAAATCTTTGATAAGTTCTTATTTCAGCTCTCGATGCAAACCCTCATACCTTTAAACTTAATACATTTGGCATGGACATATCACATATGTTAATTCTAATGTTGGTTTGGTAAAAGTTTTGATAGGTTTTGTAACTTCTAAATATTTTGTAGATCATGTTCCCGAGATACTTAATTGTTTCATAGTTTCAACTAGTAAAATAAAACTAGTTATTTATGTATATACTTTGGACTTAGCCCATATATAACTAAATTTAGAAGAAGTAAATCTTGGCTATACATTTTTTTGTAATTTCTAGATATCATATACTTAGCTAAAAGTGTGTTAAATATCCATGATTTTTTAATATTTTTTCTTTGCTTTATCAAAGTTGTAACCAACCAAATTATTTGATATAAACTTTGGTCGTTACTGAAAAATATTGTAGATTTCTTTGAAGATACTTCTAAAATAAAAGACATATTTGAGGCAAAAGTTGAAGTTAAAAATACTAAAATTAGAACTTTAAGAAAATGTTCAATTAGATAAGAAGTTTTATTTTGATTTGGAGGCTGAAGTTATTGTTACGGAACAAATGATAGCCAAGTTGCAAACTGAGCATGAAGTCACGATTCAGTTGAAGAATAAATTATTATGTAAATATATATATCGGTATCACAAGAAAAATATCTTAACTAACTCTGGTTACTATAATATTTTATTTTCAACATAAATTGAAACATATGGTGGTTGTATTACAAAAATAATGTAATTTTTAGTGACAAAGCAAACTGAACATTATAAGTGTGGCTAAAGTATTACATGAAGGACATAGCTTGCAACAAGACTTGGATTTGTCTTTGCAAAAGAATATTAAGTTGTAGGTAACATTGGAAAGCGAGCAATTTATATGGGTTTAAACTGCATCTAAGTTAGTCAGAAATGATGACAAATATTTATGATGCAATTTTAAAGACCAAATCTGATTTAATACTTGAGGTTCACGAGATGCATCCGGTATCATGTTAGTGGAAAATATAGATTTATAGCTTTCCCTTAGACATATTCTCTGAATCATGAACCCTTTGTCAGATCGATGAATGTAGGTTATTATGTTACTAATATTCTGAAAGAATTCGAAGAGAAAAAGTTTAATATTATTAGTTATTCATCCGATGAAGGGGATAATAATTTTATAGTTGGTCAAGTTTCAATGATTACGCATCTTGAGAATTGAGCTACATGCCATATTTTATGAATATCGAAGATTTAACTAATTTTTTGAATGATGATATTCATATTGGTCCTATAAATAAATATTATGCTTCGATTTTGAAGCCTAAGTGATATTTCCCTTCATTGTTTTTCTAATCAAAATCCCGTGAACCTATTGGTCTATTTTATGAATTAAGTCCTTTTTGTTGGGTAATTTTAAAAGTGTTATCATTTGTTATAAGTGAATATATTAATTTAATGACTAGTGTTTCACTTTGATAATTTAACTTTTTTGGTGATAATTTACATTTTTTGCCTGAATATTATATTGTTCAATTTAAAGTGATCGGCTTCTTAAGAAGGTATATTCAAAGAAACACGTGTCCCTTATTTGGTTATATTTAGAGTATCCAAAAATTTGTTTTTGGAATGGTTCACGACTCTTTTGGACTAATTTTAAGAACCATCTTATACTTTGTTTAATTACAAATATATACATGGACCCATTAAAGTTTTAAAGACTATATTTTATTTTTGTCTTACCTATTTCTTAGAGGGATGTTAAAGCTTCTAAAATGTTACTCTTATCTTCTCGTGTTTGATTTTGAAAGATGTGGAGATCCCTTAGGGTGCCGAATACTATATTTCATCTCATACTTATCCTTTTAAGCTTATAGATTTATTTAAACTTTATATTCTCTTATTGTGCTTTTAGTCGAATCGTTATATTCACTTCGTATATTTTTACTAGAATCCTTAGATACACTCCTTATGTTTTTTAGCAAAATCATTAAATTCACTTCCTATGTTTTTAGTATAATACTTATATTATTTGTGACTTTAACCAAATAATTAGATGCATTTCTTGTATTGTTAGCCGAATCCGTAGGTTCACTCTTTGTATTTTTAGTCGAATCCTTAGATTAAAAAATGTAACATGACACATTGTATTTTGGTAGAAACATTTTATTAATTTGATAAATGCCTCATTATAACCTTACTCGCACCATCAAGAAAGGAAATTATACATCTCATATGAAAGCTTAACAATATGTTTTATAAAGAACAAATAATAAACAAAATAGTTGCAATTTATTGAGGATAATAAAGCTTTAGGTGCTATGTATTCCATGGATTTCGAAGTTGTATTCCTTCATAATCAAGTAGTCGATATGTTCTCGTCTATACCTTAGAGTTCATTATATAAGGAAATTTCCAATTTGGGGTTAAATTTCTTAGGTTGTTTTCTTTGTTATGAAGGAATACCATTCTCATGACTTTATCTATTGGCTAAAAACTTCAGAGTTAACACTAAAATTTTATATATTGTGTATCAAAGTCTTATAGTACTCTGACCAACGATGGGCTTTTACCATTTTTTATTCTATTACATCTAGTACAAATTGCGCTGATTTTGAATTACTTTATTCCATATAAGTAGAGATTTTATATGAGGGCATACTCGTTTCAACTCAGATAACATTTTCCAAGTCATACACCAATCCAAACTGTATTTCATTTGTTGTTGTCCTTATGGTGGTTGAGTAAGACCATAAAACTTATTTTAGAAATTATGTCCATATTTTTTATACTTCTTATAACATCTTCTTGATCCCTTTGGATATGGTTTGGCTGGTAACTTCTACATGACCAGTAGCTTATAGATGCAAAAGAGAGGAAAATATAATATTTATTCTTTGCTTTATATATAACCATGTTACCTCATTATTTTTTAAAATCAGGTTCTATTAAATCTTTCAATGATTATTTGTATTCCATAACGACATCATATATTTACGCATAAGAAGTTAACAACCTATTTTGTTGTGTATTCATAGTGGCTTAGACTCTAACCATTTTGAAAATTAATTTATTGTTACTGATAAGAATTCTCTTCCTCTCGAATCTTTAAGTATAGGCCACTATGTCAAAGGCCTATCTCTAAAATAAAATATTTTAGAATGTTATTTATAGTAGAACGAACAAGACTTGGATAGAAGTGGTGAATTATTGGCAAGTGTCATAATGTTTGAATTTATTTTTTACATCCTCTATTATTGTGGGCCATTAATATCTTTGAAGGAAAATGCTTTTTTGCAAGTCTTTGTATCAAAAATGTGCACTTTATTCCCCATTATAAATTTATTAAACTATAAAAAAAATGTTTTTTCTAGGCCGAGACACTTGTGTAGTGCTTTGGTGAAGCCTTTCTTGTATATTATATCACATATACATACATATGTTATTGATTATATCTCAACTTTTCTTTTCTTTATATCTAATGATAATCTTACTTCAGTTAAATATTTATTATGGGAGTTCTCCAATCCTCCTCTTCTTCTACTCATTCAATTATCATGATACCAGAAGCTAAAACAGCGGATATGAATTTGTTGGGTAACGTAATAGATGGTTTTCTTGAAAAATAATTCATGCCTCTGATGTTGTACAAGTAGAAGATGTTGAATCATCAACATCCATGTTATTTTTCTTTTCGTACTTGCTTCAAGTATACTTGTTCAAAAATGGTTACTTTTTGTCGAAGATATTTAGAAGTTGGATTACATTATCTTTCTTGCTCTGGCTTGATTTAATACATAATAAAATATTAACTTGGCATCCATGATTATGTGGATTATTTTGGCTCCATCAAATTTTTTAGATGAAGACCTACAATGGGTGCTTCATATTATACTTCATTATTTAATGTCGGAAAACCAACATTAATAAATTGGGTGAGTTTTAATCTAGTTAGATAAGTGAATTTGATGCATACTCTTGAACCTTTATTGTAATTCTTGGCTCAAACTGAATGTCATGGTCCCTCTCCCCCTCCGACTCTATTGACCACTTGGTCAGTCTTTCATAGACATGTGATTTATACATAAGATTTCTTAATAAAAAGATATTTGGATGATGATAGTGTGCTTTTAAGTATGACCCCATCTTTCTGATTGCTACTACTAATGCTAGAGAAAGCTTCTCAAGTTTTAAGTACTTAGTTTTGGCACTTGATAAAGATTTACTTACATAAAATATTTGTTTGAGATATGTTCCTAATTTTTTTATTTAAACGACATTTAGATATAATTTAAAACTGTAAAGTACAAAACTATTGACTTCTTTTGGCTTCAGAATTGTTAATTTCTATGGAGAAGCGATCAAAAAATTAATATAGTAGAAAGCTTTTTCAGAGGTCAGAGTCCAGTTGAATTTTACTATGCTATTTAGTACTTGAAAGAAAGGCTCACATTTTTCTGAGTATTTGGAGATGAATCAGTTAAGTGTTGCTAATATTCCCGTTAGAGTTTGTACTACCTTGGTGTTTTAAGGGTATCCATGGCATCCAGATTTGAGAATGACATTATCTTGTATTAATAAATACCTCTCTCAGTTATGAGTGTGCTATGTTTCTGGTCATCTTTGTGAGTTTGAATTTTATTATACTCTGAATAGGCATCCATAAAAGATAGCACCATATTCCACAAAGTTGCATCCATTAGTTGATCTATTTTTGGCAAGGGGAAATGATCATTCGGAAATGGCTCATTAACATTCATGAAATCTAAGAACATTATCCATTTTTTATTCTTCTTTTTTACCAAAAGTGGTTTGGTCATCCACATCGAGTAATATGATTCTCTAATATGTCGTACAATAGTTAACTTGTCAACCTTTTCCACAATCACTTTTTCTTATGAATACGATCTCACCTTTTTATATTATTAGATGAAATTTATTGTTGGTTGATAATATATTGCACATTATTTTGGCTGGATCCTTCGTGAAATCTTGTGCATTCATACATATAAACCAAGATTATTTTATAATATATCAAAGTAATTTATATGTTAATTATGTTGCAATGTCTCGGTCGAGTCGATGTTTTCTCTCTTTTCATTCTGACGTTTTCTACTTCTCATTGAGGCTTTAGAATATAGGAAGATTTATCTCGAATAATAAATATTCTTACATATACTCCTCCAATAGTTGTTATTGTGTTTTTTTTACGAGCTAAAAAAGTTGCATAACGGTCCCCGATATCTTTTGGTTCCAATGATTACTCTTATTTTACCATTGATGGAATATAGATACTATAACATATATGTGATCTACCTATGATCTTCCCATGATTACGTTGTAAGAGGAATGAACATCTAATATAGTAAATAAGCAGCATACCATCTTTTTTAATTCATGCATGTCGATGATTATATATATGTTAAGTTCTCATAAAACTTGTACAATAACAACTATGAATCCTGTTGTGGAACACATTTCATTTTATCACAAGTACTCGTGTATAATATATTAGATGAACTCTCATGTTTATTATTACTCGTTTTAATTCTGGTACAACTAATTCCACATTGATTAATACAACATCACTATGAGGTTGTTGCTTATCTTAGATCATCGTTAGAAAATGTGAATACTATTGGTGATGTTTGACTATGTTGTTAGATCTACAAATCTGTAAAAAAATCTTAAGTTCCTGGTGATTTCCACGAATAGATCTCATCCGACTATAACACATTTTTTTTTGCCTATTAGGATTATAATCCAAACACTACTATTCTTCTTCTATAAAGACTACACTTTGTCTAACTTTACTTCCCTTTCTCGTGTTGGCTTTTTATTATCTGATGGTTGGTCACGATAATCGTTATTACGCCTTGATTTATTATTTCTTTTCTTTTGAAAAACTTTAACAGTTTGACATTATAAATTATATTTTTTAATTTATCGTGTAAATTCCAACGATTTCTTTTGTGGTGTCAAATGTTATTTTGAAATTTGTAATATTTACTTTTGTCTCTTAACTTTGTAGGCCTTTTTAGTTTGTCTAGACTTCGCTACATTAGCATATCATTGGTTTTTTCATAAGTTACTATAAAACATTAAGTTAACTCAATGTAGGATGCTCTAGCCTTCGGCTACTATTGTTAATCTTGTTGTATTTGCTTTTGTACCTTCCTCTGGAGCCTTGTCTTTGATAATAATGCTTCAGACAGAAAATAATTCATAGTTTTTATTTTTGGAGGCTTTTTTATATGGCTTAGAATTGAGTTTTGTAACTATTGGTTGTTCATTGATGTGGGCCATAATATGGCTTCTTGGATATGCGGATGAAATGGTGGTAACTTTCTCTAATCTTGCTCTTTAAATTTATTTTACTCGGACATGATGCTCCACTTGTGCTACCAAGCCACCAAAAGTGATGGTCTTTTTCTTCATGATAGCATTTGTAAGGGCATTAACATCTAAGTTAAGAAAATTGTTTGTTTTATTCATATTTACATGTCTCATAAAAGGATATATTATCACTGTTCGGCTGAACCTTCGGCATTATTCTTATTTTTCAAATTTGATGGATATCCATTAGGATAATGCCTCTAGGCTAATATAGTATAATAATGATTTGGCTGGGTTGGAGGGTAGCGACCTTAAGGGTTTTGTTGATCCATGTATGTTGGAGGTGGTATGTATTGATATTCTCGTAAAAAATAGAGCATTTCCTCGGGTCATATTTTAGTAATTTGGTGGTATTATTGTGTGATTTTATTGAAATGTATGTTGCATGGGGGGTGATTGGTAGCATTGGTTATTCGGGTAGATATCTGGCTGAATCATTGAATTCTTGATTGGGCCATCGGGAATTTTGATGATTTAGTTAAACTACTTGTTGGTCCATACGTACTTGTTCGTTATTTTGGCATATCCTAGCATGTGGACAATTCTGTCAAATGGAGGTTGGTTATCAGGGTTGTTTTCTCTTTAATGTTGTCATCTTCGGTTGGTCGGTGCTCCTGATGGTGTTCTTATTTCCTCGTGCCCTCTCTGTCCTTAGATATTAGGTCTTGGTTTTCCTGGTTGTGGCGATAACGTCAGAGTTTCCCACTATTATAGGAAGATCATTGATCGAAGTGGTAATTAACAACATATCTTTTGTGCTTAAATAATATATTGGGTCGATTGGCGATATTCTTAAGAAACATTTTATCATAACGTTAGATTTATAGCCTCTATCTTCACCTTTTTATTCAACATCATCTTTCGGACGCTGAATTTTTTATTTTAATTTTGGATGAAGAGTATTGTACATTATATCTTGTATTATCCTGGCTTGCTCGTCTATTAGTTATTTTGTTAACTACTTGAAATCTACTAGTTGGATAGCCGTAGTAGCAACATGTGGATCTTGCTTGTCAATTCACACGTCGGTAACAATCAGATACAATATTCTCCTGGTATCAATCGGTTTCCACACATGCCACCTATAAATTCGTGTGAATATATTCTGATAAAGATCTGAGATCTAATATAAGTTGTGAAGTATAACACCAAATAAGAATAATAATTGCTAATGAACTTATATTTTATATTTTAGTTATTGAAGTAAACTATATTCATAAAAGTAAATATCTCTCATAATTTAAAATATATATATATAAAACTAGATATCTCATATAAGTTAAGAACAAACTAGATATTTATTTTAATTTGAATAAGTATTTTTAGTTAATATTATTTGTAACCGTATCATTCATTTCTTCTCTCTGCTTTTGTATTATTGTTTATGGCTGAATGATTTTTGCTGGTTCGAGTCGAATAGGTATATATATATATATATATAGTTTTTAATGGATCCAGTCTTATACATCAAACAAGTTATACTCTTACCACATATGTTTTGATAATTAAAAAAATTGAGTATTTTATTTAATTTGTGATTTTGTAACTTATCATTACTCAGGTTAATTAAATCCAAGTTTTACTTTCGCAACTAAAAGAATAAATTTTCCTACCAATGATTTAATAACGGAAAACCATAATTTTATTGACTAAAAAAGTTATATTTCTCAACTTATCGCTTTCGAAATTGAAAAAAGAATTCCCAACAATTTTTGCAACTTAAAAAAATTTAAATTTAGTAATTGATATAGTTTTTATAATAGAAAAAACCAACACATAGCATGTTTATATATATATATATTATTTAAAAAGATTGATGTTTTTTAATATTTTTTTGAATTAAAGTTATAAAAATACAATATTGCAACAAAAATAAAAATTAAAACCTAAAAATTAAAAAGTTAAATATTATATGCTAATAAAAAGTTACTAACTATACAAAAGTAATTTCTCGTATCTATTAAAATATAAATTTAATTTTAAAATATTGATCTTACACAAATTTGAATAAAAATAACTTCTGAGTTATAAATAAAACTTTAACTACTAATTAAATAGGATCGACAATATTAAATGAGTTTTACCTTTTAAGAAACCTTTCAATTATATCACATGATCGACAACATTATGTTTGGCATTTTGTTAATATTGTCACCTTTGATAAGAACATAACACAGAATAATAATGAAAAAAGTTTTATTTTGGTAACGCTTTCTTCTACTTCGAATCTATGGGAGACAAAATGCTAATGCATAATCTTTCTGTTAGAACATTTTCGATGTGATTAATATTTATATTCTTTTGATAATATTTAAAAAATAATGTAAAGTCCCTTAAATCAATTTTGGTTTCAAAGTTTTATATTGGCAAACATCTGGGTCCACTTAATGTTGGACCATAGTGCTTACATCGTACTTAAATGGTGTTCAAATTTTTATATCGGGAGGCATTTCAGCCCCTTCTTTTCAGACAAAAATGCCTTTTAGTATTTTAAATATGTTTCGAGTTCTAATAGAATCGTATTATAAATGTATCTTCTATTTATTTATTTTGGGTAGGTAAAAGAAACGTAATTTTCACTGTTTATAGTTATAGATAACCATTTGATTTTAAGATTTGAATAGCCAAAATCATCAAAGTTTTCAGTATACTATTCTATACCCGTCTGATTTTTTATTTTTTTTGAAGTGTCAAATTTTTTAAGTTATAGTTTAAAAAAATCAAAAATATTATTGACCTTATTTGTTAAGATGAACATAACTAGATCTATAAAAAAGAGTATTTTTTATTGTGTTTGGTTGCAAAAACAAGAGTAATCGGATTGCGAAGTTAGTCTGAAAAAAGCTATTGTGCTCTAATTGCAAAATTACGTGTAAATCAAGATTATTTGGTTATGAAAAACAATTGCTTTCATATGCATAATTATGTGCAAATGAGTTGTATAAATAAAAGGGAAAAAGTTGTGTAAATAGGATTTTAGTTGCAAAAAAAAAACAATTGTGTTAAAGTTGCGTAAATATGAAGAAAAGAGTTGCGTAAATAAGACTTTGGTTGCGAAATAAGTCTGGAAAAACAGTTGTGTTTCTGTTGCGGAATTACGTTTGATTTGGTGGCTAAAAACAATTGTGTTCCAGTTTCATGATTAAGTGTTATTTGATTGTGAAACAATTATCTAAAGATATCGCTCATGGATTTCGTTTTGTTCGTATTTAAAAAGTATAAATATGTATTTTTAGAGAGAAAATTTGAGGCAGAATTTGAAAGATATGAAGTTTTGAAAGTTAAATATAACTACATACACAACAATTGTAGAATAAAAAATGAAATAAAGTTTTTTTTTTGTGAAAACCTAATTTGTTAGTTGATTTATGTTGAAATGTATGAGATTTCATTAAAATTTGTTACAGAAAAGATTTACGAATTTCGATTTGAGAGAGAGCGGGTTTCAAGTTGAAAAAGAATAGAGGTTTTGGTTTTTTTTCTCGAAAAAAATCCTATAAATTTTGTATATTGCAGCAATTTTCGATAATTTAAAGTTTTAAATAATTATTAATACCTTTAATATTTTCCTTAAAAAATTACCAATAAATTATCCGTAAAACAACAATGATAATTTATAAGGAATTGCTAAAAACCACTTTTACTCCGTGAAGCCGCGCTTTCTGATTTTCAGTATGGGTGAAGCTATTTTCTCCATCAAATTTTTTATTTCCTCCATAAAAAAAAACTTCACTTTGTTATTTCCTCCATAAAGGAAATAACATATTTACCCCGATTGATTCTCCAGCAACTCCATCGATTTCTACGACCATCCCAACTATCTCCATCATATTAACTTATACACACTTAACCAGTCTTATTAGCTTCTCACATCAATCCCCCATAAACCCTAACCCTACCCTAGCCACTATAAATACGGTCTCCTCTTCAAGATTTCTCTTCTAATCTTGAAGAACAAGAAACCATAGCCAAATACTCGATTTCTCTTTTAATGTTGACAAAAAATGGCAGTCTCTCTCGAATTTGTTTAAGGTAGAAATCATTTGTTATTTAAAAAAACAACAACACTTAAAAATGCACCATTGTTTATTAAAACAGATGAAATGCACCTAATTCTGAGACGGCATCTCAGAATTAGGTGCATTTTTTTATATAGAAAACACCTGATTCTGAGGTGCTGTCTCAGAATCAGGTGTTTTTTATATTAAAAAAACGCACCTAATTCCGAGCTGCCGTCTCAGAATCAGGAGTTTTTTTCTTGAAAAAAAAGCACATGATTTTCTAACTGTTGTCTCGAAATTAGTTGTTTTCCACTAAAACTTGCACAAATCAGGATTTTTGAAAATATGTTTTTTTTAACAGAGATTCTCAAGTTACATGAATGTAAAACTAAAAAAAGATTAAATTATCTTGTTGGTTGATTGGGTGATGTTCTCCGGTGTTAAATCTTTAGTTTGGGTGTCTTCCTCTTTCATGAGTAATCTTTAAGAAATTGGAAGTTTTTTTTTTTGTTTTTAGGGTTTAATTTTAGAAGTTAATCATATATGTTGGATTTAATTTGGCTCAATCATGTGTTTGTTGATATAAGTGTTTCATAATGGTTAATGACATCAAGCTATAAATTATAAGGTAAAATGAGGACAATATAGTAAAAGCAAGTGATAATTTTTTTTCAAAAAACCCAAAAATCTTTAAAAGTTTATTTAATTACATTTATGCCATTATTTACTTTATGAAGTTGCAAAACATAAAATATACCATAACCTAACATTTTACTTCCTAAAACTCACTTAAATCATAAAAGCTCAAAAATTAAACTAACCAAAACTCTCTCTTTTTCAACTTTGTAAAATTTAAAAATCATTGCCAAAATGGTAACAAAACTTATTTTTATACAAATCAACATGAACATGGACCCTTCTATATTTCTATTTTTTCCGCAAAAAATGATTTAAAAAATAAAACAATGCTTGATCCGTCCAACGATGACGTTGAGATGGTGTTCGTCGTCATATATTGTCGAACAAGATGATAATTTCCGCCAGGAAAATGGCGGACACAATGACCTTGACGCCATGTCATGGCGGACACAATGGTGTTGGCGCAATTGCATGGCGGACACGATGGTGTTGGTGCCATTGCATGGTAGACAAAGGGGTCTGTCCGCCATGCATTGTCGCTCAGGTTGCTGTTTCCGCCATGAGATGATGTCACCACCATCGTGTCTGCCATGGCATTGGTGGGCAAACTTGTATCGTTTTTTTCTAAATTTTTAACATTTATCTTTTAATTTTATCTCTTTTTATAATTTTTTAGTAGGTTATCACTTACTAAAGACTAATACTAAACAATATTAATTTACAATAAAACAGGATACCCATTATTATTTGAGAAACCTTTCTAATAACTAAGATGTAAATATGTTTTTTTTCAAATAAGTTATTAAGTGTTAGGATATATGATTAGGTGGTTTTGAAGGTAAGGAGTAACATTTTAATTACTAATTATAGTGTTACCTTTTTTAGTTTTAGTTTTAGTTCTTTTGATTTTTGGTTGGGAAAAAAATTATGTTTAGAGAGATAAAGTAGAGAGAAGGTAGAGAAATTGCAAAACAATTGAAATTATGATAACTTCACGGAGTAATTTCTTCTATTTATAGGATTTTGTGAAGGACAAAATCGTTAAAAAAATAACTTCACTGTGTAATTTTTAAAATAAAAAACAAGCGACTTCACAGAGTAAAAGTGGTTTTTTTAGCAATACCCTAATTTATATGAATAATGAATTTGAGATCATTGCTAGCTTTATAACTATTATATTATGGAGAATGCATGATTACACTTGTTCTATATTGGGACAAGTTCAAAAAAATGATCAAATTTTATAAGTTATGTAATTTTCCATCGCTACATTTACCATAACTAGACACGCTATTAATCACAAATATGTTTAAATTCATTGCGGTGGTCGAATGCATTTTCTATTTATTTCAAATTTAGTTGGTTGATATATGTTTAATTATATTAAGTAGCCATTGATGTATTAAAATGGTCATTGTTTCAAATTTTTTAAGTAAATCATCTTTTAAAACCTAATTTAGTTTGTTTTGGCTTGAACGTACTAGTTTTTTTCGTAATGATAAAATATAAAGAACAAATAAAATCAATATAAATATTTACGTGGTTTGGATTATGAAGCAATCCTACATCCACAAACAAACAAATCTGACTTTATTTAGATGGAATAATTACAATGAATTACAAAGACCACAATTAACACAACCATTTTTTGTGTTACAAAACTTCTCACGAACATAGTACAAACTTACATAATGAATTATGGCTCTCAGTGTTTCTCTTTGTATATTTCAAGTGAATCTCCTCAAGAATCACGAATTCTTAAATTATTTAATTCCTTAAGCATTTTTCCCCCACAAACAGAGTTTTTTGTCTAGAATTATTCAGCAAGAACATTTTCTCTTTCTAAAAGAATGGTCTTTTCGATAACTAATACAAGTATTTTCGGCCACAATTAACACAACAACTCTTTTGTTATTACAAAAATTCTCAAGAATATAGTAAAAACTTACATAAAGAGTTGTGGCTCTTTGTGTATTTCAAGTAATTCTCTTCAAGAATTCATCAATTCTAAAATCATTTAATTATCTAAGAAATTTTCTCTCACAAATACACTTTTCTCTCTGAAAGTGCTCAGCAAGAATATTTTCTCTCTTTAAAATAGTGGACATTTTCCAACCAGTGTTGCATCATCAATATATAAAGGATCCAAATGAGTGTAGGTTTAGGACAAACATGCACCATGATCTTAATAGTAAATCAAAACTGTCACAACAAGAACCATATCAATGGGTTTGATCAACTCGTGTGAAAATTTGTTATAACAACTTGTACTATATCTCGTATCAATGGTTGCGATCAAATAATACTTTGATTCAGTTATAACAAACTTGTACAACCTTGACACATCATATATCCTTCAATTAAGCCTTTTTCTATATACCAAATAAATCGAGATTGATCATCAGAAGAAGTCAAAGCTTTACATTCCCCATAAGAAAATTCTCAAAGTTTCTTCTTGCAGCTTCCAGACTTGTCTTATCCGAAGCTTTAAGCTTTCCAAGAAGCAACTCCCAAAGTCTCTTCTCCAGAGTGTCTTATCTGAATTTTTCATCTTTCAAAGAAGACATTTCCAAATTCTCTTCTCCAAGAACTGAGACTTATCTCCTACCGAGACTTATTCCATGTATAATTAACAAACCCATCCGATAATACATCTCCATGGTGATATCGCAACCCTCTAGTGATAGAACTCACTACTTCTAGTCTGAATCATGTGGTTATTGAACCCTTTCATAAGGCTGAAAGCCTATAGTGGTAGAAACCTCTAAAGTCGAGACTTATCTTTTGATTTTACGTTCCATCTTACAGTAAATACACTATGTGACTCCAGCATCCATTGCCCCAATTTTCTAACCACTCTTTATCGAAGGCTTGTAGTTCATATGTATCCCATAATTGAACAAGTCTCATACAATATGTAAACTTTGAACCCATTAGCATTTTTGTTAGATAATTTCAAGAATTATCTCCACTTTCAATTTTTGCAACTTTAAATCACTTTTTGTTCACTATATCCTCGATGAAGTGAAGCTTCGCATCTGCAGCCTTTGTTCTCTAATAGAACTTAAATTTTTTATCAAGTGAAAATCACTAACATTATCCCATAAAAAGTTTACTTCATGTTATACACCAATGATCTTAATTAGTAATCCTAATCCTTTTAATTTTATGGATTATTTCACTTCTTCAGTTCCACCTATATATTCAACTTCCGAAGATGACAAGGTAACATATTTCTAAAGACAAGGTAACATCTTTCTAAAAACTATTTCTCCAACTCTTTAGATGGGTTTTGCACGGTTTAAATGTTTATTCAGCTTCTTTGATCTATAATCATGTCTTCAATATACAACAATAACAGAAGATACCTTTACATATGTGTTTTCTCGTGACAATAGGCACCATTTTTATATTTGTTTGGCCCATATAGAGTATTTATTCAACAAACACACTAACATTCATCATTTTTCAAAACCTTGTGATTGACTCATACAAATGGTCTTTTCCATATTTTCATGTTGGAATATAATATTAGCATCCATTTGATCTAACTCAAGATAAAATATAGCAACAATTGACAGCATAACCCTTATTGAGATTGTTTTCACAACTAGTAAGAAAATCTCATTGAAACCAACAACCTCGTTTTACATGAATCCCTTAGCTACCACTAACCTAGATTTGTATCTGGATAACTCAACTCCCATAGTGCTTTACTTTTTCTTGATTATCCATTCTCACCGAGATTTTTACCTTCATCTGATTCACAAGAATTTAGTTGTCATTCTTTTTCGAAAAACTCAGTTATTTTCTTATCGTCTTCAGCCACTTTGGATTATCACTGCTCTTTATAACATCGTGGTAACTTTTAGGTTTAATAAAATCTATTATATTTTAATCGATAAAGCGTAAACAAATGTGTACCTTTATATATGTTTTTAAGGTCTGCATACTTAATCTTTCACTAATTGATACTTGTCAAGATTATCATGTTGCTATTTTCAGTCTGAACATCTGAAGGCTCTATAACATCAAACTCTCAAGCATTTTCATCTTATGCAATGAGTGAACTTCCTTTGCATGAGTCGAAGTTTTACTAAGTCTAAAATCATCTTTAATAAAAATGCCATGTGTTTCATTCTATTGTTTAAACTCATTATCAACTTCATATCTCTTCTCGTTAGTACTAAGTTTGGTCTCAACCTCCACAACCAATAGCATAACAACTTTGTTAAATACCACGTCTCAGCTAATCAAAGATTTATGACTTCCAGGTTCCATGAACCACAGCCTATATTTGTTTACTCATTTTGGATAGTCTATAAACAAACACTTTAGCTCTCAGTTGAAATTTGTCTTGCTTTACATGTGCATAGGAAGCATATCTGAACACTCTCAAGTATTCTTGTACAAGTTTCTTTCATGTTGATGATATATTCAGTTGTATTCACAACTTCTCCCCAAAACCTTTGGCTCATACTAGTTATAAAAAACATGCACATTACAATTTCCAATAAGATTCAGTTAATTTTCTCAGCAAGCCCATTATGTTAAGGAGTTTCTTTCAAGATTATATGTCTAGAAATGTCAAGTTTATAATAACAACTAATGAATGATTTCGTTCAAATATTCTAAGTTGTTATTAGTCCTCAACTTCTTCAGTATTTTCCATATTTGAGTCTCTAGCAGTTTTTTTCAGTCCTTACAAACATCAAAATCTTCATTCTTCGTCGTTAAATATATAACTCATACTTTTATGGAATAGTCATCAATCAGATTCATGCAGTACATGGCTCTTACCGTTGTAGGATTCCTTGCAGGTCCCTAAAGGTATAAATGAACATATTCATGCACACTATGAGTTTTATGGTTGTTGTTCATGAACTAGATCTCTTACTCTTCCCCATCATACAGTTCTTACAGAATCGTAACTTCTGAATCTTGTCAAAATCCAACAACTCTTGTTTGCTATGTTCATTCAGGATTTTCCCACTCAAATTCCCTAACCTCGAATGGCATGGCCTAATGAAATAAATTTCTATATTATAAATTCTCTCGGCCACTATAGACCTTTCAAAACTAACATAATATCAGTTTAATAGGCTTTCATAATAACTAGTGAGCCTTGTAAAATCCTGAGTCTGTAATAACTATGTTTATAGTTAAATCATTCATCATCTAACATAAGGTCACACTTAATATTATGGATATATAATTTCTATCACCTTCTCAAGTCATGTACACAACTTGCAACGAACACTCCTCATTTTTCACAACACAAGGTTAATCATTCCCTAAAATGATCTTACCATCATCAAACAATCTAAGATCTTCAAACCAATGTTTGTAGGAAATCATACGAAATGAATCACCAGAGTCTAAAATCCACTTGTTACTATACCTACATGTAGAATTCATTAACACACCAGTGTACACATAATCATTCGAAACCATTAAAACTTCACCAGCTTTAACTTATTATTTCATCTCGAGATAGTTTTTTCTGATGTGATATTCTTTCTTATTAGAAACTCTGTATGTGATAAGAACAATTTAACTCTCTAAAAGATAACCGTATTTTTTTATAACCAGTATAGATATTGCATCATCAATATATGAATGATCCAAATAAGTGTAGGTTATGACAAACATACCCCATGTTCTTAATAGCAGATCAAATTTTTTACAACAAGATCTATATCAATGGCTTTGATCAACCCGTACAATAAATTGTTATGATAACCTATAATGAATTCCATATCAACGGTTGTAATCAAATAGTACCTCTAATCAGTCATAAAAAACGGTTTTGACATATCAAATTTTATTCAGTTATATATTTTCCGAATATACCAAATCAGTTTAGATTGACTATCATACGACAGTCGAAGCTTTAACTTTCCCGTAAGAAAATTTGCAAAGTAATTTTACGTAGTACCAAAACTTATTGTATTTGAAGCTTTCAGCTTCATATGAAACAAATTTTAAAGTCTCTTATCTAGGCTGAGACTTGTCATATCCAAATCTTTTAGCTTTTCGAGAAGCAACTTCCAAAGTCTCTTCTCCAGTCACCGGGACTTTTCTATTGTCAAGACTTACTTTATGCACAATAAAAAACCAACCAAGACTACAACTCCATGTTGAGGCCGCAACCGTGTAATGGCAGAACCCTTTTTACTCTCTGTCTGAACTCTATAGTGGCCAAACCTTTTCATAAAGTCAAAATCCTCTAGTGGTAAAACTCTAAAGTTTAGGCTTATCATATGAGTTTACAATCCATCTTCCAGTTACTACACTTATGGTATATATATTGACAAACTAGTTTTAAAAATATGCATGCATAATTTTATACTAAGTGAGTCAAATATAAGTTTTTTATATTATAGTTCTATCAAACTAGTAAATCTCAAAACAAAAAAAATCAAAAATTAAATCCATATATTTTTCAAACTTATCAAATCAAATGTATTTTTTTATTTACCAAGTTCTAAAGTTCTCCAAATATTTTCTATAAAACTTCGATAAAGATAATTGAAATATAATTGCAATATAATTTTCTAAACAATAAAAACATTTTAAAACTAGATTTGTAAAAACTCGAAAGAATTATTGTGTACGTCACTCTGTATCTTACTTTTTAAATCTCAACATCATAATAATATT
This sequence comes from Limnanthes douglasii subsp. nivea, assembly GCA_036936605.1. Classification (NCBI taxonomy): domain Eukaryota; kingdom Viridiplantae; phylum Streptophyta; class Magnoliopsida; order Brassicales; family Limnanthaceae; genus Limnanthes; species Limnanthes douglasii. Next base: position 85,710,858 of record JAUPFV010000001.1, read on the forward strand.
AGTGTAATTTCATGATAGTATTGGCGTAGATGATCTATATAACCAATAGTTTAATCATACTAATCAAATATGACATACTTATCAAATCCGACATGATTCAAAAAATTTCACAAAATATGATTAAATATTGATCGCTCATCCTAACATATTATTCATTTTCCTCTTATGTGAAGCCTTGCGCGGATAATTTATATATCAATTAAAATTGGAAATTTTATTTTTTGTTATGGGGTATGCTAAATATAATTTTTCTTAGCAAAAAAAAAATATTTAGTGAGAAAAATATTAATAAATTTTCTTAAAAAAAGAAAAAAATAATATAACTATAAATATGAATTACTTGTATTATACTGTAGATGGTCAACTTTTATACTTAATAATAAATAAAATTACATAACTCATGATCAAGTAATAATTATATGTTTAGTTAGATTTCATATTATAATTAATCATACTCATTCATAAGTGCAGTCTTTCACACTTATGTCGTTCTTTTGGTTGTTAGATCTTCTATATAGATTTTCCGTCAATCATAAAATTTGTATTTTTGTTCTACATGTTTGGGTGGTCATCATTCAACCTACACTCAGTTAATTAATCAGCAAGGATCTAAAATTTTATAGTCGTTTAGGGGTCAAATCTAATGTCTAAGTCACTGAGCTTGATAACCCAGGGAGTGAGTCATTTTAAGATATATTATTTTTAAAAATGTTCTTCAGAATAAAGGTTGTTTAATTAATAATTGGTTTGCTAAAAAATACGTTCACATTTTCCACGTTCTCATCACAGTAACAAATGTCAACATTTCTTGTTACAAGTAATGTGTCTAGATATCAGTCATATGATTTCTCAAGTAGTAAACTTCTTGTTGGATGGAGTTTTTTTTCTCAAATTGAACATGTTTAGAAACATAAATTATCTTTATAGACCATGTTAAATATTATTTCTGTGGAAATGAGGTATTATTTCAATATATAGAAGACCCCATAAATTTTTTCATGTTATTTAAACTTAACAAACCTTTTCAAGATCTCGTAAGAAAAACCAATCATCGATTACCTTGGGACAGAAGTATTGAGGATAATAATCTTACATATGAGGGGTTGAAAAAACAATTATTATCTTGGACAGTTTTATAGTGTAATGATTACTCGATGGGATATGTATGTCTTGATCCCTCGCTCTCCATGTAGCTCAAAAGATTATATGATAAATCTTAAAGTTTAATTTGAATAAGTTCAGTATGAGATTAAACTTTTATAGGTTGGAAAATATTTTTTGTAATCGTAAAGTAATTTGAAGTCATGTATGATTTTAATGAGTATACTATTTATATAAGCCTTGTGTAATTGAAGTTCTGGATGGTGGCCTATGTATTTGAAGTCGTGGATGGTCTTAATGAACAAATTATATAATTATGCATCAATTTATTGGCTAGCTATTTGACAAAAAATTTAACCAGTCTTTACTAAGTGGCCATGAGTTCGTGACCCAAGATAACATAACTTCGAAACACAAAAGTCCTCACTTGGCAATGAATAATGTATCTTATTGGCCATATGAATATATTTTGATTTGGTTGTACAATAAAATATGGCTCCATGAAAGAGAGAGAAGGTGGTTCATTGATGTTGCATCGACCAATGAGTTAATCGTTGGTAATTAGAATGAATTTCAACAGGCTTTGTTGAGATATGTAAATTTTTTATGCACGTCTTATTGTCTGATGGTATCGCATATTAGTATCAGATTATTTACGTACACCTGATAGTATATTTGTAACTTCATTAATTAAAAATGTACATAACACAAGATGATAATTTGTAACTGCGGGATAAATGCAAATTAAAATTGCAGATGTCATCTTACGCTTTTATAAGCAGTACGTATTGATATTCATTATAATTATTATTTATATAAATGTGCACGCCAATATGAGTGCATACCTTTAGATGTTACAATATGCTTGAGTATAGTTTCCATGCATATAACAAAACTATATATAAATTGCACACGTATTTATAATACTGGTTATCTACTCATTTGATGTATGTTTTTAATTTATTGCATGTTCTCAGGGTTACTGAAAATTGCATTTTTTTTTAATTTATTGCAAGTCTTCAGGGTATGTTACTTTACACCTTGAAAAATAATTTTAAATAATTTTTATATTACAAATAACAGTAATATAATCTTAAAAGAAAATGCATTTTTGTAGTATTATTATAAATCATATTTATATTAAACAGTGAAGTGAATACATAATACGGAATTATCGAATTAAAACTGTAAAAATAGTTCATAGCACATCTTCGTCTTTTGTATTTATTACGTGTACAGTTGCTTGCATATGCTTATTTTTATAAGCATGCCTTGTAAATCAGTTTTTTACTGAATATGCTCACTAGTTACTCCTATAAGCATGGCTTATTTTCCAGTATCAGATTTGCATGCTTAAAATGCATCAAAACGGACATGCAAACAAGTATAAATCTTAGGATATTAAATATTTAAGATAAAATTTCACGTAAAACTTAATTCGTGAAATGATTCACAAGAATCTACAAATTTAACATGCTTAATCTATCTTTAATATTTACATTTTTTTCTTTTTAAAATCTGAAACTAAAATCTAAACATTCTTTTTATATAACCAGATACAAACTTCTAACAATTGAAACAATAATTAATCTAATGTGTGTATCATTTACAGAATTAAAAAAAATCTAGAGATTATCACCATTTTCATAATCTCAAAAACTAGACATACATGAGTAACAGTCATCCAATAACAAGAAAAAAAAACTTACATGATGATGATACCGAAGTTCAATTGATGCTTTAATACTTGATTATGATTTTTTCTAACGATGACAATAAATCTTTTCATTTCAATCTTCATATACAAAATATTTCAATCATTTGTTGGGAATAATATTTGATTTACATGATATTTTTTAAAGTCTTGTATGAAACAATTTCAGATTGAAATATTTTGGTTGTTCTACTAAAACTTCAATTGGATAAAATCAAAAAAATCACCAGAATCAGACGATGATGGTTTTGTTGTGTTTTTCTATCCTAAAACAAAAATGAGATATATCTCGACCAAAAAGAAAATAAACTGTTAAATTAGTTTAGACTATTAATGTCAACGAGTAACATAAAAATTTGAAAATAAAAGGCTAATTTATGAAAATTTAAATTATAATTGAATTTTCAATATAACCCGCACTTCGATAATCATAATATGATCTAGCAAGTGTACACTCCGCACTCTTCTACTTGTTCTGTAAAAAATTATAATTATATTGAAGTCAATCCAATTAGATTAAAATATATAACAATAACTCCATCGAATATCAAAATTATAATAGAATTCAGCACCAGTTTCAGAAAGAGACTAAAATTTAATGGATCATTTTGATTGCTTGATTTTGCCTATGGTCGAATAATGCCAGTTATAACAATGAACTAGGAGGTTCAGTCAAACGGTAAATATTTAAAAACTTACAAATGATTATATAATACGATAGTTTTTATACCATTGGAGACCCTCTTTACCAAAAGGTAATTTTAATCGGATTGTTCGTGAATTTGTGAACTTTTTGTTCCTCAACTCGCAAAACAGATACTTAACTAAGTAAAAGAAATTATAATAAAAAGTAAAAACTAACTACAACCAATATTATGGTTAAGGATAAGAGATTGCAAAAAAATTTTAAACATAAAAACTCCAAATATATTGAATTTACCAAACTACTATAACAAACAAAGAAAAAAAAACATTTTTACATATATTGTTTTGAATTGCACCCAATTTTCAAAATCCTAACTTTTAACAATTATATTTACTTGTGGCTCCCTATCATACAATTATTGCGTTACTATATAAAAAGCCGAGTCATATTAAAAAGTTTTTATTCTCCTCTTATAGGATACCTAGCTAGAGGTTGTGCTGTTATTTATACGTGTTGGAACTACTGGATACATATTGTAGACCGTTGATATGTAACGTTAGTGCACACCGTTTTACAAAACCTCTAGCACTAGCAGCGCTGCCTTCTCAATTTCTTCGTCGATCTTAAAATACATAGTGTTTAATGTAGTTAGTGGACGATGGAAAATAGAAAGAAAAAAATTGTTTATGTCCAAACATGATCCAATAATATTAGAATTTAGCTAGTGAAGTTGTGTAATAATTCAGACCAACCAATAATTTATTTTGTTTAAACTGGATTTAAAAACAATAATATCATGTTGTAGTCGGTGAATGATGAAAATTATAAGGAAGAAAGCAAAATTTATGACCAAACATGATTTTATCATGCCAATTTAACTAGTGTAGTTGTGAAATAATCCAGACCAAACGTCGTCTTATTTTGTCTATAACCGGATTCAAAAAATTGATTATATAATAGCATGTTGTAGCTAGTGGATGGTGAAAATTATAACAAAAAAGTATATTTGACGACCAAACATGGTCTTATCATGCCAGGATTTAGCTAACGTAAATGTACAATAAATACCAAGCATTGTTTTATTTTGTCTAATAACCAGATTCTAATGAAATTGATTAAATAATAACATGTTATAACTAGTGGAGGGTGGAAATGTAGAAAGAAGACATCATATCTTTTGACCACACATGGTCTTATCGTACCAGAATTTAATTAGCGGAGTTGTGTAATAATTCAAACCAAACATTATCGTATTTTATCTATAATCGGATTCCAAATAAATTGATTAAGGCTTTAGCTAAATTTGGTCCCAAAATGATAACCAACCCCATTTTTTAGTAGCCTCATCCAAAATTTAACCAACCCCAACTTTTTACCCAAAATATTTCATGTTGATTTACTAAGTCCTAACCTTAAACTCTAACCATCCCTAAAACCAAACAGCCCCAAAATGTATCTTCTTCCCTATAATTTTTCTTCTGCCTCACTAAATTTTCAAATTCGAAAATCACAAAACCAAAGATTCGGTTTATAATAAAGTGTTCTTCATCAACTTAGGAGTACTCTAATCCAATGAACAACAACAAATGGCAAGAGAAACGAATAAGAATCCATTTTCTTTAATTTTTTGTTATTTTTTTAGATTTTAATAATTTTTATAGATTTAAGCTATTTAGAATGTTATAATAGGTAAATCTATGTGTATTTATGTGTTTGAAGTCATGTGTTGATGTTAGATGTTTGGATTTGTGTTAAGAATATAATTTCTAAGTTGAATTTGTGTTGGATAGGTAAATCTACGTGTATTTATGTATTTGAACTATATTGCTTTTGTTCTTATCAGAACTATATTAGTGTTCACGAATTACAGTTTATTAAGTTTATATACAAAAGTCAATATATTAGAGTGAATTCAATCAATCACAACCATCTCTAGAGTAACATATCAAACCTTCCATTGATGCCATCTCATAACGAGGATCATATAGAAATTTATGACGCATTCACTATCGCCTAAATATCATTAGTCTTTTCGGATTTCAGGAAAGATCCAAAACTCAATCTCAGTCACTTTCGTATAAAGACTTGGCTGTTACATGAGGTTCTCTTGGAACTTTTCAACCCATCACATCTTTTATGAGAATACATAGTGCAAAAGCTTAAAGTAAAAGCTTCACCATCAATTAGATAAGTTTAGCAAAACGCATCTTGATTATGAAGATATATACCTTACTGATGTATAAAATTTGATTCTATATCCACAAGTATAAGGAGAGTGCTGACATTTATTTGTACATAAGAATTGCATATGAATAGCCTTCGCATATGAGCAATATTACCCTAATATGCATTGCCGCATATCTTAACATATCCTCTCATCCTGATTACTAGTCTTTCGGCAATTCATTCCTGTTTATAATGACAAAACCAATATCATTCTTTAGTTAGATGTTGATTGGGGTACGGGATTGGCTAAAATTCTTTTCAAAATTGTTAAGTCCAGTCGACTTCCGTTTATTTTTCTATTATAAATAACTTCGTTAATTTTCAAAATTACGTTTGAAACATTAGAATGTGAATATGCAATTTTTGTACGCGTTGTAGTCTAGCCCCTGGGCTAATACATACCTGAGGAGGAGAATCTGTGATCGAGGCAGCTTCACTTGGTGCTTCAGAAATCCTTGCTTCCGATTTTTCATTCGAATATCTAACAAAAGAAAACGTAACCATGTTAATTATCTTTGTGAACTCGGTAGAATTTCCATAATAGTTTCATAGAGCGAAAGTAATATGAGTATTTTTCCAGAAGTAGACCCATCAAATCATCACAGGAAAGAAATTCAACAACTTTTGTCATAACACTAAGAAATAACAAGAAGTACAGAAATTGTGTGTTCTCTTTCACGTCACGGAGAATTTTTGAGGTGTATAGAGCACCAAATAATCAATAAAGACAATACATGGTTTTGCTTTGCCTTTAAATTTTTTAATTAATCTTTATCCACAAATGTTTACATCAAGACATAACTCAAACTTATCATAAAGCTAAAGAGTCTAAATTCTTTGAGCAGTATATAAAGTCTTTGTGACCGACGTGGACCACGCGATTAAATGCAAAAGACCAAATTCTTCGAAACCAGAATCTTCTTGAAAACAAGTAAACAATTTCAAAAACAAGTTTGGATATATCTCCAAAAAGTAGATCAGATTAGCTCATTCATAGTTCTGTAATTTCGTAAAAAAGAGTACTTACGTGGATAATATCGTCACCCAAATGAGTTCTATACAGTCCACCCAGAGTAGTCTTTGTTCCAACGGGATCACACCATATGTGATCAGATGAGCAAATGGCCAAAGCTTCCATCCCGCCTGGTTATATATATTGACGCAAACAATTCATTAAGAAATAAAATTGAACAGTGACTTTTCCTAACCTAGTTAAATTTACCACCATGATTTTCAACAACATGGAAGTAAAACCACCCAAATAAGAGTATAGGTGTCCACAAAATTTTAAACTTCAAATACTTTTCTGCCCTTGCCGTAAATAAACACACCTACGTGTTTTTTTTTCATCTTTTGGATTACGGAAACATGACAGGAAACTAATAAAAGATAACGGAAAGGAAAAAACCAAAATTCTTTTGATTGCTTGATGTATAGGTTTCTAACCTTGTTTCTTGTTGCTAGCGACTTTTCATTTGGTTTTCAAAAAATTACCTTAAGGCTTCCCACTCTATTTGTCTCGTAAGATCACTCTACTATTCGTGTTCCCTAAATTGTCCTAAACTTGAACATTTACTGTTTGAGATAGTTTGAAGTTTCTGAAATTTTCATTACCATGTCGAAGATGCTTGAAGAAGCAAGGAAACGATTTACAACTAAACGTATGGAATGAGGATAGAAATGCTTACAGTCAGCATTGGTACAAACGTTGCCTTCAACTCCTTGAAAATACTAACAGGAGATTCAAACCGGAGAAGTCCTAGGACTACATAATAGATACTATTCCAAATTGCAGACCACACAGTTTGATCAAAGACTACTTTCGCAGGAACCACCCACCAGTCTTTAAATGGAAAAAGATCCTGTGAAGATCATATTGTTTATAAAAATTAAACTAAGGTGTTGATCCAATATTGATTAAAACAATTGGTATCAATCTAACACTTATGCATGTATATCTATATATATATATATATGTATATATATATATATATATGATTCCTCCAAGCTTTCTGAGGTGCAAACGTAATACAGCTGAGCAAAATGATAAAGTCAGGAAAATGTGAAGCATATCTCACCTCACAAATTTGGTAATAGTAATGAGATAAAGAACCATGTAGAGTAAAACCAACAAGGCCTGATCTGATCATTCTGGAGCGGTCAAACTCGAACAGAGGTTTGCCTTCAAAACACTGCAAATTGCCGCAACAACCATGCAAATATAAATTCATATCCAAAAACCATACACTAGATAGATGTCTGCTATGTTCTAGTATACTGACCTGCGCAATCCAATCACCCACTGAATAGACGAATCCACTTATCATCATTTTAGCTAGAACTGGGTTTGTCCTTAGAGCTTCCTCATAAGCAGTCCAGTTATGTTGAGGAGCATATCTTAATATTTCATAAATAGTCCAACCCTGATAGAAAATATATAGCTAAATCACTCAAGTACAATTGAATCAATGCAGAGGCTGTCAAATATTATCCATAAGCTCTGTTTCACAAGTTTGTATACTGAATTTTCCGAAATGAACAGGACGATATATGACAAAGAAATACATAGAGACTATCACAATTCAACCAATGAATCAAAATGTTAAATTTTTATGAGAAAGCAAGTAATTTAGAAACGAAATGGTAGTAACCTGCCAATAATCATGATCAATGGTGAGCAGCTTGGTGATAGCGAAAGTACCAGCAGCAAGAACAATGGTGGCATTAATAATCTTATCAATATCCTCAGTTTCTCTCCTTCTTCTATCTTCTTCTTCCTCAACACTACTTGTAGAGGACGAAGAGAACCCTTCAAAAGATAGCCTTCCCTCACCGAGTCCACCCACCTGACTCACCGACTCGTTCCCTTCCCTATCAACCTGACTCACCACAAGCCCTTCCTGACGGTCCGTACTAAAATCCCCGCTCTGCACGGGTACCACCTCGAGGTCGTCCTGCAAGACGGAGTTCAAAACAAAGGTTTCTCTTTTCTGTTTTTTTCTCGAGAAAATTAGGTTGGATGCAATTCTGGGAAAGAGTAGAGACGAGTTGTGAACGGGTTTCGGTGTGGGTTTTCTGGGTTTTGAAAGAGAAAGCAAGCTATGGGGTGAAATGGTGGATTGGAGAGAAGTCATGGAATAAGCTCAATTGGGACGAAGACGAACGAAACCCAGTTGAGTCACGGCTTAACTCCGTGCCGATCAAGCCTGTAAGTGGAAATAGATAATTATAATTTTAGTGCTTTTTTTGGATATTTTTTATATTGATTTTGGATTTCTGAAGTTTATGGGCAGAAACTATGGTCGATATGCGGTGTTTTGTGGTTGGAGGATTTCCTCGGATATGAAACGCAGTCCACAGAATATACGGAAGATGAGTATTTAACCTGTAAAGTCAAGAAAATTCACGACCGACCTTAACGTTTGCTCCAGAAGACGCTCGATGAGTTTACCAAATAATCGAATCACCTTTTCCACTTTAATTTAAAATAATCAAATCATTTGATTAAGTTAAATTTCTGAAAAATTAGAGCTAAAACGATTTTTTCATACAGCTTCGAAATATAAATTAAACTTTCAGAAAAATTGTGAAGGTTATATCATAATTCTCATACAAATCTGGGAATCAATTAATAAACTACCTTGTATAGATATGAACTGAGATGGAAAATTAGACTATGAAGAATTTGGAATATAACAAGATTAACAAACATCAGCACTGCCTTACAACATTGATGAGAACCAAACCAAACGTACAAAAGAAGACCAACAAGCTTAGTACCAAACTGAAAGTAAAAGCTTTACTCTCCCATGAACTTATACAGCCTTTGATTATTCTCAGTGAAGATCACACAAAATAATAAAGATGTCAGCTTTGAGTTAGCAAGAACGCAACATATCAGCCCTGAGTCGGCAATATAAGATGATCTTCACCATCCACGAGCTTTGCTGATTTGATTACATCCCCACTTTTAATCTGAGCTAGTAGATCTCTTCCGGCAGTTGTGTATCTGTCAATATAAACATCTAAACAAACACTAGCCACATACAAAATATAACCAAGTTGAATTTAGAAACATACCCAAAAACTGAAAATTGTCCTTCTTCAAAAGATAACCCTCCTAAGCCCGCCTATAAACAGGATTACCATCCCAATGAAAAGGAAATTTAAAAAAATGGCTTGAAAAATAAAATAAACCATTTCAAAAATACTTACATTTCTCTTGTCATACAAATAGAAGAAAAACTGATACGGGGATGAGTACTCCTCTGAGTCTTCATTATGTGCCATAGCAACAGCTCCATAAACAGAGAGTGGAAGAACAGGGAGTTCTCCGTCCTTCAAGAAATGACACACAATTAATTTAATTAATCGACTGCGAAAAGCTTTGGGAATTATATATCTCTTAAAGCAAAACAAACATGTTCCACCATTACCTGCACACTTAAGCCGGTTTTATACAAAGGTTCAAATTGTCCAGATGGCATTATCTCTAGTGGAACAGTATAACCAGTGTTCTTATCAAGACCCTTGTCTATAAGAACAGCTTGGTCAGTAGAATTGAGTTTAGCTCCATCATATGCTCCGTCAACTACCTAAAGATTTCTTAATCAGCATCGATTTTTGGCCGATATAGTATTTATGCACATAAAAATTGCTATGTTTCATAAATTGAACGAAATGTTTTGAAAGTTTCAAGTATAATTTAAACTACCTTACCAGTTTTGCAATATTCCCAGCTGTTAATGGCGCCGAATATCCATCTAAGACAACCTGAGTAAATAAAAATTTGCAACATTACCCCTTATTTTTGGAAAGTATTAGTATGACCTTTAAATTGAAAATTAGGAATTTATATCATTCGGTGGAGCCTCATAGACTAAAAAAGTTGTATCCATAATAAGCTTCACAAAGTTTGTCAATATTTTGTTTACTGAAAAAATGAATGAAAAGAGAATCTAACTCGATGGTCTGAGCAGTAGGACTGTTTGACTGCAAAAGAAAAAAGGCAATGCACAGTTTAAAATATCCCAGCTATGGCCATCTCGCTACAAAAAGTAGTGCTATGACATACTTTGAAGAAAGTTTTATCACCATACCTGAATTGTTGCCGATTTTCTTGCTTCACCCCCAACTTCTGGAGAAAATGTTGAACCATCTCCTTTCTCAAGGGTAAATTCAACCATTCCTCTCCCTGTTAACCTAGAAGATCATAAAGAGTACCACTTTGTAGTTCATAGCACCAGTTATCCCGGTGCAAATCACAAAATTGTAATTTGGAAAAACATAAAGACTAAAGCTATATTTTTGCCAACAATTAAACCAAAAAGTTACACATACAAGAGTCGAGGGAAAATAGTGAACTTTTCTGGCATCTCATATGAAACACAATCTAATCAAAGTCTAACTCAAGTTATATCGTCCGCTTCAACTACCAACAGTGACATGATTTTGCACAAGTACATAAATGGCATGAAACTGCTAGCTTAAAGAAATCACTTAATAGCAAAAGAAGAAAATCCCCACTCTTTGTTTTGCTTGGTGGTTATCGACTTAATTGATTGTGCACACCAATTGACAGGAGGCAAATCATATTCAATCCAAGAGGCCATATCAAGTTTCAAACAAAGATGGATTGTAAAATTATGGCAATGCCTTTTATGATAGGTACAACCATATAACACAAGTCTAATCTGAATGGTAAAGAGCAAATTTCTTCACTCCTCAGGGGAACTGACCTTGGATATTTCAAGTATTGCTCTGGTAACAAAAATGACAACCCGGGAGCCTGTAGCACACAATATCAAGTTTGATAGGCATCTTGACTTACTTTATCGCTGATTCTGGAGAATATAATGAAAACTGTGACAAAGATGCATCATTTACAAAATGGACCTGAGGTTACCTGTAACAATTCCAGTTCTGCAACAGTATCTAGCGTAGACGCGAGCCTTGTAGATACTTTATCAGCGTCCTGATCCTTAATATATTTTAGAAGTGCTTGAAATTCACCCTAGTAGACAAAACAACTTCAAGGTCATTGCAGTGTGATTTATTATCTTGCCCGTTTTAGCATGGGTCAACTGAATCATTAGGAAAAACTACTTATCCATCAATTTATTAAGGAAGAAGCAAATTCTTGTGCAATCACGGAACTGTCCATACGGCACGAATTTGTATAAGTGCACATATCACTAATTTTTAGTAAAATCTTACAAAGAGATAAGGAAGCTAAAGCCTCCTCTTAAGTCTAGTATTCAGTTGTCTAAGCTAGAATACCTTTTCATCAATAAGAGATGCATACAATGTAGAACCCTTATCCCTTGACTCTGCGGGTATACTTGCCAAAATGGAGTCTTTTTCCTCTGTAGCTATCTGAAATAAAGATAGAAATTTAAATTAGAATTCAGAAAACACTTAGCTGAACATTCCACAAGAAACACACAGACAGCCATGGGACGAAAATAATGGCAAAACCATTACAAAGGATAAAACAAAAAGTAGTAGAAACTACATAATCCGTTATCAGCAAAGCTTCATAATCCTGGCATACTGAATCAAGTACTATCCCAAACTTTTTCAACCTCAAGAAATCTGAAACTTTTTACGAGTAGAAACCACTGGAAATAGGTTAAAGCCCCAAAATCATATAATTATGCGATGGCTACCACTGCAAGATTACAACATGAATTGTTGGCTAATCTCAAAATTTTGAAAGAAATACCAAAAACTAGTGAAATTAGGGTAGCTTTTGAATTTTGGTACAATATTTCTACTTTCGTCGTTCTAATTGAAACAGCTAATAATGTAGTTTTAGTAAAAAGAAGTTGATAGCCAAAATGTAATGTATTATTTTGCAGAAAACTTTCTGGACACGAGCATAGACAGGATGTTAGTTCCATCAATGATTCCAGCTCACACAAGTTTTAGAATGCTAAGCTGTTAACTATTAGTGATAAAAACATGAACTACATTCCAGAAATTATAAACAGAAACAATATGATTGATGTGTATTAAGGAGTCAGGACCTTCCTGTTGACCGCAAACAAAAAAACAAAACAGAAGAATGAAGGGTTCGAGAAAGCATCATTTCAACAATGCACGTTCTCGTACTGTTATTTGTTGACGTACGCTAAGAGATGTATAAGTACCTTTACAGCTTTCTTTACGTTAGTCTCCATGGTTGCATACGGCTTTCTTTGCGGAATTCTTAATAGATATGACAACTCTTCCAGTGAGGCCTAAAACAACAGATATAATCTGCAAACTGGTCAATATTCAAGTGAGAATCAAAGTCATCAACTGCTAAAGTTACTGCTAAATAACAAACCTGTATGGCCTTCATGTTCGTGTTCGCAGGGATAGCACGTCTTAAAGCAAGCTCCCCAGTTCTTGGGACCTTGGTGTCAGGAGAATAAAGCACAGCCATGGCAGGAGGGATGAAACCAGAGTCTAAACCAAACAACGGCAGGGGAGAAGAGAGTTGGACAAAGACAAGGATCATAGCTACCATGCTCTTGATATTCTTCATTCCATTTGCAAACACAGACGGACAGAAATCAAAATTAACTTTCATTGGGGCGCTGTCGATCCTACATTGTTGAAAGTTCATCTCAGAAGTCGAGAATAAGTCATAGATTTAATGAACTACATCAAACAATCAAACCAAACACAACAAAGACTATACAACGTTTTATGTTCCATTCCAATCTCGATCAGATAGGGGACATCAATAACTTTCACAAATCATACAGCTAACTGAATCCTGAACAGAATTCACATAAAAATCTAAGTATGACAAGATTCAAACGAAATAACAATCACGGCAACACCGTAAATCCTATATAGCCACAAAGATAAATTCAAAAACCGAAATTCACCAATGTAAAACTAATATATAATGAGATTTCAAAACAACCTCTACAAACCTCTGGTTGTTGCTATTCCCAGATTTGCAGTCGACTTTAAGCTGAAGTCGTCTTTCATTGAAAACTGAGTTTACTTCTCCGGAACGAAACGCGAAGTTTGTGGAGAAGAAACTGCGTTGGAGAGTCGAACGGGAGAATGAGGTGAAGGAGAGGTGTTTTTGGGAGAGAGTGGCGGAAGAGGATAACGAGAACGCCATAGATGGACCTCAGTAAAGTGCAGAGAGAGAGAAAGGTGGGGGTTTTGGCGCCTTCTCATCCATGGAGAGCAGATATGGCTGATTCTTATTGGTTGTTATTGTTTGGTATGTGGACGTTTGTAGTTTAGTGTTTCGGTGCCTAAAGTGCGTGGCGCTTTCTTACCAATTTTCATTTTTTATAAGAAAAAAACGGGAAGCTTTTCAAAGAAATAAAAAGTTTTAGGTCCCGCCGAGAATTGAACTCGGGTTACTAGATTCAGAGTCTAATGTCCTAACCGCTAGACCACGGGACCTCTTGTTGTTACACTGGAAATTTTTAATTTGTAATACGAACAAACGGTGTGTTTTATGTTAGTATTTTAATTTTAATAATTTCTAATTCGTTAAACATGTATTTTAACAAACTACACGACATTAAATTAAAAATTCTCATAATTTAAGTTTATTATAAAAAATCTCATAATTTAAGTTTATTATTAAGTTTTTATAATTGTTTTTTATTTAGATTAAGTGTTTTTGAGTTTTTTTTATTGCAAATTATATTTGTTCTTGTTTAGTTATTAAAATTAGTAGTAAATTAGGTATAATTTTTAATTAAACGTATGTTATGAGTTCAAAAATTAGCAATATTATTTTTGTGTGAAATTGTAGTTTCACTATTATTGTTTTTGAGTTAGGGTATGAACATTTATGATTTTGGGTTTTGTTGGTTTGCAGGGAATGAGTGGACACTCGTGTGAAGTGTCGACTCATTGAGTCGACAACAAATGACATAGTTTTGTTTTATTTTTTGATTTTTTGATTTTTTTTCATCCATGATTATTGTATTAGTTTATTTATTTACGATATGTATTTGATTGTATTAGGATGCTTACGCGAAAAGTTTTGATAATAACCCATAGAACATCATCTTCGAGAGGATGAGTCGCAATCATTGGGAGGGTTAGAGTCAAACGCTTTCGTTCGAAAGATTTTTTTTGTATACTTTAGACCTTATTCAGGACGAGGAAATACTTGAGGTTATGAAGATGAGACACACGGAAATAACATGCATGCTTGGTATATAAGACGATATTCACTTAATATAAGCATTAATTTTCATGGATAGCGCTTAACGAAAGAAGTTAAGAATTTTGGGGATATTATAGAGTTTATGTGACTATCTAAATAGTGATATATTACGTATTCTATGACTAGTTAAGTTTTTAGAGTTTTTGTTTTGGATTTTATGTTTTTGGATACTATGCTTTCTTATGTTATGTTTTGTATAGTATATATTTTATGTAATACGGGGTATTTTTTCGTACATATATCTGAATAGATTTTTTTTAATTATGTTTTATGTTTATCTAAACACTAACAAACAAAATACTCAATAAATACGATACGATATGCTACATAATTTACAGTTTTATTCGACCGCCAAAATTAGGCCTTTTGTAAAGCTTAAATACCCACGCTCTTAAAAAACCAATAAAAATATATAAAATCGTATAAAATTGAAGATAATTTATTTATATTATCTTAGTTTTTTCTCTCTCTTGATACTATATCTCTTAATACTCTCTCTTTCGAATAGACAAACAATCATTGTACTATCAAACTTTCTCACTTCTACTCCCAAATTTTCTCTCGTGTTTTGTTCACCCTTGTCATTAAGGTTAGCTATCCCGATTCTACTCAGAGTTTAGTTTTTTGGTGATGTATGTCAAATTTGAACACCCTATTACATTTAACGTGAGTTTACTCAGAATCGTCTATAATGTATGTCAAACTTTCAAGCTTTGGTGCATGAAATTTGCTAATTTTGTATTATTAGTTCTTATATTTAAGTTTTCCAATCAAATATTGGTTAACATCTCAAAAATTTGATGTTTGCCATATTAATATTGATTAATATTTAATAAATGTAATGTTTCAAAAAAATTAAACATTATATTTTACAATATGTTGTTTAATGTTTTCTAAGTTTTGCAATTTTACATTTTATAAACAACGTAACAACTATTTTTTACAATTTTTTATAACTTGATTCGCAACTTTAACTGTTAAATTTTTTTAGCAATTTTGTAATAATCTATATTTTCTTGTGCGTGAACCATGTCTAAATGTGAAACTTTTTTTGTCCAGATTTGTTTTATTTGGACAAAGTAATCAATTTTAAAGAAATGCATGTAGTGCATATCGAGATTACAAATAGCACACCCTTCAATCATAGTTTTATTTGAGAGCATGATAATATGCCATAAAATACTATGATTTAATAGTCCATGTGATTAAAGCATACGACATTGACCGAGTAACATTTAACTTTGGTAAAACTTATGTCAAGCTCACAAACAACGATACTAAAGTAATTTTGGTTATCAAATATGCTACAAAATATTTGTTATTTACCAAAACACTTTTTGAAATCATAACAACAGAAGGGGGGATAAAATTCAAGAATAATTTTCACATACATCCGAAAATGATGCAAAAAAAGAAGGAAATAAATGCTCCCTTCAAATAAAATACAAAGATTAAAGGTAAAAAATTCAACTAAATGCTTTTGCATTCACAAGTTTTAGTATGTTTTTTCTTTCAAAATTGTGTAGACTTATGTTTTGCAACGTACTATGTATTTATGTGTCATAATTGCATGCACCTCTATGGTTTTATTTCACGAGTTTCCTTATTCTTTGTTTCACCACGTATAGTTTACAACTTATTATTTGTTTATGATTTATAATTTCATGCACACTTATATTTTGCGAGTTTTTGTATGCTTATGTTTTGAAATACTATTGGTTAATAACTCGCTGTTTTTTATTATAAAATCATTTTTTACAACTGTTACTTATTCTTTATAATATTTAGATGCATCCATTTTGTTTAGAACACAAAATAATAACATAACCTAGTTAAACTATACTTGATGTTTGTGTGGATAATCTATAGTTGGGGGATATTTTGGGAAGTTTGTGAGTTGAGTATTAACTTATGAGAAGTGAGTGGTGAGATAAGAGACGTGTATGCTTGTATTTAATGTTTTGAAAAAATTTGAACCTATTAAATGAAATTGGTTATGATATTTATACTGATTTTGTGACCCATGGGCCTTTCGGGCCAGACCTTGGATTTGGGTCAATCTTTAAAGCCGAAACCCTAAATGGTATTATCACACAACTGAGTCATGATTGACTTTCTCGGATTGTTTACAATTTGGTTGGTGTAAAATATGTCCGAACTACCCTTCCGAATTAGGCAATAGTGCCCTTTCAAAAATATCTGAACCTATCAGTAGCCCCTTTAGGTCTTTCAAAAATATTTTAGAATAGCTAACTTATCCATGAAAAGATCTGGATCGTATTCGAAGTGTATTTTTAAAGGGTTGGCCATAAAGGAAAGGAACCATGGTCGGATCTGAAATGTTTCATTTTCAATGATGAAAAGCCAACGGTCAGAATTTTAAGATCTAACACGTGTCACACTTTGATTTGACCTCTTAGTCGTTTTTCTTCCTTGGTACTTCCACCTATCTTTCAAAAATTAATTAGAGTAAGCTTAATATCCCCTAATCATTATTTGAATCATTTCATCTCCCCTAAGAGAAACACTCAAGTGGCTTTCACCTTTATATAAACCTATTTTACTATTTATTTTCTATAATCAGAACCATTTTCTAGAGAAAGAAAGCTTGAATTTGCGATGTTACTCTCTATCGAGGAAGTTATATGTTCACAGCTCGAACTGCTTTAATAAAGGGGGTTGGTTAAATCTATCATATTTGGAAAAAGCAAGAAAAGAGGCAATAAAGGAGGTGAGGATCGCAGCCGGACTCCCTGCTTCTCCTGATAGAGTAGTTGGCCAAGTGGTACCAAAACCGGATAAGAGCACATCATCATCCAGAATATTGGTAACTCAAAAACCTCCTTTTATCCCGACATAATCTACAATAGAATCTGAACCTTCAGTTCAAGTATCCTTAGATTCTTCTCATAAGGGTAAATCAGTTTCTAGTATTAGGAAACCCTCATCATTCCTAGCGATGGGATCAGATACCGAAGATGTCACACCCCAGAGAGTCACTCGACTCTCCAGATCCAAGGGAACTCGTTCTTCTTCAAAGAATATTAGTTTAGAAACATTAAACCCTACTGCCCAAACCCTTGTGAATCCAGACACCATGCCTCTTCATAATGAGGCTATCTAAATTGAAAAAGAAGCTACAAATGCTAAATCAAGCAAACAACGGTCGACTATAATGGAAGAAATTATGGAAGACAATGGGGAAGATACCCCATTGGAGACATCCGGACAGGCTGAAAATACTATACCAGATAGGATCACAAGGGAAAAAGTGGGACTGTCAAATACTGAATCACTTCCAGAGTGCTTGGAAGGGAAAGTTATGCCTAATTTTCACAAGGTCAATGCGAAACATTTGTTGTCCCTTCAAAAGATTACCTATGTGTAAAAAAAAGTGATGACCAAAGAGATGGGAAATATTAGCCCCCGTATTTATACTTATATCTTACGTTTCCTATCTTTACAAGTAGGTCCCTAAAGGTTTTTACATTATCAATTGAGCCCCTTAACAATCTTGGCATTTTATGTCCAACATTGATAAAAATATGAAATGTCGGAGGCTTAAATATAATACAATTAAGGTTTTATATGATGAATTGTATAGTTGAAAGAGGGTATTTGAACTATTTATAAATATAAGGAGTTAAAGTGCAATTTATCCATTTGTAGAACTGATTCAGTTAAACGACATTAAATGACAAATATGTTCAAAGAGAACAACGCATTCATTCAGGAAGGCTAAAATCTGAGGTATGAAAAATTAAAGAGAAATGCGACCTGAAAAATCAATCTGATTGATCATATACAGCTCATCAGATTCAAAGTGATTGGAAGAAAACACATTTTGAGTCTGATAAAGAACATCGTACTTCACAAAAATAAAAGAAAGATAAACACATGTATATTACATCTAGTGATGATGAATTTGATAACTTGGAATATGAGGAAGGTTCATCTAAGAAAAGAGGTATCAAGGATCTTTGAAAGGAGAAAAGGGCCTATCTCGAAATTCGCGTAAGGAATATAAACCAAAAAGAGACAATATACCTCATTGTTTGAGGGAAACTGAATGATATGAAGGGAATACATCTAACCAATACACATGTTTAGCTGATCGGAATTTGTATCCTGTTATGGGTATAGGAGGAGATGACCAGTACATACAAGGAGCTTGGTAGTCTAACCTTCTCCTTCTTTTTCCGAACTGCATTGGTCTCGTTAGTTTGGCCAGATGTCTCCAATGGATTATCATCTCCACTTTTTCCATATTTTCCTCCATTATGTGTGGCTGTTGATCAACAAGTTTAGATCTAGTATCTTATTTTTCAACATGAAGAGGCTCAATGAGTGAAATTGATGTATCCAGATTCGAAGTATGCAGCAGAAGAAGCTCTGCCATTGTAGGACCTTCATTAGGTTTCTCTGTCTCTTTTGCAAATGAAATTATGTTTTTGGCTTTAGAACGCCTCATGATTCTTCGAGGTGTGTTTTCTCCTATATCTAACCCCATAGCTATTGGTGAGTTTGATTACTTGAATAACTTTAGCAAACGAGAGAAGTAAAGTTTTAGAGAGAGAAATAGATTCTAGAGAGATAAAATCATAGTGCTCCAAAGTTCTAACTCAAAAAAGAAAACCCCTTTATTAGATCAGCCTTGGCTTTTATATAGAGGCATAAGGACTTAGTGTGTAACTGAAAACGGTTACATAAATGGACTTATTACATGCTAGTCCCTAACTAAAATACATAGTTCTCAATTCCTCCTCTAACTTTATAATCTGCTAAGGTTTTATTATTTACAATTTTAGTCTTCAAAATTCCACTTCCATATCCGTATCCCCTTAGTTCTCATGTCTGGTAAATGAGTGAGAACTAATTAACTTCGAATTTAAGCAGAAGCGTAGATAATTTCCTCTTCCATAATCCGAAGTATGTTGATCATTCTGTTATATCATTATCTGTTCCAAGTACATCGAAATATGTCAACATATAACTATCCTTTTATATCACAATTCGAAGCAAAAGCTAATAATCTTACGTGTCGAACCTACTTCTCAACAAATCATTACCCTCTAGGTACTAGGTCTACAACTAGGCCATTAGAGTAACAAGTGTTGAACCCTTATCTACGTAACCGCTTCAACTTCTTTCCAATCAGCATGCACCTTTTCCACTTCTCAACACCTCTTTTATCCTCTTATAAATTACATTGTGACTCATTGTTTGATCCACAAATAAAATTCATTAAGATAAAAAGAGAAAAAATCTCTAAAGTTCTTTGTTACCTTCACTAGTTTCTTCAAACTACTGGTTGCCTTCACCGGAAAACTCATTTTTTCCGATCACTCTTCAACCAGTTTATGAGAAAACATCCAAAACCCAAAAGATCCAAGGCTAGAATTCCCAAAGAATCTAAACCCCAAAAACCAGAAAACAACTTCTTCAGAGCTTACGATTATTTATGCATCAGTAAAAGAGCAGAAGAATATTGAGATGTTGTGTTAATAAGCAATACTCCCTTTGGAACATCCACAAAGACCATCTATTACGGTAATTTAGATCATTCTAAAGTTCGTGCTTTTTCACCTTCGCCTCTTATCAAAGGAATCCAGTCTTCAAAAACTCGAACGCTAAAGGACCTCGAAACTCGTCTTCTCTTGCCATATTGTCCTCTCGAATTAGTTGTGAAATAAGTAAATCTTCCTCAAAACAATCCGAAGAAACCCTTTCCCCAACCAACCTTTCAAAAAATTCCCCCACGAGCTCCTAGAAAAAAGACCTTCATAACTATGGGAGACGATGCTGATATTACGTCAAAACCATCAACCAATTCTCCTCTCGGAGGGAAATTATTGAGACAGCTGCATTATCTCAACAAAATCCGTCAGATAATCCTCATTAACTGAGAGATGAAACATCAGAAAAAGTTGATTACAATGCTACTCAGTCAAATAATGAGGCTGGTACAGAGGAAGAGGCTCCGAAAGTATAAGAGAATGATACTCAAGAAAAATTCGTAAATCAACAGTAAAGAAATCTCTTATTACCATATCCGAGGAGGAAATGGCTCTAATTGGTAAGAATTTGAGGTCTCTTGATGTAAATTATGTTATAGCTCTAAAAAACGTTTCATACATATACTACGAAGAGAGCAAACAAACGATTCGAAGAAGCAGTGGGGAATAGGAGACAACATTACACTTCGCTTTCCCAAAAAAGAAGAAACCCCATGATAGTTTATTACTTCAAACTTTTGGATATGTGTCCATCCCAAGTGACACCAAATCAATGGTTCACGCTTCTTTCTGAAATTATATTATCCTGTTTGTCCAAAATTCTGATCAACATCAAAGATTTTATATCTTTAACCAAATTGTCCAAGGGACTAGTGCTTCCGTTTTACTATCTTACATTGGATGATGACCTAAAAATCATTGACTATCTCCTGAAAGCATTCAAATTTTGAGAGAAAAATTCATCTTCATTTCAGAAGCATGGGAAAATGACAAAGAAATATCCAAAGTCAACCCATCAAGATTGAACCTCGTTTGGAGGAGTAGTCGTAAGTCTCTTAATATTATTATTCTAAAAAATTTCAACTGTTGTTACCCTTATTCATTATCAACTTATATATTATGAATAGAAATTCCGAGGCGTTATGCCATTCGTCGAGAAAAAGCCAAAAAACCCTCCATTAAGCTTGCTGATCAGGCTGAAAAGGAATGGAATAACGCTTTTCATACAACTTTCGAACCCATCAACTTTCTAAACAGTCACTTGTTCCCGATCACACCTGGAGCCTTTCTTTCTAAAAATTTGATGGAGCAACCCAATCCTCGACAAGGTGTAAAAATATTGGTCCATCTCGACTGCAAAGTGTTCTTACCCATTCACAACAGATCAGACAACCACCTTCATCAAAAGAAAAAAGGAAAAAAAGAATAAAAAAACAGCTAGTACATCTGGTGCTAGCCCTTCAACAGATCTGAAGCTGAAAGGTTCAAAACAAAAAACAAAAGAAAACACACTTTCCACCATCGAAGAAGGAATTGAAAAGGGTCATTCTCCAAAAAAGAAGAAAATTGTTGAGCCTTCAAAAAAGAAGAGTACCACTAGAGCCAGCCCCCAGAAGAAAGCAAAAAAGAAAGTAAATGAGGCTATCGAAGAAATACTCTCCGATGACAATAAAGTTGTAGCTGCCGATAATCAACAAAGTTATCGAAAGGAAAATGAGGATAATGTTGAGGATGCCACCATCCAGCAAAACGAAGTTCTCGCTATGGAAGATAACCAATGTAATGATCACTTCGACCCTGGCAGTTTCATTAACTTTGATGAATCACAAGAGCTTGTTGGAGAAGAAGATCCTGTCATTCAAGAGATTTAAACTCATCTCCGTAACTTTGGTAGGAGATCTGCACATGCTTCCTCCGAAGACGTATCTCCTGAAGTTACTATTCCTATAATTCTTTAGACCTTATTCCTCGGCCTAGCCTAGTGGTCTTTCCTCCCGAGAAGCTTTCTGAAGAAGTCATAGCTTCTCGTCAACCTTTTTCCGATCTTAATATTACAACGAAAATACTTACTCAAGAAATCAAGGCCTCTCAAAGTCACTTGAAACATATGGCTAAAGAGATGGTTCACTATAATGGTGTTGCTGAGAAAAAGATGAAAGAAATCTTTGGTGACCATATAAAAGATCAGTTTCATGGATTCTAGATGGCAAAGTCTGAATGTCTCTGAGGACTTCTTCATATCAAAAAGTATCTTTGAGAATTGCATCTAATTGAGAAAAAAAATCTCAACACCTCGCACCAAGAAGAAATTGACAAACTCAAGACCAAACATTGTGAAGTGTTAGCTGCTGAAAAGAAGAAACTTGATGACCTTCAAGATTCTCTCAGCAATAGCAAAACAGAAAAGGAAAACTTAACTTAACCTATGAGATGACTACTTTCAAGAATCACTTCGACAAATAAAAACAACTTGATGTCACTGTTGCTGAAGATGAGTGTACCAAAGATATGTTAGCAGCTATCAGTAATGGCAAAGAGGAGAGAGCCATCACACTCCTTCGAGAAATTCGCGCCACGTATCCTAAGATAAATTTTACCATCTTTTGGAATGAAATTATCGTTGAGCGGCGCCCCAACGAGGCTTTCGACCATATTCCTATTTCATCGTCCGAAGAAGAGTCATCCGAAGAGACCTCTGAAAACGAATAAGTTTACTATCTTTTGGGTTTTTAATATCTTTTTGTACTTGTAATATCACTATTATCATTCTTGTGCCCATCGAATTATCTTAAATGACAAAGGTCTTTGTTTATGATTTATCTCTCATTTTAAATTAAGTTCACGTTGAATTGTTAATTACATTAGTTAACCAATATAAAAACATAATATAATACTTTGAACAACCATAACGATGTGTAATACTTCAAAATTGACAGTTCATTTATCAGAACGTATCATTTCAAGTATCATGGAGTGTTTAATGAACGTAACACTTTGAACATCATAAAACGTTTAATGAACATAACACTTCGAACATCATAGAGCGTTTAATGAACGTAACGCTTCGAACATCATAAAGAGTTTAATGAACGTAACGCTTTGAACATGGTTGCTTCTTCGAAAAGTGTAGATAACACTTCAAAACATTCTACTCTTGGTTAACCTCAAAGATGATCAGTCTTTGACCATTTACCAAAATAGTTTAAATAAACGATTGCAAACAACCATTGGCCAAAAAATGCATTTTATTGACAATTTTGAATATGTACATAACGCATCGTTAAAACCTCACTAGGCCAGCAAGGTAGGAAAAAATACACTAATTAATCAGAGAAAACAATTTCAAATATACAACACAGTTATTCCCAGTACAACTTCAGATGTTGTATATTCCACGGGTGTTGAAGCATCCTCCCCTGATTATCACATAGGCGATAAGAACATGACTTTATCCTTTCAACGACCATATAAGGTCCTTCATAATTTGGGGCCATTTTTCCGAGGCTCTTCTCCTTGGTATGTAAGAATACATTTCTTAACACTTTATCACCTACTTTAAACTTCCTCCTTTTTACCCTTGAATTGTACCTATTCCTCATAAGAGTTTGATAATAGATTACATTTAAATGAGCTCGAACTTTTTTCTCATCAATTAAATCCAAACTTGCTCTTTTAGTTTCGTCATTAGACCCTTCAAAACATTGAGTTATTCTAAAAAATGACAACGTAGATTCCATAGGGCTAACAACATCCATTCCATATGCTAAAGTAAAAGGAGTTTCTTTAGTAGGTTCCCTAGGAGATGTTAAATAAGCCCAAAACACCTCGTGCAAATAATTAAACCATTTTCCTGACGCTCCTGTTAGATTCTTCTTCAACCCTTCCAAAATAGATTTGTTTGTCACCTCCACTTGACCATTTACTTGAGGATGAAAATATGTTGAAAAATACTGCCTAATTCCCTTTGAAGCACAAAATAAAGCCATTTTCTTATTATTAAATTGAGGACCATTGTCTGTGGTAATCTTTTGAGGCACTCCAAAACGACAACAAATATTGTTTATGATGAATATAATCACATGCTTTGCCTTTGTTCCAGAAAATGGCTCTGCTTTAGCCCACTTTGTAAAATAGTCTACTGCAAAAATTATCATTTGTCTCCCTCCAAAAGCCATTGGCAGAAGTCCCACTAAATTTATTCCCCATCTATCAAACAAAATGGCTTCGGTAATAGACATAAGTGGAACTGCTGGATTATGAATAGAATTAGAAAATATTTGACAAGTATCACAACTTCAAATCAAATTCTTGGCATTGTTTATGATTGAAGACCAATAAAACCCTGCAAGCAAAACTCGACGAGTTAATCCCTTAAAGCCACCATGCGCTGATCCTTCTCCATTATGAAACTCTAATTAAAATTCCCGTGATTCATGTTTATTTAAACATCGTGGTAAGAGCCTACCCAATGTTTTTTTATACAAAACTCCATCCAAAACTATGTATCCAAAACTTTTTCCTCGCAATATTTTGGATAATTTTGCATCTTCAGGCAACTCTCCTCGAATCAAAAAAATATATTAGTTCTCCAGTCGCTTTTGACTATATATGGGGTGACAAATAGATCCTTAATAGATTCAAACTCATCTGATTAAGTCAAAATCAAGGGACTTTTTTGCATCAAAA
Source organism: Limnanthes douglasii subsp. nivea (assembly GCA_036936605.1). NCBI lineage: Eukaryota > Viridiplantae > Streptophyta > Magnoliopsida > Brassicales > Limnanthaceae > Limnanthes > Limnanthes douglasii. The sequence continues at coordinate 85,735,943 of JAUPFV010000001.1, forward strand.
TCCACGGATATTCTTCCTTATAAGAAACATTTGCTAATGAGTCAGCCACTGTGTTACTTCCTCAACTTATATGTTCCACAACAACACTATCAAATAAGAGCATCAAATTTCAAAACTCTCGAAGATACAAAATTAAGCGATCCTTTTTTGCTTCGGAAATTCTGGATACCTGGTTTTCTACTAATTGAGAATATGTCTCTAATCCTACTAAAATTGCTCCACATATCTTCGCAAGTCTCAAACCAGCTAAAACAGCTTCGTATTCAGCTTTGTTATTTGAGTCATTAAAACCAAATTTGATAGACTAAAACATTGTTTCTCCAGATGGTACAATTAATTAAACTCCAGCACTATATCCCAAAACACTAGAACCGCCATCAGTTCGGATAACCCACGCCGAATTTATTGGTAAAACATTTTTGCTATCCTCTTTTTCTGACCTGCTTGAATGGAATTCAACGAGGAAATCCGCCAGAGCTTGCGCTTTAATTGCAGTTCGAGGTGTAAATATCATATCAAAATCTCGCAATTTCATTGACCACTTAGTCATTCTTCCTGAAATATCCGGACGTTGCAAATATTTTTCAATGGAATGAGGTTTGAATGTTGATGGTATGAGCTTGAAAATAAGGGCCCATATTTCTAATAGCCACCACCAATGCCAATGCCAATTTCTCAAGTTTCAAATATCTCTTTTCTCCTCCCACCAAACTTTTGCTGACATAGTACATCGGTTTTAGAATTCTTAAATCTTCACTTATCAATACTTCACTTACTGCAAAATACGATATTGCAATATACAAAAAGACTTTTTCTCCATTTCGATGCTTAGATAATATTTCTGGTGATGATAATAAATCATCGATGCTTGCAAATGTTGCTTCACAATCCGAATTTCACTCAAATTTCTTCGGCTCTTGCAATACTTGAAAGAAAGGAAAACATTTATCAGAAAATCTAGAAATAAATCTGTTAAGTGCTACTAACCTCCCTGCCAACATTTGTACTTCCTTGATGGCGAGGCGATTTCATAGATATTACAACTTTTAACTGTTATGGGTTAGCTTCTATCCCTTTTTCACTGATAAAATATCCCAGGAATTTCCCTGATCGAAATCTAAAAGTAAATTTCTCCAGATTCAATTTTAGCCTCATTGCCCTTAAATTAAAAAAATGTCTCCTCTAAATCTTCCAAGTGTGCATCATATACTAAGCTTTTTATCACCATGTCATCAATGTATACCTCCATGTTTCTTCCAATATGGGTAGCAAATGATTTATTCATTAACCTTTGGTAGGTAGCCCCAATGTTTTTTCAATCCAAAAGGCATAACCTCATAACATTGCAAGCCCTTGTCAGTGAGGAAATTTTTACATTCTTGATCCTTCAGTTGCATTCAGATCTGATTATATCTTGCAAAAGCATCCATAAAAGTTAATATTTTGTTTCCCTAAGTGGAATCAATCAGATGGTCTATTCGATAAACATGAAATGGGTATTTAGGACATGCTCGATTTATGTCCGTAAAATCAACACACATTCTCCATTTCTCGTTTTTATTTTTTACCACTATCGGATTTGCCGTCCATAGAGGATATTCTGATTCGCTTATATGTTTGACCCTGGATAAATGATCCACTTCGGATGAAAAATGCCCGCCTTTTTTGAATTACAGGTTTCACATTCGGATCAACAGTTACACTATAACAAATTACTTCGATCGGTACTTTTACCACGTCCTCTGTTTTCCAAGAGAAAACATCCAGATTAAAAGACAAATATTTAATAGTTGTTGACGTAGAACTGGGTTCAGTAAGGTTCATATTTGAAGTACTATTCCCTCATAAAAATTATACTATTCTATGTCTTCACTTACTGTTAATGACCCTCGGGTTTCCCTCGTATCGTTAACCCTTTCATCAAACTCCGAGGTTAACCTCTCTGGCTGTTATTCGCTCATCATGTCACCACTGTTGGATCCTCGAATCTGAAGTGCAGTTGCGTAACATTCCTTTGAAAACTTTTGGTCGTTTCGAACGGCCCCTACACGGTCTCCGACAACATATTTGAAACACTGATGGACTGTTGATACAACGCCATACATCCTTGACAACCGGGACCTTCCAAAAATGGTATTATAACTTGTAGGACAGTCTACCACCATAAAACGTACTTGAACCTTCTTCTTGAAAGGTCCATTTCACAAACTTACTTCCCCCTCGAATTCTTCTATTACACACGCAGTTACCCCAATAAAACCAATGTTTCTGCGTTCTGAATGAGAAATTTGAGGAGGATTGCGCATCCTATCATACGTTGCTTTAAAAATGACGTTTGCAGAACTTCTAGTATCTATCAGCACACGTCGAATCTCGACGCCACCAACTTCAGCCCCGATGACCATCGCATCCTCATGTGGCCCTGCAGTGCCTCGTAAATCATCCTCATCGAAAATGATAAAGGAAACGCCTCTCTTGTTATACAAATGAGTAGACATTTTCCCCTCTAATTGAGTTTCCAAACTTACAATATGTCTTTTTCTCGAGCAATCTGTATTAGGAGTCATCAAATCGCCCCTAAAATGGCCAATTAAAAAAAATACTCACACAGACTACTCACACCTGTTCGGATCCTTATCCAAATACTCTGAGGCAGCATCAAGTTCATCAAGCTTCGAATCCAAAATCATCAAATTTCTAGCTTCATTTAGATTGGTTGGCTATGAAGCCGATGCTAAAGGATTTTTCGATGCGTTGCTATGTGCCTTCACATAAGTCAGTAGCTTTCTGTTTTCAATTAAAATTTGAACTTTCTTTTTCAGAGTGATACAATCATTAGTATTATGACCAATATCATTGTGATATCTGCAGAACTTGTTATTTCACTCATCCCTTGGCCTGTTGATTGGAGCGGGCTTCCTGAAATTTGCATATCCTATATTTTTATCAAAAATTGTAGCTACACTTTCAGTCAAACCTGCATAATATTCAGGCCTTATCCATTGATTTACCCTCGGCATGTTAAATTTTTATGATGAAGCTTGATTCGAATATCCTCCCATTTGAGGTGGTAGATTGTTGTTATTCTTCGGACGGGCTTGCTGAAAAGAATTTGAAGACTGACCCTGATTATGTAGAACTTGACCAGAATTCTTTTGAACAATAACAGCTACACCTCGAACCCTGGTCAATTCCTCAACCTTATTTTGGTCCTCTACCTGACCTATCGAAGACCCAAAAGTTAAAGCATTTATTTTGGTCGTCTCATTAGCCAAATCACCTCGCAACAGTTTCTGGAGAAAAACAGCTATCTCCACTGACTCTTCACAATAATCCAAACTTGATTTTGTCAAAACAAAGTGCTTAGTGTAATCCTTCAACTTTTCTCCAAATGCTTGCTTGCATAAGATAATTGTTTCCTTATTTTCTATCATCTCCTTACTCCCAACAAACTAACTTCAAAAGGTAGTATAAAAATCTCTTAAGTTTGAAATAGATCCCCTCAGAATTTGGTTATACCATTTCAAAGATGTTCCCTTAAAAGTCTGCGAGAAGGCCCGACATACCAGCCTATCGTCGTCCTAAAAATTCATCATATAATTTTTGAACTGTTCGATGTGATCGTCTGGATCCTGCATCCCATCCAACTTTTCAACTTTTGAGATGTCAAAACGCTTCAGAAGTGTAATAGATCTAATTTACTTGTCAATGGAGAATTTTTCCAATCAACATCTTGAACATACTGATCTTCAGTTCCCATTACCGCATACAAATTCCGATCAGCCCCATCATACTGATTCGACGTGTTTCCTTCACACCCCTTCAAACATTGAGGTAAACTATCTTTCCTGGTTTTATGTTCTTTCTTATACTTTTGAGGTTAATTACTCTCTTCTTTCGAAGAACCCCCGTACCTTTTAAGACCAGATCCAAAGCTCTCAACCTCCTCGTCACTAGATGTGACATACTTTTGTTTATTTTTCTTTTCTTTTTGAGAAGAATGACACTCTTTTAAAGCTTCAAAGGGCACATTCTTCTGCTCACTCCTGATTTGACGATCAATGCAAGATCGATCATATTGATTTCCGACTTCATTTTGTTCATTCATTTGTCTCACCTTGGATTTCATCCTTTCTGACTGAATCTCATGCTCTTTCTGATCGTATTTTTCGTTTAAAGCATTTATCTTATCCAAGAGCTAATTCATTTGTAATTCTATCTCACATTGAGTCTGGTGGATCAGAGTTGGACCCTTTTGTCTATCATCTGTCCTCTGCAAATATTTCTAAGCGTTTCGACAACTGATCGAACCAATGGGTCATTGTCAGGATTCATTGCAAAGTTTTAAGATTACTTTTCAAGATCGATTAAAGTTCGAACTAATCAAAATAGACACCAATTGTTAATCAATCCCCAACGGATTCGCCAATTTGGTGAGTTTGATTACTTGAATCACTTTAGCGAACGAGATAACTAAAGTTTTAGAGAGATAAATAAATCATAGAGAGAGAAAATCAGAGTTCTCAAATGTTCTAACTCAAAAATCTAACCCTTTTATTAGATCAGCCTTGGCTTTTATATAGAGGCTCAAGGACTTAGTGTATAACTGAAAACAGTTACATAAATGGATTTATTACATGTTAGTCTCTAACTAAAATACATAGTTCTCAATTCCTCTTCTAACTTTATCATCTGCTATATAAGGTTTTATTATGTACATTTTAGTCCTCAAAATTCCACTTCCTTATGAGCTATAAAAGAACAAGGAGGTTTACAATTGCTAACTGCTTTAGATTTAATAGAAGGTGTCTCGCTCGACTGAGTGTGTGGGTCTGAGATTGTAAAAGGTTTAGCAAAAGCGTTTGTTCTGGGAATAATTGATGGTCTGTGAGATAATGAACTCCTATATGATTATGGAATCTGTTTCATAATCAGCCCACTAGGTGAAATAGGTAGTCCATCGGTGATTTTTAGCTTTCTTTTTCTCTTCTTCTAACTCGGATAGATTAAGCCAGCCTCCTTTAATGAAGGTAGTTCTCGCCGTGAACATACAAAATTTAAAGAAAAATAGAAGAACTGGGAAAAGTTAAGAGATTATGGTGTTTCTCTATATAGAATCAAAGTTTGAATTTTTTTCTCACACTAGAAAGAGAAACAGCGAAAAATCCCACTTGTATGGTTTTAAAAGTACTTGAGTATTTTACCTAGGGGAGATGAACCATCTAGACATAACTAAGGACTAGTAAATATAGTTCTTTTAATGTTTGGAGACAAGTACCTAGAAAAAAACGGCCAATAGGTCGAGTTATCACTTGACACGTGTAAAGGATAATTGATTATAAAGTTGCAACCTTTGAAGTTGTTCGTTGATCCTTCAGATTTACCTTAGACATTACCTATCATGATTAGCTCTCTCCAATATTTTTTGAAAGAGCTAAAGGGTCTATATGATCGGATCGGATATCGTTGGAAGAGTATTATTGTAATTCTAATTTTATCCGAATGGGCAGTTCAGACCGTATAGGTAAAATTTGATGAATAAAGAAACCTAAGTGGACCATCTGTATGCCTAGCATATTATTTCTTGGGCTTCGGGGCTCATATAATTGACCCAAATACAAGATTTGATCAGTATGGCCCATGGGACCTAGAAAATAGTATAAATACCTCAACCAACGACATTAAACGGGTTGGACTTTTTCTAAAATATTAAGTACAAGCACTTATTTTATCTTACTACTCTCTAACAAAATCTTAAACACTAAATTACCAGAAGATCTTCCTATATTACCCTCACATCAATTTTAACCCTCATCAACCATGACTCAAGTAATTTTGTTATAGTTAAAAACATGTCTAAAATAACAAATGAAAATGAAATGGATTATAAGGTAATTAATATATATTAACATGCTTTAAAAATATATATAAGTTTATATTTCACAAATATATGCATGTTTATGCTTTAAAATATATACATGTTAATGTTACACAAATATGTACGTTTTTCAAATCTAAGATATGCTTACGTTTATGTACTCTTACCAAAATTTTAGAATAATATTTCTACTATTTATTACCATATAAACTTTCATTTACAAAAAATAAGATGTTGGAGAAGTTATTGATAATGTTTACATATGGAAGGGATATTAAAACTAGATTTTTCATCTTTTCATTATACACAGAAACGAAAAGGAACGGATATAACCATTAGACACTAATGGTGATTGACATTCACAATTAAAAAGTATACCACCTCAACCCTTTGTTTCAAAATTAAAAACGAAAAGACAAATGTTCAAAGACATGTCAAGATATGGTAAGTTTTACCATGTTTTGCACATTTAATTTTGCATGTTTCGTATGTTAGGTTTATCATATGTCTCACAAGTCTCGGTTTACCGCATGTTTTACAAGTATAACTATTGATGTTTTGCAATTATGGTAACACGACATTTTGCAATTCTAAAACTAACACGTTTCACAAGTCTAATTAATTATGTATGTTCATAATTTTGTTATGAGCATGTTTTGAAATTATAGTAATAATATGTTTTATAAGTGTTAAAAAACAAAGAGAGAAGTAGCCGCAGGAAGCGGCTAGGGTTTTTGTGTTTATTAAAAAAATGTTCCTTTTTGTATTGAACTATTTTTTATAATGCAAATCCAAGTAAGGATCTCAATATATAGAGAACTTAGAGGCCTATACAAGGAAATTTAATACACTAAAAATTCTAACAAATATTCTAACACTCCCCCTCAAGTTGTGTAGTGGGATCACCGATACCCAACTTGGATAAAACTGATTCGAATGTTCTTGCGACAACCGCTTTTGTCATGATGTCTGCCAGTTGGTCTTTGGATCTAACAAACGGAAGTTCGACTGTCCCATCTTCAATCTTTTCTTTTATGAAGTGCCTATCAATTTCAACGTGATTTGTTCAATCGCGCTGTATCGGGTTCTCTGAAATCTTAATCACAGCTTTATTATCGCACATTAACTAAGTTTGACACTTCATAGGGGATCCAATTTTTCTCATTATCTTCTTTAGCCAAAGTATCTCGGTAATCCCCTTAACGATTCCTCTAAATTCTGATTCAGCACTTGACAATGATACTACATTCTGTTTCTTACTCCTCCAAGTCACCAAGTTACCTCCAAGAAGACTAAAGTAGCCAGCAGTTGATCGCTTGTCGTTAGGATTCCCTCCCCAATCAGCATCTGTGAATACTTCAACATCAAGGTGTCCATTTTTTTAAAAAATTAAGCCTCTTCCTGGTGTGCCTTTGAGATATCGAATAATCCTCATCACTTCCTCCATATGGTGTTCTTGAGGATGATGCATGAACTGGCTAACTACTCCTACCGCGCATGCAATGTCGGGTCGAGTGTGAGCCAGGTAAATCAATTTTCCCACCAACCTTTGGTATCTTTCTTTACTCGCTCGTCTGGCCCCTTCAATTATCTTTAGTTTGTGATTCACAACCATATGAGTGTCATTTGGTTTGCAATCCACCATGCCAACTTCAGCTAATAAATCCAATATATATTTCCGTTGGGAGATATAAATCCCTCATCTTGACCTAAGAGCCTCGATTCCTAGGAAATACTTCAATCCCCAAGGCCTTTCATTTCGAACTCATTGAAGAGGTTAATCCTAAGAGAGCTAATTTCTTCTTCGTCATTCCCCGTTATAATCATATCGTCGACATATATTATAAGACAAGTGACTAATTCTCCTCTCTTTTTGTAAAACAAGGTATGATCCCCATTACTCTGTTTGTAGCTATACTGCTTCATTGCCATTGTAAATCTCCCAAACCAAGCACGAGGAGACTGTTTGAGCCCATATAATGCCTTTTTCAGTTTACATACCTCATTTTCTTGAAAACCATCAGAGAACCCTGGTAGGGGTTCCATATATACCTCTTCTTCCAAGTCTCAATGTAAGAAAGTATTCTTTACATCAAACTGATGAAGAGGCCAAACTGTATTCGCGACTATTGAAAGTAAAACTCTGATAGTGTCAATCTTTGCAACCGGAGAGAACGTTTTAGAGTAGTCTATACCATATGTTTGTGTATATCCTTTGGCAACCAATCTTGCCTTGTGTCGCTCAATGGTGCCATCAGATTTATATTTTATATTAAACACCCATCTACACCCGACTACTTTCTTCCCTTGTGGTAACACACAATTCTCCCAATACCATTCATTTTAAGAGCTTCTAGTTCGGTATTCATTGCCTCATGCCATTCAGTCATCTTTTTAGCTTTTTGAATTGTTTTAGGGATTTGTTCAGAGAGAATAGTAGCTGAAAACGCCTTTGCAATCTTCGTCATTCCTTTCCTGTCCATTTTTACCGGATATGTAGAAGCACGAAGAACGTGTTCCGGTGAATACCGGTCAGGAGGAACCCCTATATTTTTTCTTGGGGGAAGAACCAGAGTTTGAGTTTCAACCAATGAACTTCCTGAAATGTCATGGTCAGTAGCATTTTGTGAATTATGACATTGTAAATTGTTTACCTCTTGATGGAATTTTTCTTCGGCTGATTCGCCGGTAATATCCATGGCATTTATTTCTTGTTGGACATTGTCTTCGGAAGAATCATTGGTGGTAAGAACTGCCTCGTCAGTCTCCTTTATGTTGGAAGAGGCGTGTTCGGTGGCGCCATCTACCGACTCTGTCGGCACATCCTCAAAGTAACTTTCATATAGCGACCAATCGAGTGATTCACTTACTTTCTCCCCCTGAGCACGAGATTGGTGGTAAAAATAATAATCAGATTCTAAAAAGTCACAGTCCATGGTGACATGGATTCGACGAGTAACCGGATTGTAACACCGATAGCCCATTTGATGGACACTATACCCAACGAATACACACTTTTCAGCATAAGGATTATGTTTGTTTCGACTAGTTTTAGGGATATGAACAAACACCGAACAACCAAAGACACGAGCTGGTAAGGTCATAACAGATGGAATTGTAACTTGGGTGGCAAGCATTTGTAATGGGGTTTTATTTCCTAAACATCAGGATGGTAGACGATTTGCAAGATACGTGGCTGTAGCAAGAGCTTCCGGCCAAAGAGAATGAAGAACTCTAGATTCAATCATAATAGCAAGAGTTTTTTCGAGTAAAGTACAATTTTTTCGTTCTGAAATATCGTTTTGTTGAGGTGTGTTTGGACAAGTGGTTTGATGGATAAGACCATTTGTTTTGAAAAAATTATGCATTGTTTGGTTGACAAACTCTATTCCATTATCAGAATGGAGAATCTGTATATTTTTTTCAAATTGAGTCAAAATTATTTTGTAAAAACAAATAAATATTTCTGGTACTTCCGATTTATGTTTCATGAAGTATATCCAAGTCATTCTTGAGAAATCATCCACAAATAAAACAAAGTATCTGATTTGATTGTTAGTGGAATTTGGTGTTGGACCCCAAACATCAGAATGGATTAGCGAAAAAGCATAATCAACTCTAGTATTACTTTGATTAAATGAGACCCTACGATTTTTTGCAAGAATGCAGGTTTCACATTTCTCATGAATGGAATTATTCAAAAAAAAGACTAGGAAACAAACTTTTAAGATAGCTAAAAGAAGGATGACCAAGTCGTCGGTGCCATATCCAAAGTTGCCTTTCGGTTGTTCCGTGAGCAAGCATGTCATGTCCCTTATGAACTACCTCATCAACATAATAGAGACTTTCTTGTTCAGTACCACGCCCAATGATCTCTTTCGTACGAATGTCCTGTAAAATGCAAAAAAATGGATACATAAGAACCACACAGTTGAGTTGTTTTTTCACTTGACTAATAGATAATAACTTTAAGGATAGTGAAGGAATGTAGAGGCCATTTTTAATTTCCATTTTTTCCGAAAAAATAATTGAACCTCCCCCTTTGACTTCACAAATTTCTCCACTAGCAGTCTCAATATGGGACTTCTTTGGAGATGACATGTCACCAAAGTCTTTAGGATCATAAGACATGGTGTCCATAGCCCCGCAATCAAAGATCCAATTCATTGATTTCTCAAACCCTTTACCTCCAAGTTTTTCATAGGAGTTCGCCGCCATTCCTCCAAAACTAGTGCCACTTCCTTGCTCATTTTTAGTCGGATCTTCACCGCTACTTGTAGACGAAGCCCGTTTGACATTAGATCCGAAACGCTGGTTATTTTTATCCTTATGACCGTCCTCCCACCATTCTGGATAGCCAACCAGCTGGAAACATGTCTCTTTAATGTGTTTCATCCCACGATGAGTGCAATACAACTTGGATTTATCATCTTTCTCTCTGGATCAGAATTTAAACCTCTGTGCAGAATCTTTAGCAACCAAACCCATTCTAATTTAAATCGAGTCACTATCAGAAGAACCTAATTTTAGTATATTAAGCCTGGCCACTTCCCTTCGTATTATAGCATATGCTGTTTCCACGGATGGAAGAGGATCCTTTTTCAGGATATCTCTCTTGATTGGTTCCATCTTGTCATTAATCGCCATTAGCAGTGGGATATTACGAGATATTATTCACCAAGCTGGATTCAAGATTCTGGATAATCCATGTGAAAACACATTGATCATCTTGTTCCCACCTTGTATATATGTTGTCAGTTTTGGATGGAGGTGTCGGCTCCCCTGTAATGTGAGAACCTCTCCCCATTCCCTCAATTGCTTTCTTCATCAGGTTTGCCCATATGGCATAGTTGTCACCACCGAGTTTAATCCCTAGCGATAAATTCTCGGGGTTAGTTGTTTGTTATTGTGTTCCAAGACTATTTCTCAGAATGGCAGCAATCTACATTGTTAATTCATCAGGGATTTGACTGACCATGACTTCATTGCCAGCCATCTTTGTTGAGGATGTTCAGAATTCCCAGAATCACACGTGCTCTGATACCATGTTAAAAAACAAAGAGAGAAGTAGCCGCAGGAAGCGGCTAGGGTTTTTGTATTTATGAGAAAATGTTATTTTTGTATTGAACTGTTTTTTATAATGCAAACCCAAGTAAGGCTCTCAATATATAGAGAACTTAGAGGCATATACAAGGAAATTTAATACACTGAATATTCTAACAAATATTCTAAGAATAAGTTTTGGTTAATTTCATATTTTATAATTCTAGTGACAACATGTTTTGCAAATCTTTGTTAACTGCGTGTTTCACAACTCTATCGATGATATATTTCATAATAATAAAAACAAAATATTTTATATGTCTTTATAAAATATATGTTTTACAATTTTATAACAACATGTTTTGTAAACTTGGTTAATCGCATGTTTCGTAACGTTGGTAGTGTTATGTTTCATAGTTCTAGAAGTTATATGTTTCACAACTTATTCTAAGCATATTTCACAACTTATTCTGAGGACGTTTTGCAAATCCTGGTTAACTTTATGTTTGCAACCGACTATTAACATGTTTCACAATTTAATTAAAGTTTTAAAGGTTATGTTTTATATATGCTTAACACGTTGTTTCCAAACTTTAACAAAACTTGTTTACACATTTAAATTAAATATATTTTTTCATAAAAAACAACTTATGTCACTAACACCATATTAGAAAATGCAAGCCCCAAAACGTATTCTGTAATAACAAAATGAAATTGTAAATTTCAATATAGTTGTGTGCGTGTGTAATTTTATACAAAACGGTATGTTCAATATGATTAAATAACTAAAAAGGGCGGTAAAATCACATATTATTTTATATGTTTATAAATTATATTAATGCAATGAAACATTAGTAGAATTTTATGTTTACATTTTATAAAGTTAGAATGACTAATTTTTTATTAATAAAACAACTTTTCCTTTTATCATTCCATCAAATTTCATATATTCAACAAAAAAATTTACATATTGAAACTTAGAAAATTCATATTTCGTAAGATCGCAAATGATTATATTCCATGAATTCAATAAAATTTAAATTTTGTAAATAAGAAAACTACCGATTTTGTGCAACATTTATAGAATACAACATTTCGCATTTTCTAAGTTTAAAAATTCTTACACGTCGTGGAGTAAAAGTAATTCACATTTTATAAATAGATAAAGTTCATATTTTGCAAATAAAAACAATTCATATTTCTTTAGTTTAGATAAATGTATATTTTACAAATAAATAAATATAGATATATACCATATTTTACAACTTCATAAATATTTACATTTTGAAATACCAAATAGGCTTAGATTTCACAACTAAAAAATATACCATATTTCACAATATAAAAATGCATATCCTTCACAACTGCAAATGTGTCTAGATTCTGCAAATAAAATCCAACACTATGTATCACAATTTCATAAATGCATATGTTTAGCAAAACATTTCTAAATTGCGGAAATATAGTTAGATACCATGTTTCATAACTTCATAAATGCCTACGTTTTGCAACTTAAAAAGAATCAATAAGAGGATAATATCATGTTTCACAATTTTGTAAATGTTTATATTTTACAGCTTCCAATGTGCTTAGATTATGTAAAGAAGGGTCAATATCTTGTGGGTCAATATCTCATTTTACAACGTCATAAATATCTATGTTTCACAACTTCAAAGTTGGTTAAATTTCACAAATAAAGACATATATCATGTTTCACAACTTAAATATACATATGTTTCGCAAGTATAAATTAGTCCATATTTTTCACATGTCTCTAATTGATTTTAAAGTCCAAATTAACATGATTTTAATTTTATTTAAAAATATTACAAGAATGAAAACCATAAAAGATGAAATGAAAAATGAAAACATAATAATTAAGTACTAAATAGATAAGCAATCAAAATGAATATATTTATCATCACTTCATTCATATACATTGACGTTGCAAAAATATTTTTATCTTTTAGTATGAAAATGATTACATTTATAGTTATAATAATTTAGTGATAAGAAAATACATATTCACCAATAAATGAAGAACAACTGGATAAAATTTTGTGCATAATTTCACCAACGGATAACGAGATTAGACTTGTAAGTTAATGACTAAATTTGCTAGACTATGCAAAATTAATATTGGAAATTTATGTCTAGCTTTGTAAACCTCTAACAAAATAAGGCTAAAAAAGTTATGCATTACTTCTTCACCATATGAAGAAATTAGGATTTACAACAAATGCTTCAATTTATTACCTTTCCCGCATAATTAAACTTTAAAGGTTATGCTTAATTTTGCTAGCCTTTGGCAAAATAAAATTCGCAACTTATGCCTAAATTCACCAGCCTCTTATGAAATCCGACTTCGCAACAAATTTTTAAATTTTCCAGCCCTTAGCAAAACCATGCATCAGAATACATGTCAAAATATGGTAAGATTTATTTATGTTTTACATTTTGAACGTCGCATGTTTTGTAAGTTAGATTTTGTAATATTAGAAACTCTATGTTTCACAACTTTATTTCTTATGTTTTTATAACTCTATTGTTAGTGTGTTTTGAAATTATAGTAATGACATGTTTAATAATTCTTGGTTAACTCTACATTTTATAATGTTTGTAACAATATATTTCACAATTCTTGGTTAAACGCATGCTTCACAACGCTAGTAATATTTTGTTTTTATAATTCTAGTAACAATATGTTTCATAAGACTTGGTTAACTTCATGTTTTGCTATTCTATTAAAAATACATTTCACAAGTACTGGTTTGTTGCATGTTTCACATTTCTCATTTTTTCCAAGTTTAGTTTACCATGTTTTGCAATTATATCATTAACATGTTTTAAAATTATAGTAACAAAAGTAATCATAAACATTGGTTAACTTCATATTTTGTAATTTAAATAACAATTCTCAATCTTGGTCAACTATATGTTTCGTAATTCTTAGAAACACTATATTTGGCAATTATAGTAATAACATATTTGATAATTTTAGACTACCTTCATGTTTCGTAAGTTTAGTTGTGCATGTTTTGAAATTTTATTTTGATCATACTTCACATTATAGTAACAACATGTTTCATAAGTCTCGATTAACTTCATGTTTCGCAATTCTAGTAACAACATTGCAAGTCTTGGTTAATTATATATTTTACAATTCGAGTAACACTACGTTTCACTATTATAGTAACAACATATTTGGCAAGTTAGAATATTATAGTAAAATATATAATAATATATAACATGTAGTATTCGTATTACAAAAACAGCCATATACATAGTGTAGAATATTATAATCATAACACAAAGCATCTCAAAGAAAAACATCAAATGGAATAAAAATAAGTATTATAATAGTACCAAGTCATGTCGGGAATATCATAATGATGAATGTACGCGGTGTAGAGTTCATCATAAATGTTATGGAAATATTGACGGGTCATAAAAATTGTTTGGTACGATCAAATTTCAATTGTCGTGTCATTGAATTTTAATGTTCATTGTAGACATGCGAATTAATATCTACAAGTGTATGATTAATAATTTCGAACCAACCCATTTCGCGTATCCAATTGGTACAACCCAAAAAGGAAAAATTTACATCCTAAAAAACTAGAGACCTTGTATATTGCTCAGGCAGAAAACAAATGCCACGCTTATTAATTTTTGTCACTCTAGTGATGCATAACTTTCTTTGTCATCCATCTAATTTTTAGGCGCTTCTTGCCCAACAAAAAATCAGAATTCTTTGTATGTGTCTAAACTGACGAAATACTATTATGGATAATATGGATGCACATGATCCAGGCCAACTGTATTTCTATGGTACCATACTTAAAAATAACTATCACGAATGGATAAATATGGCTAGAATATAACATGAAAAACCATTTAACTCAATGAATTAATAACAGATTAAATCAGCGTGTTTAATGTAACTGAGGCCATAAGTATTTATTTTGAAAATTCATCTAATTAAGTTCGCAAATTTCTTACGGTCCTGGTTTTCTATATTAGTTTCTTCTAGTTTTGCTAATAAACTTATCTTCATAGCGTAATAATTAAATTCTTCTAGTTTTACAAATTTATTACAATCATAGATTCACAAATTAGTGTCTACTACTTTTGAAAATTAAATTTCACTAATGAACTTTATATGTTTTAGCATATTCTGTTCTATTAATCTCGCAAGTCTTTACTATCCTAGTTTTATGAACTAATGTTTTCTAATTTCTCAATTTTTTTTAATTTCACAAATTATCTTCATTTAATTTGTTATTATGTTCTTTTAATGTTTTAATATGCATGCCATGTTTTGAGAATTTGTTTCTTTAATTTTGCAATTTTATGAGAGTCATACTTTTATAAATTAGTGAAATGTAATATTGTAAATTGTGTTTCTCTAGTTTTCTAATATGTTTAGAAGTCTAGTTTAATAAAAAAATCTAATTTCACAAACAAATTTTTTCTAATTTCACAAATAAATTTCTTCTAATTTTATAAATTATGTTTATCTATTTTTTAATATACATTTACAAGACTAATTTCGCAAATATAATTTTTCAAATTTTGTAAAATATTTTTCGACCTTCATTTTGCAAATATAAAAAAATTACTAGCGCACCTTATGTCAAAATCATCCACATGGCTCAGCTTAATCCTCCGTTTATTTTTTGGCGTAGAGTTCATAACTCATGTGGTACATATCCGACCTCGTTATAGATAACATCTCATGTGTAAAATCTGTGTATAATGAGACGAAAATAAGGAATTAGTCGATGATCTATGTATCCAGTATAACTTGAGAATCACACATAATATTTTATATGTGTTTTGAAACCTCTCTCAAATGATGGTAAATATATACAAGTATGCAAACATCTCATGTATATGCCCCAAAATCATCAATATTTTTAATAAGAAGCACATACTTAGGCTAGATGTACATGTTTTTTTGTTTGGAAATGTAATACATTTGAATAATACAATAAATATGCATGCATCATATGTGTCACGTTATCACCAGTGAGGTCGGGATTGCTATAGTGGTATCTAAATTTACTAAACGTTGTGGAAATATAATTCAAACTGATTCTAAAGCTTTTTTCAAATTTTAAACCTCTTCACATAACTCTTCCTACTCTACACCCAACAAATTTCTAATCTAAGTATGAAGTTCAGTTTTGGGAGTACTATTTGAGACATTCATAATATTATCGGTGACCTTCAACCTGGTTGTGATGGTCATTTCACAAAATTGAAAATAAAATATATTGGTCTTTGAAGGCCACCTCTTTATAAACATCTTCGTAATGAGAGAGTTCACACTAAAATTAGCCAAAAGGTCAATAAGCCTCTCAAATGACATTGTGTATAAAAACGCTCATACTCGTTTCTTATGTCTGAGATTCTACGATCTCAAGCTGGTATAATGAGCGTATAATTGTATGCATCTCTCGTACAACATAATTAAATATTATATATGTTAGACATACTTCACAAGTTTAATATATCGTTTTTGCACGTTTAATATAACATGTGTTTTGCAAACTTAATATACCGTTTTTTATAAATTATTATTTTGTAAAAATATATATTTTGTATGTTTTGTAAATTTAATATATCGTGTTTCACAAGTTTAATATAACATGTTTTGCAAATTACAATTTTAAAAGTATAAATATTGTCTGATT
Source organism: Limnanthes douglasii subsp. nivea (assembly GCA_036936605.1). NCBI lineage: Eukaryota > Viridiplantae > Streptophyta > Magnoliopsida > Brassicales > Limnanthaceae > Limnanthes > Limnanthes douglasii. Next base: position 85,752,563 of record JAUPFV010000001.1, read on the forward strand.
GTGCAAGTTTAATATATCAGATTTGTGACTAATCATTTTGTAAAGGAGTTTTGTTACGTTTCATAATTTTAACCTACTATATTTTGCAACTTTACGAACTACATATTTTGTTAGTTTAATATCATATTTTACAATTTATCCTTTTAATAAAATAATTATTACAAAGTCTATAATTTTTAATATACTATGTTTTACAATTTTAACTTTTATACACCAATATTTATATAAAAAATTAATATTAATGTTCACAATTATAAAATAAAGCAATATAACTTTAATATTAAATCATATTTTTATAATTGGTAGGTCATATATTTTTTAAACTTGAAAATAATAAAGATATACAATAAAGAGAAAGAGTCATTGTTTCTTGGAGTGACACACGAGATGTTCTCATGTTTGGATCAGAAATTGTGTATTATAGTGATTAAAGAGTTACAAAAGATCCACCTTCTTCAACCTACATTTGGATCAAGTTCTTTTGCTTTATCTGTCTAGTATGTGATTCCACAACCTGATTAAGAGTCTAAAAAATATTTAAACAATCAAATTAGCTCCAAAAAACACAAACATATTGAGATTAACTAATATATTATCTTTAGTTATCATTTCACAATTTTGGACGGTTTATCATTTTGAAAATTTGTTGTTTCACAAATCCAAATACATGAAGATTTTCCTAAATTATAATTTGTCATGTTTCAAAAGTCTGTGTTTTGCAAGTATAATACATTGGGTTTCAACACTTAAAATATACAATGTTTCACAACTTAATTATATCATGTTTCACAACAAAACTATACCATGTTCGAACATAATTATACCATATTTTATAATTAAATTATACCATGGTTTGTAACTAAATAATGTAATATTTTTCAACTTAAATTATACTATATTTTGCAAGTTATATATACTACATTTCGTAAATTTCATATAAAGAGAAATTAACGAAGGATTTTGTCCAACTTTGAAAATTTCGTTCACGTTTTTCACCAACGCTTAATGAATTTCATGATGAAATTTGTCTGTGCACAAAATATTTCATCTTTTACTATGCCGATCTTCTGGTGAAGAACATGACGATACCAAAAAATATTAATATACTTTGAACCAGACCTAAATTTGATTTAACACTAAAAAAATCAAAATTAGTACATGCTAAAATGAGACTAAAAAGATTGTCGATGAATAATCTTGAAATTTTATGTGAATGATGTAGCCCAGAAAGTCCAAACAAAAACCTTTTTTATTTTATTTTATTCAAATATCTTACTATTTGTCATGCAATTCGGACATTAAATTCCACTAAAAACCCTATTTTATTATTTTTTAAATCTTATTTTATTTTAGAAAAATATTTTAATTAGTGAATCAAATCTGATTGCATTCAGATTTGATATATATTTTATCTTTTAGAATATTTGATTATGGGTTTGAGTAGTTGCTATATAAAACATTGTATACCCTATTTTGTCGACAGAATTTTATGAATCAAAATTGAGTTTTTCTCCAAGTCTCTTATACTATGACCAGTTTTAATATTTTAGCGTTAATTTTATTTTAAAATAAAAAATTTATGTAATTTCTCTTATTTGGAATTAAGATTTTGGATAGTGTTATATAAAGCATCTTATACCATATTTTACCGTCAAAATTTGATTAATTAAATTTTGGAAATTATTTCTTCTGAGTCTCCTAAGGTTAGGGTTTTATCGATGTTTCTTTCTTCGAATCTTCTCCCACACTATCAGTTGGTGGCGAAGACGAAATAGAGGATAAATAAACCATAACCCTAGGTTAGAGTATAAGAGACTTAGAAAAAAACTCAACTTTAATTCATAAAAGTCTGACGGCAAAATATGGTATAAGATGCTTTATATAGCAACTACCCAAAACCCTAATCAAATATCTCCAAAAATAATAAAATAAAGATATTAAAAATAAAGGTCAAATCAAACCTAAATGCAATCAAATTTGATTCACTAATTAAAATATTTTTCTAAAATAAAATAATATAAGATATTAAAAAATAGAAAAATAGGTTTTTTCGGACCCTAAACAGTAGAATTTGATACCCGAATTTCGAAACAATTTCACCCGCGTGACAAATAAGGCCAATTTGTGTCTGTCCAAAACAGCTACATAACTGTAGGTCGTCTAATCTACATCATCCTTTCCTGGTTGGGAAGAATTCTCCCTCGTATTCTCAATGTGATCGTCATTAGCCGGTTGTTTAATTTTTCGCCAAAGTTTGCTTTTGTTTGTCTATCAATTTCTAGTGGTAGACGTAGCCAATAAGAGTAAACAATTGGTTATTTTACAATGAACGTCGGTGAATGTATGTCAAACTTCCATGACGGTATGGGTGGTGGTTGGTTTGGAGGCTTCAAACCATCAATAACAAGAATTCCTAATACACTCGTTCTCAATTTGAAACCACACATATTTGGGACCATATCCTCCTGAGAGTATATTTCAGTCAATAAATTTAAAACACTGCAATCTTCCATTTTTAACTTTTTTTTCCTCGTTTTTTTCCCAACCATCAACCCAAACTCCTTCAGGTTCCATCACAAAACCTAATCTCTTATCCATTAAACATTACTATTTTATTCTACCAATCTCTTCATAATATCAAATACAAAAATATAATTTTCTATTTTCCCTACACGACAATATGCATCCACATAGAACCGAAACAAGGGTTTGATTCTAGGATAACCAAAAATACCGGGAAGGCGCATCTCCACGATAAAAGCTACTGCTTCGCAGTCCTTCTTCAATAAAATCTCTGGAGTGATGTAATATGGTGTACTGAAGTCTGAGATACTTTCTCGATCTATAAGTTTCTTCTCAACATTAATTAGATCTTCATTATCGCATTCTTTAACATCATCACTCTTATCTTCAATCTCATCGTCGTAAACATTATAAATCGGATCTCCCAATTCCGTCCAAGTTTCATCAGACATTTCACCCTAGTAGCCAGTATCATACTCATCAAATAGTGGATGGTCGAGTATCGACGAACCCTCCATGTTACCAGCAGTTACTTGATAGATCTCCTTCCCTTTTGGTTTTTCCAAATTGTAGCTATGGTTGTGGTTGGATCATGTGAAAAAGACTTTCGTCTTTGAACTTAAAATTGGAGTTTGAAATCTGGTGGTGGTCAACCTCTCAATATCTTCTAGATATTTCTTCATTTGATATCGCGACAAATTCATCCGTTCACCCATCTGGCCAAATCGGCATTCCATCTCCTCCTGATAGACTGGATCTATGATTGGAGTAGTGGACTTCCCGCGAGCGATTCTCTTAGGCGGCATATCTTCTTAACCCACGTCGTAGGAGCTCTGTCGCTCTGATACGAGTATGGTGGCGGCTATATGAGAGATTAAATAAATGGCTTCAAACACAAGAAATAAGAAGACAAAACAAAGATAAATAAACCCTAACCCTAGGTTAGAGTGTAATAGACTTAAAGAAAAACTCATTTTTGATTCATAAAAGTCTGAAGACAAAATATAGTATAAGATGCTTTATATAGCTGATGAGGAAGAATAAAAGACAAGGTTCAAAACGCATAGAAATAAATGTATAAGGGCCGAAATGCATAGAAATAAATGTATAAGGGCCGAAATACATAGAAATAAATGTATAAGGGCCAAAATGCATAGAAATAAGCGTATAAGAGCTGAAATGCATTAATTGTAAAGATATGGCCAAAATAGGAAGGAACCTTAGAGCAGGGACCAAAAGATGTAATTAAACCAAATTAAAGCGTGTGGGGTCCGCAATTGTACTATAAAAGGACCACACACGCTTCACGAATCTCAAGATGAATAGTACGACTTTCTCTCTCTACCCTTTTAGCATTTTCTCTCTCTAGATCTACCACTCAAATATTCTTCTACTCCTAAATCCTCTGTCAACAAATCTTATCACAACAAAATCACCCTCGGATCATTTTTTAACTCTTCAGTGGCGCCGTCTGTGGGAAGCGAAAATCGCTCCGACAATAATCGCTCCCTAGAAATAATTCCTGTTCCGAGGAGAACCATGGAAGGCCGAGGGGACGATTTAGTTGATCACTGTGAGGAAAATATGGAGGCGGATGACTTTCGAAATGACTTGGAGTCCGAAGGAGAAGGAGGTCGGCGAGTTGAAAATATTTTTGATGACTCCGCTCTTTTGGCTCAGAGGAATGAACTATTGCTGGAGATCGAAAGGTTGAAGGCGGAGAAGGAAGCTGCGCAAGGAAATGTTCGATCGGAGATAAGAAGAGAACCCGTCGAACAAAAGGAGGAGCGCGAGGTTGAAATTCGACCCAAGAGGAGAGATGACAAGCATCGGAGGCATGAGCGCCGGTCTCCGAGGAGGAGAGAAAGATACCGTTCGGACTCGGCTACTTCAAGCGACTACTCGCGATATAGCACTTCTGAATCATCCCCTCGGAGATATCGCAGAAGGAGAAAGCGTGACCAGAGGCGAACTGGCGCCCGAAGGGGAAGGAGTTCGGAGAGGAAATCTTCGCGGGAAAAGAGTCGCCATGACCGAGCCGGTGATCGCTCTCATGAGCAGGCAAAGTACCTTGGGAAGGAGGATACGGTCCCTCGAAATTCAGAATGGCAGCAGCAGTACACTTTGCCCTCCGATGAGGGTCTGTACTTTTCGAACAACGATAATTTGAGGTCTAATATTTATCGTACAGGGCATAACTGGAGAGCCTCTCCTCTATCATCGGAGATCTTAGTAGGAAATCTCCCAAAGCATTTTGACATTTCGAAGCTTGAAAAGTTCGACGAGACTCAGGATCCGGACAACCACATCGAGCAGTTTAAGAACTTTATGATAAACTTCGACGATGATGATAAGCTCTTGTGCAGAGCATTCTCTCAAACCTTCAAATGAGTGGCATCCAAATGGTACAACAGGCTACCTCAGGGCTCTATTAAGAATTTTGACATGTTCTGGAATATTTTTAGACAACACTTCGTGGGGAGTAAGAAATTTCGAGCCAACGGAGACACCATAATCTACTGTCGGTAAAAAGTGGGGGAGAGCCTAAAAAACTATACCAATCGCTTTGTCAAGACCAAAACAGATATGGAGTACTGTAAAGATTCAGTAGCGCTTGCAGCGTTCAGGATGGGTTTGCTCCCCGGGTTGTTGAAAGATACGGTGGCAGAAAGTCAGGCAATGACCTTCGGAGCATTGCTAGATCAAGTAGAGAAGAGGATCTTGGTGGAAGAAACCCAAGCCTCAGAGAAAGGTTCCGGAGAGCAATTAGACCATAATCAATTTCAGAGGGCTGAGCCAAGCTATCAGGGCCCCCGATCGACCGTTCAAGCTAAAAGTACGGGTCAGTATCCTCCAAGGAAAAAATCAAACCCGCAGTACTATGGCAATCAACCAAGCCATAATCAAGGGGGGAGATACATGTCAAACAAATGGACTCGGCCCGACTACTATGCGGAGTTAACAGAAAATGTCGCTGCAATATTTGATAAAGCTAAATCTTCGGTCACGTTCAGGAAGCCATTTCCCATACAAACACCGAGGGAGAGCAGAAGCGTTAACAAATATTGCAAGTATCACGAGGACGTAGGCCACGACACCAAAGATTGCATAGCCTTGAAGAAGGAGGTGCGGGCTCTCATCGAAAATGGAATGCTGTTGGAGTATGTCAAGAAACACTCCCAGAAAAACGCCGTGGTAAAAGCTGTCTCGAAGAACACTGACACAGCCATGGTAATTTCCGAAGGGGTTGACGATTTTGACATCGAGGAAGAGTATTTGGACCCGAAAGTCGGGAGGAACAATGTAAACTTGGTCGAAGAGGAAATTCCAAGGGGGAAGGTGGATAGTCTTTGTGTATTTTTTGAGTCCTTAGCAATCTTTGGCGGAGACACTATCGCCGGGAATTCGAACAGCTCTCGCAAAAGGCACATAGTGAATTTGACCACCCAGATCGAAGCTGGAGTCTCCGCACAAATGCATCGATCGCCTTCTCCTATTATTTGTTTTGATGATGATGATATGCGTAATGTTGCAGGCCCTCATGAGGACGCTGTAGTGATCGCGGCAGGCATTGCCGGGGATCAGATTCAAAAAATACTCATCGACACAGGAAGCTCTGCGAACATCCTGTTTATGAGCACCTATCGCCACATTTCCGACCCACCGGTCATCCGAAGATCTGATAGAACGATAGTGGGCTTCACTGGTGCCACAGCGGTTGTCGTGGGAGAGTTTCAATGTATGGTGGAGTTGGGTCGTGGACCATTTAAAAAAGAAGTGGAGGTACTCTTCATTGTGGTTGACGCACCCACCTCATATAATGCTATCCTGGGACGCTCTTGGTTGTCTCGGATGCACGGCGTCATCTCCACGGTGCATCAATGTCTAAAGTACGTTATCGGGAACAATATTGGTACGGTCAGAAGTAGCCAGAAGATGGCACGAGAATGCTACCAAATCGCCCTGTCCTCCAAGGGAGTTCGAGGGGGGCCTTCTGACTCAGCATAGCAATTAAAGGGGCTACCATCCGAGGTCATCCCTTGTGATGATCCGAGGGAGGCCCCCGGATTTCAGGTCCCGGAGGAGGATTCTGCAACACATGAGTTCGCGGCTGGCAAAGTTCTGAAAATAGGGGTCCATCTCTCCCCCGAATTTAAAGGGAAGTTAATTGCTTTTTTATCTGATAAGCTCGATATGTTCGCTTGGTGTGCGCAGGATGTCACTGGGGTGCCGACGGAGATTATATGTCACCAGCTTGCCTTGCGATCGGATGTCCGACCAATAGTCCAAAAAAGGAGGCCTGTCTCCCCAGAAAAGGCCTCAGCAATTTTGTTGGAGGTCGAACGACTTTTAAGTATTGGTCATATTCGTGAGTCGCACTATCCCCTATGGGCGTCAAATCTGGTGTTGGTGAGGAAGAAGAACGACAAGTGGAGGATGTGTATCGACTTCACAGATTTAAACCGCGCTTGTCCTAAGGATCCTTTTCCTGTCCCGCGCATTGATCAATTAGTAGACTCGACGTCCGGAAATTGATTGCTATCTTTTATGGATGCTTACTCGGGCTACAATCAAATCCGATTGGCTGCTAACGATGAGGAGAGCACTTCTTTTATTACCGGGCGAGGTCTATACTGTTACAAGGTCATGCCGTTCGGGTTAAAAAACGCGGGGGCAACATATCAGCGCCTGGTTAATAAAACTTTCGAGGAGCAGATTGGGAGGAATATGGAAGCTTATATCGACGATATGTTGGTAAAGAGTGAGAAAGACGACGACCATTTCGCTGACCTCACAGAGACATTCCACAACTTGCGTAGGGTCAACCTCAAGCTCAATCCAGAAAAGTGTATTTTTGGAGTACGGTCGGGTAAATTCCTTGGCTACATGATCAGTAAAAAAGGCATTGAGGCGGACCCAGAGCAGTTAAGAGCGTTGATCACCATGAGCCCTCCTCGAAACATTAAAGAGGTGCAAATCCTGACAGGGCGATTGGCTGCCCTAAATCGATTCATTTCCCGCTCGTTGGACAAGTGTGCCCCGTTCTTTAAAGTATTGCGGAATGCCAAGCAATTTTGTTGGACCGAAGAATGTTCGACGGAATTTCGACAAATTCAGGAGTATCTAACCTCTCCGGAAGTTTTATCTAAACCCTTAGTGGGGGAGACACTGATTGTTTACGTGGCGATATCCACGTGTGCTGTCAGTGCCGTTCTCCTCCGAGAAGCTGACTCTCTTCTGAGGCCAATTTATTATGTCAGCAAGAGTTTGCTGGACGCCGAAAAGCGATATCTTACCTTGGAGAAGGTGGCTTTGGCGTTAGTCACCGCGGCGCGAAAGATGAGGCCTTACTTTCAAGCCCATCCCATTGTGGTTCGAACAACGTTTCCCCTGAAGAGTCTATTACAAAGCCCAGACATCTCTGGCAGGATGACTAAGTGGTCCGTAGAGTTGGGAGACTTTGACATAACATTTGAGCCTCGCACAACGATAAAGGCACAGGTTTTAGCAGATTTTCTGGTTGAATTCCACTCCGACAGGGACGAACAGGAGGGATCTGACATAGTTGCCGAGGAACAGTGGGTAGTACGGACGGATGGGGGGTCGAACGTCTCAGGCTGCGGGGCAGGTGTTCAGTTAATATCCCCGCAAGGGGTCGCTATGTTCCAAGCCATCCGTTTCGGTTTCAAAGCTACTAATAATGAGGCTGAATATGAAGCAGCTTTAGCCGGCCTACGCTTAGCTCAGATATGCGGGGCTCGACGGATAAAGCTGGTCAGTGATTCTCAGTTGGTAATAACTCAGGTTTCGGGGGAGTCCGAGGCGAGAAAGGAAACACTGGTACAATACTTGAAACTGATGAAAGATTTGGCGTCGGGTTTTGAGGACGTTAAGTTCGAACATGTCCGACGAGAATTGAATGCCGTCCCGGATTCTCTTGCTTCTGCTTCGCGGACAGAAGGCTATCCCTGGGTTTTGGTCCAGACATGCCCGTCGATCTCAATCGGTAAAGACCATGTGATGAACGTCTCGGAGGGAAATCGTGCGATCACACCTGACTGGAGAACAGTCCTCATTGATTTTTTGGCTCATGACATTTTGCCCGCCGACAAATATGAAGCCAGAAAAGTTAGATTTAAGTCGCACGGTTACATTTTGCTGGACGTGTCGCTGTATAAGAAATCTCTGAGTCGGCCATTACTGAGGTGCTTGAGCGGATACGAGTCACAAGTTATCCTCTCCGAGTTACACGACGGCGAAGGATCCGCTCATTGTGGATATAAAGCTTTGACACGCAGGGTATTCTTGGCAGGTTATTATTGGCCAACTATTTCGGCTGATGTAAAAGATCTGGTTAAACGTTGTGATACGTGCCAGCGGTATGCTAATGTAATCCACAAGCCAGGAGCGTTGATGGAAAGCATCCCAGAGGCAGTTCCTTTTGACAGATGGGGCATTGACTTGGTTGGACCTCTACCGATGGCTTCTAGGGGCAGACAGACGATAATTGTGGCCGTCGATTATTTTTCTAAGTGGGTGGAAGCTAAGCCACTTCCGGGCACGAAAGCCAAGGATGTGATCAAATTTGTTTTGTCTAATATCTGTTGTCGTTTTGGTGTACCATTGCAGATTACAACGGACAATGGACCACAGTTTGATAACAAAGAATTTCAGAGTTTTTGTGTGTCAAGGGGCATACGAAAATGTTTCTCGGCACCATTTCACCCTCAGGCAAATGGCCAGGTGGAAGTAACTAATAGCACAATCCTCGACGGGCTGAGAAAGAACTTAGAAGGTAAGGCAGGAAAATGGCCCGACTATTTACAGGAGGTGTTGTGGGCATATCGAACGACCCCGCGAACAGCCACCGCTGTGACCCCTTTCGCTTTAGTTTATGGAATGGATGCCGTGGTCCCTCCAGAGATCCTCTTCCCTTCACATCGAATAGCAACTTATGACTCAGACACCAATAAAGAGCATAGAGCGTTGGCTTTAGACTTGGTGGAGGAAAAGAGGCAACGGGCGCAGCTGACTTCCCTTAATTATCAAACTCTTATGCGGAGCCGATATGCATCCAAAGTCAACCATAGGGATTTTCAGGTGGGAGACAAGGTCCTACGGAAAATCTTCTTCCACACTAAGGACAAGAGTTTGGGGAAGCTGGGCCCTAATTGGGAAGGTCCATATACGGTCACCGAAAGGATAAAACCAGGCACTTATCGGTTGAAAGATAAAGATGGACGATATCTCCGCTTACCTTGGAATATTGAGCATTTAAAGCTGTACCTCGATTAGCAGAGCTCGGGGAAAATATTGTATTTCTTTTCACTTTCTATGTATCCCTCGGGAAATTTTTTGGTGAGGACACACTCTTTCCTACCCTGTTAGGCACAGGAAGGTTTTAATGAGGTGTTTCGGTGATCCCATTAATACAAAGTTTCTTTGCCTTTAACTATTTTTTGAGTCACAGTCACATGTGCCTCGAATTGTTGTCCCTCACACTATTTTTTGAGTCACAGTCACATGTGCCTCGAATTGTTGTCCCTCACACTATTTTTTGAGTCACAGTCGCATGTGCCTCAAATTGTTGTCCCTCATACTATTTTTTGAGTCACAGTAACATGTGCCTCGAATTTCCGTTCTTTGAATTATTTTTTGGGACTATCGAACTATTCATCAGGTCATATTAAAGTGTGCCACGATGTTTTGGGACCTTCAAATTATTCTTCGGGTTACATTAAGGTGTACCTCGAAGCAATTCTCAGTTATGAGTTAGAACATTTTCTCCTTCCAATTGTTTTCGGAGACCTTACAATTATTCGAAGGCCAAGTAGATGGGAATTTATCTAGATAAAAATTGTTCGAAGGCCAATAAATTGGAGTTCGATGGTCATTCAGTTTAAAGTTCGATGGCCTTATTACAAACATAAAACTTTATTGCAGAGATCCTGAGCGTTATTCGAAGGCTTTATTGGAAAGATAAAACTTGCTAAATTCATTTAAGTAAAAATTGTTCGAAGGCCAAATAAGTTGGAATTCGAAGGCTTTATTGGAAAGATAAAACTTGCTAAATTCATTTAAGTAAAAATTTTTCGAAGGCCAAATAAGTTGGAATTCGAAGGCTTTATTGGAAAGATAAAACTTTCTAAATTCATTTAAGTAAATATTGTTCGAAGGCCAAATAAGTTGGAATTTGAAAACTTTAGTGTAAGTATAAAACTTGCTGCATTTATCAAAGTACAAAATTATTCGAAGGCCAAGTAGGCCGGCATCCGAAGGCTAATAAATTGGGCGTTCGCTGGCCCATGAATCTGAAGTTCGAAGGGTCAATAAGGTATAAATTCGAAGAACAAGTTGTCAACCTGAAAATCATTATGAACTTGTTCCACATACAACACATTGATAAGTCAAATATTCAGTGCTCTCACAAAGTTAAAGCAGCACAGCCAGTTCCAAATCATTACAAAAAGAGGCCTTTTAGGCCATACAAAAAAACTACCTACAGCACTTTCACTCAGTCAGCATTCTTCGAACTGTCACTCCCCTCACCTTCTGAGTCTTCACTCTCACTTACAACTATTTGGGGTGGGCAAAGTTCTGGGGGGACAAGCTTCCAGAAAGGCCCCAGTTCATAGTCAGGGTGATCGGTGTATATTTGGGTCAATAAGCCGGCTCGAGTGGCAGCATCTCGAGCTTGTAAAGTCTTCGAACATGTTGCAGCATAAGCATCTGCACCCTTCTCCTTTGCCTCTTCGATTTCTGCTGGGAAACATCTAATTTTTCTCTCCAATTTATCGCGCTCTTCGACTACTTTTCGAAGAGACTCAGTACATTGCTCAAATCCATCACAGGCCTTGCGATGCCCCTTCTTGTATTCAGATATCATCAGCTCCTGGGTATTAGTCTTCTCCTTGTACAAATCCCTTTCTTGTTGGCAACACCTCTCTAGCATGATCACATAGCTCTCAGAGGTAGAAAGGCGTTCGTAGAGGGCATCAGCTTGGCCTTCGATCACTGCATACTCCTTCTTGGCCTCCTCGAGTTGAGAGGAAACTAGTGATGCTTTGAACTTGTAATAATTTTTACGCTTTTCGAGATGGCGCATCTTCTTTCCTCGATTTACTGAAGTATGTAGCAGCCTTCGCAGATTCATTGAAAAATCATCGTCTAAGGGGACCTCGAAGGAGCTCGAAGGAGACCTTAAATCTGCAGAATCGAATTCAGAAAAATTACCACAAGCCACGTCAGGGTGAACGAGTAATGGAGGGTTTGTTCGAGGAGCAGGGATAGGAGCCAGCCTTGGACTGCCTTCGAGGGAGGCTGGGTGAGAAGCCTCAGTCAGAGGAGAGTGCAAGGATTGGTAAGAAGTTTCCTTGGGTGATAGGCCACCCCTGTTTTCAGCATCAATTGCATCATCTTGGACTCCTCTTTCGAAGTTAGTTCCTTCATTGTTATCAGGAGTTTCTCCTCCCTCAGACTGTTCTTCGATGGGTTCAAGAAGAATACCCTTCCCCTTCAAGTCTTTTTTCTTGTTATCTTTCTTTGCTGGAAGGATGGGAGCAGGGGGAGGAGGAGTGGGATTTGTTGAAGCAACAACACTTGCTCGGGGGGCTTCAGTTGTTCGAGGGGCTTCAGTTGTTCGAGGGTTACTAGAATTCGAGGCCCCTACATTCTTCGAAGAGTGTGGCTTTTGAGTGTTAGTGACTGGTTTTGGATTTGTTGGTTGAGGTGGTACAGCTTCATCTTCTGGAGATTCTTCCAAGTGACTTTGCGACCGAGCGTGTTTGGGTAGGTAAATTGTCACATCTTGCTGGCTACACCGCTCTAATACCTCCCTCTCCGAAGGCGGCGTCATTAACTTACCCATGCTAAGACGGTCGAGGGGATTCAGCCTCCATAGTCGACTCCTTGCCAGGTTGTCATCGGTAAAGCACCGCCGAAATCGATTATCCCATTTGTCTTTTGCCCACAGGCGAAGATTGGTGAAAATGGTTGTAGCCCCCTCGACATACTCTGTGTAGGGTTTTGATATGCCGGTCATAGCTGAAACAAATAACAAAGGATAAGAATGGTTACACATAATATGATTTTCGAGGCCACATGTGTATTCGAGGGTGTCTATTTTTCGCAAACACCTATGAAATTCGAAGGAGTAATAAACTTAGAAAAATGTAGACTTGCAAGTTCCAAATTCGAATATACATAATGATTCGAGGAGTATCAAGTTCGAGGAGTAAAAAGTAGAGCTAGTACTTACATTTCATGGTCCACTTCAAGGAGAGCTTATGTGGATTCGAAGGAGTAGCTTCGGAGCCGGTTTCCCAGCAACCAGAGAAAAAGAGGAACTTTTGCCTCCATTTTTTATCTGCCTCCAAAAGATCTTTCAACACTTTTTGCCCCCGGTTGAATGTCAAGGAGTAGAAGGGGAAGTAAGGGTTTCGAGCAAGACCAGTAAGACCAATGATTTGTTCCATTGAAAATTCTTGGCCTGAGAGCCTTGAGGCCATAATACAAGCCATTAATGTGAACCACATATTGGGACCAACCTGTGAGGGACAGAGATCTATTTTCGAGAGGTATTCAATAAAGAAGGGGTCTAAGGGATACCTTAGCCCCCAGTTCATGATTTCTGTGTAAACCACCACCTCATGGTCCCTCACAGATAAGGGCGTCTCTCCTTCGGAGGGAAATCTGATATTGACGTATTGAGGGATGCCCCATCGAGCCCTAAGCATTGTTTCCTCTGCCTTCGAAAAATATTTATACTTGATATTGGCAAGGGCCACCATGTGCTTATTCTCAATGCCCCTGATATTATTGCCAGCAATATTGTCTAACTCCAAAGGCAAAGTAATATCCCCTTTAGATTTTGGAGCAATCCGGCGAGCTTGCTCCTCGGATATTGTCGAAGAGGACGTTGCACCGTTCGAAGGGCCTGAGGGAAGAATAATGGGCAATTTCTGTCCGAAGGACTTACTGAGAGGTTTTGTAATTTTGGGGTCTAAAGTCTGTTCATGTAAAACACGCATATCTTCGTCGGTAATAAGCGTCCTTGAGGGGGAGAATTGAGTGCCATGAATGGTCATGGATGGCGTGGAGGGCAGACTAGAAACATCTGTTCCATGTCTCCGAGGAGGACTTCCAGATTTCTGTTGTTGATTTTGATTTTGAGGAGAACTTCCAGAATTCTGTTGCTGATTTTGGTTTCGAGGAGGGCTAGCAGAATCGTTTTGGTTTTGGTTTCGGCGAGGACTAGTTGGGTTTCGAGGAGGACTCCTCGAAGTCTGTCGAGGACTCCTCGAAGTCCGTCGAGGACTTGAAGATCTCTGGGGAGGATGTTCAATATTAGTTGGGGCAGGTGGTTCTCGAATGGTTAGGGGAGCTTCCTTGGCCCGTTTTCGATCATGCGAACCTTTTCTGTCTCTATGGGATTTCTTCCTCTTCGAACCTGATGAATGTTTGTGTGACCTCTCTTTACCCATTTCTCTAGGAGGGTTTGTTTCGCTGAGTAAGCTTTGACGAGCTACTTCACGAGGTATAATGGCGGTCGAGTTGTTCGAAGGAGGCCAAGCGCCAAAGAAGGTTGTAGTCAATGGTGGGGGATGAGGCCTTACGTCTTCACCAGCGGCAACCCTCTCTTCGAACCGTTTACTAATCAACAGCCACTCAGGAATTCGACGGGGTTTGTGCGCCAGCTTTATCTCTCTAGAATTAATTGAACAGAAGTTGCATTAATGAAGGGAAAGGTTGGTATTTATAGAAGATTAATGGGCTTTCTTGGCAAATGAAGCCCGGGGACATTTTTATGTTGTTTGCCTAGGGGTATGATGGTCCATATAGGTGGACATTGTATGGCAACCTAGCTATAGCAGAAGATGAAGAGTCTTGTGTCAGAGATTATTATGGGAAGTGGAAGAGTTTTCTGACAAAAGAATTGGTACCGTTTCTTCAAAACTATGCTGACATCGCTGTTTGTACAATGACATCATCAATCCTAGCAACATTTTTTCGCCTAAGTACATAATTATTCGATGACTATCTGGCTGAAAAAGTTGCAAGGATTGAGGGGGCTACTCGGTATAATAGATATTCGAAGGGATCTTTGTAAATATTCGAGGAAGTTTTCAAGCCATTCGAAGACAGAAATTCGAAGGGATCTTTACAGAAATTCGAGGAGGCTTTCAAGTTATTCAAAGATATTTCGTGGAGCAACCTTTTGCCTAAGAAGTCTATGGCCTCAATAACACCAAGGGAGTTATGAAGTTCGAAGAGGCAACTTTTCGAAGAGATTTTGGCCGGTCAGAAGAATTATTCAGTCTTAGCAAAACAATTTTTCACTAAGACTGGGGGGCTACTGATGAGGAAGAATAAAAGACAAGGGTCAAAACGCATAGAAATAAATGTATAAGGGCCGAAATGCATAGAAATAAATGTATAAGGGCCGGAATACATAGAAATAAATGTATAAGGGCCAAAATGCATAGAAATAAGCGTATAAGAGCTGAAATGCATTAATTGTAAAGATATGGCCAAAATAGGAAGGAACCTTAGAGCAGGGACCAAAATATGTAACTAAACCAAATTAAAGCGTGTGGGGTCCGCAATTGTACTATAAAAGGACCACACACGCTTCACGAATCTCAAGATGAATAATACGACTTTCTCTCTCTACCCTTTTAGCATTTTCTCTCTCTAGATCTACCACTCAAATATTCTTCTACTCCTAAATCCTCTGTCAACAAATCTTATCACAACAAAATCACCCTCGAATCATTTTTTAACTCTTCAATAGCAACTACCCAAAACCCTAATCAGATATTCTAAAATAAAAATAAAATAAAGATATTAAAAATAAAAATAAAATCAAATTTGAATGCAATTAAATTTGAATGCAATCAAATTTGATTCACTAATTAAAATATTTTTCAAAAATAAAATATAAAAAACAGTAAAATAGGTTTTTCGGACCCTAAATAGTGGAATTTGATGTCCAAATTTCGTGACAAGTATTCTCACGCTTTTGAAAATTATCGGGCTTGTCAAGAAGTTCAATTTGAGTACCAATTTTTCCCATATCTGATACCCGAGTGACAAATAAGTCTCATTTACGTTTGTCCAAAATAGCTACATAATTGTGAGTCGTCTGACCTACATCAGTGGAAATAGATTTTGTTAAAATAAATAAATTAAATTTTCTTATAGTAAAATTGAGTGCTTTCTTAAATTAATATAACTATGTTGATTAAGTAATGTATAGGGTATTGTATTCAAATGTATCCAAAACCAAGCTTTATTGCCACTTAATACTTCAACTATTAATAATAACTATATAGTATCCAAATATGGTACTTAACTCCTATCTCAAACACATCTTTTTTTATAATACCTCGAATACTCATGCTTCAATACATGCCTTATCTTTTTTTTCTAAAAGTCTGTATCATTAAAACTGTAGCTCGAAAAAAAAATCTGAAAGTACTATCATCTTTGTCTTTTTTAAAATGAACAAAACTGGATCCATGAATTATTTTTTTTCTTTCGCTCGAAAAAAAAAATCTGAAAGTACTATCATCTTTGTCTTTTTTAAAATGAACAAAACTGGATCCATGAAATGATATTTTTTTTCTTTCTTTTTTACCAGACCTGGTTAGGTTGGTCTCGCATTACCTTTTGCCTCGTCTCACATATTGAACTTTAGCATACATTGCTTTCGCATCCCGCATCTCACATCTCACACTTAGATAACAAAATATTTATTGTGCGAGATGCGAGAACAAGCTTTCAGGAAACTCGAGATGCGAGATTGGTCATGATATAATAGTTATATATAAGACTTGTACTGATGGATGAGACAAGATGCGAGACACGACTTGCTATAATTGAGAGATGTGAGACAAGACATGACGCAATAGAGAGATGCGAGACGAGGCATGCTATAACAGAGAGATGCGAGACAAGACATGATGTAATAGAGAGATGCAAAATATGTACTACTAAGAGCGGAGAAACACGATACGCAAGATGAGAGATACAAATCGAGAGACGAGAGACGAGAGATGAGGCATGATGTAATAGAAAGATGCGAGAAAATACATGATGTAATAGAGAGATGCAAGACATGTACTACTAGATGATGCGAGATGCAAGACATGTAAGGCTTGCTAGACGCGAGAAGAAAAACGAGAGACAGTGCATGATGTAATATAGAGATGCGAGACAATGCATGATGTAATATAAATATGCAAGACATGTGCTACTAGAGAGATGTGAGACAACACATGATGTAATAGAAAGAAGTGATACATGTGCTACTAGAGAGATCTGAGACAAAACATGATGTAATAGAGATATGCGAGACATGTCCTATTGCATGATGCGAAATTTGAGATGCGAGACACGAGACGCGAGAAGAGAGACGAGAGACGAGAGGCAATGCATAATGTAATTGAGAGATGAGAGACAATACATGATGTAATTGAGAGATGCGAGACAATGCTTGATGTAATAGAGATATGCGGGACATGTACTATTGGATGATCCGAGATGAGAGATGAGAGATGCGAGACCAAACAACAAAATAATAAAAAAAATATCATTAAGAGATCTAGTTTTGTTAGTTTAAAAAACAAAATCGATGGTATTTATGTTTTTTTTCCGAGTTACCGTTTAAAAAATACGAACTTTTAAAAAAAATAAAAACAATATTTAATTATAAAAAACCAAAAAGTTACTTTTATAAAAAGTTACTGAGGTATCCATGGGTATCTTCCATCTTTTTCTTCTTTTGTACTTAGCTTGTCATAGAAAAATCTACTTGTTGTTTTTTAACACACTCGGATTTATATTATAATTCTCAATACAAATATATTGTGCTCTTTTTTGGAAGACTTTCGGATTAAACAAAGACAACGCAGAGCTTTTTATTATTAACAACAGCTACATCAACTTATTTCCTGCAGACCATTCCATTTCCACTACCGCTACAATCAATTGTATTCGACTCTTGCATTAACAGAAGATCACTTTGGTCCACAACTCCGGCTGGTGAAAAATTACAAGCCTTGCAATCCGGTGACAAAAGCGAAGTCGTTCTGTACTTATCCTCACCACCAAAAACCGGCATCGCCACACCGGGCTTAGATGGGTTCTCAAAATCGGGCCTGTAAGTCCTACCAAGCACTCCCTCGACTTTCGAAGACAAACCGAAGAAACGAAACTGAACTTCTAAATGTGCAAAACAGTCATTTTCAGGAACCTGGTAATTATGAATCCTGTCATCTTCTTTTGTCACAGGCACTACATTAACCGATATCTCTGCCATTTCCGGTAACGTGACCAACACGCTGTTCTTGTCCGAAGTTCTCTCTACTTTGATGTCTTTCTCAGCAGATTCCCATAAAGAGAGATACCCTTCTGGTAAGCTAATTTCTTTTCCATTGTGAGAGAAACTTAAATGGTCCAAATTTTGGTCCCATTTCGATGATTTTGTAGCTTCCAGAGAGAAGCTGGATTTGGTGTCGAAGAGAATGCCAAGTGCTTGAATCCAAGTATAATCTCTTGGTCTCCCCGGAGGCCTAAGGCCGATAAACCGGGAATTGATTTGAAGGTTTTGATCAGATACTAAGCTGAAATGTTCATTTTTTCTGCCGTGGAAGTAAAAAACAGTTCCGTCTCCTCCAATGAATCGCGGGTCTAGGCAGGCTGCTCCGGGGCCTATGCAGTTCGGCTTACGGTCTGTCATCAAAGTTAAGATAGTTAGTGTAAATGAATATATGCAGGATATGGGACCTTTTACAGTTTTAAAAGACATCTCAAGAGAAGGGATGCGACATATGTTATATGGTAGTAATACAACTTTGGTATATTAAAGCGATGCTGACGTATATTTACACTGATAAAAGTTTTAAGTAGAGAGAGACAGTAAGGAAGTTACGTTTGCATTCAGCCGAACATACAGGTGAATAACAATCTAGATAGCAAACTTTGGAATTAGGGTCTGCTGGTCTGCTTGTTGGACATTCAGCTGGGCAAATTCCAACTTTGCGATAGCAAGGGCTTCCTTCAATTCTACATCTTTTCTGTTCAGGGTTGCCATTGATTCGCAGAACATGAGTTGCTATAACCACAACGAATATGATCAATAGTAGCTCGTTTGGGTTGGAGATCTTCATGTGTAGAAATAATCAACCTTGTATTTTATTTCTACCCTTCACCCTTGTATGGTGTTTATATAGATAATAGTTGATCTTATTGGTTAATGTTTTATGTTTCTATTGACCACCTTGCAAGGAAACCTTTATCCTTTTTGCATTATACTCAAATCAGAAATAGGAGCATCAAACATGTGTTGTGGCTTTTTAAAAGGGTTTTAGTTTAGTTTTGCCGGTTATGAATAATTTTGGTCAATGCTTTGTAGATGTGGTAACTTCATTTTGTTATTTGCTCCATTGATTAGGCGCCTAAACTTTGTAGGCGCCTAAACTTTGCTCTAGAAAATCGAGAAAGTAAATGTTATATAAAGTTTTTCCTTATTATCCTGCTTGTGTTCTTGATCAAGGGTGCAATATATAAAGAAGTGCCAAACATTTTGCTGTGGCTCATGTGCCAAACATGAACTTGAAGTCTTAAGCAAGTTAAAAGGAACAACTAGTTTTCAGATGCAGCAACACTCTTCTACAAGTTTTCAGCAACACTCTTCTACAAGTTTTCTTTATTTATGAAATAACTTTTGCCAATAGATGATATGGACATTATCCGTGAAGGTCGATAAATATGAAGCATGATATCAATCGAATGGGCTGGAAAGTTCAATCTAAAGCCTTATTGGACTTGATATTATGTACGTTTGTGTTCAGAAGCAACCCCTTTAGAATCAAACCCACGAAAACAGTTTACATCAATATAAAGCCTAAGCAGAAGAAGAATTCGAAGACGGATATAGGGACAGATAGGAAGTAATATAACAACTTTATTAATACGAAACAGGATACAAGAAAGAAATTACTTGAGATACATAATATATGTCAATCTATAGATAAACTGCGAATATCGTTAAAATAGTAAATGAAAAGGTACATTAACTTATTTTTTGCAAACCACACCATTTCCACTACTTAATTTTCTGCTACAATCAATCGTATCAAACTCCTGCAGCAATAAAGTATCAGTCTGGTCCGAAACTCCGTTAGGCAAAAAACTACAAGCCTTGCAATCCGCAGACAAAAGCGACGTCGTTTTGTACTTTTCTTCTCCACCAACAACCGGCATTGCAACACCGAGCTTAGCAGAATTCTCAAAATCCGGCCTGTAAGTCCTACCAAGCACTCCCTCGACTTTCGACGACAAACCAAAGAAACGAAACTGAACCTCTAAATGTGCAAAACAGTCATCTTCAGGAACCTGGTAGTTATGAATCCTGTCATCTTCTTTCGTCACAGGCACTACGTTAACCGAGATCTCTAAGATTTCAGGTAAAGTGACCAACACGCTGTTTTGGTCCGATGTTCTCTCTACTATAAGATCTTTCTCAGGAGATTCCCATACTGAAAGATACCCTTCTTGTAAGTTGATCTCTTTTCCATTGTGAGAGAAACTCAAATGGTCTATATTTTGGTCCCATTTCGATGCTTTTGTAGCTTCAAGAGCAAAGCTGGATTTTACGTTGAATAGGATGCCTAGTGCTTGAATCCATGTATAATCTCTTGTTCTACCTTGAGGTCTGAGACCGGTAAAACGAGCATTGATTTGTAGGTTCTGATCCGATACTAAGCTGAAATGCTCATTTCTCCTGCCGTGGAAGTAGAATACACCTCCGTCTCCACCAATGAATCGTGGGTCTAGGCAGGCTGCTCCTGGTCCTTTGCAGTTCGGCTTACGGTCTGCCATTTATAGAATAACATATTAAAGATAGAAGAGTAGTAATTATCGACTAAAACCATCTTTTGTTACCAGAATTGATCACGTGTATAAAGAAGTCATTGATATTATATTTGTATCAAAAGGACCATTTTTGTTGGTCTGTTTTTATTCGTGATCACTAACTGTGTGCACATATGCAAAAAAAACAAAAGTGATAATTTTGATACAAAGTAATACCAATAACGATTTTAGAAACAAGTGACCAACTTAGGTGACTAACAATAGTTTTTAGTCTCATTTTTCTGAAGAAGTAACTAAAAAGAACTTACTTTTGCACTCAGCTTTGCAGACAGGTGAATAACAGTTGAGAAAGCAAACTTTGGATTTTGGACTTGCTGGTTTAGTTGATGGGCATTCAGGTGGACAATACACTGTCTTAAGAAAACAACTGCTTTTTTTTGTAGTACATGTCTTCTTTTCTGGCTTCCCATTAACTTGAAAAACACCAAACACAACAAGAACAACTACTAATAACAACCCATTCTTGTTTAAGAGTTTCATTTTGCTTAGATTAGTTGCACAAATTTGTAAGGAATTGGGTGTTTATTTCACTAAACACATGGTGTTTATATATAGTAGATTACAAACTCACCAACTTGAAGTATATTTACTATTTATAACTTTTTTTATTGTATTGGCTTGACAATTATTTAAGTAATCTTTAGGAATATATGTGTTCATATGGCTTTACTGGAACTTTTAATTTGCTTTGTAGGTAATTTATGATGCTGGTCAATGCTTTGGGTGGTGTAATTGCATTTTAGAATGATAGTTGACATTGTTTACCTTCTTTACTGGTCAATTAAGCGCCTAATTCTTTAAACTATCCTTATTGATATGTTCTGAGTGGATTTCACCCGAAAAGTAAATGGAAACTGACCGGAAAAGAAAACATCAATACATATCTTCCTCTCTTTTTCATATGCGAGTAGTAGCTTAGTTGAAAATTTGAAATACTATAAGTTCGAGTGGACGCGAACTGCAAGTCCGGACTCCGGACTGAGACAGCCTCTATTACGTTTTGATTTGAAGGTCTATGAAATAATACATGATATGCGTTTATACAACTTCGTTTTTTTTTTCTTCAAGTGACATCTAACAATACGAAAGCACAAATAAACGAGACAATAATATAAATTTATTTACATTTATAATCTAACAAAATTCATGCTTTATTGAATAGTTTTATAATTTAAAAAAAGTAATATTAAATTGACGAAATCCGATTTTGTTTAAATCCTCGTCCAAAAATGATAGAGGGAGAAAATCTAAAAATAATAAATAAAATAAAATAAAGGGATAGCTATTATCTATCCTGTATTTGTTATTTCTTTCATACAAAAGTTTAAAGAAATTATGAAAGTGGATTTTAGTTTGTTACCTTTCAGTAATATTCAATTTATATATTGTTACCCTTTACTTGTTTCGTAATCATACAAACAATTGCCATGGATACGTCTTATAAAGACAGACAAAAAACTTTTAGAATTATCTTCCAAGATTAGTCTCTTGAATTTCAAAAGACAAATGAAAAGTTTCTGGATTTATCTTTCCGGATTAGTCTCTTGTATTTGGTTTCGGTATTTTGTTTTTTGAATGAGTTTGGCTTCCATTCAACAATTACATTTGATGAGTCCGGACAAATTCACCACCACTCACTCAGAAAACCAGACAGGGGTAATTCGGACAATAAGTGCCCACTGAACTATCCGGACAAGACAAAAATATTAAAACACTAAACACCTTTTTGACTAAGTTAAGTACTAATCAACTTATTAAGTAAATGGGTCCTTAAACTTGACCCGGTTTCATGACCCAAAAGCCCATGGATCCATAATTAAGGGTATAAATACCCAACTACTTTCATTAATGAGGGTAATGAACATTTAATACAACTAGGCAGCTTAAATCTTTCACTACAAAACACGCAAACATTTAATAACCTTAAAACTCTCCAAAACACTTGACAAAATTACCCTCAGTTTAAAATAAACCACACCAACATTAGCTTGCTAATGAGTGAGATGATATAAACGTAAAAACTGCAGGTGTTGTTATCAACCGTAGTTATTTTAAAATCGTTCTTGATTTCGAAACATAAACTATAAAAAAATAAGTTTTTTTAGGAAAACAAGATGCAATAGATCAGTTCATGTGAAAAAAATGCACTTGCTTACGAGATGAGATCTTCGAATCTACTAGCGATTCTAAAAAGTTACAGTTGATTTCGAGACGGGATCTCGGAACAAACTGTCAATTTTGAAGAAAAGTGCAGTTGATTCCGAGACGGGATCTCGGAACAAACTGTCCATAATGAAGAAAAGTGTAGTTGATTCTGAGACGCGATCTTGGAACAAACTGTCCATTTTAGAAAAATAGTATTATACATATATGTTAGTGTTCGTTAGTGGTTTTGGGACTAGGACTAAAAAATTATGGCATCCTCAAACATCAAATATTTTATTTTAGAACTTTTAGTTATGTGGTGTGTATAATCCATTTCCTTAATCATGGTGATGGACTTCAAACCATTGTTTCAGGAAGCCGTAATTCTTTTAAATCTTATATAAAAATAACTGGAAGGAATACAATATTTAATGGTATTTGGTAAACTGGTAAGTTCTTTTCTCACGAGAATAAAAACTAAGAAGGAAAAAAAAGAGGAAGTAAATTGCAGGAAGAGAAAGTTGAATATGGAAAGAAAAGAACAGAGAAAGAAGCAGAGGGAGAGAAAGAGTATAGAAAGAGAAAAGTCGCTTCAAAGGAGAATAAAAAATGGGTATGGCTATATATACCCAAATGTGGTTTAAGCATACCCAAAAAACGCAGTTGGCTTTTGTTTGACTTTTTTAGGACGAAAAAACCCTTGAACTTTCATTTAATATCCGAATTGCCACTAAGTAAAAAAAACACTAAGTATATCCTAGATACACCCAATTCACAAAACAATCTATTTGGTTATGTATACCCAAAAAAACACAACTCTCTACTAGATCAAACCCCATATTACTACAATTTTGTGAAATTCTTCAAATTGTTCTTGAACATTCAAAGTTGCCTCAAGAACATTCAAACTCTTTTTAATTTTTTTAAACTTCTTCTAATAAAAACACAAAATCAAAACTTGTTTTTACTACAATTGTTTTGAAGTTTTTTTTTAAAAAAATTAAAAATTTAATTACTAAAAAAATCATAATTTTAGGGTGTTTGGAGGCCATTTTCCGGCCGGAGCAACAGTTTTGCTAGAAACTTTAAGGTGATAAAATATTTTTTAGAGGCTGACAAAAAATGTAAGCAACAGTTTATGTTCATCTCCGGGTTGTGGGAGACCGGGTTCGAAAATTCTGAGGACCTTCCTCATCGACTTACCCTGTAGTGGACTGGACGAGGTAAGTACTTTCACCTAAATAGTTTCTGACTCGATGCCTTCGATAAATTCTGACTATTTGGTTTTTCAGCTATGAAAGGAATCGCCAAGTCTTTTAAGAGTCATGCTAAATCCGGTAAAGCTATTTTTGAGAAACTGAGCCTCTGGGCTGGTGAACACTGGGACCACAAGTTCCATCAAAGCATTATGCCAATGAACTTTGCTAAGAGTAACCTGTGGTGATTCTACCTTAGCCAAAAGAAGACTCTATCGGAGCTTATGGTGGCTCCTCCAGGTGATGACGTCCTTGCAAGGTTGGAACGTTTAGATAATGCAGTATACCTTCCTACTCGGGCTCGAGCTCCGAGTCATCAAGATGCGGACGAACCCGAGGAGGGTGCAGAAGCAGACACTGAGGATGATGCTGAATCCGATGACGATGCACCCGACCCTCAGGGTGATTTCCAAGAAAAGGTGCAGGTCAGTCCTCCCTTAAGAACTCTGAGTGATCATGATGATGCCCAAGTAAGTTTTCCTCCGAGTGTGATACCATCGGATCCTCAACCAGCAGCCCCCCTCGATCCTCAGGTGTTTTCTCCCTCCTCTCAACCTGACAACTAACCAGATGATGCTGATAATCGGGTTGAGGTTAGGCCTCAAGGTCGTGCTGGTGCCACCCGACCACGAACGTTTATAGCTGAGGAGAAGAAGAAAAATATTGCTGAGAGTGGGGGGGAGTGTTAACACCAATCGCCCGAGTCAGCCACCATCCCGAAAACTTGTGATTATCGATTCCGACTATGGTGGAGAGTTTGTTTCCAACCGGGGGAGAGGTCAAGAGGGTGGTTCCGACGTAGAAGGTTATTGTTCTCCGGACTCTCCTTACTTCGATGTTTATGACAATGACTACGTGGAGAACGAGCTAAATAAGCTAATACATGCTGCTGCTCTACTCGAACGCAAGGCAAATTGGAAATATCGCTATAAAGAAGAAGTTATTGCGAGGAGGGCAGAAGTAACAACTTTATCATCGAAGGTTTCTGAGTTAAAGGGCAAAGTAAACGACTTGACCGATCAAGTAACTGAACAAACCGAGATATCTTCTAAGGTAGAAGGCTTAGTTCCTGAGTCCGACGATCTGAAAAAAGAAGTCAATGAGCTAAAGGAGGAGTTAGCCAAAACATCGGAAGTTACCGCCAAGGTGCAGTTCCTATCTTCTGAGTCTGAAGAGCTGAACAAAAAATTCAAAGATCTAACTGGCGAATTGACTAAGGAGAAAAAGAACTGCGATGAGCGTTTGCGATACTACCGTTGATGGTCTTCTCGAAGGTTATTGCAAAATCAAGGTATACTTCAAGAATTGTGTTCAAGACCTTGAAAAGCTATCTGCAGCCCATGAGAGTTTGAAGAAAAACTTCGAGGCTAAGAAGAAGGAAAGTCTTAATAACTATGCTGCCAATGTTGTTGTCCGTCTGGAGGAGCGAGATGCTAAACTAAGATCAGCCATGGTAATGGAGATGTATGAGAAGTTCCCAGACTTACACATTGGCAGCCTCTGGACTCGAGTCATCGAACAGCATCATCCCCCTGGAGTATCTATGGAAGATCCTGAATCTAGTGAAGACTCGGAGAGTTCTTCTTTGGACTCGGATTCTGCTGCTGGTAGCAAAGGAAATTCAGCTTTCGAGTAGCATGTGTTGGGTAGTCTTTATCTTGTTAACTTTTTGTTGTATGATTGTTGTGACATAAAACCTTTAGTATAATACTTCCTTCTTTGTTATTGGAACTTTAAGCGATGTTTTGTTAACATGGTATTTTACTCATGTGTTGAGTTTAAATATTCTTGAGATGCGTTTTGAGTTAAAAAAGATGAACTTGCTTGTCCAAACTTCTTTGGAGTGTGTTTTGAGTCTAAAAAGATGAACTTGCTTGTCCAAACTTCTTTGGAGGGTGTTTTGAGTCCAAAAAGATGAACTTGCTTGTCCAAAATTCTTTGGAGGGTGTTTTGAGTCCAAAAAGATGAAGTTTCTCATGTTTTTTAAAGAAGGCAATAAAACTTGATATTAAGCTGGCTATTTAGGCACCTCATTAAAACCTTCCTGCGCCACCAGGGTAGGAAAGAGTATGCCACCGGAACTTACATAAACTGTTAAAGAAAATATTTACAAATCACTTAATCAAATTAGATAAGCCTTTAGATGCTCAATGTTCCATGGATGGGGAAGATCTCTTCTTTCTTTATCTTTCAATCTGTATGTCCCCGGTTTCAACTTCCTTATGATTGTGTATGGCCCTTCCCAATTTGGGGCGAGTTCCCCGATTTTCTTATCTTTTGTGTGCAGGAAGACTTTTTTTAGTACCCCGTCCCCCACCTCGAACTCTCTTCTTCTGACCTTCAACGAATAACGACTTCTCATCAACGTTTGATAGTGCAAGGAATTTAGTTGATCCTTTCTTCTCTTTTCTTCTATCAGATCAAGTTCTGTGTGTTTTCCTTTGTCATTCCCCTCCTTGGAATATTTACTCAATCGGAAAGATGGCAACATTTTTTCTGATGGCACTACTGCGTCCATCCCATATACGAGCGTGAAGGGTGACTCATGTGTTGCTGTCCGAGGAGTGGTTCTATATGCACATAACACTTATGGTAAGTAGTCTGGCCATTTCCCTGCTTTGCCTTCTAAATTTTTTCTTAGACCGTCCAAGATTGTTCGATTGGTTACTTCGACTTGACAGTTCGCTTGGGGGGTGGAATGGGGTCGAAAAACATGGTTGTATCCCCTTAGAGCCGCAGAAAGCTCTCATTTCATTGTTATCAAATTGGGGGCCATTATCAATCGTAATCTTCCTGGGTATGCCAAAACGGCAACATATGTTAGAAATGATAAATTTAATTACATCTTTTGCCCTTGTTCTTGCTAATGGTTCTGCTTCCACCCACTTGGAAAAATAATCCACGACAACGATGATGGTTTGACGTCCCCCTGAAGCCATAGGAAGTGGTCCGACCAGATCTATCCCCCATCGATCGAAAGGGGGAGATTCTGATATTGATTCTAGAGGTACCCCAAGTAGGTGGATCGAGTTCGCAAATCGTTGACACGTGTCATATTTCTGCACTAGCTCTTTGGCGTCCGCTGAGAAGGTCGACCAATAGTATCCTTCCAGAAAAACTCTTCGTATCAATGTCTTGTATCCACAATGAGCAAAGTCTTCCCCATCGTGTAACTCGGAGAGTATCAGTTGCGACTCATCCTTCCCTAAACAACGAAGTAAGGGTAGACTAAAAGATCGTTTATACATAACATCTCCGAGGATGATGTATCCGTAGGCCTTGAAGCATATTCTCTTAGCTCTGACTTTGTCAAAAGGCAGCATGTCATGGACTAGAAAATCTTGTATTTCGCTTCTCTAGTCTTTCGTTAAAGTCGTGGATATTTGGAATGCTTCGATGCTATCTTCCTTTGCTTCGGATCCCTTGACTATAGACGGATTTTCTTGAGTCACTATCCACGATTACCCCTCCGAGTAAGATGCCTTGGCCAATGAATCAGCCACTGAGTTCCATGCCCTATGGACATGCTCAAATCGGACGTCTTCGAACTCCAAAGCCAGCTCTTTCAACACTCCCAGATACTTTACCAAATGATCTTTTCTTGCCTCTGAACGTCCGAGGGCGTGGTTCACTAGGAGTTGAGAATCACTGATCAATTTAACCCGTTTAGCCCCGCAAATCTTAGCTAGTCGCAATCCGGCAAGAGCTGCTTCATAATATGCCTCATTCTTTGATGCTTGGAAACCGAGTCAAATTTCCTGATACATTGCGTTGCCATCCAGTGACGTTAACTGCACAACTGCTCCACTTCCCAATGAGTTAAAACCCCCATCGATTCGGACTAGCCACTCAGGGTTAAATTTTTTTTCTTCCATGTCCACGATGTCTCTGTCCGAATGAAATTCCACTAAAACATCTGCTAGCGTCTGCGCTTTGATTGTTATTCGTGGCTCGAACTCAATATCGAAATCCCCCAGTTCTACCGACCACTTGGTCATCCTTCCAGATACGTCGGGTCTTTGTAGCATACTTTTCAAAGGAAAAGATGTCCGTACCACTATTTTATGAGCTTGGAAGTATGGCCTCATTTTTCGGGCCGATGTTACTAGGGCGAGGGCTAGCTTTTCCAACTTGAGGTATCTTTTTATGCATCTAGGAGGCTTTTACTTACATAATAAACTGGTTTAGGAAGGCCTGCTTCTTCTCAGACTAAAACCGAGCTAACTGCACCGTCGGACACTGCCAAGTATAGAAATAATTTTCCCCCGATTTCGGCTTCGTCAGTATCTCTGGGGAGAAAAGATGTTGCTTGATTTGATTGAAGGCTTCGGAACATTCTTGAGTCCAGTCGAACCGGTTTGCTTTCCTCAACACCTAGAAGAAAGGAGCGCACTTGTCTGAAGACTTGGATATGAATCTGTTTAAACCAGAAAACCTTCCAGTTAAAATTTTCACTTCCTTGATAGTTCTAAGTGGATCCATAGTATATAAGGCATTTAACTGCACTGGATCTGCTTTGATGCCCTGCTCACTGACTATGTAACCTAAAAACTTTCTTGATCTTACTCCAAACGTGCACTTTTCCGGGTTCAAATTGAGATTTGTTTTAGCCAAATTAACAAAAGTTTCTTCTAGGTCAGCCAAGTGATCTTCATCTCTTAAGCTTTTGACTAACATATCGTCAATATAAGGTTCCACGTTTCTGTCAATTTGACTTTCGAATTCCTTGTTCACTAGCCGCTGGTATGTCGCCCCCGTATTTTTTAGTCTGAATGGCATAACTCGGTAGCAATGTAGACCTTTTCCAGTTATTAAAGTCGTGCTCTCCTGATCCCTTGGATCCATACGGATTTGATTGTATCCAGCATATACATCCATAAACGAAAGTAAACGATTTCTGGACGTCGAATCTACAAGTTGATCTATTCGCGAGACCGGGAAAGGATCCTTACGGAAGGCTCTATTTAAATCGGTGAAGTCTACACACATACGTCATTTGCTATTCTTCTTTTTTACCAAGACCGGGTTAGCGGTCCATAACGGATTTGTGATTTGCAGATGTGGCCAACTTTCATTAGGCGATCTACCTCTGCCATGATTGCTTTGATTTTTTCTTGGGAAAAAGATCTTCGCTTCTGAATGATTGTGCGTACACTGTTCTGAATAGCTAATCTGTGACACATGACCTCTTCTGGTACTCCTGTAACATCCTATGTACACCACGTAAACAAATGTAATTTGGTCGAAAGAAATCTGACTAAGCTTTCTTTTATCTCAGGCGATAACCTTGTTCCTATCTTGAGACTCTTCTCAGGGGCAAACATATGATCCTCAAAACCTTCATCGGGGACCAAAAATCTAGGGGACTCCCTCGGATCATCAATAGGATCGGAATCTGAAGGAGGCCCCTCTGACTGCTATTCTTTTCTGCATCCGACCTCTATCAACTGCTTAAGGGCCAACGCTGCCTTGTAGCACTCTCTAGCCATTTTCTGACTTGATCTTACAGTTCTGATGTTGCTTTCCACTACGTATTTCAAGCATTGGTGGATCGTGGATGGTACAACGTGCATTGTAGACAACCAAGATCTTCCAAAGATGGCATTGTAAAATGTGGGTGCATCCACTACAATGAACAATACTGTCACTATTTTCTTGAATGGTCCCCTGCCTAGCTCCACCATGCCTTCGAATTCTCTGACGACGTTCGCGGTCACACAGGTGAACTCTACTATCGTCATGTCGGATCGTTGAATAGTTTAAGGATTGTTATCTTACTGTAGGTGGTCATGAACATGATATTGGCAGAAGTTCCCATGTCAATCAGAATCTTTCTTATCTTGTTTCCGGCTATCTCCGCTTCGATCACCACAACGTCTTCATGCAGGCCAGCGATCTCCCTCATGTCGTCGTCCTTGAAACAAATGATTGGTGACGGGTTTCGATAAAGGTGTGATGAATCTCCTACCTCCAACTGTATTTCTAGGCTAACTATATGTCTCTTCCTTGAGTAGTTTGATATTCCTGCCACTGTATCTCCCCCAAAAATGGTTAGCGATTCAAAGAATGACCACATCAAAAGCATCCATAAACTCTTCTTCGATTGCACCGGAAATCACCATGGTACCATCTTGTCTTGGGACGACTTCTTGTTTGGGAACCAATGTAGTGTTGTTCTTGAAAAAATCCACCAACTTACCGTGTTCTATTAAGTATTAAACCTCTTTGTTCAAAGCCACACAATCCTTAGTGTGATGCCCAATGTCTTCATGAAACTGGCAGTACTTGTTCTTCTTGTGCTCCTTCAGAGTCTGAAGAGGGAAGGGTTTGCGGAAATGCACATATGCCCGCGCTTTTTCAAAGATTGTAGAAACACACTCGGTTAATTCAGCATAGTGAGCTGGTCGGACCCATCTATTCGAAGCTGGTCGTACATACTGTTGAGTTGTTGGACCCGCCTGATGGTACTATTGGTTTTGAGTCACCCGTTGAGGGGTTTGAGTTATTGCTTGAACTATCAGAGTGCGCGGTCGGACAGTCATAATTGGTTAAGCAGCTTGGGGTCGGGCATTCACCGTTGTCGTACTTGCTCTGGCTAGGTTCGGATCTTGATACAATTGAGATATGGACTCTATCTCTGAGGCCCTGGTTTCTTCGACTAGAATTATTTTTTCTATCTGATCTAACAGAGCTCCAAACGTCATTGCTTGCGTTTCTGCCGCATTGTCTTTCATCACCCCGGAAGAAGACCCATTCATCCGGAAGGCAGCCAACGCTAGCTTATCTTCACAGTACTCCATATCCGTCTTTACTTGGATGAATCGCTTGGTGTACTTCTTCAAATTTTCTCCAATATTTTGCCGACAGTAAATGATGGTGTCTCCGTTAGCACGAAAATTCTTGCTTCCGACAAAGTTCTGTCTGAACATGATCCTGAACATATCAAAATTCTTTATACACCCTTGAGGTAGTCGGTTATACCAAGTAGAGGCAACGTTCTTGCATGTCTGAGAGAAAGCTCTGCACAACAACTTATCGTCGTCATCATAGTTGATCATGAAGTTCTTGAACTCTTCGATGTGGTTGTCTGGATCCTGGGTCCCATCGAACTTCTCTAGCTTAGAAATATCGAACCATTTAGGAAGGTGTCCAGAAAGAATTTCCGGGGAGAGAGGTGACGACCTCTAATTATGTCCGACCTTGTAAGTGCTCCCCCCCGGACCATCATTTGTGGTTGGAGAAGTAAAATGGTTACTGACTCTAAAATCTTGTTGATAGCTGTCGGAATGAGTATGCCTCCGAGTAGTAGCAGGGTCCTCGGAATGCATTTTTCTTTTACCAGCATCGTCTTTCTTCCTCGAAACACTCCTTTTCCTGCTGGCTCGATGATTGTGCTTATGCTTCCTCAGATCTTTGTGTTTGCGATCCATCTTATATCTTGAGTCAGTTTCCGAAGAAAAAGAATTATCGGAGCTTAGTGAAGTGTATTCGCTCGAATCGGACGGCTCGTACTTTTGCTCGGATCTAGTACGTCTTTTATAATGTCGATGGCTTTTCCGACGTTGGGTTTCTTTGGGTAGCACAGCATCCTGGATCTAGTCGGCCTCGAGCTTTTCTTGTCGGACCTCGGATCTGACCCTTTTCGTGCTTGCCACCATAGCGTCTCTTTCAACATTTAGTCTTTCGATGTCTTCCAATAACTCTCTCCGTATGGCAACCAAAACTGATTCCTCTAAAAGTTCCTTTGCACGCTGATCCGGAGCATTACCCTCGCATTTATGTATCCACGCATTTATGTATCCACTAATTTTTGGTCGGGTTAGCCTCAATCTCTCCACGCATTTATGTATCCATGTTTTTTAGTTTTTAGTTTTTAAGGTTTTAGAAAATTAATTATGGGTACCAAACTTTCCCACAGACGGCGCCACTGATGCGCTCAGAGATTCTTTAGTGAGGCTTAGGAACGAAGAAGTTCGTATGAAGGGGTCGGACTAGAGAATATTCGTATGACGTAACTAAGAATAGTGAATTGCTAGAAATGGAAAAGACAAACGTAATAAGTGTTGTAATTATTACTCAATCATTTGCCCCTTTTCCCAAAATGGAATGTCTTTTATATAGCATAAATAGGGCTGTTAATGGTTCCGTAGAACCGGGAACCGGACCGGAACCGAACCGATAAGGACCGGACCGAGAACCGGACCGAACCTTAACGGTCCGGTTTACGGTTCCATTTTGAAAACCGAAACCGATAAGGAACCGATATAGTAAAACCGATAAGAAACTGAACCGCTAGAACCGATTCGGAACCGACCGATAAAATAAATAAAAATAATATATATATAATAGTTACAATAGTTACGTTTCTTTTAGATTCTCCTGCCACTGAAGCCGAAACATCTACCACACCAGTTATTTGTGCTGGCCCTGTTTGTTTCCATTTTTTATTCGAGAATCCTGAAGCTCTATTTGTGTTCGGCGTTTCTAGTGGTCTTTTTAATTCTTCGACTCTAGCAGAGTTATTGATCTCTTGAACCAAACTATTTAAATCTTAGCAAAGTTTCTGTTTAATTTCTTCCTCATCTCTCACGGCTTTTGAAGCTTCTTTCAAAGCTTCGCGTGCTAACTTCTCTCTTTGCCTGGCAATGTCAATCCTTTCCGTTGATGTTTCGATCTTGTTTCTTAAGAACTCGAGTGCTGCCTTCTCAGGTCCAGCAGTTTGTTGCCCTTCCCTTGTAAGATATTGCGGATCTTGCTCAACATCACGAATTCTTGCGTAGTTTTGTTTAATGTATCTTTTCAGTTGAAGTTGCTCTAGCTCGATCGTGTTT
This sequence comes from Limnanthes douglasii subsp. nivea, assembly GCA_036936605.1. Classification (NCBI taxonomy): domain Eukaryota; kingdom Viridiplantae; phylum Streptophyta; class Magnoliopsida; order Brassicales; family Limnanthaceae; genus Limnanthes; species Limnanthes douglasii. The sequence goes on from JAUPFV010000001.1 coordinate 85,785,258, forward strand.
TCAGTATAAGTAATAACAAGAGCTTCTCTCACGAGGCCATCGGGTTCGATATCAGGCATCAACAAGGGATTTAGCGCAATTGTTTTATGAGAAATCTGAAAAGAGGAACTCCGGAAGGAATTGATAAAAGCAAGAAATTTCTTCTTGTTCTTCAGAAGTTTCTACTTTCTAGAGAAAAGAAGCGACTTAATCCCACCTAATATTTGAAAATGGTAAAAATGATTTAAAAATGTCTTTCACTTCAATCCCACATCGACATATTGGAAACAAGCAACCACCCACAAATTCTATATAAAGGAACACACCTACTTTGTAAATCACCTCCTACAAAAGTCTTATTAAAAGAAATGGGAGCATAGCCCACTAACAAATTGTAGGGCTATACAATCAGTCTAAATTTTTACCAAAAAGGCTGTTATCGGTTTGGTTAACCGGACCGATTCTTATCGGTTCCGGTTCGGTTCTGCAAAACGGAACCGAAATGTTACCGGTTCGGTTCGGTTCGAACCGATAACTTTATCGGTCCGATTCGGTTTTGCCAAAACCCGGACCGAACCGGACCGATAACAGCTCTAAGCATAAATGATAGAGGGTGAAATTACATGTTTACCATTATGTAAATGGATTTCTTACCTCCACTATTTTACTATTTACTATTTTACTATCTAGGGGACTATCACTCAAGTCCCTCACTTCTTATGTGTGCTTTACTTTGGGCCTTAACCACTAAATACATTGACCCTAACCTTATTAGTAGGTTAAATTACATGCCAAACACCTATATTTTCCTTCCCTTATCAGATAGTAGAGAGATAATTGAGATGCTTTGTTTAGAAAGAGAAAGTATGATCTTCATTAAGGTTTTCTCATAAACTATATATAGGATAGCTTTAGCCTAATGGGTCTAATGGACCGAATAATTCCTATGGTTCAAACCCATAAGTCAATACTTATTAGGCTCAATAATATCACAAAATAAGAATATGAATATAAATATATTTAAATAATAAAATAAATACAAAAGATAAATATTAGTCTAGTTCTGAATTCGCCCCTCCCAATATTTTTATCCTCAACAAATAGTCCTTTTAGGCCTCTCAAAGATATTTGGGAGGGCTAACGAGAAATGCTTCAAATAAAGGTTGGTCATCTCTTCAAACACAAATCTTCTGGATTTTGCTTTAATATTTCTTAGAAAAACCACTAACTTTCATCTGAACGCCTTATTTAGAAACATTAGTGATGAAATTTTATAACCATTATTGGAAATATGGTGAGACATGTGTCATTACTTTATTGGACCCTAACTTTGCTTTTCTATTGGTGTAGCGTGTTTACAATGAAAAAACTTTTCAGTTCCTTAGATATTATAAAAATTGTTGGCTCTTCCTCTCCTCTAGAACCAAAAATATTGGTATTCTCCAGTCTTTTATATAAACTCACTTCTCAAATTTTCAGTATAATAACTTTTAGAGAGAGAACATTTCATTTGTAAAGAGAGAATAAGCGCCTTACTAATTTTATCTAGTTAATCGTCAACTACATTTTCCTTCCCTCAACCACTTTTACCACCGTGAATTCTATCTCCGGTGATATTTAGGTATTTGTATGTTCACTTGTTAACCGGAAATAGGTATTTAAAATTTTATAAGCTATATGAAGAGAAAATAGAGGTATGGTTGTTGTTGGATTACCAACCTATGAAGGAACAACCACTGTCACTCAGACGATTGACCATGAGGGAACCTTTCCATACAACAAACGCAACATCCCATCGGAGCCTTCATCTACTACTCAACCATTTACATCAAGGATTCATTCATCTAAGCCATCATAGTATCAAGGTGGTGCTAGTTGCAAGCTTCCTTCAACCTTTATAGAAACTGGTTCTAATTCAGAAAAAAATGCACCTCCCAGCTTGATCATACAATCTATAGGCCGCACAAACCCTTTCAGGGAGCTATGAGCAGTTCAACAGAAACAACCAATTAATGACCCTTCCTTGCAGCATTTGAGCTTAGAGGACGATATTGCACCCCAACAGGCAGAAACCTTCGAATTTGACCAGGCTCTCCCCCAACAATCGAACAAAGAGGAAAACATATTGTCTCAACAAGTTGAACGTTTAAGATCTGGTCGGAAGGTCGTGAAAGATGTTAGTGAGGAATCTCTCTTGGAGACATATGGTCAAACCGGGGATAATTTGGAAACTTTGAAGTCATCTAGGAATAGAACTTCGAAGGGTAAAGGTAGTAAAGGTGGAAAAGCCACTAAAACAGAATCCAAAACACTTCCTTCATCATTGGTCGGATGCGTAAGGCCAAACTTTCTAAAGGTCAACACCAAATATCTGATGGCTATTGATAAAATTTCTTATATCTATTTTTAAAAGAACGATTTAGAGGTTGTACGTGAGAAATAAGGATTCTCAAAAGAAGTAAAGGTTAGATTTCCTGCACCAGGAGAGACCCTAATGAATGGTGGTCTGATGGAGTTGGTAGTCTATCTTAACATACTAAACTAGGGCCTTTGGTTTCCCTTGGAAACAGATATTGGGAATTATTTCAGTTTGGTAGGATTGCACCCAAGTCAGGCTAGTCTGAAAGCTTGGTTTACCTTAATTTCATGTATCATGGTATCTAGGTTATCAAAAATTCTGATGTTGATGGAACAATTTGCTACTATCGCGGCATTGTCTTGAAATTCCCATATCCTCTTTTACTTCTTCAATATGGGGAATAAGTATAAAGTAGTAGATGATCTGCTGAAAGCCGATAAGCTATAGAAAATGAAATTTCTCTTTATCAGTGGTAATCTAAGTCGGCTCACTAGATTTTGGAAAAATACAGGTAGTCCTTCGAATTACTACCGTTTCTCATATATATTATATCAAAGCCTTATATGCATGGAAGATGCAAAGATTAATTTTAAGAAATTATGTCAATGTGTCGAGGAGAAGTGGTCTAATGGCTTTCATGAGTATTTCATACCAAATAATTTGGTTCAGAGTCACCTTTGAAAGACTAGCTCTAAATGAGAGTTAACATGAGAGCAATTGAAAACTTCTCCCAATGCATCGACTATCTTAAAAAACAGTCAAATTCACAGATGGAAATTTATTTCTTCCAACCACGACCAGAGCCCTCAGCTATCAGAATAAGAAAGACAAGAAAAATTAGCAAGGCATAACCAAATGAGACGTTGAAGTTGAAACCAAAGAGCAACCAAATGCAATTGACGAATCTCTTCAAGTTATAGTTACCGCCTACGTCGAAGAAGGTGAAATTCCCATAGAGCTTCTTATGTCAAAGAGGAAAAATACACACAATAGAAGCAAAATGGTAGTGATAAGAGAGAGAGAGAGAGCGAGAGAGAGAGAGAGAGAGAAGTGAAAAGAGCAACTAACCACTCAGAGATCATCCTCCATTCGGACATTATCCCTCATACAAACCCCGTTATCGATCATTCAATACTCCTAATGTATGAACCTTCTTCTCCATTGTTGCCAACACTTGAGGGGAAAACATATATAGAATACAATCCGATGGGACCCATGGGGGGGTTTGACTTTGATGCTTTTGAGAAATATTTCCATGAATCTATAAACAATACCACAAACATGGTGTTTGACTGTGTGTTTTTCGATCTGTCAAAGGAAAATGATTCACTATGGTAAGCTGCGTAAGACCCATTATTGAGCTGGAGAGGGAGGTAATGGCCTATAGAGAGACTATCACTTCTCTTCAAGAGGAAAATTAAAATAAGAAGGCATTATTTAAAAAGAAAAAAGTATGTGTTGATGGTCTAGCAGTTAAAGTCAGATTAATCAAGAATGAGCTTGCACAGGTGAAAGCTGGTTACGAATGGATACAATCATCTATCTTTGGAGAGATCACATCACTAAAAAATTAATAGGCCCTTGATAAACAAATAATTTGACCATCCGAAGGTAATCCATTCGAAGGTGTATAAAACAAATACTTAGACAATTCAAAGGTAATCTATTCGAATGTATACAATACAAACATCCTGACCATTCGAAGGTACAAATAAATACTTTTACCATCCGAAGGTAATCTATTCAAGTATATATAATAAAATATGTTGACCATTCAAAGGTAATACATACAAATTTATATAATACAATATAAGTATTTAAACAATATAAGAATTTTTTAAAGACAAATGCAATAGATTGAAAATATTCGAACACCTCATTAAAACCTTCGCGCGCCACCAGGTTATGAAAGAGTATGTTCCCCAAATATATGCATGCATACAAAATCAATACGGACACAATAAACATACTATAAAACTATTCAAGATAAAATCTTAAGTGGTCAATATTCCAACGATGCCTTAAGAGGCTGCATTCTTGATAAATCAGTCGATACGTTTCAGGCATGGCTATTTCACTCGTAGTATATGGCCCATCCCAATTCGATGCTAGCTTTCCAAGTTTTATGTCTTTGGTGTGTAAAAATACTTTCCCCCACTTTGAACTCTCTTCTTTGAATTTCAGATGCATACATGTTTCTTATTAAGCCTTGATAATGCACAGTTCTCAAGTGAGCTTTGATTCTTTTTTCTTCAACTAAGTATAATTAAGCTCTTATAGTTGTATCTTTATCTTCTTAGAAGTAGTTTTGAATTCATAAAGATGGGAGGGTAGATTCAATTGATGTTACGACATCTGTCCCATATGCCGAAGCAAAAACTGATTCTTGACTGGAAGGTTGGGGAGTAGTTCGGTAAACCCACAATATTGCTTGCAAGTAATTTGGAAATTTTCCTGTTGTTCCTTTTAAATTATATTTTTATTCCCATCGGAATAATTTTATCAACAACCTCTATATTTGCATTGGCTTGAGTGTGAAAGGGTGAAGAAAAACAATGCCAAATTTCTATGGAAGTACATAAAATTCCCATGTTTTTATTATCAAACTATGGGCTATTTTTCGTTTTCATGCTTCTAAAGATCCCAAATCTGCAACATATATTTGATAGGATGGACCTGAACACTACTTTAGAGGTAATTCCAAAGACGGTTACAGCTTCCATCTACTTAGAAAAATAATTCACTGCTAGTATAATAGTTCGATATCCTCTTGATGTCATTGGTAGGGGTCCCACTAGATCAAGCCCTCATATATCAAATGTTATTGCTCTGGATATTAATTTCATAGTTGGAAAATATATTGTATTTCAAAACCTTTGGCACAGCTCATATCATTTAACTAATTCTTTAAAATCTGTCATAATGGAAGACCAATAATATCATGCTAATAAAACTCTTATGGTTAAAATATTTTAGCCACGTTGGGCAGAGCTTTCCATGTCATACAATTCGGACATACTTACATGAGACTCATCATACCGAAGACATCACAATAGAAGCCTGTTAAAGGATTTCTGATAGAAGATATCCCTTATGACTTAAACCATGTGTTATAAACTTTAACTTTTAAGTTAATACCTTATCAACGGCTAGACTTCCGTGAGTAATAAACTCTTTGATTTCATGTCTCTAATCCTAGCTTGTTATTGTTAATACTTGGAAAATTACCTCAATACTCATCCTCACTTTCCTCTAATAAACCGTCGCTTTCTCAACCCTTAACACATTTTCATATTCTACACACTTGAAGAAAGTGGACGTTTCTTTAAATACTTGTAGATATTTAAGCAACTGTTCTTTTTTTACTTCGGTTTGTCCTTGAGCTTGTTGTATGAGTAAATGTGAGTCACTTGTCCGTTAGACTCTTTTGGCACCACATATTTGGGCAAGTCTTAACCTAACTATTATTACCTTATACTCAAATTCATTGTTTGATGCCTTGAAACCAAAATGTATTGCTTGGTACACTGAATCTCCAAACGGAGATAATAGTTGATTACAAACACAATTACAACTCTAGATTTAACTAATTAAACACCATAGATGCTTTCAATCTAAAATCTACCATATTTAGCAATTCAAACCCTAAAAATATAAAAAAAAAATCAAGAAAAAAACTTACTTTTTTCTTTTGTCCATAGTTTTTGTTGGGACGTGAAGAGATATAATTATTTGTTGCCAATTTTTTGAGTTTTTTGAATTTTGGTTATTGAGAATATGAAGAGGGAACAAAATAAAATGAAGAAAAAAAAAGGTTGGGTGGAAATAAATTTAAAATTTAGAGGCTAGTTATGTTAGAGTAATTTTGAAAAATAATACATCTATATTTGAACTGTTTAGCTCGATGATAAGAGTGTAGCCCATTTATATATCAAGTAACTATTTAGTTTAATTACTCGTAGTCACTTACTTAGATTTATAAATTTTGTAAATACATTTTTATATAATAAATTCATCTTATCATATAATAAAATTTGGAGAATTGCTAAAAAAAAGCCATTTTTACTCTGTGAAGTCGCCTGTTTTAGATTTTAAAAATTACTCCGTGAAGTTATTTTTTGACGATTTTTCATTCACGAAATCCTATAAATAGAAGAAATTACTCTGTGAAGTTACCATAATTTCAAAAAAGTTACAATTTCTCTACCTTATCTCTATTTTCTCTCTCTAAACATAATTTTTTCCCACCAAAATTAAAAGAACTAAAACTAAAACTAAAGAAATTAACACTATCATTATTACTTAAAATGTTACTCCTCACCTTCAAACCACCTAATCATATATCCTGACACTTAACAACTTATTTGCAAACAAAAATATTTATATCTTAGTTATTAGAAAGGTTTCTCAAATCATAATGGGTATTTTGTTTTACTCAAATTTGATATTGTAATTAGCTAGTATTAGTATTTAGTAAGTGAAAACCTACTAAAAGTTTTACAAAAGAGACAAAATTAAAAGATAGATGTTAAAAAATTAAAAAAAGGAAACATATCTGTCCGCCAATGTCATGGCGGAAAAGATGGTGTTGACGCCATCTCGCGGCGGAAACAATAACCTAAGCGCCACGCATGACGGACAGACTCCTGTGATCGTTATGCAATGGCACCAACACCATCGCATGGCGGACAGACTCATGTGATCGACATTCAATGGCACCAACACCATCGTGTCTGCCAATGCATGGCGTCAGAGTCATTGTGTTTGTCATTTGTCTGGCGGAAAGTATCATCTTCTTCGACAAGATGATAACGAAGAACACCACATGGACGCCATCGTTTGGCCAAATCGAGCATTTTTTGAATTTTTTAAATCACTTTTTTTTTAAAACAGAAAGATAGAAGGGTTCATGTCTATGTTGGTTTGTAAAAAACAAGCTTTGTTACCATTTCGGCAATGATTTTTAAATTTTACAAAATTGAAAAAAAAAAGTTTTGGTTAGTTTAAGTTTTGAGTTTTTATGATTTTAGTAAGTTCTAAGAAATAAAATGTTAGATTATGGTTGATATTCTGTTTTGCAATTTTATAAATAAATAATGACATAAAACTAATTAAATAAAAAAATTAATTTTTTTTTGAATTTTTCAATATTAAAAATCAAAAAAACATGATTTTACGGAATAAAAATGATTTTTTTACGTTATAAAAGAAAATCTAGTTTGGGAAGGGCGAATATTATTAAACGCTATTACTTTTTATTTTTTATTCATATCACAGTATATGTTTGTCCTAATCTCATATCTAATTTCAAATTTTTATTCATATCACAGTATATGTTTGTCCTAATCTCATATCTAATTTAAAATCCAGTAACTTTCATAATATCTCCTCTCTATGTTGAAACCATGTGCAAGTCAAATATAGACAAACATCCGGCACAACACAAGGGAGTTAGTTCATGTGATAGACTTTAGAACGCAAAGTCTTCTTAAAAACCTGTATCGCTTGTGTTTAGGGCATTGAGCAGACATCATAAAAGTCATACATTCTTCAACTTGTCTTAAACTATTCTTGAAGCCTTGCACCCTCACATTAACGTTAAAATCTTTACCAAGTTATAATTGCTTCCAAAAGTCGTAAAACTCATTAACATTCTTACTCTATTAAGTAATAAGTAAGTTAAACAAAAAAAAAATTGAGAAAAATAAATTACAATGCGGTGAGCGTGGATCGAACACGCGACCTTCAGATCTTCAGTCTGACGCTCTCCCAACTGAGCTATCCCCGCTTTGTTGATATTGCTTGTATCTATATATATAATATCGAGATATATACAAGTCTTGAGGTGTTTTTGTCCCTATTTCGAAACAAGATTACAAGAGCTGCAAGAATCAGGTGAGAGTAGACGAGCTTACTTGAAAAAGGATTCAATAAATGAAACCTAAATTCCAGTCCAATCATTTGCAATGACTACAATACTACAGCTTTCGATTCCGAACTTCTCAAATCACGATGGTTTCAGCAAGAACACCGTCAATTGTCCCTTTTTGTTAAGACCGAAAATAGCTTCTGTTCACCATAATAGAATCAAATTGAGTGCTATTTTCAGAGAACGGAGTTGGTCCTTTCCGGGTTCGGGAAAATATGGAATTCCGATTAAAGAGAAGGAATGGAGCAGGAAAAAAAGAGTGGTTTCAGTGAGGTCTTTAGGTGGTGGTAATGGGGGTGATGGAGATAATTCTAGGTTTTTTACCAACGTTGCTTTGGGTGTTGGGTTAACTTACCTGACTGTGACTGGGCAGCTTGGTTGGCTTTTGGATGCTATTGTTTCTATCTGGGTATCAATCTTTCTCTCGAACCATGTATTGGCTTGATGACTGGTTATGTTTTGTAGTGATTTTGAAGTTCTATACTGGTTATATGTAAATAAGCCTATTTTCAAGCTCTAAAGTATCTACCTTGCTGTGTTCCGGATTCAGTTTGGATTCAATATAGCTTATATAGTGTGATGCTGGATTAAGAAATTAGTTTGCCTAATCTTCATTTGTTATGGCTAATTTTGACTGGAGGACATGTCTACTATCTTTTTAGATTACTATTTTGTGGGAACTTCTAATGTTTTTGGATACTATCTAAGTCATTTCTCCATAGGAATTGGATGTATAGAGATCTAGTCAAGTTTGGAGATGTTTATTGTAACGGCTAAGAGTTGTCTAGGCTTAAATCTTATCAGTCATAGATTGAAGTTGTTTTTGGTTTGCTATGGTTTAGTCTTTCTTAATTGTTTCCAGTCTCGATTAAGATTTTTGAGTTTGATGGTTTGGTTCTTATGTTTGATCTCCAGCTTTTTGTAGTTCTTGTACCCCTCGTGGGTTTGGGGGTTTTCATTTGGTGGGCAGGACGAGATATTGTTCAAAGCACTGTGAGTTTGTGCTACTCTTTACTATTTCAATTTAAATGTTACGTATGTATTAGTTTCCCCTTTGTTGTAGTATTGGATCCTAAGATCTATGATCATAAGGTCAAGTTCTAAACCAAGTTTGTTCATTGTGCCGTTAGCTAATTTATATTCCTTGGTTATATTGGTGTGTGCGTGCAGTGCCCGAATTGTGGAAATGATTTTCAGATTTTCAAGTGAGAGGAATCAGTATTTTTTATTTTCGGTCTTATCTTTCCACATTTACTATTTACATATGTTCATAACATGAAACATACAAAGAATATATTCTCAATTTCGAAACTTTCACGTTTCAACTCATTGCAGATCTGCTCTGAATGATGAGGTACAAGTTTGCCCCTTCTGTAGCCAGCCGTTTACAGGTAAAAGAAAATGATCATGTAAATATAGGTTACTACTGACTTGTTTGAGAAAGTTCAGTTTAATTTCTGGAGTCTTGGGATATATTTTGAATCCAAGAACTTCCAAGGAAAGAAAAATAAAATTCAGAAGAATACACACATTGTTGTTTTATATCTTCTTGATATCTAAGTATGCAATAGGTATATTTTTTCCTCTAAAACTGAGGTAGTTTTAACAACGTATTTCTTTGGTGGCAGTGGTGGATAACAAGTTTGTCGCCGACCCTATACAGTTCTCAAATCGTGATACTATATTTGGACAAGCTTTCGATGACTTCTCTCCAAGTCCGAAGAAAGGTTGTCTTTCAATTTAATTGTAATAATATAGATGGTTAAAGAGTACTATGGATTTATCTCGAGCAATTCATGTTTGTGCAGGAAAAGATTACTCAAAAGCAATAGTTGATGTTGAAGCAGAAATAAAAGATGTAGAATGAGACCGGGTAAGCATGTAGTACATATACATGAAATTGTATTTGTAGGTCATTAGTATCCTCATTAAGTTATACGAAGTTTGTGCTGCCATGCTCATATATTTTTTACTGATTTTACTCGCAGATCAAGCTATGGATGCAGAGAGATACTGATGGTTGTTGGTATAGTTTTTACAAACTAAGTGTTTGTTAAAGTAAAAGTTGTATCAAAGTATAGTTGCCTGCTGTTAAATAGCACCTTATTACCACAAGTATGTTGTCTCTTATCTAAATGTCTGGAAATTCCAGCTCTTCATATCGTATATATTTGATTCATCAAAATTTTACACTTTGGAGAAATGTGCTTTTTATGTCTATTTGGTTAACCGCTCCAGAATCATAATCCTATGATACGAACTATTTTTTCCAAAACTAATCCGATGAGTTAGAGTATCGGAATTTTGTTTTTACGTAAGATGGATTGTGGGTTTTAAGGTTTTAAAACATACTATCGGTTAGTTTTGAGAAATGGAGAGGATTTTAAAAAATTTAGACAAATACATAATCCGAATCTATTTTTGAAAATTCTGCTATTTAAACATTAATAATTAATGTGTAATACATACTTTAATCTCTAAATTATAATATAATATTATTATGTTTAACGGATTGAGGGATATAAATTGAATAGTTTTATAAATAAAACTGTAAATTGTATATTGATAGTAATCGATATATTTTATCAAAAATTAAATATACAAAAATAATTAAATAATAAATGTGTTATATACTTGTTATTATTATTTGGGCAAGGCTATATTGGGACCCCATTTGACTATAATGAGATCCCAAATTCAGATTTTTTTTTCTTCAATATGAAATGTCCGTTTTGCCCTTCATTTATAAGTCCAACTTTCTAACTAAAAACCAACTTTTTTCCCCTTCTCCTTCAACCTTTCTCTCTCTAAAATAACTAAAAACTTTAAAAAAACCATGGATTTGAGTGATTGGAGTGAAGGTTTCAGCTGCAACCTTTATGATTTTGCATCGGAGGAAGAAGAGCCGTTGACGGACCACTTGAAAACCCAAAATGAGGTATATTCTGAAATTTTTCAAGTCTGTGCGAATATGGCGGTGCCACCGCTATATAGTGGATGAACTGCGAACAATGAGTTCGCAATTTTGCATGTTTTGATTTTGCAAAATCGCGAACGGCCCGTTCGCAGGATTACCATATGGACGAACGGGCTGTTCGCGATTTTGCAAAAACAAAACATGTAAAATTGCGAACACATTGTTCGCAATTTGGCTGAAAATTCGAATTCATTGTTCGTGAAAATGACCTGTTTTGGAAATTAAACGATCAGCTAGATTTAAGGATGTTCTCATATAATTGCATCAATGACATATGTAGGAACCCGATCTATCACCATGTTCGATGGCCGATTACACGAAAGTGTTTAGTACGGACACTTTTTACACCAAAGCCGATTTGGTTGATTGGGTCGAGTCCGAAAGCATAAAACTAGGATTCATTTTGGTCCGGAGTAAAAAACGACGACAGTAGCTAAAGCATGAAAACTCCTAGGATATATTTTAGGTGCGAGAGGCACGGAGTTTACAAACCTAACCCCAAACCGGGGTATGTTAAGAAGCGCCGAGAATGTTCATCGAAAAAATGCGGGTGTCCGTTCTATTTAAGAGGGAGTCCGGTCTTAGAGCTACCGGGTTATTGGAAAGTGGTTGTGCTAAACGGGAAACACAACCACGAACCATTTTTGCACTTGGATGGTCACTCACGAGCCGCTAGACTAAAAGTCGAAGAACAATTGTTCGTTCGTAGTCAAACGGAAGTCGGTTCTCGACCAAGAGAGATATATCGCGGTTTGAAGATTAAAGACCCGCAAAATGTATCAAGCATGCGCACGATATACAACATGCGGCAAAAATATGATTTGGTTGATAAAGCGGGCAAGACCCAAATGCAATACTTGTTTGCTAAGTTAAAAGAACACGAGTACTATGTTTGGGAGCGAAGTTGTGAAGCAACGAAGAGATCCTCGAGTTGTTTTTTGCACACCCTAAAAGCATCGATTTCATGCGCACTTTTCCTCAAGTTCTTATAATGGATAGCACGTACAAGACTACAAGGTATAAGATGCCTTTACTTGAAATAGTGGGCCAAACTTCGACGAAGAAGACATTTTGTGTTGCTTTTGTTTTTTTGAGCTCCGAGAAACAAGAGAACTACACTTGGGGATTGAGCGTTCTAAAGAAGGTGTTGATGAACAACAAGTGCGCATTACCTAACATTATTGTCACCGATAGGGAGTTGGCTTTAATGAATGCTATCGATGATATATTTCCGGACGCAACTCACATGCTATGCAATTGGCATATTGGTAAGAACGTCACCTCGTACGCTAAAAAAGTTTTACCGAATTCGGACATGGCCGAAGAGTTTGGCGAATATTATCAAAGAGTTGCCTATTCGGCCACGCTCGAAGATTATAACAAAAACCTTGCCGAATTGCACCACACGTACGCATTTTGTCCATTGGTTATCGAGTACGTTATGAAGCAATGGATTGACGAATATGGACACAAATTTCTCAATATTCAAACGAACAAATTTAAAAATTTTGGCAACCAAACTAGCAATCGATGAGTTATATTTCCATTTCCACATAATATTTTTTAATATCAAGTGTTAGAAATCTAATTTATTTTATCTCATGTTATAGGGCGGAGAGTGCTCACTCTAGCCTCAAGCGGGAAATTGGTAGTAGTCTATGCACGTTCGAGCAATTTTAGAAACATGTTCATGCATTGCTAACCGCTCAACACTCTAACATTTTTGAGTCATTCGATCGTAGTAGGTATCGTCCAAGAAACTCAACTAGGGGGCCTAACAAAACCATCTACAAGGATGTCAAAGGTGAGCTTTCATGTAAAGCTATAGAATTAATAGAGACAAATCTCGCAACGGCCTTGAAAATATGGTTCAATCCCGGAATGTATGGGTGTGTTATTAGGACAACTCATAATTTACCATGTGCGTGCGAATTAGCTTTGATTTATAAAGAAGGAAGGCCGGTTAGAAAAGATGAGTGTGATGTCTATTGAAGTACGTTAAAGATCAAACCTAATGAGGAGTTTGATACCGAAGACCAGCTCACTAGAAAACTCTCCTTAATAGATTGCACCATCCTAGATCCCGCTAGAAGTCACGTTTTGGAACCTAAGGAGCCGGTTGTTACTAAAGGTAGGAAAAAAGCCGGCCGGGACAAATCAACTCAACGGGACCCTAGCGAGTGGGAATACGATGGTAGTCTAGGCGCTAGCACTCCCGACACGATTGGAAGCACGGCCGCCTCGGTAGGTAATAGAACATTTCGAGCGCCAAAAGCCAAGACGAAAGAAAAAGCGAAAACCAAGGCTCAACCGAAGAAAGATAAAGTGCCTCGACCAAAAAAATCATCAAAGGGCCAAGATTTTAGCGGGTACGAGAGTGGGTTTCCTAATTATTTGCATGACTACATGTCTAGCGTCGAAGACGTCTCTCCCGACGGTAATTGCGGATTCCGGACCGTTGCTTTGACGGTATACGGTAAATCTGATTCATGGGACCAAGTTAGACGGGATTTGATCGGCGAATTGCAAAATGAACGCGAGTTATGGGAGAGAGTGTTTGATGGTTCACAAGGTGTAGATAACCTAGTGATAAGGTTGAACGTTTTTGAATTGTATGGTTTCGGTACTAGGCATTGGATGACGTTACCCGATTTAGGGTTAGTGATAGCCACTAGATACCAATGTATCGTATACCACATTTCACTCCACCAATCGTACACTTATCTACCTCTACGTGGTGTGCCTCCTCGATAGTGTCCTAACCTGGAAGTTGGTATAGGCTCGTGGTTGTTTGGGTGGGAACTGCATTAAAAGCTGGTGTTTTTTGCGGCAATTTTTTTAGGTGTCTCGTTATAGCGAAAAACCTGGTAATGGAAGTTGTGCTATAATGAGATCCCTACTATTATTGCACTGTAACATTAGAGTACTTTTTTAAATATTAGGTGTCGCATACTCATTCGTCAGTTTGGATTGCGTTATCCTTATCTTACAAGAGTAGTAGATGTTTGAGCATATGTTTGACTTTATAAAAACATTTGAGTTTCTGCAATTTAATGTTGTTATTCATAAAAACAACACAAGGTACGAACATAAAAACATAATAACAAGACTACATAAAAAAAGCAAAACATATAATAATCATATGAATATAATAATACCGTCTGGAAACATATGGAGGGAATGAAGTGAAGGTTTCCCGCTTAAAAGAGATTTACGCGGGAACAAAAACAACATTCCCCGCTAAAAATTTTCGAGCTGAACCACCCAGTTCGAGTCTATAAATACTATAATCAGACTATGAAACTAATCATTTAAGTTATAACAATGGGTGATTCAGGCTGGAACGTGCACGAAGATGCAAGCCTCCTAAACTCATTTGACTTCATGAGAGGTACGATGCAAGAGGAGATTCCTGGCTTCATCGATGCGGTCTTGTGCAGAATGTTCTTCAACCACGGTAAGGAGGCTTCCTGCCCAGGATGTATGATTCCCCGACAACGCAGACGCGAAGAAATGTTCGATAGGTTAGCTTATCTTAAAACAGTTACTATACAGATTGAGTCGCTAGCTTACAAAGTCCGAAGCAAAGTCCGAAATGTATTCAACATGGGATTGCAAAGTACAATTATGCAGGAGATGTTGTCACATGCGATACAGTCGCAAGAGCAAGAAATAGCCGACGCAATAGCCAGCGTCGTTGAAACGTATTCAACTCCCGAAAGAAGTAGTGATGCAGATGAATATTCGTTCGAGAATAGGTTTGAGTATGGAATGAACTATCCGACTCCATAGAACTAAGTGTGCAATGTTAATTGAGGGTTAGTTTATCTACCGTTTGCTTTAATTTATTTGCTTATGCATTTCTAATTATGCAATGCTTTCGATTAAAGTGTAATTTATTTACTTATGTATTTCTAATTATGTAATGCTTTCTAATTATGCGAGAATTTTAGGTGTTATTGTTTTAAATGTTATTGTTTTTAAGACACACATCCAAACAAAAGAAACTCGATAAAATCATATTAGCGAAAGCAACAACTTAAGTAAAACAAATGGTAAACGTCCAAACAAAAGCAAAAACCGAAGCAACAAAACCAATTCCATACAACCATATCAACGAAAGCAACAACTAAAGTAAAAAAAAGGTAGTACCAAACAATCGTCCTAGTAGTCATATAATACAAATGCAGTCAATCAGCATGGCGGTACTGGAGCCCCAAAAGCGAAAACTTGTGTATCTCCCGACGCAAGTCCTCCATACTCATCGCGTCCGCTCTAGAATCAACATCAGCCACACGATCAGAAAGGTGATACAGTCGTGCCTGATATGTCATCGCACTTGGGGTCTCTGGAACATGTGAAGCAGATGGACCGAGAACACTAGGATCAAGCAGAACGTACCATAGGTGGTCACGGATCCATACATCGTACAAAGAAGTCGTGCCATGACCGCCTATATCATATGTGTCACCGCGAATCATCTCGTCAACAACGTGTGACTCCCAGCCTATCCATGTGGCCTCATCCCACAAAAAGCGCGTGTTGACACGCCTCCTCCTATCTGCTGGTAAAACAGCCAGCAACGCCGGTGGTATATCCTGAACATGCCCTAGCTGTCGAGCCACCCGAAGCGGATAGTACGCCTCAACTATGTCGAACGCCTTCAGCGTGTGGTCAATCCAAGCCACACGCTGGAAAGGGAAATGAGCACGATGTGTGCCGTAAGGCATGAACCAAACCTGTAATATGTTAGTTAATAATCTTTAAAAAAATATAAGTAATAATAAATTAACGATATGGAAACAAATATAACAAATCATTGTAACTCACATTTTTCTCCGTCAACGAAACCAGTCCCTGCCGGATGTTGATACGAGTCTCATCATCCGCACGAAACGGTGTCGGTACATATCGGCACATAGTCGGTATACAACACTCGTAGAGAGTGTTGAGCGTAGGCAAACAGGTGGAGAAGTGATCGTATATCCACGTCTCCAACAAGGCAATAAAACCTGCAATCCCTAAAGTCGTGTGCGGCGACGACTTTCCTAGGTGGTGGTACAGCTGAGCTAGTATATGATGTCCCCAGTTATATCTAACGGACGCCCTATAATGCTCTACAAACTGCAGGTAATCTAATGATATACTGTTCCCCGTCTTGTTCACCAAAACACAACAACCCAGCATGTGCAGTAGATAACCCCTAGTGACACACTCTACTTCACCAATAGACATGGTATCATCCGTAAAAGAGGGCTGCATGTACTGCTCACGTAAAAACTGTAAACGAACAAATCTACCATTACCCCCCTGTTACGCCCTAACTCATACCTAAGTGCATCCTGATCTATCCCTAATGCACTAGAATACCAAGCCAAACGCTGTCCATCACTAGGAAATGTATGAACAACAAAATCATCACCTGTCACCGGGAGACCAGTAATAACGTGGACGTCGTCTAACGTCACCGTCATCTCACCGAAACTGAAGTGAAAGTTGTCCGTCTTCGAATGCCACCTCTCCAGAAAAGCATCTACAAGATGTACGTTGGTACTCCAACGCTCCAACACATCGGTGAGGGGACCGAAGCAAGACATCCTAACCTGCTCTCTGACCCTGTTCTGCCCAGCAAGATTCCATGCACGGTGGGTACCGTACATAGAGTAGCACCGCGAGTGCCGACGAGCCTACATAAAACATAAATAACTTAGAAATAATACAAAAGAACATATGCAGTACTTTAAAACGCGTCATTACTTACCTCTCCTGCAAAGACGTGGTAGGCCTCATGCTGTGCGTAGTTTGGATATAGACCAGGCACATGCGGATTCACCCTCCGAAATAACTGGTCCAGCGTCCCAAACGCATGGGATATAATAGGGTCCGGAGTAGAAGCGCTAGGCCTACGCCTAACGGACCGTGACCGTGACACAAGCTCCTCGTACTCGCCATCACCGCTCGATCCTGAATGTCGAACAGGTGTATGCTGTCTGCGAGGCATGCTGAAATACAACAAATAAAATTATTAATAAATTTGGGAAAAAAAACTTCACAATTTGACAAAACAACCAAAAATAAACATTCCTACATTAGCGAAATTGCGAACACGGAGTTTGCAATTTCACCTTCCATGGAAATGCAAAATTGCGAACAGGCACTTCGCGATTTTGCACGGGTTGCGAAGTGCTTGTTCGCAAATTTGCATTTCCAGCAGCCCCTTGCAACCCTAGATCTAGATCGAACCCAAAACTCTAAAAACCAACCCAAATTCAACAACCCCGGTACCAAAACGTTCCTAATGCATCGACTAACACGAATCTACGACTATTTTTCCAAAAAAACAACAACATATACATGAAAATTGGACTTTTTATGAAGAACCCTAAACTTTAAATATCACTAAAAATACTAAAGTAAAATGCTTAAAAAATACATGAATATGTAAAGGATTCGTACCTTAAGGTGTTTGTAATGTTGGATTTGAGAAATCTTGCGTTTTTTTCGGAATTTTGAGAGATTTTGCTAGAGAAGAGAGAAGAAGAGAGATGAGAAAAGGGCTGAAAATACAGCTTTTATATTAGGGGTAAATTGGTCTCTTTAGGGTCCCATTATAGCCAAATGGGGTCTCATTATAGAGAGGTCTCATTATAGCCAAATGGGTCTCAATTTAGCCTTGCCCTTATTATTTTCTTAAATAAGTTTGATAGTTTATATTTAATATTATTATTTTTTTGTTGTAAAAATACATTAAACGAAAATAAAAATGATTTCATACAAGTACATAGAGATATGCTGAGGAGAACAATTAGAATAAGAGCAATAAAAAATACAATAAGAAGGTAAGTAAACATGAACCTTAGTCAGTCCGAAATAGAAGGTAAGTAAACATTAACCTTACTCAAACCGAAATAAGAAAGAATAAGAGAGAAGGTGCAGAAATACCAACAGAGTCAACGTGACAAAATTACAAATTCCAAAAACTTATAAGCAAAACAGCATACGAGCGAGAGGAGAATGACTGCAAATAGGCCAAAGAAGCGCAGACAAAACATAGTGAAGGGGCTAAGACCACTATGGTCAAGGAGGCTAGACAACAACAACGTAAGCGAGTAGATAACATCGAACCAGAAAGGAAGATGACTCCCACAACAAAAAAAACCAAAATTAAGTTAGAAATAATAGGACTACATTGGCCGGACAACCTTGGTACCAAAAAATCTAAACTAAAGGTTAGAAAGCATGCGATGAGATACCCCAGATGCAGAGGAAGGAGTGGATTTAAAAAAATTTAGCATTCGTCTCACTACATATGTGGTAGATAACAACGCCAAAACAGGCACGCCCTTAAAGATACCTCTACTAACTGTTCAAAAGTGGACGTCGTTGTGAAGGATGTTGGGAGTAGGGAGAGAGGATGAGATGGTTAATCTTTCAGATGTTACGAATATTTCAAGCACTTGCAGATCTTGAATGAGTCGGTCAGTTCCAGAAACCGTATCGAATCATATCGGAGACCTTGAGGTTGCTCTCCATACGAAAATCACGAATAATACTATGCCCACAATGGTTGACCAAAAACCAAGAATCAAACCAAAAAAGAGGTATTGTTAGTGATAGGTCTAAGATTTCAAAAAATTCTCTATATCCATAAAGAAGATACAATATTTAAATATCACATGTTTCTATCTTTTACTTCTCAAAATAAATCTAGTGGCACCAAATTGAGTTGTCATGTAGACTAACCATGAGCTTGATTCCAAAATTTAATGTCTAGAATCTCAAGATCGACCTCTAACAAAAATAAAACTTTAGATCTAAAATCTCACAACCACCCTAGAAACCAAAAAATAATTCTCGTGACCAGAGAAACCAATTTTAATATATATTATTATTTTACTTTTAGCTAGCAAACCCGACCGATTGCCGTTCAAATTACTACAAGGATTTGAATTACTACAAGGATTTGACATGTCAAACCAAAATATCACATGCTCTTTACGATGCTGTTATACCCAACAAAAGAAAAACAAGGCTTAAATATAGAGTAGTAGTAATATATAAACTGTGTTCATTTATTTAACCATGACAACATGATTAGCACCAACTGTTCATCAATTGCAATCAAGTTGTCATTTACATTCAAAGGGATTAAAAAAGAACATCATCACAAAACAACAGTGACTTATAAAATGATCATTATCCGACATCCCCACTTTTCTACAAAGCTAAAAGAAACACTCATTCCGCAGAGTTACTTCCAGAGATAGTAAAGGGTTGAAACAAAACTAGTTTGAAGCTGCAACCTTCTGCATATTTGAAAAGACAAAAGTAAGAACATGAATAATGTTAACTGAATTTGAGAATGTACAAGTACAAGTATGTGTCTAGTAAAAACTTTATAGGTCAATACAAAAACTAAGGAACATAAGCATCACAGAGCTGTAAGTGGTAAAAAAACAAACTACTAAAAGAAGTACCAGATATGCTAAGCTCTAGTGCTGCATCATATATCTTAAAGTAAGGTATGTATGACAGTTTGAATGGTCTAAAAACATATTATCTAAAAGTACAATTTTTAGTACACGACAAACAAGCTATACACCATGGAATATATAGTCTAGGTTCCAAATTTCCTAGTTCAAAGAGAATATAAGTCCACACATGTTAAATGCAATCCTACAGGAGTATAAATGTGAAGTGTGATAAAATGCAATTATAAGGTGTATTACCACTTCAGGAGTCTCCTTCTTGCCTCCACTGAAGAGTTTGTAACCTCCGTATATGAGTGTGCCCCACCCAGCAAGAGAGACGATCACGAACTGAAATGAAACAACAGCACCAAAAAAGTCATTTATCAACGGACATATGCACATGCCCAAATTCATAAAATAAGTCATTCTTCTGCAATAAGAAACATAAATTTAAGATTATCTGATATGGCAAACGCATGGGCTAGAATGATGAAGAATGTAACAATATTTGTAGCAAAGTTCTAAACTAAGTAAAAACCTTTACAAGCTTAATCACACAAGTTAAACATTAAAAGGATTGCGATGTAACAGTTCGTTTGCAGCAAACTGAGAAATTCAATATATTACTAGCTATCTCTATGTTTATCTTTCTATAAACACATGAAGTGAAGACTGTAAATGTTTCAACATCCATTGGATGTGTCTCTGATTGAGATACTGAAAGCTTGTCTGAATAGACTGCCCATGGAATGACAAACCCACCCAATTTGAGGTTTTCGTCCACTAAGGCCTCAACCTATATTACAATAAGCTTGGAATAATTCATCACAAAGCTTGTGTATGCTTCTCGGAATTACTTATACATCAACAGATCCTGACAGCTAACGATTTTAATTCATGTTCCTATATCTTTTGTACCAGTTTTTCTCCATGTACAAGAAACGCTATGCAATGCAAGCCTCAGAAACAATAGGGCGTATACTAAACAACACGTCAAACAATAGCACTGCGTATTTAGATTGCTAAATAAAAAGTACAGTGACGCGATCCAATACATATTAACAAAAAAACTCACTTGTTCTTCTTTCCATTTAGATGGGCTCGTTGGATCCTGCCAGACATTAACTTTCGGAGGTCCGTGATGATCTGCGATTCCAAACAATTGTATCTCTTGGTCAATTACAAACAGATATAGCAAATACTCTCTCCCAATTTCAGCTCCATTAGTTTTATTTAGCTGATTCAAACTGAACAAGCAATCGGTATATTGAATCGCACAAACCCAAAAAGTATACAAATATGAAGGAAAATCGGTTGAAGATTTCGAAATGCAAAACAAAAATATGAATCAGATTTCCATTCAGTTTGTTAGCAGATGAAGAGCGAAAATGAAAAGATGAGAGTGAAATGGAAGAGGGGAAGAGAGAGAGGAGTACCGCCACCGCCAGATAAACCACGGCGATGAATGAGGGATGGCGTCGAGGTTGATTTGGGGGAAGAAAGGCGAGTAAGATTTCCGGCTTGTCGAGCCGCCGCAGTCCACATCGCCATTGTTTTGGTTGTCTATCGACTGCGTTAAAGGTTTCAGACAGAGAATGAGGGAGAGAGAAGGGTGAAAGAAAAGGGTTTTATGAAAGGAGTAAAACGACCGAGCGAGGAAGCACAGATTTGGGTATGGACTGTTGCATTCTCATGGGCTACATAAGGCCCATAACCGGTACTCTCTCTCGAGTATGGGGTTTGTTGCGATTAAATTCTGCATTTGGTTAATATTAATAGATGTCTTTTTTTTGTTTTTATGCTCTATTTCATTTCAAGCTAAGTTAATATTAATAGATGTCTTTTTTGTTTGGAAAAATGCATTAAACAAAAATAAAGAGAGTTTTTATAAATTTATGTGGTATTTCTTGAGAAGTGGTTTAAAAGCTGAGAAAGAGGAATTGAAAAAAATGGATATAAACTTAACCAAACAAGAACAATAAAATAAGGAGAAGTGCAAAGGCTAAGTAGGATCTAAGAGACAAATAGCAGTATAGTAAGTGAACAAATATTGCATACCAGTAATGATTGCCGGTTTCATCAATCCAGAAAACAAATAAAATTAACTTGATAAAATGAACTCAGAAGTAGCGGCGTAAGTCAGCAAAGCAGTAGAGATAGAAGTCCGCAACAATAAAAAAAACAAAACAACATTAAGTTAGAGATTAAATTGATTGGGTAGGTCAGACAACCTTTGTACCATGAAATCTGAACTGAATGTCAGAAAGCATGTAATAAAATATTGTAGAGGCCAGGTGATGTAGGCGGAAAGTCTACTACAAAATTCTATTTACATGTTTTAGTTTTATTATATTTTATTTTTTTATACTTTAAGGATTTATTTAAGATAACTAAATTACATTCAGATTTAATATGATATTATTTTATAGCAGTTATTTTTGTTTCCATATTTTGTATTAGAGATTTGGGTGATTCTTATTTAAGTCGCTTGAAATCCTACTTTTGCGGTTAGACTTTGATGAATAAAAATTTATAATTTTCTCTAAGTCTCTTATACTTTAACCTAGGGTTAGGGTTTATGTATCTATTTTTTTATTACTTTCTTCTTGATTTATACATCCGGCGATTCTGTTTTGACACTAGCCGTCATCAGTTGGTATCAGAGTGACATAGCTCCTACGACGTGGGTTAATGAGATATGTCGCCTAAGAGAACCTCTCGCGGGAATTCCACTCTTTAATCACATAACCATTCGGTCGAGAGGAGATGGAAGACCGATTCAGCCAGATGTGTGAACAGAGGAATTCGCTGCAACATTAAATGAAGAAATTAATAAAACATATTGAGAGGTTGACCGCCACAGGATTTCAAACTCCAACTGGAAATTCACATGCAAAAGTCTTTTTCACATGATCCAACCATATCCATAGCTACGATTTGGAAAAACCAAAGGAGAATGAGATTCATCAAGTAGCTATTGGTGACATGGAGGGTTCGTCGATACTTCATCATCCACTCTTTGATGAGTATGAAGATGACTATGATGGTGAAATTTCCGATGAAACTTGGCCGGAATTGGGAGATCCAATTTATGATGTATACGACGATGATGGTGAAATCAATGTTAAAGACGAAGATGATTGGGTAACACCAATAAATTTTTCTCCTTATTTCAATAATGTAAACAATAAAAAACCTGTTGTTTCAATTTATATTGACAAAATTGTTCAATATATGGTTGATAATTCTTTTTCTGAACAAAAAAGGGTCTATAATTAAGAATCAAAATAAATACCAAAACATTAAATAAAGTACTATTTTGATAGATGGAAATTACAACTTTAAAATTAAAATCTAGAAAAGTTAGTGGAATAATATATTTTTTATCTTTGAAAATTTCAGTCATTGTTACCTTCGGATTAAGGTTTCATTTATCATGTTACCTTGCGATTAGGGTTTCATCTATCATTATTTATCTTTATATTTCTGTCTCGTTATCAATTTGAAATTTCCATTTTTTTTATTATATAGCATGGAGCTGATAAGTTTTTTTTATGCAGTTTTAGATATATACTCTTTTATTCAAGAACAAGTTAGGTTGGCAAAAGACTTGGTCTCAGTTCTATATAAAGATACCGATGTGGATGCTTCTGAACTCTGAAGGGAAAAAAAGGAAATGTTGCATTTAAGGGAAGGCAATTGAATAAAACTGTAAATTATTATGCTGAAGCTATTAAGGTAAATGGAACTAATTCAACTTATCACAGTAACGGAGCTGCAACTTTCTTTGAACTACTGAAAGAGGTTGATTATGCACAAGGTGTTGCAATGACACTTGCTGTTTTTGGGTAATTTTATTGGGTAGACACAAAAAAAATTTAGGAAGATGGGTAAAAAAAATTAAAAGAATTTATAAACCATAAATTATGGATGTGCTGAAAGTTAGTCTTGATGGTCTGGAATTACAACAGAGGGTTAGCTACTTGCTTCCAATCTTGAAATATTTTTCATGGTTTTTTTTGGGCTTGGCCGCATAGCATTATTTCACAACATATTGGTTAAGGTTACCAGGGACTATGACTTAACGCTTTCACTCTTTACTTGACTAGAATTTCAGCTTACCATGAAAGTCATTTGGTTATACATTGGTCATGTATTGTCAACATTGGTGTTGGCTTCATCGTGTTCGTTTACATCATAATTTCTCTTTGCTATTGGAAGTTTGACACTTTTGATCCCCGAAAGTTCCCAATATTTTCTAATAAGCTTTTCACTCATCATGGACTAAAATACACTACAAAGTAGATTCTACCCCACGATTTGTTTGAGTTGGATGTTGTTGCTTATAATAATTTAACTATGGATTGGTGGACATATTTATGGTGATGATAATGTTATGAATTCGAGGTCAAGTTCTTTCCAACCAGGAGAAGATGATGAAGGCGGAAGGCCTACTACAAAATTCTATTTAAATATATTAACCACTGCCTACTGAGATTTTTGGACAATGGAAATTCGGACATAAACTACCCACTGAACTTTCCGGACATGAAAAAAATATAAAATGATTAAACACATTTTGACTAATCTATGTGCTAATCAGCTTATTAAGTAAATGGGTCCTTAAACTTGACTCGGTTCCATAATTTGACCTGAAAGCCCATGAGTCCATAATTAAGGGTATAAATACCCCAATTACTTTCATTAATGAGGGTAATGAACATTTAATACAACCAAGAAGCTCAAATCTCTTACTACTTCACACTAAACCTTATAATACCCTCTAAACTTTCCAAAATACTTGAAAAAATTACCCTCAGCTCAACATAAACCTCACCAAATTGGCGACCACAATGGGAGAAGAAGGTGTCTAAATCTAGCATTCAAAACAAGCAAAAAAAACCCTGTTCGGATGGATCCGAACGAGCAAGTAATTCCACCACCTTTGGTGGAGGTGGTGGGGGAAAACAATGAATACACTACCGAAGAGAGAGATAAGTTGAAAGCTGAAATAGATGCGTTGAGGGCCACTAGAAAGACAGAGATGGGTTTTAAAAAAAAAAGTCAAAGGCGTCAGCCATTCACCATACTGACAACCCAAGGGATAATGACCCATCAGAAATGACTCATTTGAGCACAAAAAAGACCCATGTCAGTTCCAAGAAGTCTCACCGGTCCAAGCCGGTGGAAATCTCAGAACCTGAGTCCTCCAATAGCTCTTCGAACGAGGATGAGCTTGACGAGTCCTTATCATCAAGCAGTGATGAGGGGAGGTCCATGAAGAAACAAATTCTAGTTAAAAAATATTCAAGAAAGATAGATAGGCATGGGAGACTAAAGAGGAATCTGGGAAAAAGGTCGTCTCATCGCCACAACCATAGTCACAGGCATGTGGACCAGATGTTGATTGATCATTTTGCTTTCCATGATGAGCCAGGTATTTTTGCAACACCTAATGAAGACACAGTTTTTAGTCGTAGTCGGAATTAGAGGTAATCGCCATTGTCTGCCAAGATCCTCTCCGGAAACCTTCCTAAGAGGTTTGACAGTACTAAAATGGAGAAATACGATGGGAGCAAAGATCCGGACAACCATCTAGAACAATTTTAAAAAAATTATAATGAATTCTGATGACGATGACAAACTTCTGTGTTGAGCCTCATCCCAAATCCCTTACGGGAAGTGCTTTAAAATGGTACAACAGCTTGCCACAAGGTTGTATCAGAAACTTTGATACGTTTTGGGTTGCCTTCCGAAGGCAGTTTATGGGGAGTAAAGAGGTGAAAAGCAATGAAGATACTATTATCCATTGTGCCCAAGAGCCAAATGAGTCACTGAAAGACTATATAAGCCAGTTCGTAAATACCAAGAATGGGTTAGCTGATTGTTTTGAGCAAGTAGCAATAGCTTCTTTGAGACAAAGGTTAAACCCTGTGAATCTAGTTGATTCAGTAACAAGGAAGAATGCCATGACTTGGGGCGGTTTGCTAAATCAGGTGGGAAAATAAATCAACATGGATGAAACAAAGAAGACTAGGGTACACAAACAAGTGAGGTCTGCCCCAGCTGCTCCAAACCAGAACAAGTCCGGATACAAGGCCAAAGAAACTAGGCAGGGGTCCAACAGGGCCAAACAGACTCAATCCCACCCAAATCCAGCTCAGAGCCAGCAGTCCATAAATAAACAAGGACCTTGGGTCCAACCAGAGTGGTTTGCCGAGTTAAAGGAGAACATGGAAACCATTTATGACAAAACTAAATATGAGGTGCATTTCCGGAAGCCGACAACACTTCAATCTCCCAGGGAAAGTCATAATACTTGTTTTTGCCAGTATCATCATGATATTGTCCACAACACCGAAGACTGCATCGCTTTGAAACAAGAGGTATAAAATCATATTGAAAGGGGCAAGTTGGGAGTTTATATCAAGAGAAGGAGTGGAAACAGGCCTGACAATGCTCCCCGAGCTGGCCCAACGAACAATGCGGGGACATCTGCTCCAGAAGGGGCTGTGGTGATCCTTGAAAGATTTGATGTTGATTCGGAGTATTTGGATCCTGATCCAACCCTGAATAAAGTGGGGGTCATAACAGAACAAACTAAGACAATGTCCAAACTCATAAGATTTTTTGAGTCACTTACTATATTTGGGAGGGAAGGAGGGACACTATGACTGCGCCGACTCCTTCTTCAAGGAAGAGGCATGTTCACACTCTAGCTACTCAGTTAGAGGGAGACATGTCTTCTTATCAGTCCCAAATTCTTTTTCCTTTCATTGTTTTTATGAGGATGATTTAAGAAATATAGTTGGGCCTCATGAGGATGCTGTAGTGATAGGAGCTTCAATTGGGGGCAACGACATCAGACGAATTCTGATTGACACTGGCAGCTCAGCCAATATTCTCATTTTAAGTTCTTATAAGCAGATGAATAATCCAGCAGTAATTCAACGTTCGAATAGATCTATTGTGGGCTTCACAGGGAGCTCTGCGGATGTAATCAGAGAATTTGAGGTGGAGGTATTGTTCGGCAAATACCCTTTTAAGAATATGGTTAGGGTGCTATTCGTTGTGGTAGACTGCCCCACATATTACAATGCAATCTTTGGGAGGTCCTGGATTTCTAGGATGCATGTTGTGGCTTCAACAGTCCATCAATGTTTAAAGTATGCAGTTCAAGGACAAGTGGGAGTTGTCCGGAGTAGCCAAAAGATAGCAAGAGAATGTTATGCAACTGCACTTGCTCCTAAAACTCTGGGGCAGTCCAGATTAATGAAGATTAGCAGTTGTTGGGGGCCTCTGGGGTGATGGTGAAATTGATGACCCCAGAGATACCCCTGGTGTTTTGATACCGATTGAAGAAGTTGAAACCCACTCTCTGGCTAAAGGAAGAAGTGTTAAAATTGGCTCCAATATGACACCATAATTGAAGAAAAAGTTGTTGTTCTTTTTGGCAGGTCACCAACATGTTTTTGCTTGGTGCAATGTTGATGTGACCGGAATGCCTGCAAGTGTTATATCACACAAGCTGTCCATCCGGAGAGATGTTGCACCTGTTGTGCAAAAAATGAGAGTTTTTTCTAAGGAAAAAGTTGATGTAATAGTCTAAGAAGTCGACCGGCTTACCAAGATGGCATATAAAGGAGTCTCGGTATCCTTTATAGACAGCCAACCCAGTGTTAGTTAAGAAAAAGAATGGGAAATGACGTATGTGTATCGACTTTACTGACCTCAACAGAGCTTGCCCAAAAGATCTCTATCCATTCCCCCAGATAGATCAGTTGGTGGACTCCACATCTGGAAACAAGCTATTATCGTTCATGGATGCCTTCTCCGGGTATAACATGATACATGTGGATCCGAAGGACCAAGATCACACTACCTTTGTTACATATAGAGGACTTCATTGTTACAAGGTGATGCCTTTTGGGTTGAAAAATGTTGGGGCTACTTATCAAAGGTTGGTGAACAAAGCATTTGCTGGTCATATTGGAAGAAATATTGAAGTATATATCGATGATATGATGGTTAAAATCTTAGAAGAATAATTGCACCCAACTGATCTTCAAGAAACTTTTCCCAACTTGACAAAGGTTAATTTAAAATTAAATCCAGAAACATGTGTGTTTGGGGTACATTCCAGAAATTTTTTGGGTTGTGTAATAAGTGAAAAGGGGATACAGCCTGATCCGGACCAGCTCGATGCCCTGTTAAAAATGGACCCTCCTCGAAATATTAAAGAAGTACAAAGGTTGACAGGAAGATTGGCTGCTTTAAATTGTTTTATTTCAAGGTCTTCGGACAAATGTGCCCCGTTTTTCAGACCTTGAAAGGTGTTAAAGACTTTAATTGGTCTCCACAGTGCGGCCAGGATTTTGATAAAATAAAAAAGCATTTGTTTTCTCCCAAAACCCTTTTTAAGCCTGTTGACAGAGAAACACTTTATGTATACTTGGCTGTGTCAGAATGTGCTATAAGTGCAGTACTGGTAAGAGAGGTGGACAATTATCCTCGTCCGGTGTACTACATCAACAAAAGTCTGATGGATGCTGAAAAGAGGTACCTAAATCTTGAAAAGCTGGCACTAGACTTAGTGATTGCTGCCAGAAAAATGAGGCCATATTTTCAATCTCATTCCATCATCGTCTGAACATCTTTTCCTTTGAAGAATGTTCTTCAGAAAGCAGACATATAAAGCAGGATGACCAAATGGTCAGTGGAATTGGGTGATTATGACATTCATTTTGCCCCACGAACTGCAATTAAAGCTCAATATGTTGCTGATTTCTTGGTAGAGTTTCTTTCGAACAGAAGTACTAAACAAGCTTCATAAGAGAAACTTAAAAAAGAGTAGGTTGTCCGGACAAATGGTGGATCAAGCATAATGGGTTGTGGGGCTGGGATTTGTTTAACCTCTCCATATGGTGATAAATTATACCAGGATATTATTCCAGGGGCAAGTGAGAGTTTTCCGGAGTAGCCTAAAGATAGCAAGGGAATATTATGCAACTGCATTTGCTCCTAAAACTTTGGGGGAAATCCGGGCTAATGAAGATTAGCAGTTATTGGGGCCTTCTGGGGGTGAGGGTGAAATTGATGACCCCAAAGAGACCTCTGGTGTTTTGATATCAATTGAAGAAGTTGAAACCCACTATCTGGCTGAAGGAAGAAGTGTTAAAATTGGCTCTAAGATGGCACCAGAGTTGAAGATAAAGTTGTTGTCATTTTTGGCAGATCACCAACATGTTTTTGCTTGGTGTAATGCTTATGTGACCAGAGTTCCTGTAGGTGTTATATCACACAAGCTGTCCATCCGGAGCGATGTTGCACCTGTTGTGCAAAAAAAGAGCCTTTTCTAAGGAGAAAGCTGATCTAATAGTCCAAAAAGTCGACCGGCTTACCAAGATGGCATATAAAGGAGTCTCAGTATCCTTTATAGACAGCCAACCTAGTGTTAGTTAAGAAAAAGAATGGGAAATGGCGTATGTGTATCGACTTTACTGACTTCAACAGAGCTTGCCCTAAAGATCTCTATCCAGTCCCCCAGATAGATCAGTTGGTGGACTCCACATCTGGAAACAAGCTATTATCATTCATGGATGCCTTCTCCGGGTATAACATGATACAGGTGGATCCGAAGGACCAAGATCACACTACCTTTGTTACATATAGAGGACTTCATTGTTACAAGGTGATGCCTTTTGGGTTGAAAAATATTGGGGCTACTTATCAGAGGTTGGTGAACAAAGCATTTGTTGGTCATATTGGAAGAAATATTGAAGTATATATCGATGGTGTGATGGTTAAAATCTTAGAAGAAGAATTGTACCTAACTGATCTTCAAGAAACTTTTGCCAACTTGACAAAGGTTAATTTAAAATTGAATCCAGAAAAATGTGTGTTTGGGGTGCAGTCCGGAAAGTTTTTGGGTTATGTAATAAGTGAAAAAAGGATATAGCCTGATCCGGACCAGCTCGATGCTCTGTTAGAAATGGACCCCCCCCTCGAAATATTAAAGAAGTATAAAGGTTGACAGGATAATTGACTGCTTTAAATCGTTTCATTTAAAGGTCTTCGGACAAATGTGCCCCGTTGTTTCAGACCTTGAAAGGTTGTAAAGTCTTCAACTGGTCTCCACAATGCAGCCAGGCTTTTGATGAAATAAAAAAGCATTTGTCTTCACCCAAAACCCTTTTTAAGCCTGTTGAAGGAGAAAAACTTTATGTATACTTGGTTGTGTCAGAATGTGCTATAAGTGTAGTGTTGGTAAGAGAGGTGGACAAGTATCCTCGTCCGGTGTATTACATCAGCAAGAGTCTGATAGATACTGAGAGGAGGTACCTAAAGCTTGAAAAGCTGGCACTATCCTTAGTGATTGCTGCCAGAAAAATGAGGCCGTATTTTCAGTCTCATTCCATCATCGTTCGAACATTTTTTCCACTAAAAAATGTTCTTCAGAAATTAAACATATCAAGAAGGATGACAAAGTGGTCAATGGAGTTTGGTGATTATGATATTTATTTTGCCACACGAACTGCTATCAAAGCTTAATTTGTCGTTGATTTCTTGGTAGAGTTTCATTCGAAGAGAAGTTTTAAACAAGCTTCAGAAGAGAAAACTAAAAAAGAGTGGGTTGCCCGGACAGATGGTGGATCAAGCACAACGGGTTGTGGGGCTGGGATTTTCTTAACCTCTGCATATGGTGATAAATTATACCATGATATATGTTTTGCTTTCAAGGCTTCTAACAATGAGTCTGAATATGAAGCAGTTATAGCTGGTCTTAAGTTAGCTTTTCTATGTGGGGCTAAAAGAGTTAGATTGATGAGTGATTCTTAGCTTCTTATCTACCATATTCAAGGTCAGTCTGAAGTCAAGAAAGAGCAGTTGATCAAAAACTTATTCATTATTAAAGAAGTGGCAGCCAACTTCAAAAATGTTTGCTATGAGCATATTCCTAGATCGGAAAATACGCTGGCAGACTCCTTAGCAACCATAGCATACTCTGAGTCCTACCCATGGATTCGTGTACAAGAATTCTCATCCATACAATCAAATTAGAACAAGAAAGAGGAGGAGATTTTAAGTGTACAAGTGGTTCAATCCAAATATTGGAGGTTTCCCCTTCTTCAATACATCTCAGATGGAATTTTACCTCCGGAGAAGGCTATAGCAAGAAAAATGAAACACAAGGCTCGTGGTTTCATGATCATAAGAGAGGTTCTTTATAAAAAGTCGTTCGGCAGACCTCTCATGTGTTCTTTGTGGGCAGAAGAGTCCCAAATTGTGTTATCCGAACTACATGATGGAGATGGATCAGCACACTGTCGCTATAGAGCTCTAACTCGGAGGATTCTATTGGCCGGATACTATTGGCCATCTCTAATGGCAGATACTAAGGAATTGGTGAAAAAGTGTGACCTATGCCAAAGGTATGGTACCAAAATTCATACCCTAGCAGTTCCTATGGAGTCAATTTCTGAGCCAATTCCTTTTGCTCGTTGGGGACTGGATTTAGTTGGGCCTCTAACAGTGGCGTCCGGAGGGTGCAAGACTATCATTGTAGCCATTGATTATTTCTCAAAATGGGTGGAAGTAGCCCCATTGGCAGGAACTACTTCGAAAGCTGTTATAAAATTTATCTTGTCTAACATTTGTTGCAGATTTGGGGTTCCACAAAAGATAACCACAGATAACGGGCCACAATTTGATAACAAGGATATGGAGAGTTTCTGTGCCTCCAGGGACATACAATATTGCTTCTCTTCTCCTTTCCACCCACAAGCAAATGGCCAAGTTGAAGTGGCAAACAGGACCATCCTGTCCGGTTTAAAAAAGAATTTAGAAGGGGGTGCAGGGATGTGGCCAATCTATTTGTAAGAAGTATTATGGGCGTACCAGACTACTCATAGAGCTGTTACGCCCATAATACTTCTTACAAATAGATTGGCCACATCCCTGCAGCCCATTCTAAATTCTTTTTTAGATGTGGCCAATTTATTTAGGGGTTTTTTCAATAAAATATGATGCCTTCTTACAATATTCGGTGTGGTTTTATTACAATTCTTTTCAAGTCTTCAATTTAGCACTAAGGATCTTTGACAGATCGGATTAATCTGGTTACATGATGACCATTAAACGTATTTCATCGGAGATATTAAACACTCTCACTTTAAATATTTTTGAATTAAAGTAGGGCTCTTTGAATATTAGTCATTAAAATTAAAAGCAAGTATGGAATAAGGCAAAATTTGATAGATAAGCTTGTCCGGTTATGAACCGGATAACATTACTAAAATATAAAAAAAATTCCTTGGTCATCCAAGGACTTTAAGTATTGTGAAAGACTTATCCGGATACAATTAGAAAAACGTATTGGCCATCCAAGGACTTTAGTAGTTCATAAGATTAAGAAAACACAAAATATAGTTAAAAAGCTCACGGCTTATTCCCTTCGGATGTTCCTGTTTCACCTCCTTTTTTGGAACCTTTGAGTTCAGCGCTTGAACTCTCCCCGGTTCCTTCTTCTTCATCAGTTGTAGAGTCGATCCCACTGGAGTAGTTTTTCTTATCATCGTCTGCCATGGTATGGAACGGGATGTCTTCATACTCCACATATTGTCACAAGGGACCAAGCATCCTCTTCGGAAACGTTTTATGGAAGAGCAATACTATGTCAAACTTCACTTCCGCATACCTTGTTCCAAGGAGTCTATCACCTCGTTGGTGTATTTATCAATGTTGGCCTGGATTTTCTGTTCCTGCTCTTTGTCCAAGTCTTCTTTCTCCTTGGTTTCCTTAGACACAACCTCTTCAAGGGAAGTCTTTTCACCGGACAAGGTCTGAATGGCACCATCTTTGGTCTTCATGCATTCCTTTAAGGTTGAGAGATCTTTCTCCAGACCATAGCACTTAGCTTGGAGCTCAGCGTTAGCATTCTTCGAAGTGGTCAGCTTGGTCGACAGATCTTCCTTATCCTTCTTCAACACTTCAAGTTCTTTTTTCAACTCTTCTATGCTTTGATTGGCATTGAGGAGGTTGGTTGATAAAGACTCCTTGTCTGTATTAAGGGTTTGGATAAGGGTGGACTGATTTTTCACCTGCCTCTCCAGATCAAGCAATGGTTGGATATGGCCTAGAAGAGAATGGGCCAACGTATCTTGGTCTTCGGAAATAGAAAAATACTTACCATTTTAGATCACCATATTGGAAGAGCCTGAAGGGCGGAAAGGACCAGCAAAGTCATATTTCTCTGAGTCGGTGAAGTAAAGACCGATGTCCTGAAGGGCTCTGATGTCAAGCCCTCCTCCGGTGCCCTCTCCCAGTTGTAAATTTGTTGGAATTTTCTCTGCCAGGCTGGGGTCGGAGGCAACTGGTGGAGGAAGAAGCTCCAAAGTGCGAAGAGTTATTTCTCCCCCTAAGGTGACATTTTTCTTCTTGGCAGCCATTTCATCACTACTTGCCCCCATTTTATGATCTTTCTTAAGAGGCTTCAGTGAATTTTCTGGTTCTCCCGCCTTCTTAACAGTCTCATCTTCAACCACTTGGAGCAAGGAGGCATCAATCCCTCATTGGTTCTCCCCTCCTAGGTTCTCCGGACCAGTCTCTTCTGCAGCAACCCGAACTACCCCTATTGCAGCCTTCTTCTTCTTCTTTCCCTTCATCTTTCTAGGAGCCTTGGCTCTAGAAGGAAAGACCAGTTTACCATATTTTTCCTCTGTCTGTTTGAAGATGACAGCTGGGGGAGGGGGTGTGGTCAATTCTTCCCATGTGAGATCTCTTCGGCCTGTGGTATTCCACAGATGAGATCTCACCATATTGCCAGAGGTGAAGCAGTTGTGGAAAGTATTCCCCCAACGTTCTGTGGCCCATGCATTCAGCTTGGCACATGTAGTCTGCCCCTCATCCAGATATTCGGTATACTCCTTCGGTAATACTGAAAAAAGAAATAATGAATGATTCAGAAGTAGAATGTTTGTAAAGTGAAAAGGAGAAAATGAAAAACAAAATTGAAGATCTTACTTGTACTCTTCCACCTACTAGTAAGCATACTAGGGTTAGTCTTGGCTTTGATCTTTCTCCTATTTTCCCATGACCCACTGATGAATAAGAACTGGGTTCTCCAATTCTTCTTCGACTCCAAAAAATCATCTACCACTTTGAAATTGTTTTCCATGTTATGGTGATAGAATGAGATGTGGTGATTCTTGCACAGACTTGCCACAACGGCAAATTGCTCCATAAGGAGAGGAATTTTGGACAGCCTTGATGCCATTATGCAAGGAGGGAGTACCAAGCATTTGGACTTAATTGTCTTGGGCAAAGCTTTATCAGGTGGAAGTACATGACAATCTATGGGTCTAAGGGAAATTTGAGCCCCCAATTGAACAGTTCGGTGTAGATGACAACTTTATTAAGTTTGCAGTCTATCGGAGTCTCCGGAGTGACAGGTATTCTCATTTTCACCGACTTTAGGATCCCCTACTTTGTCCGAATCCGGCCCAGCTCGGTCGTACGAGTATAAACATAATTTATGTTCTGCATGGACAACAAATACTTAACATTGACTTTCTGAAAGTAAGGCCCTACCTTGCCCTCCAAGCATTCCAAGAGATCTGGATGAGCCACACCAACCTTCACTTTGCCTTTTCCTTTTCTATCAGAGGCAGTCTCCCCAGTTTTCCCTGAGGCTTCAGTTTCGAATGAGGCCTCTTCAATGCTGTCTTCCATCACTGTGGAAAGTTTATCAGTTGTTGTGGATGGAAGGGTGTTAGCTTCTGGTTCTACGGTTTGTCCGGATGATTGAGCGCCAGTTTTTTCCAAAGGCCTAGTGTCCGGTTGGGGCTCAGTTCCGGAGGACTTCGCTTGAGAAGCTACTTTGGATGCTTCCGATCTGGAGGGCTTATCTCGTGGGAATCTTATAGATATCTCTGATCCTGATGGTTTATCTTTGGATGTTGCTTTAGAGGCCTCCGGTTTGGAGGGTTTTAATTGTGAGGCAATCATTTGGGCCTTCACCAAACGAGTTGTCCGGCGTGGGATGGATTTTTCTGGAGATTTTTCAATATCTAATCCCATGGCTATGAAATGGGAGGATTTTCTAACTCTTGATACTGTTTTTTCTTTGGTAGTAGAAGGTTGTGACTCCTGAACAGAGGAGCCTGATGAGATTGGTGAAATATTTGGTTTGAACAGCCATTTGGGTTTTGGATTTCTGGTAGAAGATGATCCTTGATCAGCTTCTTCGGATGGTTTATCAGACTTGTCACTTGGGGAGACCGGGAGACCGGTAGCAATACGCCTCTCTCGTTCGAATTTCCTTGCTTTCTCTTAGTCAGACAGATTCAACCAGCCGTCTTTTACAAGAGCGTTTCTAGCCGTGAACATAAAACTATCCAAGAACGAATTTGAAAGATATGGAGGAAAGCTCTGAAGAAGATTTTCGAGTGATAAAGGTAATTAAACAGTTAAAAATAATTTATATATTAATAGAAAAAGGTAACTGATACCTAGGAGAAGACGAAGAGGTTTCTGCAATGATTAAAGACGGCGCTGACGTGGGAAAAATTAAATGCATAGGCTACTTTTTAGGATTAGTGGGAGCGCCAATCTAGGTAAAAATGGCTGGTAGGTCGAATCAGATTGTGATACGTTCCCACGATCCAAAGAAAGAATCTTAGAATTTTAGGAAAAAATCAGTTCGGACAAAGCTCAAACCGGATACACAAGCAGGTCGAAAAATGTCGTTACTGACTAAGTAAATTTTTTAATCATGCCAAAGATTTTTGACAAGGCCTAAAAAATGGGCTACTGATGAGTCCGGATAACTTAACCATTGCATACTCAGATTTCCAGACAAGGGAAATTCGGACATAAACTACCCACTGAACTATCCGGACAGGACAAAAGTCTAAAATGACTAAACACCTTTTGACTAAGCTATTTGCTAATCAGCTTATTAAGTAAATGAGTCTGTGAACTTGACCCGGTTTTATAATTTGACCCGAAAGCCATGAGCCCATAATTAAGGGTATAAATACCCCCAACTACTTTCATTAATGAGGGTAATGAACATTTAATACCATCAAACACCTCAAATCTCTCACTACCACTCACTGAAACATTTAATACCCTCTAAACTTTCCAAAATACTTGAAAAAATTACCCTCAGCTCAAAATAAACCTCACCAATTTTTATTTTATTGTTTATACTTCAAAGATTTATTTAAGATAACAAATTAAATCTGGTTATATTCAGACTTAATAGGATATTAATTTATTGTGTTAATTTTTGTTTCTATATTTTGTATTAGAGATTTGGGTGATTCCTATTTAAGGAACCTCAACCCCTATTTTTGAGGTTAGACTTTGATGAATAAAGATTGAGAATTTTCTCTAAGTCTATGAGTCTCTTATACTCTAACCTAGGGTTATGGTTTATATATCTACTGTTCCGTTTCTTTCTTCTTGATTTCTACCGTCGACGACTCTATTTCGACACTAGTCGCCATCACAAGGGTAGGAGATAAGCTAAAAATTCTAGCATTCCTCTTATTAGAGATATAAAGGCCCAAACCCATTAGTCTTTTATTTTATCTATAAATATAAGCCTATGTTTTATGTAATACGTACAATTTCTAAATAATAAACCATAACCGCTTATTGGAAACTACTTCTTTATTTTCTCTTTTTATTTCTTTACATGGTATTAAAGTCTAAAGCCTGAAACAAATCGGGAAACATAGCCATCCTAGTTCGTAGATCTCGTTTGTAAATACGAGTAAGAGATAAAATTGAAAGTTGAATTAATTGGTAAAATTATCGCTCTGTTTGGTAAAATTGCAGAATTAAATTTGGTAAAATTGCAGAATTAAATTTGGTAAAATTGCAGAAGAGTGTTGTTGGGAAAATCAGATCGGAGGAGTGTATGCTTATAAATCTGTTAATTATGGTAAAATTGCATAAAAATACTATTGGGTGAAATTGCATGAAATTACAGAAGAGTACGGGGTCGATTTAATTAGCATCAAAATTATTGGTAAAATTGTATTATAAGTATTATGGTAAAATTACGGAAGAATATTGTGCAAAAAGAGGTCGGTAAAATTATACTATTGAAGAGTTGGTAAAATTGCAGAAGAATACTTCGAAATTGTGGTGGTTAAATTATATTATTGAATTATTGGTAAAATTGTAATAGTTGAATTAATTAATTAAATACGCATGGTTTTTTATTTGGATTTTCGATTGTGATTTTAATTGGATTTTGGTTTAGTTTTGCATCGATTTTTGTGTGGTTTCTAATTTAATATTTTGTGTTTCGATTGGATTTGTGTTCGAAAATTTGATATGTTTTTCGTCAGAATAGATACAGTTTTCGGTTTTCGGATCTGGTGTGTGCAGTCTCAATCAAACGGTCCTATCGAAAGGCAAACATTGTTCGTTTTTGCTGAATTTTAGAGTGTGTGTTTGGAACATCCAATTCTTCAATCTGACTGGTTGGATTATGATTCAGTGCTACGGTATGGGAGACATCGCTACTGGAATAGTAAAGTAGGGTTGTTGTTTGGTATTTGGACTTGGTATTTGGATTTAGTTTGGTATTTGGACCTGGTTTTGGATTTGGATTTGATTGAGTATTCAATTTGATTTCGCTGGACCATTGAGATTTTGAATTTGGATTGAGTTTGATTTTGGATTTGGGGTTTGATTAAGATTTTGATTTGATTAGATATTGTGGATCGTATTGCGAATATGATAGGAAAATATAATTTTCTACAATTTAATAGTAACAAAATGAATAAAAAGAACTTTGTTATGTCTACATCTGTATACCATTCAGGTATGTCTTCGTCTTCCACTTTAGGTATTGATTCATCATTGTATATTTTAGATTCGGGTGCGTCTCATCACATGTCACCTCACATGTCGAACTTTGTTTCGTTGTCTCATGTTCAACAATATCCGTTCTGTCTACTAGTGCTACACCTATGTCAGTAGAGGGTGTTGGCTCTATTTGTACCCCTCATATATCGTTATCCGATGTTTACTAAGTTCGCACCCTTGATTTGAATCTTGTATCGGTTAGCCAACTGTATAAATTTGGTTATTGCATCTTGTTTTCTGATTCTGTTTGTGCTATGCAAAATCAACAGACTCATAGAGTAATTGGGACATGTCGTAAAATAAAGGAACTCTATGTTTTAGAGAAACTCTAAGTAGCAGATGTGGATGTATATGGTGTTGATACATACTTGACTGATATTGTCGCCTCTAGTGTTGATTTGTCTTCGTTTCGTTTGAATCCTTCATCGTCAGATTTTATCTTTGGCATTCTCGTCTAGGATATGTATCCGCATCTAGTTTAAAAATTTTAGTCTCCACATGTGCTTTAGGTTAGTTAAACACTTATAATATCTCGGATTGTAGTGGTTGTAAACTTGCAAAATTTTCAGTGTTACCATTTGGTGAAAGTGTTACGTCTTCTATTTCTCCGTTTGATATTATTCAGTTTGATGTTTGGGGTCCATCTTTTGTCTCTACAAATGTGGTCGTCCTAATATGTTTCTTTCATCGATGATTACACTCGATATACTCGGGTTTACCTTATGAAACGAAGATAAGATTTTCTTGGAATTTATAGAGAATTTCGGGCACTTGTTAAGACTCAACATTTTGTTGTGATAAAATGCTTCAGGTATGACTTTGGGGGTGAATATACATCCAATAATTTTACTCAGTTACGTGTATTTGATGGTACCATACATTAGTCTTCGTGCACTGAAACCCCTCAACAAAATGGTGTTGCAGAAAGATAACATCGTCACTTTGTTGAGACTACTCGATCTTTGCTTTTATCTGCTGAGGTTCGTACTATTTTTTGGGGGAAAGCAATTCATATTGCTGTATATGTGATTAATCGAATTCTCACTGCTCATAATGCAGGGATGTCTCCCTTTCAAAAGTTATATGGACAACTTATAGATTATTCTTCCTTACGAGTGTTTGGATGTACATGTCTTGTCATTTGTCCTCATGTAGAACGCAACAAATTGAGCCCTAAACCCGCAATATATGTTTTCTTGGGTTATGGTATTAGACAGAAAGGTTATCGTTGTTTTGATCCCACTAGTCGGAATCTTTATGTCTCTAGACACGTTACATTTCTTGAGCATATCCCATTTTATTCGTCTAGAAAAATCACATAATATAACAAGTACCAAACTTCAGACTATTGATCCTTTTGAAAATAATAGCGACATACCCATTGATATTGATGTGCCAGCTCTTGAGACATCGACTATAGATGATACTACTTCTGCTCCATTAAGGTCTGATTCAACTTATTCTTTTAGTAAACCACCACCTTCAACCCTCAGAAGATCTACTCGTATAAGTAAGTCTACCAAAATACCAGATTTTGCGTATTCTTCTTACTTAGCTCATTTTGTCTATTTCATAACAAAAAGACATGACTATAGATGATACTACTTCTGCTCCATTAAGGTCTAATTCAACTTATTCTTTTAGTAAAGCACCACCTTCACCCCTCAGAAGATCTACTCGTACAAGTAAGTCTACCAAAATACCAGATTTTGCGTATTCTTCTTACTTAGCTCCTTTTGCCTCTTTCATAACAAAAAGACATCGACTATAGATGATACTACTTCTGCTCCATTAAGGTCTGATTCAACTTATTCTTTTAGTAAACCACCACCTTCACCCCTCAGAAGATCTACTCGTACAAGTAAGTCTACCAAAATACCAGATTTTGCGTATTCTTCTTACTTAGCTCCTTTTGCCTCTTTCATAACAAAAATACATGATTTATATGAACCTCAGTCGCTTAAAGAAGTTGTTTCTGATCCTCGTTGGCAAAATGCAATAGTCGAAGAGCTTATCGCTCTTTTCAAACTCATACATGAGATATAGTTAAACCTTCATCCCGTAAGCATATAATCGACTCTCGATGAGTTTTTAAAATTAAAACAAAGTCTGATGGTTCTGTTGAAAGGTATACGGCTCGTCTTGTAACAAAAAGGTATTCACAAAATTATGGTATGGATTATGATGAGACATTTTCCCTAGTGGCAAAAATGACGACAGTTCGTACTCTTATTGCGGTTGCATCCGTTTGCCAGTGGAAGATCTTCCAACTAGATGTAAAAAATGCATTTTTGAATGGTGATCTTCATGAGGAGGTTTACATGACTCCTCCTTCAGGTGTTGCTCACAAAACAGGTGAAGTTCGTCGACTTATAAAAGATTTATATGGTCTCAAACAAGCTTCTCGTGCTTGGTTTGAAAAAATATCTACGATTATAACTTCACTTGGTTTTTTTGCTAGCAATTATGATTCTACCTTATTTATCAGATGTACAAGTGCATGAAGAATTCTTTTATCCCTATATATAGATGATATGATCATTACAAGTGATGATATTAATGGTATTGAAATACTAAAACGTGATTTGGCTCAGCGTTTTGCGATGAAGGACTTAGGACTATTGCGTTATTTGTTAGGTATTAAGGTGGCTCACTATCCAAAAGGTTATATTCTCTCTCAGACAAAATATATATCTGATTTATTCAAGCGAGCACGACTTTCTGATAACAGGGTGATAGATACACCTCTAGAAACCAGTGCTCAATATTCTCCGATAGATGGTGATCCTTTGTCAGACCCAACTTTATATCGAACTCTCGTAGGGAGCTTGGTCTATCTTATAGTTACTCGACTAGATATATCTTATGTTGTTCACCTGGTTAGTCAGTTTGTTACTGCTCCTACATCCGTCTATTGGGGAGATATTCTTCAAATATTGAGATATCTTTGTGGCACTCAGCCATAGCATTTTGTTTCCTTCAGACTCTTCACTTAAACTGTGTGCCTATAGTGATGCTTGGTGAGGATAATTATCGCCTGAGGGTAGGCTTGTAATTTGTTTGGTATTTTATAGTGGTATGGGGATATTTAATATTTAGAGTAGAGAGTAGAGAGATAATTCAGCTGGCTGGTTGCAGTTAATTTTCATTACCCACACTTAATGCAGGTGGTTGGGTATTTATACCCTTATGTTTGGGCCCTTATGGGCTTTCGGGTCATGTTTAATGGACCCGGGTCATGTTCAAAGACCCATGAGCTCTAAGTAGGAGAGCAAGTAGCTTAGTCAAGTAGTGTTTAGGTTTTTTAGTACTTTTGTCATAGTTCGAACAGTCCTATGGGCTAAGTGTTCGAAGTAATCTGTCCGGTCCGGAGGCCTTGGACCGATCTGTCCTTGTCCGGGGAGCATGCAGAATTTGGACTCATCAAGAGCCCCTTTTTTAGGTGTTTGTTCAAATACTCTTGTCAAAAACCTGAAAAACAGTCCGACATCAGGGGTAGTTTTAATCCGGACAGGTCTGTCAATGTGGGCTATGGGTTTATCCGGACTGATAAAGCTTCACGAATTCAAAACGGTTTTTTTCAGAGTTCGTGGGACACGTGTCGCTCTCTGATTGGTTGCTTCAGCCGTTTTTTCACCTTGAATTTCGAACCCATCTTTTTCGAAAAGCAACCTCTTAATTAAAGGTGGTGACATCAGCGCCGTCTTTAATCATTACCAATCTTTTCGAATTCTCCTAGGAATCAACTTCTTTTTTCAGATTTACTATAAATTCAAACTCACTTTCTAGTGTTTTGCCATCTCTTTCACATTTACTCTGAAAAATTTCTCAAAGCTTTCTCTCTCTAAAGCAAAAACTTGCTCAATAGTTTATGATTACAGCAAGGAACGCTCTGATCAAAGGCGGGTGGCTCAACCTTTCTGAGTTAGAGAAGGCTCAAAAAGTTGAAAGAGAAAGACGAATTGCGGCAGGGTTACCCACTTCGCCTGTTGATAGAACAATCACTTCTGCCACAGAGTCAGATCAAGGCTCTTCTTCTTCTAAGGGCATCAAGCCGAGAAAGCTATTCCAAACTAACCTCTCCCCCATTATCTCCTCCATAATTGTTGAAGGGTTTTCAGTAGCAGTGGCACGGGGAGGATTCAGATCTGGTTCAGCTTGGCCTCCGGACTGCTGGGCTTCAGTGTTCCCTTGGCTTCTAGTGTCCGGCTGGGGCTCTGAGGCAGAGGTCTCTCTTCGAAGAGATGGGCTGCTACTCTCTGGACCAAACAGTCTGTCCATGGGAGCTTTAATAGGCACCTCTGACTCAGTGCTGCTATCTTTGCCCCCGACTTTGAGGGAGTGTTCCTAGAGGCTTGCCCCTTGACCAACCGGCTCTTTCTCCGGTCAACTAGCTTCTGAGGGGAGTGCTCCGTATCTGACCCCATTGCTATAAAGGGTCCTCACCACCGCCAACACAAAAACTCCCGCCAAAAAATACCCGCCAATATTTTAATCCCATAGTGGACTTAACCAAAAATTGACTTAGCAAATTCAAATATATAGGTTTTCGCCAAAACAAAAACTCCCGCCAATAAATACCCACCAAAAATTATGGAAGAGATAATGGAGGACTCTGTCGAAGAGGCTCCATTTGAGTCTGAGCCCTCCGGTCAGACCAGTAGCGCTGCTGTTGCCAAAAAAGACAAAGGCAAAGAGAAGCTGTGCTTGAGGCATCCGGATCTGCCGGAGAGTCTCGAAGGAAAGGTTGGGCCTTGTTTTCACAAGGTCAACGTCAAGTACCACCTTGCCCTACAGAAAATTAACTACGCATTCATCCACACAGCTGAGCTAGGCCGGATGCGTACGAAGTGGGGAATACCGGAGAATGTGAAGATCAGGATCCCCATACACCCGGAGACTCATATGGACTGCAAACTGAGTGAAGTTGTCATCTTCACAGAGCTATTTAACTGGGGACTTAGACTCCCCCTGGACCCTGAAATTGTCAGATATTTTCATCTGATAAAGCTCTGTCCGAGCCAACTGGGCCCTAATGCCTGGTACACCCTCATGGCCAGCATCATGGCTTCGAGGCTCTCCGGGATCCCTCTGCCTATGGAGGAGTTTGCCGCTGTGGCCGGACTTTGTAGAAACCCCAACATCCCTTTTTACCACTTCAATATGGGGGACAATCTCAAAGCTGTGGATGACCTGCTAGAGGCGGAGAGGAACTGGAGGACTCAATTTCTATTTGTAAGCGGGGCTTGGGAAAATGGAAGGAAAATCAAGTCCGGAGTGAATCCAAGTCTTCTCAAAAGCAGGTGAAAGAGTGATCGTAAGTTTCCCGCTTTATACTTTTGTCTTTTTTTTTAAAGTTAGTTTAAACTAATTGTTCTTACTTTCGCCTTAGCCGAACTGCCCAAGGAATTCAGTGATTATCTGAAAGCCGGGCAGGCTACTTGCACCAAGATTAATGCTTGGGCTGCTGAAAGGTGGGGGAACCGGTTCCATGCTGCTTTTACCGGAGGCAAATTGGCAAGGTCTCACTTGTGGAACACCACAGGTCGGAGAGACTTGACTTGGGAGGAGCTCACCACTCAGCCTCCTCCGGATGTTGTGCTTAAAAGAACCAATGAACCAGATGGGACACTCTACTTGCCAGGCCGGGCTAAATCCCCGAGCAAGATGAAAGGCAAGAAGAAGGGCAAGAAAGTGGCCAACCCTGGAGAAGTGGAGGAGGGTGCTCTCATACAACCGGAGGGGCCAGTCCCCAATCAAATTGATGCTGCACTCCTGGAAGTAGTGGAGCAGGAGGCTGAAAAGCAAGAAGTGCACTCCCCAGTCCCTCCAAGGGCTCCCAAAAGAGATCGTAAACGGGGAGGAGAAAGCAAAGACAGAGAGGCCAAAAAGAAAAAGACCTCCAAAGGTGACGAGCTTTCTCTCCGGGCTCCGGAGCCTTCTTTCCAAGCTGATCCAACTGA
Organism: Limnanthes douglasii subsp. nivea; assembly: GCA_036936605.1. NCBI lineage: Eukaryota > Viridiplantae > Streptophyta > Magnoliopsida > Brassicales > Limnanthaceae > Limnanthes > Limnanthes douglasii. The sequence continues at coordinate 85,828,822 of JAUPFV010000001.1, forward strand.
CCCAACGCTTGCTGAGGAGATACCGGGTGACTTCCATACCGATGAGGTCGAGGGGGGAGATATCAATATCGACGGAGTAGACATCACCGGTCTGGGTGGGCTTGGTGAATACTTCATTAATCTTCCCAGAGACGACTTTGCCGGGCCTTACCTCCCTCCGAGCACCTCAAAAACGATCACTTTCAATGGTAAGACCTTTATTGTTTCTAGTAAAAGGGATACCATAGCCCACTCTTTGTTAAGCAACGTTCAGCCTGTACTTGTGTTGGAGAAACAAGTCTGAAACCAGGCCAACATCATCAAAGACCTCAAGTCTGACAAAGAGAGGCTGTCCGATGACCTTCGCACTGCCACTTCCAATGCTGCCAATTTAAAGGAAGAAACCGAGGAGTTGAAGAGAAACCAAGAGGCAAGCACCACAAAAGTCTCCACTTTAGAGGACACTATCAGAGAGCTCCGGGAGAAGCTGTCCGGTCTGGAGAAAGACCTTACCACCTCAAAGGGAGAATCCAAGGCCAAAGACCAAATCATCACCAACTTGACCAATGACAAGATTGCTCTCGAGAATACAGTGTCCAAGGCTGCCGAGGAGAAAGCCAGTTTGCTAAGGGAGCAGGAGGCCAAGATCCAAGCCAAGATCGATGTCTATGCCAACAACGTGATTGATACCCAGGAGGAAAAGTATGCCAAAATAAGATATGACATGGTTTTATTCTTCCACGAGAAGATTCCGAAGAGGAACCTAGGGGATTTATGGCTTCATGTTGAGTCTGACGACCTCCCGTATCATACAATGGCTGATGGAGACTTGAAAGGTTATTCTAGCGCTTCCTCATCCGATGACGAAGAACGTACCGGAGAGAGCCCAGATAAAGAGGAAGATAATCCTAAGGGAAAGAAGAAGGTAAACGAGGCTGAGCCATCTTCAAAGGCTCAGTCTTGATTTATAAACCACTTTTTTTTTATCCAAACTAAAGTCCTTGGAAGGCCAAGGCATTCTTTTTGTAATTGTGTCTGGTATCTGACCGGATAGGTTTTTTGTTCTACTTTGATCATTCAAAAGTCCTTGGAAGGCCAAGGCATTTCAAGTTATTTTAATGAATATTTCTGTTTTGTACAATTCTCATCTTCTTTCACAGTTTGTTCCAATTTTGATGGCTAGAGTTTAAATAGCCTTTAGTTATTTCATAGTGAGAGTGTTTAAATTCTCCGGCTAGAGTTTAAATAGCCCTTAGTTATTTCAGTCCGGATAGTGTGACCAAGTTCAAAACTTAAAAAACTTTAGAAATTTTTTAAGAAGGCATCAAATTTTATTCAAAAGCCCGGACACCTCATTAAAACCTCCCCGTGCCACCAGGGAGGAAAGAGTATGCCCCCAAATATTTACATGGATGTTTAAACAAGTAAATATTTACACAAATGCTATTCCAAGTACATCCGGAGATGTTTGATGTTCCAAGGGTGGGTCAGAACTCTTCCATCCTTGTCTTCCAACCAATATGTTCCAGGTTTAATTCTTTCAACAACCACATATGGACCTTCCCAAGTTGGGGCCAGCTTTCTGAACAGCTTTTCTTTAGTGTGTAAGAAGACTTTCCTCAATACCTTGTCCCCCGGTTGTAAATCTCTTCTTTTAACTTTGGAGGCAAACCTGCTTCTCATCAAACCCTGATAGTGTGCAACTCTAAGGTGAGCTTTAACTCGTCTTTCTTCTACCAAATCAAGTTGACCCCTGATTGCCACCTCGTTAGCGTGTTCGGAGAAGTTGTGAACACGAAATGATGGGAGAGTTGCTTCTATGGGAGCTACTGCATCCATCCCATAGACCAAAGCAAAGGGTGACTTGTGTTGCAGCACCAGGTGTTGTCCGGTAGGCCCACAAGACCTCTTGTAAATAACTAGGCCACTTCCCAGCAGCCCCTTCCAAATTCTTCTTTAAACCGGACAGTATAGTTCTATTAGCCACTTCAACTTGCCCATTTGCTTGTGGGTGGAAAGGTGAAGAGAAACAATGTTGTATACCCCTTGAGGCACAAAAGCTCTTCATTTCCCTATTGTCGAACTGTGGCCCATTGTCTGTTGTTATCTTTTGTGGGACACCAAATCTGCAACAGATGTTGGATAAAATGAATTTTATAACAGCTTTCGATGTTGTACCTGCCAATGGAGCTGCTTCAATCCACTTCGAAAAGTAGTATATGGCAATAATTATAGTTTTGCGTCCTCCGGACGCCACAGGGAGATGCCCTACTAAATCCAACCTCCATCGAGCAAAAGGAATAGGCTCAGAAATTGACTCTAAAGGAATGGCTGGGACATGAATTTCATTGCTGTACCTCTGGCATGGGTCACACCTTCTCACCAATTCCTTAGCATCTTTCATGATAGATGACCAATAGTAACCGGACAGTAAAACTCTTCTTGTTAAAGCCCTGAATCCATAATGGGCTGATCCCTCACCATCATGCAATTCAGAGAGGACTACTTGAGACTCTTCATCCCCCAAACAGCGCAGGAGAGGTTTACTGTAAGTTTTTTTGTACAACACGTCTCTCAATATGATGAAACCACGAGCCTTGTGTTTCAATGTTCTGGCTAGTGATTTATCCGGAGGCACGATACCATCAGAGAGATATTGCAGGAGAGGAAACCTCCAGTCTTGAGGTTGTTTCGCTTGCACCTCAAAAATCTCCTCTTCTTTACCCATACTAAGTTGAATGAAGGGGCTTTCCAGCACACGGATCCATGGATAAGACTCCGTATATGCTATGGTTGCTAACGAGTCTGCTAGCTCATTTTCTGCTCGGGGTATGTGCTCATAAACAACACTTTTAAACTTGAGTGCTTCATTTTTAAGGAGGAGTAAATATTTCACAAGCTGCTCCTTTTTAGCCTCAGATTGGCCTTGGGCATGGTGGATCAGAAGCTGAGAATCACTTAGTAGCCTGACCCTCTTGGCCCCACAAATGTAGGCTAACTTTAATCTAGCTATAGCTGCTTCGTATTCAGACTCATTATTGGATGCCCTGAAAGCAAAACAAATAGCTTGGTACATTTTGTCACCATATGGAGAAGTTAAACACACCCCTGCACCACATCCCATAGTGCTAGATCCACTATATGTTCGGACGACCCATACCTTTTTATCTTTCATGTCAGTAGTCTTCTCTGAATCCCTGTCGGAGTGGAATTCAACCAAAAAGTCAACCACAGCTTGGGCCTTGACTGCTGTTCGAGGAGCAAAGTCTATGTCGAAGTCTCCCAATTCTACTGACCACTTAGTCATCCTGCTTGAAATGTCTGCCTTTTGGAGGACATTCTTCAGGGGGAAAGAAGTCCAGACGATGATGGGATGAGCCTGGAAATAAGGCCTCATCTTCCTGGCAGCTATCACCAGGGCTAATGCTAATTTTTCGAGTTTCAAGTAACGCATTTCTGCATCTATCAAACTTTTGCTGATGTAGTACACTGGATGGGGATGACCATCGAACTCCCTTACCAATACAGCACTGATGGCACAACTTGAAACTGCCAAATATACGAAGAGTGTCTCCCCATCAACTGGTTTAAACAAAGTTTTGGGGGAGGACAGGTGCTTCTTGATCTCATTGAAAGCCTCATCTCATTGTGGGGTCCAATCGAATCCCTTTGCACCCTTCAAGGTTTGAAAGAAGGGGGCACACCTGTCCGAAGACCTTGAGATAAATCTGTTTAAGGCAGCTAATCTCCCCGTTAACCGCTGTACTTCTTTAATATTTCTAGGTGGCTCCATCTGGAATAGAGCATTGAGCTGGTCCGGATCGGGCTGTATCCCATGCTCACTTATAATATAGCCTAGAAACTTTCCGGACTGCACTCCGAACACACATTTTTCTGGGTTTACTTTAAATTCACTTTAACCAAGTTGGCAAAAGTTTCTTGGAGATCAGACAAGTGCAATTACTCGTCCACACTCTTCACCATCATGTCATCAATGTATACTTCCATATTTCTTCCAATCTGATCAGCAAAAGCCTTGTTTACTAATCTCTGATAAGTAGCCCCAACATTTTTCAACCCAAACGGCATTACCTTATAGCAATGAAGACCTCTGTCATTGATAAATGTGGTATGCTCTTGATCCTTCGGATCTACTTGAATCTGATTGTATCCGGAGAAGGCATCCATAAAGGAAAGCAGCTTGTTCCCAGAGGTGGAGTCTACTAACTGATCATTCCGGGGGACCGGATACAAATGTTTTGGGCAAGATCTATTGAGAACTGTGAAGTCAATGCACATGCGCCACTTGCCATTTTTCTTCTTTACCAGAACCGGATTGGCAGTCCACAAATGATACTGAGACTCCTTGATGTGCCCCATCTTTGTGAGCCTGTCAACCTCTTGCACAATGACATCAGCCTTTTTCTTAGATAAGCTCTTCTCTTTTGAACCACTGGTGCTACGTCTCTCCGGACGGATAGGTGATGTGATATCACTTCTGCTGGAACCCCAGTAACATCAGCATTGCACCAAGCGAACACGTGCTGATGATTCTTCAAAAACTTTAACATTTCATTTTTCAGATCGGGTGGCATTTTGGACCCTATCTTGACACTTCTTCCTTCTTCCAAACAGTGTGTCTCTACCTCTTCGACCGGTATCAACACTCCAGGGGCCTCTCTGGGGTCATCAATTTCACCCTCACCCCCAGAAAGCCCCTCAAATTGCTATTGTTCACTTATACGAACTGCCCCCAGCGTTCGAGGAGCCAGGGCTGTAGCATAACATTCTCTTGCAATCTTTTGACTGCTCCGGACGACTCCAACCTGTCCCTGAACAACATATTTCAAGCACTGGTGGACTGTCAAAGCCATTGCATGCATACTAGAGAGCCAAAACCTCCCCAAAATAGCATTATAGCAAGTGGGACAATCCACCACAATAAAAAGTATCCTGACCATTTTCTTGAAAGGGCCCTTGCCCAATAGAACTTCCTCTTCGAACTCTCCGATCACATCTGCTGAGTTGCCAGTAAAGCCCACAATTGATCTGTCCGAACTATGAATTACAGCTGGATTTTTCATTCTTTTGTATGTAGTTAAGAAAAGGATATTGGCTGAGCTCCCAATATCCACCAGAATTCGTCTTATGTCATTACCCCCAATAGATGCTCCTATAACAACAGCATCCTTATGAGGGCCAGCTATATCTCTTAAATCATCTTCATAAAAAACAATGAAGGGGAATGAATTTTGTGGCTGATAAGAAGTCATGCCTCCTTCTAGTTGGGAGGCTAAAGTATGAACGTGCCTCTTCCTCGAAGAAGCAGTAGAAGCTGTCATAGTGTCCCCTCCGAAAATTGTAAGTGACTCAAAAAACTTAATGAGTCCGGAGACCGACCTAGAACATTCCTCAATTGTACCCACTCTGTTTCGAGTTGGATCAGGATCCAAGTACTCAGATTCCACATCAAACCTCTCAATTATAACCATGGCTCCCTCCGGAGCAGCATTACTTGGACCAACCCAGTGAGTGTTGTCAGGCCTGTTACCTCCTCTTCTTTTGACGTAAGCCCCCAGCTTTCCCCTCTCAATCAAGTTCTGAACTTCTTGTTTCAATGCTATATAGTCATTAGTGGTATGACCAATATCATTGTGATATTGGCAAAAAGAGTTATTGCGATGCTCTCTGGGAGACTGCAATGTGGTTGGCCTCCGATAATGCACCTCTTCCTTTGTTTTATCAAAAATGGTGGCCACACTTTCTTTTAATTCTGCGAACCACTCCGGTTGGACCCATGGCCTTCTCTTGTTTCTGGATTGCTGACTCTGAGCAAGAGCAGCTGGCTAAGACTGAGCTTTTGCCCTACCATGCCCCTGTCCGGTCTCTCTTGCTTTGTTCCCGGACTGATTCTGATTGGGATTTGGTGCCACCGGGGTAGACCTCACCTGCCTGTGCACCCTGGTTTTCTTCGTTTCATCAATATTAATTTGTTTTCGAACCTGATTCAGCAACCCTCCCCATGTCATGGCCTTCTTTCTGGTCACTGAGTCAGCCAAATTGCCAGGGTTCAAGCCCTGTCTTAGGGATGCTATTGCAACCTGTTCGAAGCAATCAGCCAGCCCATTCTTGGTATTCACAAAACGACTTATATATTCTTTTAAGGACTCATTTGGTTCCTGGGAACAATGGATTATTATGTCTCCATTTCCCTTTAGCTCTTTACTCCATACAAACTTCCTTCGAAAGGCTACCCAAAAAGTATCGAAATCCTTAATACAACCCTGAGGCAGGCTGTTATACCATTTTAGAGCACTCACCGTAAATGATTGGGAGAATGCCCTACAAAGTAGTTTATCATCATCGTCAAAGTTCATCATGAAGTTTTTAAATTGTTCCAAATGGTTGTCCGGATCAGTACTGCCATCGTAGTTTTCTATTTTGGTGCTGTCAAACCTCTTAGGGAGGTTTCCGGACATAATTTTAGAAGATAATGGAGATTGCCTCCAATTTCTTCCACGACTGAACACAGTATCCTCATTGGGAGTTGCAAAGATACCTGGTTCATCGTGAAAAGCGAAGGGATCCATCAGCATCCGGTCCACATGCCTCCTGCTGTGAGATGACCCTTTACCAATATTCTTCTTCATCTTTCCATGTCTATCCATTTTTCTTGAATATTTTTTGATCTGCTTTTGCTTCTTTCTAGTTCGATCCTCATCGCTACTAGAGGATAAAGATTTTTCAACTCCTTTATTGTCCAAAGAGCTATCAGAATATTTTAAGCTTGAGTCAGAACTCTCCACTAGCTTAGACCGGTGAGACTTTTTGGAGCTGGCATGAGTCTTTTTGGTGCTCACATGAGTCTTTGAAGACTCATGCTCTATGGGGTTGTCGGTGTGATGAGCAACTGATGCTTTGGACTTTTCTTTCATGCCCATCTTAGCCTTTTCTGCCCTCAGAGCTTCTATTTCACCCTTTAGCCTATCGCGCTCTTCGATAGTGTACTCATCGTTCTCTCCCACCACTTCGAGCAGAGCTGGTGGTACTTCTGGATTGTCCGGATTCATTCGGACTGACTTTCTTTGCTGGTTTTGAATGCTTGATTCAGGCACCCTCTTCTCCCACCGTGGTCGCCAATTTGGTGAGGATAATTATCGCATGAGGGTAGGCTTGTAATTTTTTTGGTATTTTATAGTGGTATGGGGATATTTAATATTTAGAGTAGAGAGTAGAGAGATAATTCAGCTGGCTGGTTGCAGTTAATTTTTATTACCCACACTTAATGCAGGTGGTTGGGTATTTATACCCTTATGTTTAGGCCCTTATGGGCTTTCGGGTCATGTTTAATGGACCCGGGTCATGTTCAAAGACCCATGAGCTCTAAGTAGGAGAGCAAGTAGCTTAGTCAAGTAGTGTTTAGGTTTTTTAGTACTTTTGTCATAGTTCGAACAGTCCTATGGGCTAAGTGTTCGAAGTGATCTGTCCGGTCCGGAGGCCTTGGACCAATCTGTCCTTGTCCATGGAGCATGCAGAATTTGGACTCATCAATGCTGATTGGGATAATGATCCTCATGACCGAAAATATACTACTTGTTTATGTATTTTTCTTGGAGATTCATTAATCTCATGGAAAAGTAAGAAACAAGATGTTATCTTTAAATCGCCTACTGAAGTTGAGTACCGTGCTATGGCTGTGACCACATGTGAGATTGTTTGGTTACGATGACTTCTTGCAGATATGGGGGTTAACATTACTAAACCTACTTCCTTACATTGTGATAACAAAAATGTCATGCAGATAGCAAAGAATTATGTTTTTCATGAAAGGACGAAGCACATTGAAATAGATTGTCACTTCACTCGACATCATCTTCAGATTGGTACTATCTCGCTTCCATATGTTCCATCAGCTTTGCAGGTTGCTGATATTTTCACAAAGGCTTAGTCAACAATGCGGTTTCATTTTCTTTGTGACAGACTCTCAATGATTATTACTGTTGTATTGTGAGATTGAGAGAGGGTGTTAAAGATATAAAGGCCCACGCCCATTAGCCTTTTATTTTCTATAAATATAATCCTATGTTCTATATAATACGTACGCTTTCTAAATAATAAACCATAACCGCTTCTTGGAGGCTACTTCTTTATTTTCTCTCTTTGTTTCTTTACACCTCTCACACTAGATATGGTAGATGATGGTGCCAAAGCAAGCATACCAAAGGTATTTTAAACTAGATGAAGGCTAGTTGGATACCTCATGGATCTAAGAGACCTAATTATTATTGTAACTTACTGAAAAACCAAATTTAAAGCTCGCGTAATCCCAAATAATCTAAGTGTAGCTACAACCATAATGGGTATGATTAATGGATTCAGAAGTAGAATTGCATAATACGCAGTTCGAGAGTGTGTTTAAACCCCAACTCAGAAGCTTGTCATGGGTGGAAATTTTCCCTTAGATAGCAAGCCAAATGATGAATAAGTGGTGGAAAATATTGAATTTATACCATACTAATCCTGCCCACCTAAAAAATTGAATATGAAAATGGATGGCGCTGTAGGTATCTTTGATAGTAAAATTGGTGATTCCTCTCTTAGTGATCCAATAGTAGACATCGATGCTCAAGATGCAGGGAGGAGGGAGGGAGATGATGAGGTGGTTGATCTTCTAGAAAATATGATGGTTTCTAGCACTACCAAACCTTAAGTGAGGTTGTCGATTCCAAATACCATCTCGAATCGGAAACCTTGAGGGCACGCCCCATACAAGAATTCCAAATAATATTAAGCCCATAGTGGTTGACCAGAGAGGTTGAAAACAACCACATGTCAAATCAGAATGAGGTAAATTACTTTGTATCATGGTTTTACCACTTTAGTTTCATGTGATTTCCCAGTAAATTAGTTAAGGACGATTAATAGAAGGGTTAAGAGGTAAGCAATGGCAATGGCTATTTTTTATGTATAGAAAATATGATTTAAAAAAATGTATAGGTAAGATTCCGTTTGGACTTGACTTTTAATTTATTGGGCCAAATTTTTGTATTGTAAAAAAACAATATTTTAAAAAGAAAAATATATAAAATAAAGTAATTCTTCATTGTTCATAAACACAATGAACCTCTTTTTTAATTTAGTATATGTATAATTTCACACTAATTTTTTAATTTTATTTTTATTATTATTTTCATAATTTGATTTGAAATACTTTTCACAAGTATGTTTTAATGTCTTTAAAAAATTGGCATGTATTTATTTTATAATTTGGTTTATATTTTTCATAATTTGTTTTATAAGTGAATATATATTATTAATTAGTTATTATTTATTATATATATATAATTTGGTTCAGAGCAGAATTGATTTATATACAATTGGATATGAACTGTTTCTGTAGGGATGGTTTTCCCAATTGTATTGTTTTGCGATTTGGTTTACAAATGTTTGTTTATGAATTGGTTTGAAATGTTTTTAATTGGATATTGATGTTATTAAGTCCATTAAATTTTAGAAGTAAACTTAAAATATCTATATGATCTTCAATCATCAAACCTAATGATTTTAAGGTTTCTCTAAGTTGTAACCGTCAAAATAAAATATATACATATGTTTTTTTTCATTCTATAACGGTTTTAACTTTACTTCAAAATATTGGAATTAGATTTTTGACAGAGAGTATAAATACTTATATATCATTCAAGAATTATTTTCTAGTGCGTTCGTTCGTGGATCCTTAAAAGACATATAATCATCACAACAAAATCTTAATACATCAACCAAAAAGTAAATTTAGGAAATCTACGAACATTTTTTACTATATTAATTTATTTAATAAAATAAGTTGTATATGTATGAATTGAGGATTGATGCATGAAGTCGCAATTGTTTAAATTCAATATTTGAGTATGAGATCCATTTTCTGTATCTTAAAATCTAATAGAGAAGTAAAAAAATATAATTTTTTTGTGCTTGTTATCTAAAACTTTAGGATTACATGATTTAAGGTTTAATATTTTAAGTTTCAAACTTAATTGCAACATGTTTGTTATGATATTAATTTTAATCAATACATGATTTGTTTTTTTAATTTGACCCTTTATATTTGATAAAACCCTTATTTGAAAATAAAGAGTGGGGTTTTCACAACGTGCTGGGTCGTCGTAACAATTTTCAAATTGTGATAGTAAAATGAATCACTGTTGCAGAAATTCCACAACAACATCTATAGTGCTGGTGTAGTGGTGGCTTTATTGCTTTCTCAACAACAACGACAACATTTATCTTTGTGTAATGACACTTAACGATTTTGGTAGAGAAGAGATGAGAGAGGTGAGATATATTAGGTTTTGGTAGGAGAGAGAAGATAGAAGACAAATGAGAGAAGACATACGAGAGGATAAATTTAGGGTTATGGCTATATGTGTTATCGATCTGATTCGGTTTGGGTTTAGACGAAATGAGACCAAGCTGCTAAGATTTTCGGTTTGGATCAGACTGGACCAGTAAGCTTTATGTTCTAATTTTTGGAACCGGACTAGCACCAATAAGAATCAGTTTGGTCTAGTTCGGGCCCGATTTTGGTTCCAGTTCAGTCCAGTTTTTATCCGTTGTTGTTCTGGTCCGTTTCAGTTTGGTCTGGTTTGGATCCGGTTCCGGTTTCGATTTTGGTTTGGTCCATAATTTTTTATTTAAAATCAAATTAGAAAAATCACATGGTATTTCGATTTAAAAAATCACTGACAATGTTAAAAGTCTTTTTTCTTTCATATAATTATGTACATATGTTAAAAATCACTGATGCCTCTGTGGCTTATAATGGGGAAGCTACTGCTGGTGTCATCATCAAAGATCATGAAGGTACTCTTATTCATGCATTTGGTAACTTATATGGTAAGCTCTCTCCCCTTATGGCTGAATCTCGTGCACTATTGGATGGTCTATTAATTTGTAAGTCTAAAGGCCTTAACAATATCGACATAGAGACTGATTCTAAGTTGCCGGTTGATTCATTAAAACTTCTAATCACATTTCAACTCCCTCGTCTCTATCTCCTCTTCTAAGTTGCTGTAAAACCCTAATTACTTATTCTATGACTCTAAATCATGTTTATAGAGATTTCAATCGAGCTGCCGATTCGCTGGCTCGATGGACTATTAAATGTAAAATGAAACAGGAAAATGACTTCAACTCTTCTCCTGCTGGTCTTAAATCTATTTTGGTTTTAGAAAGCTTAGGCATACCTTACATCAATTCTGTATAGTTGCTCTTCTGCTTTTGCTCTCAAATCTTTTCAGGCCTGCTACTGTTGGTGCCCTGATCCGGTTCAAGCTATTCGGATGCTGTTAAGATTTAGCAAGGGGATAGGTCCTGAGCTTCATGCTGCTTTCCATGGTGGTTGCTGCTTCATCACCAGCAGATCTTCATCTGGAGGGCTGTTTGGATAGATGGGTTTCGAAGGCTGGAGATTCGATGTTGGGTTCTTCTGAGTCTTCTCTGGTACACTGCACCCTGTTCCGACCTCCCTCCTAATCAGAGAAGAGGTGTACTTGGGGAGAGCGTCGACAAAAGAGAAGCAGAAGAAGGAGTCTTTTGTCCTCTGGTGCACCGCACCCTATTCCGACCTCTCTCCTCATCGGAATAGAGGTGTACTTGGGGAGAGCGTCGACCAAGGAGTAGCAGAAGCAGTGGTTTCTGATTTAGGTTGATTTCTTTTTTTGATCTATGGAGCTCTGGGAGGAGCGAGTAGGAGAATTTGTTTCGAATGGTCGATGGTAAAGCAGGCGAGTCTTTGATTTAGGGTTTCTCTGTCAATTTTGGGGTTTTTCTTTGGGCTATTTGTTTTTTAGCCCGTTTGTTGAGTTGTTTCTCAATTTAACCCCAAACTGTGTAAAATTTTCAATTTGGTTATTTATCAAATATCGATTTTGCTTAAAAAAATGTTTAGAAATTTGTTACTTTAACTATAATATATTATGTTTGTTATTTCTCTTTTCTTTATCAGTTCATTTTGAAGGCTTTAATATGAAAAAAATCATACTCAAATAATCTAAATAGGAGAAAAAGAAAAATCTCTTTAAATATAAGTCTATAAAAATGACTGAATTCATTAATAGTAAAAAAAATACATCAATACAATTTAGAGTAAATGAATAGGATAAACTGGACATAACCAATAAACATTTTCGCTATCAAATTGGGCCAGATAGGTAAAATTTACAGGCATAAATTTAGCCAATTCAGTTTTTTATGAATTGTACAAGCACCAAAAACTACAAAAAAAAACAATATATGATCAAACTAACGCAAAATAAGAACAATCTATTATCATACTAAAGCAAAGTAACAACAATCTATGATCAAACTAAAGCAAAGTAAAACCAATGTGTGATGAAACTAAAGCAAAAACCTTAAAGTGCATCATTAAAATGTAAAGCAAAACATGACCAGAAGTGCATACCTAAAGTGAAAATCAAAACCTTGCAAAACCATGAAGTGTATGCATACTTGGTTCTAAAACTACATACATGGCTTTAGTTTTCAAGGGTATACTTAAATTTTACAGAAAACAATAATATGTGATCAAACTAAAGCAAAGTAACAAAGATTTTTTTATCAAACTAAAACAAAATCTTAGTAAAACTACATACTTAAAGTGCAGAGAAAAACCTTACAAAACCATAAAATGTATGCATACATAACTCCAATTTTCAAAGGAATACTTTAATTGTAAAGAAAAACAATAACATGTGATCAAACTAGAGCTGTCAATTTCGGGTTTCGGGTCGTGTTTGTGTCGGGTTTGACCAACCCAAAATTTTAAAACACGTGACACAAACCCGAAATTTGTGTCAGGTTCATAGACATGAACCTGACCTGTTAAAAACCTACTGGACCCGAACCCGACCTGTTTGACACGAAATTGTAAACAACACGAAACACCTGTTTGATACGAACCCGACCTGTTTGACACGAAATTTAAACCAACCTAAAACACGAACCCGACATGTTTAACACAACACTTTAATTAACCCGATACACATATTCAACACGAACACGACTTGTTAGACACAAATATATGAAAACAAGAGACCTCACGTAAATACATAATGCAAAACATGAATTGTATATAGTACTAAATTCCACTCATATATAATATTAAAAAAATTACATTACGCAAATTTTATCTCAAACAACAAATGATTAAATTAAAAAAAGACATGAACTTCGAAGTTGATTTCACCAATAAAAAACAAATTTTTTCTTGAAGCTCCTACAAATACAAAATAAAATAAAATAAAAGTTAGATCACAAATATAAATTATATTTTAGGACATATGTATACAATTATACCATAATTTACCTAAAATGAAATCAACTAACAGAACCATCATCCGTGTTAAGATCCAAATCCAAACTCAAACAATCCTACGTAAGTTTTTTCATTTCATCTTCTTGCAAAGCTACAATATATTTTGAAACAAAAGATACTGAAATCATATAAAATAGATATAAACCTTTAAACTTTTAAGCTTTAGAAGTTATAAAACTTATATTTTTCTCCAAATAACCAATCCTTTGTGCAAATTAATGCCTCACCCGTATCCGGTTTAAGTGAACTACAAAATTGGTCAAGAACTCGACCCCCAACGCTGAATGTTGACTCTGACGCGACTGTAGATATAGGAATTGACAACACATCACGAGCCATGCTAGCAAGTTCTGGATATTTATATTGGTTTATCTTCCGATATGTTAGGATATCGAAATTTTTATCTCCCTTCACCTTTGATGCATCTAGATAGAATGAGTTGTGTAGTTTTTGATAAACCACTACATGCATCACTTTTGAAATCATCAAACTCCTGCACAAACACAAATCATATATAGATTTAACCAAATGAAATTAATATTATATAATTGATTAATGTTCTTCACATATAGTTTTAATTTAATAACAATAACATATTACGTATAAAAATACCTTCATGAAGTAATCTGCTAGTCCACCCATCAATGGTAATCAGATACTTCCCATATTATCCGAAGAAGAAATCTCTTCAATAGAAGTCTTGTTTGTATACTCATCAAAAAGAGAATATAACTTGTTTTTAACCTTCTTAAACTCATATTCATAACCATCATCACCATATATTTTACGGTAAGAGAACTCCACATATTGAAGTTTGTAACAAGGATCTAATATGATGGAAATAGCCATAATTAGACTAAAATCAGACCAATATTTCTTAAATTTTTCCCATATTTGATGAGCCATTTTTTATGTACTCGTCTTCACTTCTTAACTCTTCTTTCAAAGTCAAATGTGCCAAAGCAACCAAAGGAAAATACAAATTCCATGTAGGATACTTGCTTCCAAAAAAAGCACAAGTAATATTATCGAACACCTTCAAAAATTTGCTAATCTTCTCTATCATATCCCACTCCTCGCGGGGTGGACACGATGTAAAATTTGAATCACTCAACTCTAGATGAGAAAATGCATGACGATAAAACATACAACTCTCAAGCATAAGAAAAGTCGAGTTCCATCTTGTAGCTACATCTTGCCTTAAACCCTTAGTGGAATTTAAAGACATATTCTTAATACATTTTAAAAACTTATACTTCCTTGCTTGTGATCCCCTAACATACTTTACACATTCACGAACTTTATCAACGACTATATCAATTTGTTTTAATCCATGTTGCACTACTAAATTCAATACATGGGCACAACAACGAACATGAAAAAATTCTCCATAACAAACAAGTGCATCTTTCAAATTCAGTTGAGATATCAACTTATCAACTAAAACGGTGTTAAAACTTCCATTATTTAATGTAAGAGCAAATAACTTATGTTCAATGTTCCAATCATCAATCATAGTATGTAGTTTCTCATTCAGGCGCACACCATTGTGAGGAGGCGGTATATAACTGAAATTCAAAACACATTTTTGTAAAACCCATTTTTTATCAATAAAATGCACGGTGAGACAAATATAACCATCAGTAGTGATAGAGGTCCATAGATCGGATGTCAAACTAATTCGGCCTAGAGTTAACTCAACATTTTTTTAACTTTCTTTTTTTCCCTATCATAAACTTTCATTACGTCACTCTTGCAAGTATTTGTACCAAATAATTGAACATCATTTCTTAAATACCGAAATACTTGCAGAAACCCTTCATAATCAACAAATTGAAAAGGCATCTCATGAAGAAGAACTGCTGCAACAAGTAATTTCTCTAAAAAAATTCTGGATCATAAAAACGACTGCCAAGAGAGACATGCAATCACTTGATTGTGAAATAAACATTTGTCCTATATCACGAGTACTGACTTTTTCACATTTTTTTTATATGACGACGCAAATTACCCGTACCATAAGTACTATTACACAATAAAATAACACCACATTTTTTGCAAACACATCTTTCTTCCATATCGTCGGCAAACACATCTTTCTTCCATATCATCGGCAATGGAGAGCATATTAAAATATATCCAAACATCGGATTTTAATTTTCAAACCTTTTGTTTTTCGTTTTTCTCCATACTTGTACAAGCTTTTCTTACTTTTTTATTGCTGGCACGATCTGTTTCAAAAGCTCCAACCTCAATTACGTCATATGTGTTGTTCGTACTTATATTTTAATTTATAAAAGAATCCATATTACCTAAGCATGGAAAGAATACACGAGATAAATTAGATAAACACTTAAAAAATTATAAATACTAAAATAAAAAAATTATAAATTATTTGAACAAATTACAGGAAACTAATATAAATTATTTAAACAAATATAAATTATTTAAACAAATTATTAATACAAGTTATAAGAAACTAATATAAATTATTTAAACAAATTAAAAAAATAATATAAATTATTTAAACAAATTATTGAAAACTAAGATAAACAATTTGTAACTAATATAAACAATTTAAACAAATTAATGTAAATTAATGTAAATTACAAGAAACTAATATAGTTAAACAAATTATTAATACAAATCATTTAGAAACCGATATAAATTATTTAAATAAATTACACGAACCTAATATAAATTATTTAACAAAATTATAAGAAAGTAACATAAACTATTTATTTTAACAAATATGATTTATTTTAAACAAATTATTAATACAAATTATAAATTATAAGAAACTAATATCAATTATTTAAACAAATTAAAATATATAAAAACTATTTAGTATATTATTGTAAATAAATTTCAACTGTTTTTTTTTCTTTTCTTTATTTAGATTCTTCTTGGTAAGATATACTATTGTATATCTAAAAAATACATATGCACTCATAATAATTAAAACACACGATTTTTAATTCAGTAAAAAATTGGAAATTTCACATTCTCAAAAGTTAAAAAAAAATCATCGATTTATGAATCAAAACAAACCAGCAACAATTATATAAATATCATTAGTGCATTGTTGGATTCATAATCAAAACATTTAAAACCGTGCATTTAAAACCATACATCGATTGATAAAATTTGATAAATACGTCTAGCGGGATTTCAAGATTCAATTAAAAAACACAACACCTATAGAAGAATAAATACATAAAACGAAAAAAATAGAGAAAACAAAGACAAAGAAAGAGAAGTAGAGGGAAAAAGAGAAATAGAAGGTATCAACTTAGCGCTACGGTTAAAGTTATTTAGGAATTGTGATATATTATTTCTTTTTATATTTTTTAAATTTAAAATATTTTTTAATTAATAAATTTTTAGATATTAGTGTCACTTTATAGATTTTATTTAGATTTTATTACAAATGGTTAAAATATTTTTTTTGGATTTTATTTACAGGTCAATTTTAGATTATATATATATAATCTAAAACCTAAATATATTAACAAAAATAAAAATTAATTTTAATTATTTTGATTTAAAATTTATATTTTTTATTTTAAAATTATTTATTTATTTATAGATTTTTTATAAATCTATACAAATTTTAATTATATAAATTGATATAATATCAATATTATATATCATATTATCTCTAGAATTATATAATTTGAGACTAGATAAATGGAATAAAAGTTTACATGTCTTTTCGGATTTTACGAGCTAGTTTTGTGTTTACGAGTCTTTGTGGGTTTTACAGGTCCGTTTCGGATTTACGTGTCTTTTCAGGTTTTACAGATCATTTTCGGGTATACATGTTTTTTCCATTTTTTGCGGGTCAGTTTCGGGTGACACGAACTCAACCCGAACCCGACTCGTTTTTTTCTGGTCGGGTTCGTGTCGTGTCATAATTTCATCGGGTCGTAAATATTGTGTCTCTAACCCTAAAATTTATGGTCGAGTTCGTGTTAGGTTTATAGATCGTGTAAAAAATTGACATCTCTAGATCAAACTAAAGCAAATTAACAAAAATATGTGATCAAACTAAAGCAAAACCTTACAAAAAACTGCATACTTAAAGTATAAAGAAAATATGTACAAAATCATAAAGTGTATACATACATGGCTCCAAAACTACATACATAGATCCAATTTTCAAGGGCATACTTAAAGTGTAAAATAAAACCTTACAAAAATAAATTAACGTAGTATTACTAGATAAACATTAATTTTTAAAAGTTTGATGATGCCTTCTTGTACGGAATAAGACAAGATTGCATGTATGGCTTGAAAAGGGCATACGTGGCTCTAACATATAAAATGTATGCTTTCTCTACAATATATATAATATCAGTAGATATGCTTAAATTTTGTTTGGTCATAGAAATATTTGGACGAAAATTCATCACTGGAACAATTTTTTTGGTGAACAAGAATAGAAAAAGTATACATGAGCTTTTTAAAAATAAAATGAAATTCATGGAAGCTAATTGTCTTTTCATTCCGTTTAATCACATTTTTTTTAAAAAAATTCAATCTATCTTATGTATTAATAAGTCAAGTAGACAAGAATTCAAATATCTTAAAGTATTGCATACCAAGAACATACCCAGTGATTCAGATGGGTCAAGCAGCCATAGCTGAGTTAGATGACTCCCCAATCTCCACAAACTTGAATTTCATTTCTATCTCAAATGGTTCCTCTTCCTCAAGCTACAAAATAATTTAGATACATTAAGAAAGCAAACATATGAACAATTAAACTAAAAATAAAAATAAAAAGAAACTCTTGCAATGATTCGCTCATGTCCTTTTTAACGCAATATAACTCTTTTTCCCAATCACCTTCACACGTAAGCATCACCATAATCTCGGGTTTTAATGAGGTACGTTTCAGATCAATCACACACTTCCCGGTGCTAAAAATCTACTGTTGAAGCAATCGTTATAATGGGGATGGAGAATATATCATTAGCCATGACGCTAAAAATATAATATTTTGGAGCATTAGCTATCCACCAAGTCATTATATCATACATTTCTCCGCGATTAAATTTCTATGGTTTCTCTAAATAGAATTGAAGATCAGTACGAGGCTTGCTTTTCTCCTCAGTCTCATCAAGATATGCAAAAAACAAATCCACCAAGATCATTTGTTGTTTGGGAAGAAAGAGCATTCAGTTTTTTATGTGCTTCTTGATAGATTGAAAACAAGTTGTGTAAATCGATTGACACCAACTCCTCTCTATCTTTAGCCGCAGCCTGAACTAGATACAAGCATGAGTATAACCACTTACTACATTTCATCTTATACACGTGTCGTAATACATGACAATAAAACTTATTAATAACACACAAAACCACTTTATCCATTAGCTTAGAGAAATAAAAATTAAAAAAACTAAAATCAGAATTATAGATTAATTTCTATGTAGTCTGAATGAAATCATTTATTTGTTTATAATAAAAGTAATAAGTAATAAAATCTTTATAACATGTGCGTTCCCATATATTTGAATTTAAGGATTACACTACATAGGCGAGGAACCAACCATGATTCAATGCAAACATCTATATCTCAAATATGATTAACAATGACTAACCTCACCATAAGGTTACTTACAAACCTAACTCTAACCTTAAAACCAACAATCTAATAAACAATTATGTTTCAGGTTTAACTATACTCTGACATACACCAAATCATATATCTTATGTATTAGAATTACTCAAGTTCATACCGCAAACACAAATGAAAAGAATATACATATGTTAAACAAATAAATTGGAAAAAAAAGAAACATTTAAACTTCCATAGACTGTGGAAAAACCAAGCTCAAGAAAATGTTAAAACATATTAAACCAATCAGATACATTTCAATTCAAAACCATAAAAATAAACCTGATAAAAAAAATATTTTGGTGGGATTTTTTTAAATAAAATTACATATTGGGTATATTTCAATGGTATTGAGTTAAACTATAAAAAACAGTGGAAATTAAAAAGATAAAGTTCATTATAGATTAAAAATGTTTGTGGTTCGAGATAATTGTACTAACACAATTATAATATTAGTAAATAAAACATTATTTTGACAGAATAGTGAAGATATAAAAATTTGATCATCTATGTCAATGGTAATATTATTCTTGATCATTATTTTGCTATCTGCTAGTATTAGTTCTGGGTTGGTGTCACAATACTTGAGCTTATCCAACACAACTTTAACTTGATATAATTTGGCAAGAAAAAAAGGTTAACGTTGGGTAAGTTATGTCACTAGTAATTTTAGTAACACACTCAAATACCTCTAAAAAATTACAAATGACTTCCAGACTCATTCTTCATTAGTAGGCAATAATCGTGTAACTACAGAATTAAATTTTTTCATACATGTGACATACCTCTCAATAAAATAGCACTGTAGAGAGCATCAACCACGTGGAATTCCACCTCGTTTTCACATCTAGTGCCGCATGTTTTCTTCCAACCTCATGTCCTTCACTATCTTATCAAACTCAACGCATCTCGTCTCAAAAGCAAGTATATATTTGGCACCTCCTGATGTTTTCCACAGATGGTTGAATGACTTTTAGACTATTTTGCACTAATAAATTCAATATATGTGCACAACACCTCGCATTGAGTAACTTACCTTCTAAAGGAAATAATTTTCTTATAGTATTGTCTATTTTTAGTATAGTAAGACACACATCATTAACAGTAGCATTATCTACAAAGATTGAAACAACTATATCCATAATCTTCTAGCCATCCATCACTTTAATTAACTCTCGTGCAAAAACCTCGCCACTAGGGGGTACATGAACAAAATACAATAATCTATTGTGTAGTTTTCGATTACAGTGTATGAAGTGGTCAGTGTCAGTCATGCAACCTATTTTATGCTCCATACTGCAAGCATAATCAGTAGTAAGTCCGATCTTACTCACATTCGCCATCAGTTTTTTATTTTTTTCATTCTTCTCGAGATAATATGACATATAATCAACTTTAACATGATGATGAAAGATCTTCTTATACCCATGATATATTGTGGCATAAAATTTATTCCAAACAGTTCCCTCTAAATGGATAAATGGTGTATCATGGGCCACACTCGCTTCAACGATAACCTTTCTAACCTTGGAAAATTTATATTTTAAAGTACTATTACTTGGATTATCATCCCATTTAAATGAATTATTATGTACAAATGTCTGTGTACCTGCCGTGTTTTTTTTTCTATACCCACAAATCTTCAAGTGTTTCGAACAACTAGAGGTATCTCTGTCTTTCGTATTGTAAGAATACATAGTCACACACCACTTAAATTTCCTATTTTGTGCTGTATATGACATTGTTATGATTTTAAATTCTTCCCGAATAATAGATTTGTTATCATTTTTTTAGAGGAGGGGGGCAGACGGGTCTTCATAAGCAATGTCAGCAGTATTAGCACAGGTTGGGGCCAACTTATCAACTTGGCTACCAAATTGGGAATGTATTGTTAGAGATATAAGGGTCCAAGCCCATTGGCCTTTTATTTTTATCTATAAATATCATGATATATTTTATGTAAATCATATACTTTCTAATAAACATAAACCTTAGCCGCTTATTGACGGCTACTTCTCTCTTTTCTCTCTTTTCTCTCTTTGTTTCTTTACATGGTATCAGAGACTGGAGTAATCTGATAGGGGAAGCGTAGTGATCCCCCTATTTCGTAAATCTACCATGATTTTTTTTTTGTATTAGTATTGGATTTTGATTTAGAACTGGATTTATTCGGAAAACTTGGATTTGTTCGGCAATTTTGGATTATGTATTGGTATTGATCTTGACAAAGCATATTAAAATTCGATAAAAAGTTATATTATTGTTTGACTTGGGTTTTGTTTTGGATATGATTTTGTGTGGTTTCTAATTTGTTCTCTTGTTTTTCGATTGGATTTGTGTTGTAAATTTTGATATGCTTTTTGTCAGAATAGATATCATCTTCGGTTTTCGGATCTGGTGTGTGCAGCCCCAATCAAACGGTCTGATCAGTAGGAAAACGATGTCCGTTTTTGATGAATTTTGGAGAACGTATTTGGGACATCCAATCATTCAATCTGATCGATTTGATTATGATTCAATGCTACGGTTCAGGAGAAACCACAACTGGAACAGTGCAGCAGTTTTGTTGGTAAAACCGTGAATTCAAATTCAAATTGATTTTGATTTTGATTTTAATTTTGATTTTAATTTTGGATTTGATTTTGATTTTAATTGGAAATTGGGAATTTGAAATTTGAAATTTGATTTAGTTTTGTATTTGGACTTGGTATTTGGATTTAGTTTGGTCTTTGGACTTGGTCTTGGATTTGATTTTGTTGGACCACTGAGATTTGGAATTTGGACTTGGTTTGATTTTGGATTTGGGGTTTGATTTGATTTGGATTTGGTATTTCTTGATTGCTTGATTTTGTTCGATTAGAGATTGTGGATCTTATTAAGAATATGATAAGAAAAGATGATTTTCTACAGTATACTAGTAACAAACTAAGTAAGAAAACTTTGTTACTTCTGCATACCATTTGGGTATGTCCTCATCTTCCACTTCAGGTATTCATTCATCATTGTAGATTTTGGATTCGGGCGTGTCTCATCATATGTCACCTCACATGTCGAACTTTGTTTCGTTGACTCATGTTTCACCTATATCTGTTTTTTCTGCTAGTGCTACACCAATGTCAGTAGATGGTATTGGCTTTATTTTTACCCCTCATATAACGATATCTGATGTTTACTAAGTTCCCATCCTTGCTTTAAATCTTGTTTCAGTTAGCCAATTGTGTAAATCTGGTTATTGTGTCTTATTTATGATTTTGTTTGTGTTATAAAAAATCAAAATACCCATAGAATGATTGGGAGATGTCGTAAAATATGGGAACTTTATGTTTTGGAGAAACTCGAAGTTACAAATGTGGATATCTATGGTGTTGATAGTGGAAAAACATATTGACTGATATTGTTGCCTCCGGTGTTGATTTGTCTTCGTTTCGTTTGAATCATTCAACATCTAAGTTTTATCTTTGGCATTCTCGTCTTGACATGTATCTGCATCGCGTTTGAAATTTTTAGTCTCTACAAGTGCTTTAGGTCAGTTAAACACTTGTAATATCTCGGATTGTAGTGGTTGTAAACTTGTAAACTTTTCGACGTTATCATTTTATGAAAATATCACTTCTTCTATTTCTCCGTGTGATATTATTCATTCTGATATCTAGGGTCCATCTCCTATCTACATAAAAGGTGGTTTATCCTACTATGTTTCTTTCATCGATGATTACACTTGATATACTTGGCTTTACCTTATGAAACATAGATCAGATTTTCATGGAATTTATAGAGAATTTCGGGCACTTGTTAAAACTCAACATTCTGCTATAATAAAATGATTCAGGTGTTACTTAGGGGGTAAATATACATCCAATAATTTTACTCATATACTTGCATCTGATGGTGCCATGTATCAGTCTTCTTGCACTGACACCCCTCAGCAGAATGGTCTTGCAGAAAGAAAACATCATCATCTTATTGAGATTGCTCGTTCTTTACTTTTATCTGCTGAGGTTCCTACTATTTTTTGGGAGAGGAAAGTCATACTGTTGTATATGTGATTAATCGAATTCACACTGCTCATAATGCAGAGATGTCTCCTTTTCAGAATTTATATAGACAACTTCCAAATTATTCTTCCTTACGAGTGTTTGGATGTACGTGTTTTGTCCTTTGTCCTCATGTACAACGCAACAAATTGATCCATAAACCCGTAATATATGTTTTCTTGGGTTATGGTGTTAGACAAAAAGATTATTTCTGTTTTAATCCCACTAGTCAGAAACTTTATGTCTCTAGACATGTTACATTTCTTGAGCATATCCCATTTTATTTGATTCCAGCGAAATCACATGATATAACAAGTACCAAACTTCATACTATTGATCCTTTTGAAAATAATAACGACATACCCATTGATATTGATGTGCCAACTCCTGATACATCGACTATAAGTGATACTACTTCTGCTCCGTTAAGGCATGATTCAACTTCTTCTTTTAGTGAACCACCAGCTCCAACCCTCAGAAGATCTACTCGTACAAGTAAGTCTACCAAAATACTAGATTTTACGTATTCTTCTTACTTAGCTCCTTTTGCCTCTTTCATAGCAAAAATATATAATTTATATGAACATCAGTCGCTTAAAGAAGCTGTTTCTGATCCTCGTTGGCAAAATGCAACAGTCGAAGAGCTTACCACTCTTTTTCAGACTCATACATGAGATATAGTTAAACCTTCATCCGGTAAGCATATAATCGGCTCTCGATGGGTTTTTAAAATTAAAACAAAGTCTGATGGGTCTGTTGAAAGTTATAAGGCTCGTCTTGTAGCAAAAGAGTATTCACAAAAGTATGGTATGGATTATGATGAGACATTTTCCCTAGTGGAAAAAATAACAACAGTTCGGACTCTTATTGCGGTTGCATCCGTTCGCCAGTTGAAGATCTTCCAACTATATGTCAAAAATGCATTTGAATGGTGATCTTCATGAGGAGGTTTACATGACTCCTCCTCCAGGTGTTGCTCACTAACTAAGTGAAGTTTTTCGGCTTATGAAAGCTTTATATGGTCTCAAACAAGCTCCTCGTGCTTGGTTTGAAAAATTCTCTAAGGTTATTACTTTACTTGGTTTTCTTGCTAGTAATCATGATTCAGCTTTGTTTATCAGATGTACAAGTGCAGGACGAATCATTTTATCCCTATATGTAGATGATATGATCATTACAGGTGATGATATTGATGGTATTGAGGCACTAAAACGTGATTTGGTTTAGCGTTTTGTAATGAAAGACTTGAGACTATTGCATTATTTTTTAGGTATTGAGGTGGCTCACTCTCCAAAAGGTTCTATTCTCTCTCAGACAAAATATATATCTGACTTATTCGAGAGAGTGCGACTTTCTAATAACAGGACGGTAAATACCCCTCTTGAAACCAATGCTCGGTATATTTTCTGGCTGATGGTGTTCCTTTGTCAGACCCAACTCTATATCGAACTCTCGTAGGGAGCTAAGTTTATCTTACAGTTACTTGACCATATATAGCTAATATTGTGAACATGGTTAGTCAGTTTGTTACTACTCCAACATTCGTCCATTAGAGAGCTATTCTTCGTATATTGAGATATCTTCGTGGCACTCAGTTCCAGAGCCTTTTGTTTTCTTCGATCTTTTCACTTGAATTGCGTGCTTATAGCGATGCTGATTGGGGTAGTGATCCTCATGACCAAAAATCTACTAATGGTTTTTGTTTTTTTCTTGGAGATTCATTAATCTCATGGAAAAGTAAGAAACAAGATGTTGTCTCTAGATCGTCTACTGAAGCTGAGTACCATGTTATGGTCATAACAACTTATGAGATTGTTTGGTTACGATGGCTTCTTGTATATATGGGGGTTAATGTTACTAAACCTCCTTCTTTACACTGTGATAACAAAAGCGTCATGCAGATAGTAAAGAATTTTATTTTTCATGAGACGATGAAGTACATTGAAATGGATTGTCATTTCACTCTGCGTCATCTTCAGATTGGCACTATCTCACTTCCATATTTTCCATCAGCTTTGCAAGTTGCTGATATTTTCATAAATGCTCAGTCAACATCACGGTTTCGTTTTCTTTGTGATAAATTCTCATGATACTTATTACTGTTGCATTGTGAGTTTGAGAGAGAGAGAGAGAGTTAGAGATATAAGGGCCCAAGCCCATTAGCCTTTTATTTTGTCTATAAATATAAGTCTATGTTCTATGTGATACATACACTTTCTAATAAACAGAAACCCTAGCCGCTTATTGGTGGCTACTTCTCTCTTTTCTCTTTTTGTTTCTTTACATGTATATCCCCATATCTTGATCTCTCGTATAGTTTCACCATCATCATCAAAATCATATTTGAATGATTCATCATTATTATTAATCATATTTGAATGATTCATCATTATTATTCATTGGAGTACTTGAAGCCTCTTGAAATGACATTAAAAATATGTATTAGTTAAATGAATTTTTTTTAGAATCTTAATTAATACAATTTTTTTAATAACATAAACTAAATTTTTTTGTTGTAAATCCGAACAAACTCAACTGAAAAAAATTAACAACACAAACTTATAATCTAATAAACTAATAAACTGTAAATCTGAACAAAATCCTTAAGAAAATTGATTTAAGCTCAATATAAATAGTTGATGTTGTAAATCTCAACAAAAAATTTATTAAAAAATTAAGCTCAAAATTTAATATTCAAATGTAAATCTCAACAAAATATTTGAAATACAATAAATAAACATAATTCTAACCTAAAATGAATCCATTGATGAATCATAAATGTGATGAGATAAAAATAAAAGATGACATGAGAAGAAGAATAAGATACCATATCTAAGAAGAAGAAAAATATATCTACTCATCAACAATCATCTTTTGAGACTCTAATGTTAGTATAGTTGTGGCTGTGTGTAGTTGTCGCGATCGAGTGAAACGAACAAAATATTTATTTTAACATTAACTAAAACAAAATTAAACTTATTCCGCTATAAATATGTACACCTCAATTCTTGTTTATATTATATTGAAATCGATTCTTAAATAAAGATTGATATTATATTTTGAAGTCGATTTTTATATAATTGTCACAACTTGATATTATATTTTGAAATGATCTTACCTAATTTAACTATTGATAAAATGATATTATACATGCAAGTTAATTTTATTTAAGTGAGTTTAACTATATTTTGAGTATAAAGAATGTCATTGGATTTTTTATATTTTATTTTTGAAATTTGATCTTTAAATTTGGACTTAAATAAGTTGTATAAATATTGAAATCTAGGAGTTAAATTTTGATGTTTTTATTTACCGTTTATCTAGTAATTTTGTCGATGTAATATATAAAAATATAAAACTACGGTTTTATTTGTTCGATTTCGTATAGTTTTAGCGGTTCGGTTCGAATCCAAACTGATTTTACTATTTCTATTTTTTTATCGATTTTGATTTTTGGAATATAACCACAAACCAAACTGGTTTTACTATTTCTATTTTTTTTAATCGATTTTGATTTTTGGATAACCACAAATCAAACTGTTAAAATTCGAACTGATTTTTCATCTAATTTTTACTGCTTCTGTTACCCTTATTAGAAATCATTAACCGTCTCAGTTTTGGTAGAGAAAAAAAAGAGAGAAACAACATTCAGTGCAAAAACTCACAAGTAAAAAACATGGACTTATACATTTGAAACTATTAAATTAAGAAATAGTTCTTTACTATCACACTTTCCTTCCTTTAGTCTTTTAATTTCAAAACGATATGATCCTTTAATTTGTAAAATCTATAGATTTAATTTTTGGCACGTGGTATTTTTCCAAATGCAATCATGACTCATCAAAATCAATTTAAAATGTTTTGTACAAACCCTATTTCGATTTTAATTTAATTTTAATTTTTTAAATATTTTTTTAATTTTTTATTCTGTAAAAAACAGAGTATCGCAAGTTTACATACTTTGTTTTTTTTCTTTCTTTGGGTTTTAAAACTCATTTTCTTTTGCACCCATTTCAAACTAGATCTAATCTAATATTGTTGAGAAATCAAATCATTTTTCGAAAATCAAGCATATCCATTTTATTTTGATAAAACTCAAATGAACCAGATTCGATTTTGTTGTGTGCGAATAAATGGACGCTAAAATAGGCTTTAGCGTGAAGTTAGGACTGGGTTTTATCAGTTCGTGCTTGCTTGGTTACATATCGGATCCACTTTTGTTCTGGTATTTGATTTTTTTCATTTTTTTTGAGGGAATCTGCAGCCGCTAATCCACGAATGCCCACAAGGTAAACTCTGAGTCTCAAACCAAAAAAATATTTGTAAAGAAACTCCAACGCATAACTTTTGATCATAAACATGTCTTACTCTACCACCAACTACTAGGAATGACATGGGATAGAATGTTTAGCCGTAAACCGCTCTTTTTCTATTACTTGTGTTCATTGTTTTTGTGATTGTTCTTCTCAACCTCTTCTTAGCATACTGAAGAAATTTGAATATTTTGCTTCTCAACCTCTTCTTAGCATACCGAAGAAATTTGAATATTTTGCTTCTCAACCTCTTCTTAGCATACCGAAGAAATTTGAATATTTTGCTAGGCAGATCAGTTCTCTTGTTGATCTGTTTTATAACTTTTTGGTTTGCTTGATTCTGTCAAAATTCCGTGTTTATGTATTTTTATTTGTGATATTTTGTAATCTAATTATTGTTGTTTTAGATTTCTATAAGAGTGTAGGAGTTGTTAACTCTTTTTTTTTCCTTTTTAGCGTAGGACTTTAATGCTATTGAGTACTTCGTCTGTGTTATACGTAGACTTGAGGGTTTACAAAGTTGATTGGCTATTGGATCATTGTAGTAATATGTGATTGAATTTGTAAGCTTATTTTGAAATTCGAATTAATTTTTTAATTTTTTTGCCATTAGAAAATTAGGTCTATGTTTTCTGCTTAGAGTTGGTTTGCTGCCATGAATGTTTTTCGTGGAAGATAAAAAAAAGATGGAAAAGAAAACAAAACATAGTCTCTCAAATTTGCAATGTTGTATTTTTAGAACAAAAATATATAATTTTTTAAATTTAAAAGATAAAAATAGAATTAAAATCAAAAAATTTATTAGTGCAAAGTTTCCCATATTGATTTTGATGAAACGGGACAGTATCCGAAAAAACACCATCCACCGTATAGAATAAATTTATAAATTTTACCAAGTTAAAAATTCAAACCGGTGATTTTAAAATCGAGTGATTAAATAAAAAATAAAATACGACTATCGAAGAGCTATTCTCTTATTGAAGCCCGCTTGAAACATAAATCATCCATCGTTTTGCGTCACAATGAACTTCAATCTAATAACACAAAGCTAAAAGAACACATCAAAACATTTTAACTTAAACCAAAAACCAACGTTACCCTTTTCTATCAGTTTCGCTTAAAGTTAAGGGTATAAAACCAACCAATAGTAAAATAAGATACTTACAACTAAAAACCAAATGCAAAGTCATTTACTTAGTGGTGGTCTTAGATTAATGATCATGCCTACTAAACAATCAGCCCCAATGAAAACACACAAGGTTGGCTATCAGCATTAGCAGAAGGCTGGGGTGGGGGACTGTTGTAAGATGCTGCAAGTCTAATGTGTCTCTTTTCTGAAATAGGTTAAAAGTCTTGCATTGTAGATGCTCTTAACTAAACCCGAAGACGGTTTAGATTTTTAAAACCGACTACACTCTCTAAAACTGGCTGGTTGAATCTGTTCTTTCATTAACAGCCAGAGCAAATGATCCAAGATATCATAAAAACACACAAACAACATCCAGTGATGCACACACATACAACCGGGTCACCACAATAAGCACATACTTACATGTAACACCTATACAACGATATTGAACACAAAATGATTGATCAATCCAATCAATGAAAAAAAAATTGTTATGTTCATTCAATATCCAAAGATACCTAGTTGCTTCCACGAGATTTATCAGTGGGAACTTTGAGATCATTTCGGAGATGGCCACCTACAAACCCTTTTATCATGAAAATCCGGATCACATCTTAGATTTTAGATGAAGGATAGGTCCACTGTGAGACTTTAACGTCGATTCACGTTCTTCTTTCATCAGCTGCTGCGCGTATAATGTTTTAAGAGTTACAATTTCTTTTTCCAAGCTGTCTACTTTAGCTTTCACTACTTTCATTTCCTTTTGTTTTTCAGGCAGAGTATCAGCACCGAGGGTTCGCGAAACAATGTTGAAAACAGCAGTTCCACCTGCAAGAGTACAAAACAACCAGGTGAGACAACTAGAACAAACTCATTCATGACATTCAATCTCTCAAAGTATTTATTTTTCTGGATAACAACATCTAAGGTAAGACCAAAGTTGATCATATCCTGGTGTTCTAAAATGAAAGTGTCACCAAATCTAAACCAGACCAAAGAATCAAACAAGATGGATATTAAATAATAAGCACATAAACTAAGAACAAATCAAAACCATTATATCTATATATATATATATATACTATGAAGATTGAAGCCAAAGGTTGATTATCACAATACTAAACCTTATGATCTCTTTCTAAAAAAAAATCTTTTGTGATTAGCAATAATATTACCATGGGCATAGCCAACATTATATAAAGATTTATTTTTTCAGCTCCTAATCAAATACCAAGTAAATAATTTCATAAAATTGAACATATGTAGTTATAAATCGTTACCAGGAATGCTCTTCATACCCTCCTGGCACGCATAAACGGCACTGTTTTTAGCGATTTTAGTGGTTGTTCGGGCGATTTCGGCCCGTGTTTCTTCGTCGGACAGGTGGTGGTTCAACTTCCCAACGCTTGAATCGAAAGAATTAGTACAGAGACTTTTGACGGACGCCAAATCCGGTGCGTTCTTACGCAGAGAGTCTCCGGTGAGGTTGATGCCGTTTGCAATTCGGCTGGCGGCAGTTCGGCTGTAATCGATAGAAGTCGAACAGATGGATTTGATGGATGCTAGATCGGGCGTGTTCTTCGACAAGGATTCGGTTTTAGTGACAATGAAATCCCGAATCCCCATTATGACTTTTGAGTTTTGAGTATCAAGATCCGTTACACAAATGCTGGGTCTTCGTCTTTGTGCTTTAGTCCAGACTTTAGTATTGTGTTTTTTTCATAACTCAAAAATAAGTTTTGACCGTTGATTTTTTATAATATAAATTTCTTAATTTTCTTTCTAATTACAGTGATTTTATCATTAGTACTAAAAACAATTGTAAACATTGTATTCGGGACATGTTAAGCTTAAGAAGATTAACAATTAATAATTTTTAAATTAAAAAATAAAAATTAGTCTACAATTTTTTTCAAAAAAAAGTATCAATCAAACTAGATATGAACACTATAATATAATTCTAATTTGACCAATAGTTTAGTAAAACTAAACGTAAGATTTAAATTTAATATGGATGATATCAGACGGTAGGATCCAACACGCAGTCAAATATATCTACTTTAGAAATAGATTTAGACTTGAGATTAGCCATGCATACTGAGGCACTCATAGAAAATTATATTTTTTTAAGAAAAACAAAAGTATCGATCAAACTCAAAGATCAACACTATAATCTAATTCTAATTTAACCAATAGTTTTGAAACAGTAAGATTTAAATTTAACATGGATGTATCAGACAATAGGACCCGACACACATTCAAATATATCTAGAACGACGTTAGGAATATCTATATCACTTCACCATATATAGACTTAGGACTGGTCGTGCACACTGAGACACTCATAAAAAAAATACATATAATTTTATATATGTTGAACTTTTTTTACGTATATTTTGATTTTTTTTATATATTTATGTAATATTCGAACTATGTATTTGTTTTATTTCGGTGACACGAGCAAGTTTTAACGAGACATCATTTTTTTTGAAATTAACAAATGGTTTTCATTTATGTTCATGTCCTTTTTAAAAATACATATAAATCATAAGTTGTATGGCTTAAGTCCCACTGCGAGCCAACACAAAAAAAAATGATTTCCAAAAGTATTATTGACTAGTCAAACCACTCTTTAAAGTTTTCATATAGGTTGTCCTCGATTACGGCTCGTCGCCTCTTTGCCACATATAGGGGGCACGACCCAATAATTTTTACATTTGGATGCCTCACTGTCTCATCCTAGTCGATCATATATATTGTTTCTATACTTTTAAGTTCATATATGGTTGACCTCTTGATGTTTAAAATAACAATATTTTTTTATCCTCATAAAAAAAATACGACCAACATTAATATGGTCAAACAAAATTTACTCAAAAATTTCTCAATAAGCTCCAATCTGACACATGAATGACCTTTGCTCTCGCCTACCAGTCATCTAGCTCTCACTTATAAAAATAAAAACCTATTTTAAGTTATTATGTGACTTGGTTAAGTTTTCCGCGTCTTTTTACTCATTATACCTAGACATGTAGTAGTAAGGGCTTCTCGATGTCACCAGTAAGGTAAAACATAGAGCATATAATTCATAGCAACACAAATTCCCACCAATTTGGACCCAACAAACATGGAAATAAGAAAATACAAAGTGTTTGGGGTCATTTAACTTGAGGCTAAAAAATATGGTAGGTCCTCTATGTTTGTCATTTGTCTCACGTTAGTCTACATCCTTTAGTCGAGATTTTTTTAGATTTTTTTAAAGAAAATGTATTGCCCAAAGTCAGCTTGTGCCACTTGCGTGGAGAATTTTAATGGCGGTCATCATATTTTCCGAACGACGTTTTAGTCATTTTTAATGTTTAGAAGTTTTTATTGATAATGAAACTATTTTGTAGGTAGGGGCGATCAATTATTCTTCTTCATCATGGATAATGATACAGATATCTTTACAAACCTTCATGATTATAACAAAATATAGAAGAGCAAGTTTGTTTTTATCTCATGCGATTGGGAATCTGGACGAAAAGAAGATAAATTTTGATACTCTCACACTTAGATTTCCCAAATTATATTTTGTTATTAATTTGTTGCGATCTATCTACTCCTTTCCGTTCTTGTGTAATTTCAAGTCGGAGTCCTGCTCCCCCTTATGTTCATATGTTGATTATGTCACATCTAATCTCTATCGTTGGATCATTCATTAGAATTATTCTTTTTCGCCTTCCCGTGCTCTTCTTTTGTCCTTCTTGTTTTTACAAGCCTCACATTCATATCTATCATACATCATTTTATAGGGTTGCATCATCTCATCATGTCATAGGCTTAACTCTATGAACTTGTGGTAGGAGTTGCTCATGCAAATGCATAAAATCTCTTACCTTTTCTTTTCTCTATTGTTGAGCGAGATGCTCGATCTCAGTTGGTGGTGGCATCTTCAAATCCTTTTTGCTTGGTATGACTTCGACAACATGGGAGTTGGTTTGTTCATTCGGTGGAAGCTCTATCTCAATCTCATATTCAACTAACAAATCTACATTTTCACCATGTTCAACATCTTATGTTTTGGATTTTTGAATTACTTTGCTCTTGATGTGAACAAACTTTCTTGAATTCCCACAGACTATGCCAGTTGTTGTAGATATTTTATGCTCACTAGGCTTCGCCAAAACAGAGATTGATTAGTGAGTGGACCGATTAAGTGTTTAGGGTTAGTGGTAAATTAAAATCTCCGGAGAATTAGTGAACTAAGGAGTATATCTAATATTAAAGATACGATATGTTATTAATTGAAGTTTGACCTTTATATATGGGTCGTGTTGCAATAAATGTATTTATGATATATGAGAATATTGGATGATATTTCTTTCGCAACTAAGATATGGGGTTAACTTTATCTTTGACTTAGTTTAAATATATATTTACATGTTTGGTAAGATTATGAGTTGATTGATTTAGGTTGGACTAATTAAACATTTATCAATAAATATAGGAAACATAGAAACATAAATAAAAATAATATTGTTTGTAACTAGTAAATATTTTTCATATGATTCTATTGATGTTAGTGATAAATTGACAAGTCTCATATAAACCTGAAGATCTTATAATTTTAATTGGGAGAATTAAATCTAAAATAATTTGTCAATAGATTAGAAAGGTGTAAAATATTTTTGAAAGATTTTTATATTGAAATGAAAATAAAATAAATATTTAATACATAAGAAAACCCAAAATAGTGATAATTAGTTAAGATTAAATCTGAAAAGAATAAAATTAAACACAGTTTTTACTAATTTGAAGGAAATATTTGTAGAAAATTATATACTCAGATAAATAGAGAAATTACTAGATAAATTATTTGGAACAAGTATACAATCCATTAGTATATGATACTACTAACGAGCCTATTTAAGGCATGTTATAAAAAATTGTTAACAAAGTTAAATCTTGAAGATCAATTCAATGGATTATAATTTTTAAGTTAATTGTTTTGATAATGTAAAATGAAACTAGTTTAGTTTTATTTAAATAATGAATATAGGTATCACATGGAATATTAAAAATGCTACACTTGAAATTGAAGAAAATAAAACACATACTAAATCATATGAAGATTTTAAAGATAAACGTTTCGTAACGTATAAACCTTCCGAAGTGTTTAACTCTCCAACAAAAATCTAGTTTGATGAATATTGATAGAATGACAGAAAAAATATCAAAAGTTTTTTTATTAGGTTTTGAAAATAAAAATGATAAACAATAATACAAGAAGTTGAATATTAATTTTTTTTTAAAATGAATCTAACACCCAAATCCAAACTAAAAAGATAATAAACATTAGAAAAAACAAAGTAATATTTCTTTAGACTCGTGTTATATTAGTAGCGAAAAATGATCTATGCAATTGTATATTTATTAAGTAGAACTGGATGAAGTTACTTTCACGAATAAATACTTTTTAATTAGAATAAATGATATTTTTTTTTGTAATTAACTTCACTTAGAAGTCATGTTTCTAAGGAAATCAACAACTATTAATAAGAAAATAAGACAATTTTTAAAATATAATGTTATTTTGACTTATCAAATTCTCCAATCATTTTTATTAGCATGATGAAGCAAATTTTCATTTTTTATTTGGATCAATATATATTCGAACTCATTGATGATATCTTAAATTATTCAAAAAATGAAAGGAGAGAAAAGTAGCATTTGGAGTTGACATTTCAAATGTTACAATATCATCATTTATATCTGGTGTGGATTATTTTCGACTAAGGGTAATTTGGTCAGGTGTTTTATGGTGTTTCAAAGGTATTTAATGTTTGAGTGTTTTGTAGTGAGAGATTTAAGCTGCCTGCTTGAATTAAATGTTTATTACCCTCATTAATGAAAGTGGTTGGGTATTTATACCCTTAATTATGGGCCACATGGGCTTTCGGGTCAAACTTATGAAACCGTGTCGAGTTCAAAAATCCATTAGTTTATTAAGCACATTAGCAATTAGCTTAGTCAAAAGGTGATTAGTTTTTAGTAC
Source organism: Limnanthes douglasii subsp. nivea (assembly GCA_036936605.1). Classification (NCBI taxonomy): domain Eukaryota; kingdom Viridiplantae; phylum Streptophyta; class Magnoliopsida; order Brassicales; family Limnanthaceae; genus Limnanthes; species Limnanthes douglasii. Next base: position 85,863,312 of record JAUPFV010000001.1, read on the forward strand.
TTTTGTCCAGTTCGGATGGTTGAGTGGGTGACTTTTGTCCGAAGTGCTCCTGTCCGGTTTCTACAGTTAGTGGTGAAAAGTTCCCGACTCATCAATATCATTTATATACAAAGTTAGGAAAACATGATTTTTTAGTTCGAAAATATATATGATTTTTTCATAGATATTGATCACTCTTGATATTATCAAGAGTAAAAGGTTGATGATCTGTCTAAATGTATTTTTATAAGGAGTAATTAAATTGCTAGAGAGTACACATATTTATAGGTGTCATAAGATACTTCACTTCAAGTCCTTCAAGCTTCTATTTTGCTAAAATTCTTCCTATACATTTAATTATTAATCAATTTATCCTTTTAAAATTATATTTAGGATCATATTAATTTCACTTTTATCAGTACCTCGTAGTCCTTGCGAAGAAATATGATGGAGGACTATATCTAGTGTCTCATCTGATGTGCTACAAATTGATGCGCTACAAATTTACCTTAAAAGTGATATTTTTTTATCTTGTTATCTATGTGGAGCGCTACACCCTTCACCTTACACATTTTGACAACTTTAGAATCCCACAAAGATCTCATCAAGTAGCCATCGAGCCTTCAAGAATAACGCATTTTGACAACTATGCATACTTTTACACTTCTCCTCAAAAGCCCATTAAACTTCTTAGCCTTTCCTTATAAATTTCGTTCCATGTCCCATAACTCTTCACTTATCAAACCTAGAGATAGTAAGAGAAAGTGAACTTTTTTTAAAATATCTTTCGTTAAATCCAATCCTCAGTTACACTTTACCAGAAAACACCATAACAACTCCATTCTCACCCTCCAACATAATAACCCTTTCGTACTTATCCGAACGTACATTTACTTTAACATGATATTCTTCTTTATTTATGTATGAGATATATATATATATATAATGTGTGAGATTGTTTTACCATCCCTCAAAGCGCCACTGAAAGGGAAGCCACAAGAATAGAATCTAACAAACCTTTACAGGTTATCCAGACTTTCACCTACGGTCCTTGGCCTCCTACGAAAAAATAACCCAAGCAACTGACCTCAGATCTTCTTCCCACAATTCTCTTCCTCTAAACCCCAAAACTTGCTCTAAAAACCGATTAAAAAATATCAGTATCTCGCTACGGGTGATACCAAAGACAAAAGTATTTTAAAAAAATCATCACACGTTAGGTACCAAGGGAAAGCATGCTGAAAAGGTCAAAACCATAAAAGTTAAGACTAATATTCCCCTGAATGGATCAACTATAATAAATAAAGATTCACATATGGCCTATTCGAGTAAAGAGAAAAGTAATTTTCCAAAGGCTCCTCCCCAACTGCACAATGAAGCTTCCGAGGAGATTAATGGTCATGATTAAGCAGCGACTATTAATTCTAGTAATAATGTTGAGTAAATGATACTAATCCAGGATACCGCCACATCCAATTTTAAATACATTAAAACCATCAATAGGACTAGTTATTACTAATGTGTTTTCTTATTTGAAGGACACATTCACTGTCTATCTTGTTTTCTGGTTTACACTTGGAACCGGTTGAGACCCAACTTGCTTCTTAACAAATATTATAAACTTCTCATTCTCAATCAATGTAAGATTTTCATTGCACAAAGATATATAATACAATGTATTGTACCTAATTACATTGAGGTACTTGCAAAATTTAATATTTTTGTCCTCTTTGGGTTTTGTTATAGATGGTGGCTTTCGAAATTGGACATGATTTTAGACTATTTTGAAAATTATTTCAACGTTCTCTTTTGACTCAGCATAATACTCTCGTCGGACCCACTGGTTTGGCATAGGCTTCTGCTGCTGATAAACGGAAGATGTCAATTGAGATGATCAATGATGTAGATTATTGGGAGCTCTGGGCCATAGAGAAGATTCTAATTGATATCCTTGATTATTCGAAGTTCTCCCTTGTTGAATCGGACATGAACTGCACCCTCCTTGATTCATCAACCTTAATATGTTCTTCCATCTGAGTTATTAAAGCTCCAAAAGTAAACACTCTTATGGTTTTTGTTTCATTAGCCAAATCACCGGGGAGAAATCCTTGTCGATAAAAAGCGCACACGACTTGTTCATCACAATCATCCAAACCAGTTTTAGTAAGCAAACAAATCTTAGTGTAATCCTTCAGATTTTCTCATATTATTTGTTTACAATGGATTGTAGTGTTCCCATTTGCTCGCATTCCCTTACTTCCTACAAACTACATTTGGAAGGCTGTATAAAACATCTCAAAATTGGTTATAGTTTCTTTCAGAATTCTGTTATACCAATTTAAAGCAGTTTCATTAAAAATCCACGAAAACGTTCGACACAACAACTTATCGTCACCATCAAAATTTATCATATAGTTCTTAAACTTTTCAATGTGATCATCATGAACCTGTGTTTCATCAAACGTTTCTACTTATGCAATATCAAAACGCTTCAGAAGTGCGATATATCAAACTTTTGTACACAATTGAGATGTCTTCCAATCCATTCCTTCTATATTGACTCACACCTATATCATCATTTACAATTATATAAAGTCCTTCTGGTTAATAACATTATACTCAAATTTTTTATTTTCAAATACATTTCAAAATTCACTTTAGTTTTTAGACTTATGTTCCCTTCGGTACCCTTGACTCCGACTAAACCGCATTTTTTAATAATACTTATCACTAAAATCCCTTCTTTTTTTATAACTTATCAGCTATTTCAGAAGTTTGAGAATATTCATCGAAATCTGAAATAGGTGAATCACTAGATTTCGATGTGACATACCTATGTTTTTATTTATTTTCCCTTCTAGAAGAATGATAGCTTTGATCCATCTGAAATTAAACTTCTCGAAGAATATATTTTCCTCTAAGAATTTTTCTATGGGTCTCATAAGAGCGTCCAACTGAATTTCTACCCACTTTCAGCCTCTGAACTTTGGATCAAACCTTTCATGGTCAAACCAAAACAAATTATTGTGTATGAACTAGTTAATCGTTTAACTAAGCTAATTGCTCCAATAGTTTATTCCTTCGATCATCCAAGGCTAATTAATTTTGTTTCTCCTCTAGTTTTGGCTTAGTTCGTGCTTAATTTTGTCCAAAACCTGCCTTTACAGCTTCATCTACTATGAACACTGATGGACTACTTGCACTTTGGAATCTATATCCCGTACTGATTCAAACGTATATTTTCAACATTTTTTCGTGTTTCAGACTTGATGTCTTGGTACCAAACGTACCTCCCAATGTGGTCATAATTGACCACTCGTGATATTATCAAGAGTAATCAAATTTCTAGAGAGAGCGTGTGATGAATATTCTTAGAGAGAGAAAGTGTTAAGAGTCAAAGACAAAAGTAATTATTCATCCCATTTTCTAAAATAAAGTACACCTATTTAGAGGTGTGGTAAGTTCCATGAAGCATATATTCCTGATTCCACTGGATTTTTTCATCATACTATTATACTAAGTACAAACATAGTTATTACATATTGCACTTCAAGTACTTTAAGTTTATATTTTGCTAAAATCATTCATATACATTTAATTATTCATTATTTTACCCTTTTAAAACTATATTTAAGATCATATTAATTTCACCCTTATCAAATATGATATTCGTTGTTTCTAAAAAGATTGAAGATATTTTGAAACTAATAATTACTACATAAATATTGTTATGACACATTTTAATACCCTTTACAAAAGACCATATATGTTGTTGATTTCTTGGGTAAAATTTAGAGAGTGATAAAAATTTTAACCGGATTTGAACCATGAGACAACAAATAAGTATGAAAGATTAGGGAACAATTTCATACAAATCAATATCGTCATAAAATACCATGAGACAACAAATAAGTATGAAAGATTAGGGAACAATTTCATACAAATCGATATCGTCATAAAATTACACCGATGAATGAAGAAAATATGTAGAGTTTTACATTGGTCGGAAAATACTACTAAAACTATTCTCTACACGTGGATTTATTTGTTTTGTGAATAAAAAATGGAAACAATCACAAAGATTAATTGGACCATTTGATATTTTGGCAATAATAAAGAAATTGTTCATCAAATGCCTATACCGAGCAACCTATCTAGTATGCGTAATAAATTTAGTGTATCGATGTTAAGAAAATTGTGGGGTTAAATAATTATAGTTTTAAAAAATCAATTAGTAAAGATTAATTGGAATCACCATGATAAATATTGAAGCTTTGTGGAATTTGGAGTCATAAATGGAGAAACGTTATCATTAATTTTTTAATATATACTTATATGACATGAAAATTTGGATAACAAAGAGGCTTAACGACCCAACAAACAGTCTTGGGAAGTATGTAGAATGGACTATGTATTGTTGATTCATATAAGCCTCTATCACCAGTAAAAAACAACAAGAGCAAGTCCAGAAGGACCTCATGTAAGTCTTTTGAACCAACACTCCAATGCATCATATAAACTTATATAATCCTTTTGCAAAGAGTGGTATTATTGAGCGACCTATCATAGAATTGTGATCCCAAAAGATTTCTTTAAGATGGATAACTATAAAAAGAGAAGCCTCATAAAATTTTAACCCCAAGAACTTTCTTTACAAATGGGTTGTTCCACTAAGGGACCCTTCGTAACCTTATGAGAATAATACTTTTCTTTATAAAAGATTCGCTCAACTTAACAACCCCTTCTCATTCAAGATGTTAATACCCTACTTTATAAATGTATCGCTCAATTGAGAAACCTTTAACCATCTGAAAGTCTAAAAACTTTTCTTCATTGACGCATCGCTCAACTACGAAAACCTATCTAAAAGTATACAAAATTTTCTTCCTTAACGGAACACTAATGCGCGATATTTTTTCATCTAAGATCCCCAAACTTCCACTTACAAAGAGGTCGCAAATTTTAGCGATAAATCATAATTTTGAAGCCCCAAAATACTTCTTCATAGATGGGTGGCTCCACTTAACGACTACTTATTATCTAAGATCCCAAAACTTCTATTTATAAAAGAGTCACTCCACTTAGTGATACCTCCTCATATGAGATCCTAACAATTCAAATTGTAAAGAGGTTGTTTAATTGAGAGACCTATCACCATCTGGTGGCGGCTATATGAGAGATATAATAAATGGTTGCAAACACAATAAATAAGAAGACAAAACAGAGGATAAATAAAACTTAACTCTATGTTAGAGTATAAGAGACTTAAAGAAAACCTAAATTTTGATTCATAAAAGTCTAACGACAAAATAAGGTATAAGATGCTTTATATAGCAACAAACCAAAACCCTAATCAGATATTTTTTCATCTAAGATCCCAAAACTTCCACTTACAAAGAGGTCACTCATTTTAGCGACGCCTCATAATTTTGAAGCCCCAAAATACTTCTTCATAGATGGGTGACTACACTGAATGACTACTTATTATCTTAGATCCCAAAACTTCTATTTATAAAAGAGTCACTTCACTTAGTGGTACCTCATCATTTGAGATCCTAACACTTCAAGCTGTAAATAGGTTGCTTAGTTGAGATACCTATCACCATTTGCTGGCGGCTATATGAGAGGTAAAATAAACGGCTGCAAACACAAGAAATAAGAAGACGAAACAAAGGATAAATAAAATCTAACCCTAGGTTAGAGTATAAGAGAGTTAAAGAAAAACTCAATTTTGATTCATAAACGTCTGATGACAGAATAAGGTGTAAGATGCTTGATATAGCAACAACCCAAAACCAAATCAAATCTGAATGCAATCGGATTTGATTCACTAACTAAATACTTTTTAAAAGTAAAATAAAATAAAATAAAATATAAAAAACAGTAGAACAGGTTCTTAGGACCCTAAATAGTAGAACTTGATGTCCAAATTTCATGACAAATAATTGTCACGTTTTTTAGAATTGTTGGGCTTGTCGAGACGTTTAATTTGAGTACCAAATATGCCCACATCTGATACCTGAGTGAGAAATAATGCTAATTTGCGTCTGTCCAAAACAGTTACATAACTGTGGATCGTTTGACCTACAACATAGTTAGGAAGAATTCGCCCTCGAATTCCCAATGAGATTTTTAATAAATATTATTTTTTCTTGTCTATCTATTTCTCATCGTAGATGTAGCCAGACAGAGTAAAACAACTGACTCTTCTATAGTGATATGCTGAAAATGTATGTCAAACTATTCCTTATTCTCATCCCTCAATTGCACATTTAGTATCACAATACCCTCACATATATTTTGTATCACTCTATCACCTTGAAAACTCCTCCAGGTTCCATTACAAAACCTAATCTTTTATTCCTTAAAACAATACTGTTTGCTTCTATCAAACTCTTTATAATCTCAAACATAAAAATATCATCTTTCTTTTTTCCAACAAAACAACATGCATCCACACGGAACCAAGACAAAGATTTGACTATAGGATAATTAAAAATACCTGGAAGGCACATCTCCACGATAAAAGCTACTGCTTCGCAATCCTTCTTCAATAAAATCACTGGAATGATGTAGTATGGTGTATCGAAGTCTGAGAAAATTTCTCGATCTACAAGTTTTAATTAGATCTTCATTATCTCATTATTTAACCACCAATAGATAAACAATTCATGTATCACTAGCATGCTCTATAAATGCTTTTCGAGCTAAGAAGTTCTTACCCGACTCATGTGATACAACAATTGCGGGTTTTAGGAATACCTCATTAGTTGGTGTTAATATGAATATAACATTATTCTGTATGAAACTATAGGAGTTTTTCCTACCATCATAATTGACACTTTTATCATATTGCCATTGTCGGCCTAGCAATAAGTGACAAGCATCCATAACAATGACATTGCACCATGCCTTATCCTTATAGTTACTGACAGAGAAATACACTAGACATCTTTTAGATATTGTTACCTCACTACCTTTGTTTAACCAGACGAGTGTGTAGGGGTTGGGGTGATCTTCTTTTTTTTCAAGGCCAACTTCTGCAGAGCTTCTTCGGAAATCACGTTCTCGCAGCTCCCTAAATCAATAACGAATTTACATACCTTTCCCCCGATATTACAAGTCGACTGGAAGATATTGTTTCGCAACCAATTATCCCCCTCACCTCTTGCTTTAGGTGTAAAACATACACGTCTTAAAACCAATGCCTTCCCAACATCTCCTCTGGTAACCTAGTCCTCCTAAACCTTATCAATAGTTTCTTCTAGTTCCTCATCAAATTGTGGTTCACCTTCAAAATTTGCACCTCTGGTGAACAAACCCCTCAATTTTTGTGGTTGAGGTCGAATTTCGGATACTGAAAAGTAGCATGCCCTAGTTTGTGAAAATTATAGCACCTGATATGCGAGGAAGTACCTGCGCGACTAGGAACCTGTGAGTTAGCACCTGTACTAATAGGAGTGACAGTTCATAATGCTGGGCTAGAACCTTGAACCGTCCTTTTGGAAACGCCATTGGAGTTGTACTGGTAGTATTTATTCCATAAGACCTTCGTGAAAGGGCTTTCTCCAGATGCAGTGCACCTTGATGTGCTTCTGATACATTCACATGGTCGAACATGTTCAGTTGGTCCTGAAAGTGTTGTCTTATCCCACCTATGTAGAGAGATACTAATTGATCTGCCGAATTATCAATATCGACACTGTTTTACAGCTTGAAAAAATTGTTATTGTATTCATCAACAGTCCTTGACCCATGTTGAAGCTTTTGAAACTGCTGTTACATTATACGCACGTAATTGTAAGGAAAAAAGACAACCCTCAAGTGCTTCACAAATTTAACCCAGGTTGTTATTTTTGGCTTACCTTACCTTGATCTAGTATGCTTTAACTTTTTTTACCAAGATGCAACTCGACCTTAGAACTTAGTTGCGACCAACTATACCTGTTTTGCATCTGGAACCTCCTTGAAATCAAGTACTTCTTCAACTAAGACGATCCAATCTAAGAACTTGTCTGGTTCGAGACCCCCTTAGAATTCTGGGATCTCAAGTCTGAATTCGGATTCCCACCGGTTGCTGGCGTTCAGATCAGAATCTCTCGCTGGTGGCCGCTCAAAGACGTGTTCACGACAGTCTTGTAGGTAATATGGAGCCTACTTTGTTCTCTCTGAGGAGCAAACCGATTTTTGCTCGCAGCCGGTCTCTCTTTCATATCCCAACTATTGGTTGCTCGAACCTCGAGCTTGAAATCCGTTGTTTTGGTTGTTCAACAACCTTTGTAGTGCTTCATGTACGCCTCTCATCTGGTTTCCCAAAGAATTCATTTGTTTTCCCACCTGGCCAAATCGGTTTTCGAACTCATCCTAATTTACCGATTCTGCGATTGGAAGAGTGGCATACCTCCGTAACTCACATCGTGGAGCTTTGTTGATCTGATACCAATATGGTGGCGGTTATATGAGAGGTTAAACAAATGGATGCAAACACAAGAAATAAGAAGAAAAAACAAAGGATAAATAAACCATAATCATAGGTTAGAGTATAAAAGACTTAGAGAAAAACTCAATTCTGATCCTTAAAAGTCTAACAAAAAATAAGATATAAGTGATAAGGGGGAATTCCCCCAAATAAGTACGAACAGGAGGACCGCGAACTTGGATTATGGCAAGCAATGACGAAAAGGACAAGCTCTACAGCGGTGACGAGCTCAAAGGCAGGTCGAGCTTGAGATATATTGAGCTCAAAGACAAATCGAGCTCGAAGGCAGATTGAGATGAGAGGCAGATCGAGCTCGAAGACGTCAGGGGAAGAGTCATCCGACCAAATTAGGGACGCGATGAACATATAATCAAGATTGAGTGCAAACTAAAAGAAGATAAGTTGAACACGTGATCAGTGAACTCGAGCTCTGTAAAACCAGAGCATACTTGATCGCGTTTAAAGAATGACCCAACTCGGCTTAAAGTATAAGATCACACTAATTTCTTACTTATTATGTAAACGCACGTTTTGACTCTTAGGTCAACCGTTTTAATTACTTGTTCCACAATTGCAGGAATAATGATGTTAGTGGGGTAGTGGCTCTTAAAGCGTGAACATATCTAACTGCCCATTACTTTGTACATTATAAATAGGGAAAACATATCTGTGAATGAATGGATTTTTTTCGGCTTTATCTTTTTTTTACTAAAATATTAAAGAATTTACTGTGGTAGAACTTGTTATTCCTGTAACAAATTTGGCGTCATCTATGGGAAATTCTTAACCAATCACCATGGTAGTCACAAGGTCAAGAATCAAGAGAGACAACCAAGAAACTAGCGAAACAACGACGCACCAGAGAAAAGATGTAAGTCAACCAGGAGGACGAAGCGTCATACATTTCGGTCTTGTAGCTCCTCAAGAGGGTAATCCCGTGATAACCCAAGCGGAGGTAGTGACAGAGAAACCACCGATTCGGTCCACAGTCCTTTCCCGGGAAGAGGTGCATCTTCATCAGCCGACGAATGCAGCGGGGGCTCGCAGAACTATAAAAGCCATCCCGACACATGACTCGGAGGTTTCTATAACTAGAGTAAAGAATCCAAAATCTCCAGGAGGAACAATTGAAAATAGCGTTTGAACGACGCAATGGAACAAGCCACACACACCACGATGGCAGGAATGAACGATGCCTAACCGCTAAGATCAAGGGAACGAGCAAGGCCAATCAATTGTCTGGTACAGAGGCGAGCAAAGTTAACAGAACAGATCGTTCGTCCAAACGAGATGACAAGCAGGAAGGTGAAGGCGAGAGTCGGGGTAAAAATCGTAGTAGAGGACGGCGAGACGAGGTGAAGCTGACGTCAACCAAGAGTGCTCGGGAAAATGAAGATATCTGTTACAATCAAATCCGCCCAAAATTGTCGGCTTACATACTAAAGGAATCACCATTCTCTGAGAAAATCTTGGAAGCTCAGGTCCCGAAGAAGTTCGACCCATTCAGGATGGAAGCGTATGATCAAACGGGAGATCCAGAGAGCCATTTAGAGCAGTTTAGAAACATGATGATGGCCTTCAACCCCGACTATGCGATGTTGTGCCGAGCACTGTTCGTGACCCTCAAAGGAAATGCTATGGATTGGTTCAGTAGCTTACCAAAAGGATCCATCTATGACTTTATTGGACTGTGTAAAGCGTTCAAGGAAAGGTTTGTTAGACAATGGCGAGTTGATCAAGTATATCAAACGATCTCGACCGGATCGCCGCAAGAAAGCTCATTCTCCAAACATGAACAAACTTGCCAATGGAGAAGAACCAGAAGCTAACAAGCAACAATGGCTACTCACCATATCAAGGGGGAATTCGGTTGCAGGTCAAGGGTCTGCTCAAAACAAACGAGCTAAAAATGAGTTCGACGTGTATGAAATAAATGCATATTCTTATCAAAACTACAGGGATCCAGTAGCCGACCTCACATTCAACGACGATGACCTCAGAGGTGTCAGTTTACCACATGAAAATGCTTTGACTATTCACTTAGATATTGGAGGGGTAATGGGAACCCGAGTGCTGGTTGATAGAGGAAGCTCGTCAAATATTATTTTCAAAAGCAACTTTGACCGTATGCAGAACGTGCCCCCATACCGACTTACTCAGCGGACATTGGTCGGCTACGAAGGAATAACATCTCAATGTGTTGGGGAGGTGGAGCTGTTAGTAAAGGTTGATCATGGAGCTACGAATAAGGAACTAAAAACGTTGTTCTTAATTTCCAACGCACTGAGCCCTTACCATGCCATTATTGGACGACCATGGCTGCATAGGATGGAAGCGACGCCGTGTACATTTCGACAATGCATCAAATATTCGGTAGGCAGCTTAGTAGGAACAATACAGGGCAGCCAAAGGACTGCGCGAACATGCTATGCAATCGCGTCGAACCCACCCAAACCTCTCCAATAGTAATTAATTAGAAATGGGGACGTTATACAAGAAACGTTAGATCTCACCTCGCCAGACCTAGTGGATGATCCACGAGAAAATGAGGATTTAGCTAATACAGATACTAGAACGGTGGATACGATCATAGCTGACAGTAGAGTGCTTCGATTGGGAAAGGAGCTGTCCCAGGACTCAAAGGTACGTTTCATAGCTTTATTAGAAAAACAATTTAGATGTATTTGCTTGAGAGGCAGCTGGTGTTTTGGGAGTAAGCCCTTTGATCATAAGCCATGAATTAGCTATCAACCCTTGTGCCAAACCGGTGCGACAGAAGCGCAGAGATTTTTCAGCAAAAGAGCAGGACACTATATAAGCTGAAGTAACCAAGCTAAGCCGGTTAGGGCATATCCGAAAGGCAATGTACCCGGTCTTGATAGCCAACCCGCTTCTGGTAAAAAATAAGAGCGGACAGTGGAGAATGTGCGTGGACTTCACTGACTTAAACTAAGCATGCCCCAAGGATGCTTTCCTATTACCAAGGATAGATCATCTGGTCGATTCGGCCTCGGGTTATGAATTTTTATCTTTTATGGATGTGTATTCAGGGTACAATTAGATCCGCATGCACCCGTCGATTGAGAACATATAGCCTTTGAAACTGAGCGGGGTCTCTATTGTGAAACAGTTATGCCTTTTGGTTGAAGAATGCAGAATCGACATATCAACAATTGATAAACCACATCTTCCAAGATCATTTGGGACAACATTTAAAGGCATACACTGACGATATGATCGTTGAAACCTATGAAGAAACACAACACCTAAACATGTTACAGGTCGTTTTCGATTTATTACGCAAATTTAATCTTAAACTTAACCCAGATAAGTGTTTGTTTGGTGTTGCTAAGGGAAAGTTTTTGGGCTATGTGGTAAGTCAACAAGGTATTGAGGAAGATCTCGTCCAACTAAATACAATTTTACAGATGGAACCACCAAAGAATGTTAGAGAAGTGCAACGTCTTACAAGAAGGTTAACATCCCTTTCGAGGTTTATCTCCCGCGCATCAGACAAGAGTCACTACTTTTTTGATGTTTTGCGGGGTGCTAAGAAGTTTTCCTGGACAAAAGAGTATGACAAAGCTTTTGTCGAGCTCAAGGAATACCTCATCTCTCCTGAGATTTTGTCTGCTCCTGCTCCCGATGAGCCCCTATTTATTTACCTAGCAGTGTCATCCTTTGTTGTTAGCTCGGTTCCCGTGCGTGAACAGAATGGGATACAACGCCCGATATATTACATGAGAAAAACGGTAACAGATGCAAAGACGAGATATCTAAACCTAAGAAAACTTGCTTTGAGTTTGGTTTTTGCAGCTCGACAAATGAGGCCATATTTCCAAGGGCATCTAATTACGGTGCTAACAACATTCCCTTTACGAACAGTATTGCAGAAGCCAGATATTTCTGGCAGATTAACCAAGTGGAGCATCGAGCTTGGCGAGTATGACATCCGTTTCGAGCCGTGCTTAGCTATAAAGAGGCAAGTAGTTGCGAATTTCTTAGCAGAGTTCACCTCATCAAGAGAAGCACATATTGAAAAAAACGACAGGCAAGAGATTGAACCCGACCAGTAGATCTTCGACGTCAGGAGGGGGCGCATGCATTATACTTCGGACTCCAAGTGGGGGGGAGGTCAAACAAGCTGCACACTTTAATTTCCCGGTGACAAATAACGTCACAAAATATAAGGCCGCCCTTTGTGGCATGAAGCTGGCTTTGATATGTGGAGCTCGAAGCATCAAAATCAGATCTGACTCTCAGTTTGTGGTTACTCAGGCACAAGGTATTTATGATGTCAGGCAGGACGGGATCAAGGAGTATCTTGTGATACTTAAGGAGTATGAGTCTAAATTCACCAGTCTGTTTTATGAGCAGATCCCACAGAGGGATAATTCGGCAGCCGACACTTTAGCTAAGACCGCATCTTCAGGAGATTATCCCACGATCGTACTCCATCAACTCCCCATGATAGAGCTCATATCAGCAGCCGCAACCATCAATTCAATCAATAATGACGACGACTTGAGGATTCCGTACTTTCAGTTCTTGAATAATGGGACATTGCCCACAAGTAAGAATGAAGCTTGCGCGTTGAAGATCAGAGCAGCTAAATATTGTATTCTCGACAATACCCTGTATATGAACATTTCAACCCGACCTCTACTCTGCTGCCTTGACCACATGGAAGCCAGTTTGGTACTGGCTGATTTGCATTCAGGGGAAACAGGGGCTCATTGTGGACACCGAACACTGATTCACCATTTTCTCCTCGCTGGGTACTATTGGCCTGAGCTAGCAAGTGATGCAGAGAATCTTGTATTGCAATGTTACAAGTGTCAAGAGTATTCAATTACACAGCATAGACCCGGCGTTTCCATGCAGAACATCCCCGTCCCATGTCCGTTTGATAGATGGGGAATAAATCTGGTGGGTCATTTGCCAATGGCCACAGGCAAACGACAATTCCTTATCGTCGCAGTAGATTACTTTTCAAAATGGGTTAAGGCTAAAGGTTTGTTCCGAACGCGCGCCCAGGAGGTATGTGATTTCTGATAATCAAATTATAACCCGATATGGAATTCTACGGATTCTAATGACAGATAACGACCCGCAATTCCAAAATTCAATTCTTACCAACTTCTGCAAACGATATGGGATTCTCCAGCACTTTTCCACCCCCTACTATCCTTAAGCAAACGATCAGGTCGAAGTAACTAACAGGACAATACTAGAAGCGCTTAAGAAAAAATTGGAGGAAGCTAAAGGTAAGTGTTCGGACAAATTGGCAGAGGTTCTATGGGCGTAACGAACAACCCTCCGTGCCACAACAGGAGATACACCATTTGATTTGGTATACGATGCAGAGGCAGTTATTCCAGCAGAGGTCATGGTACCAAGCCATAGAATTGAGCACTACGAAGAGGAGGCAAACCTTGTAGCCAGATCAACTACCCTGGATCTATTAGACGAGCGACAAGATATGGCAAAAGTTCGAGCAGAACACTATTGAAGTATAATGAGGGGACGCTTTAATGCTAGTTTGAAGCCGCGCTCTTTTAAGGTGGGAGATTTTGTCTTGAAGAAGGTGTTTCAGCGCTCCGGTAGTGGAACAGGTGGCAAACTAGGACCAAATTGGGAAGGCCCATACACAATTATTTCAGCAGGGCACCATGGCGCGTACAGACTGGCAGATGAAGATGGTCGAGCACTTAAGTATCCTTGGAATGTCAATCACCTAAAGTTGTATCGCCATAATATTTAAGATGTATTGATGCGCTCTTTTTCCTCCCTGATGGCGCGGGGAGGTTTTTTAATCAGGCATCTAAGAACAAATCTTTGATTTTTTCAATATAAGTTATGCTTTCGCCAATTTGAATTTGTGCAAGTTTCATCCTTACAACCAGCGAATGAGTCAATGACCAAGCAATTTTTGGCTACGCAACAGACCAAACTGAGTCCAGAATAAGTTTCTATAAACACGAATGGGCTGATTGGCCACGCCTACGGGTTACATAACAACCATACTGTGCCTATACTTTATACTGGGTATGATGAGTCCGGAAATATTCGCCACTCACGGTAGAAACCGGACAAGGGAAATCCGGACAATAATAACCCACTGAACCATCCGGACAGGACAAAAGTATTAAAACACTAAACACCTTTTGACTAAGCTAGTTACTAATCTGCTTAATAAACTAATGGGTTTTTAAACTCGACCCGGTTTCATAAGTTTGACCCGAAAGCCCATACGGCCCATAATTAAGGGTATAAATACCCAACCACTTTCATTAATGAGGGTAATGAACATTTAATACAACCAGGCAGCTTAATTCTCTCACTACAAAACACTTAAGCATTTAATACCCTCGAAACACCATAAAACATCTGACAAAATTACCCTCAGTAAAAAATAATCCACATTAAATTGGTGACCATAGTGGGAGAAGAAAGTGCCTGAATCTAGCATTCAAAACCAGCAAGGAAAACCAGTTCGGATGAATCCGGACGAGCAGGCAGTACCACCAACTTTGGCAGAAGTGGTGGGAGAAAACGATAAATATACAATCGAAGAGCGAGACAAGTTGAAAGCTGAGATAGAAGCCTTAAGGGCTACTAAAAGGGTATAGATGGGCTTGAAAGAAAAATAAAAAATGTCAACCGTTCACCACACTGACAATCCAAGAGAGCATGACCCATCAGCAAAGACCCATGCGAGTACTAAAAAAACCCATGCTAGCTCAAAGAAGTCTCATCGGTCTAAACTGGTAGAGAGCTCAGATTCAGATTCAGAATCCTCTAGTAGCTCCTCGAATGAAGATGGAGTTGAGGAGTCCCTGTCATCTAGCAGTGATGAAGGCAGGTCTAAGAAGAAGCAAAAGTTGGTAAAAAAATATTCAAGAAAGAGGGATAAGCATGGAAGGTTGAAAAATCATCTAGGTAAAGGGTCATCTCATAGCCACAACCATGGTCGGAGACATATAGACCAGCTGTTGATGGATCCTTTCGCTTTTCATGATGAACCAGGTATGTTTGCAACTCCCAATGAAGATAGTGTGTTTAGTCGTGGTCGGAATTGGAGACAATCTCCATAGTCTTCCAAAATACTGTCCGGAAACCTTCCAAAGAGGTTTGACAGTACTAAGATGGAAAAATACGATGGGAGTAAAGATCCAGATAATCATCTGGAGCAGTTTAAAAACTTTATGATAAATTTTGACGATGATGATAAGTTGCTTTGTAGAGTATTCTCTCAATATTTTACGGGGAGTGCTATGAAGTGGTATAATAGCCTGCCACAGGGCTGCATCAGAAATTTTGATACCTTTTCAAAGGTAGTTCGTTGGAAGTAAGGAGGTAAAGGGAAATAGAGACACCATTATCTATTGTGCCCAAGAACCAAATGAATCATTGAAAGAATATATAAGTCGCTTTGTGAATATCAAGAATGGATTAGCTGATTGCTTTGAACAAGTAGCAATAGCTTCTCTAAGACAGGGTTTGAACCCTGGAAATTTAGCCGATTCGGTAACTAGGAAGAAGGCCATGACATGGGCGGTTTATTGAATCAGGTGGGAAAGAAAATCAATGTGGATGAAAAAAAGAAGACTAGGGTTCATAGGCAAGCGAGATCGACCCCAGCTGCACCAAACCAGAACCAGAATCAGTCCGGGTACAAGGCTAAGGAAGCCGGACAGGGTCCCAACAGGGCCAAGGTTCAATCTCACCCAACACCAGCTGAGAGACAGCAATCCAAAAATAAGCGAGGGCCTTGGGTTCAACCGGAATGGTTTGCCAAATTGAAAGAAAATATGGCAACCATCTATGACAAAACAAAAGATGAAGTACATTTTAGGAAGCCAGCTGCGCTTCAATCTCCCAGGGAAAGTCGTAATAATTGTTTCTGTCAATATCATCATGATATTGGTCATAACACAGAAGATTGCATCGCTTTGAAACAAGAGGTGCAAAATTTGATTGAAAGAGAAAAATTGGGTGTTTATGTTAAAAGAAGAAGTGGGAATAGGCATGATAATGCTCATCGGACCGACCCAACAAACAATGCAGGGACGTCGGCTCCGGACGGGGCCATGGTAATTATTGAAAGATTCGATGTGGATTCAGAGTACTTGGATCCCGATCCAACCCAAACCAAGGTGGGCGTTATCACTGAACACACCAAGACGGTGTCCGGGCTCATAAGTTTTTTTAAGTCACTTACCATATTTGGAGGGGACACCATGACTGCACCAACTGCTTCTTCAAGAAAGAGGCATGTTCATACTCTGGCTACTCAATTGGAAGGAGACATGACTTCCTATCAATCGCAAATTCATTTTCTCTTCATTGTTTTTGATGAAGATGATTTGAGGGACATAGCTGGTCCCCATGAAGATGATGTGGTGATATGAGCATCTATTTGGGGCAATGACATTAGACAAATTTTGGTAGACACTGGCAGCTCAGCCAATATCCTCTTTTTAACTTCCTATAAACAAATGAAGAATCCATCAGTAATTCAACGTTCGAATATGTCTATTGTGGGAATTACTGAAAGCTCTACGGACGTGGTCGGGGAGTTTGAGGAGGAGGTTTTGTTGGGCAAGGGCCCTTTTAAGAAAATGGTCAGAGTACGTTTTGTTGTGGTGGATTGTCCCACATGCTATAATGCCATTTTGGGAAGGTCTTGGCTCTCCAGGATGCATGTTGTGGCTTCAACAGTTCACCAATGTTTGAAATACGCTGTGCAAGGACAAATGGGGGTTGTCCGGAGCAGTCAGAAGATAGCAAGGGAATAGTATGTAACAGTACTGGCCCCTAGAACTTTAGGGGCAATTCAAATTAGTGAAGATTAGCAGTTGGAGGGGCCCTCTGGGGGAAATGGTAAAATTGATGACCCCAGAGAGACCCCTGGTGTTTTAATACCAATTGAAGAGGTTGAAACTCACTCTCTGGCTGAAGGAAGAAGTGTCAAGATTTTTTTTAACAAACCATCAACATGTTTTTGCTTGGTGCAATACTGATGTAACCGGAGTGCCAACAGATGTTATATCACACCAGCTATCCATCTGAAGAGATGTAGCACCCGTTGTGCCGAAGAGAAGAGATTTTTCTAAGGATAAAGCTGATGTCATAGTTCAAGAGGTTGACCGACTTACTAAGACGGGGCACATAAAGGAATCTCAGTCCCTTTATGGACAGCCAATCCAGAGTTAGTAAAAAACAAAAATGGGAAGTAGCGTATGCGCATCGACTTTACTGAACTTAATAGGGCTTGCCCAAAAGACCTATATCCAGTACCCCAGATCGATCAGTTAGTGGACTCCACATCTGGGAACAAGGTTTTGTCCTTCATGGATGCCTTCTCTGGTTATAATCAGATTCAAGTGGATCTGAAGGACCAAGAACACACTACTTTTGTTACTGATAGGGGCCTTCATTGTTACAAGGTGATGCATTTTGGGTTAAAGAATGTTGGGGCTACTTATTAGAGGCTGGTGAACAAAGCATTCGCTAATCATATTGGAAGGAATATGGAAGTCTACATTGATGACATGATGGTAAAAAATGTGAAAGAAGAGTTACACTTGGCAGATTTGCAAGAGACTTTTGCCAACTTGGTAAAAGTTAATTTAAAGTTGAATCCAGAAAAACGTGTTTTCGGAGTGCAGTCCAGGAAGTTTTTGGGGTATGTGATAAGTGAGAAAGGGATACAGCCTGATCCAGACCAACTTAATGCTTTACTGTAGATGGAGCCTCCTCGGAATATTAAAGATGTACAAATATTGACAGGGAGGTTAGCTGCACTAAACCGTTTTATCTCAAGGTCTTCGGATAAGTGTGCCCCGTTTTTCCAAACTTTAAAGGGTGCCAAAGAATTCAACTGGTCTCCACAGTGCGACCAGGCTTTTGATGAAATAAAAAAGCATTTATCCTTCCCCAAAACCCTATTTAAACCTACTGATGGAGAAACATTGTATACATATTTAGCAGTCTCCGAATGTGCCATAAGTGCGGTGTTAGTAAGAGAGGTGGATAATTATCCTCGTCCGGTGTACTACACCAGCAAAAGCCTGATGGATGCTGAAAAAAGGTATTTAAAACTTGAAAAGCTAGCACTAGCTTTAGTATTTGCTGCTAGGAAGATGAGGCCCTAATTTCAGTCTCATTCTATTATTGTCCGGACGTCTTTTCCCTTGAAAAATATTCTTCAAAAGGCAGACGTATCGAGCAGAATGACCAAATGGTCAGTAGAGTTGGGGGACTATGATATTGATTTTACCCCTCGAACTGCAGTCAAGGCTCAGTCTGTTGCTGATTTGCTAATTGAATTCCATTCGGACAGAGACACTAAACAAGCAACAGTTGAAAAGACTAAGAAAGTATGGGTTGTCCGGACTGATGGTGGATCAATTACCATAAGTTATGGTGCTGGGATATGTTTAACCTCTCCGTACGGTGACAAACTATACCAGGCTATATGTTTTGCTTTCAGGGCTTCTAATAATGAGTCAGAATATGAAGCTGATATAGCTGGTTTGAAGTTGGCGTTAATTTATGGATCCAAAAGAGTTAGGTTAATGAGTGATTCTCAGATTCTTATCCATCATGCCCAAGGCCAATCTGAGGCAAAAAAGGAGCAGTTGATTAAATATTTATTCATTCTTAAAGAGATGGCAGTTAAATTTAAAGAAATCAGTTATGAGCACATACCCAGAACAAAGAATGCATTGGCAGACTCATTGGCAACCATAGCATACTCTGAGTCCTACCCATGCATTCATGTGCAGGAATGACCATCCATTAAACTCAATCAGAGCAAGGAACATGAGGAAAGTTTAAATATACAAGTGGTTCAACCTAAAGACTGGAGGTATCCTCTTCTTCAATACATTTCAGATGGCATTTTACCTCCAAAAAAGCAAGTAGCAAGAAAAGTGAAGTATAGGGCTCGTGGTTTCTTAATCATAAGAGACGTCCTTTATAAGAAATCTTTTAGTAGACCTCTCTTGCGTTGTTTGGGGATTGGAGAGTCCCAAGTAGTGCTGTCTGAACTGCATGATGGTGAAGGGTCAGTACACTGTGGTTATAGAGCTTTAACTTGAAGAGTCTTGTTGGCCGGATACTACTGGCCATCCATAATGGAAGATGCCAAGGAATTGGTAAAGAAGTGTGATCAATGCCAAAGATATGGTAATGAAAGTCATATTCCAGCTGTCCCTTTGGAGTTAATTTCTAAGCCAATACCTTTTGCTCGTTGGGGGCTAGATCTGGTGGGACCTCTACCTATGGCGTCCGGAGGGTGCAGAATTATCATTGTAGCCATTGATTATTTCTCAAAGTGGATAGAAGCAGCCCCCCTGGCAGGAACTACTTCAAAAGATGTTATAAAATTTATCTTATCTAATATTTGTTGCAGATTTGGGGTTCAACAAAAGATAATCACAAACAATGGGCCACAATTCGATAACAAGGATATGGAGAATTTCTGTGCCTCTAGAGGCATTCAACATTGCTTCTCTTCTCCTTTCCACCCACAAGCAAATGGTCAGGTAGAAGTGGCAAACAGAACCATTTTGTCCGGTCTTAAAAAAAATTAGAAGAGGCTGTTGGAAAGTGGCCAAGCTATCTACAATAAGTACTATGGGCCTACCGGACTACTCCTGGAACTGCTACACAAGAATCCCCGTTTGCCTTAGTATATGGTATGGATGCAATTTCTCCTATAGAGGCAAGTCTTCCATCATACAGAGTCCACAATTTTTCCGAACAGGCTAATGAAGTGGCAATAAGAGGCCAACTCGACTTGATAGAAGAGAAAAGAGTTAAGGCTCATCTTAGAGCCACCCATTATCAGTGATTGATGAGAAGCAGGTTTGCTTCCAGAGTCATAAGGAGGGATTTTCAACCAGAGGATAAAGTGTTGAGAAAAGTCTTCCTACACACTAAAGAGAAGCAGTTCGGCAAGCTAGCTCCAAATTGGGAAGGACCCTATGTGGTCAATGAAAATTTTAAGCCTGGGACATACAGGCTTCAAGATAAAGATGGAAGAATCTTAAATCACCCATGGAACATTGAACACCTCTGGTTGTATCTAGAATACAAGTTATGTAAATATTTACTTGTTTAAAGTCCATATAAATATTAAGGGGCACAATCTTTCCTACCCTGGTGGCGCGGGGAGGTTTTAATGAGGTGTCCGGGTTTTTTAATAAAAATTTGATGCTTTCTTAAAAAATTCGGAGTGGTTTGACTGATAGTTCTTTTAAAGCCTTCAAAGTATCATTGACAAATCAGATTGATCTGGTGGAATGATGACCAGTTAAACAATTTTCATCGGAGAATTTAAACACTCTCACCTTAAAATACTTGTAAAATAACTAGGGGCTATCTAAACATTAGCCATCAAGATTGGGCAAACATAAAACAAGGCAAGAATTGTGCCAAATAAAACTGCCCGGCTATCATCGGGGAATGATATTAAAATATGTAAGAATGCCTTTGTCATCCAAGGACTTTGAAGTTTAAAAAGAAAAGGCTTACCCGGGCACAAGCCAGACACGATTACAAAAATTCCTTGGCCATCCAAGGACTTTAGTTTGACATAAGAATAAAATAAAAACAGAAAATATTTAAAATTTTAGGGTTGGACTCCCTTAGATGTTCCTGCTTCATCTTGTTTCTTCTTTGGATCTTTGGGTTCATCATTAGGGCACTTTCCGGTCCCTTATTCTTCACCAGTGGTATCATCATAACCACTGGAATAATTGTGCTTGTCACCATCTACCATAGTATGGAATGGGAGATCTTCGTATTCCACATATTGCCATAAAGTACTGAGTGTCCTCTTTGGGAATGTTCGATGAAAAAGCAAGACCATATCGGATTTGACTTCAGCATACCTCTCTTCTTGGGAGTCTATCACCTTGTTGGTGTATTGATAAGTGCATTTCATATCATTTATTACGCTTCCATTATTCTTAAAATCATCACCGGCTCTCAAGTATTCGTTGAGTTTTAACATGTTTTTCCAGTATTATTAAAGTCGCTTGTGCCGCGGGTAAATTGTGACAATATTAATAAATTTGGGTTGAAATTGAAGAAACTGAAAAATTAATGTATTTAGGAAAATTGTGGAACAGTTGAAAAGAAAAGAAAATATATTAATGCTAAAAATATATTATGACAGTGATTTTCCAAAATATATATATATATATTAATGCTTGAAAAATATATTACTCCCTCCGTTCCATATTAATGGACGTTTAAGGTGGGAGCACGGATATTAAGGAAACTCATTATGAGTTCTCTTTCTTATAAAAATTAGAGCAGAAATAAATTTAATTGGTCAATTATAATAAAAAGCTGTAGTTTGATAAAAAAGGCAATTGGTTTCATTGGCTATCAAATTGAATATCATTTAATATTACATTGGTAATTGTGAAACGACAACTAATATGGAATTAATTTAGTTTCTTAAAACGACCTATAATAAGGAACGGAGGGAGTAATGCTGAAAAAAAAGGGGAAAATATATTTTCTAAGATATTGTTTAAAATATTAAATTAAGAAGAAAATATTAAAGCGAAGCATAAAAGGAAATTAATGCTGAATTAAGAAAAGAATATTAGATTAATCCGAATATTTTATTGTTTAAAATATTATTTTATTTAACATAAATATTTACGTAATTTAATTGTTTATATTATTTTATTTAACATAAATATTTACGTTACGTAATTTAATTGTTTTTAGGATTTCGGCAGAATATCTATATAAAGAGACAGACGTAAAAGAGAAAGAGGTGTACCGTTTGGTTTCTTGTCTTTCGGCAAAATACAAATAAAAAAAAGAAAAAAAAGAAGAGAATAGAAAAAAAGAAGAAGAAAACGTCGAATTGTCTACTCACTATTACGACAGACTCAGAAAAGCAAAGCAATTGTTGATTAAAGTATATACAGTTGGTGTCACAAAAGACAAATCGTTTCTGTCGAAAAGCAAAGCAGAGGAACATGTCTGTTATAAAGCAAAGCAGAGAAAAGCAATTGACGGCAAGCGAACTTTGAGTTTCTTTTTCGGTTTAATTTTTCTAAACTCTTTTTAGTTTATTTTTATTCTTATTTATATTCATCACGCTATGTTAATTTTTCTATACTCTTTTTAGTTTATTTTTATTCTTATTTATATTCATCAAACTATGTTAATTTTTAAGACCATGATAATGATTTGTTCGATTATGTACTAATCGTTGTCATGGAACCTTAGCGGATTTGTTTGAATAATATTTAGGGTTTATTGCTTAATTAATTTGTGAGATACGTTTATCGGTTACCTAGTATGATTGTGCTTAATTTTAGATGCGTCGCGAACATCTAGTTTGTTAATCTTTAATGAATGTGAAAGTGGATTTAAGGGTTTAGAACTTGTCATGCTAGCATAGGTTCTTGAATGATTCATATTGTGATTGTTCATGATTCGTAATATGTCATTAACCATATCATATTACCCTATGTAATCGAAATAGGTAACTTGTGCTTAAAACCAATTGTACCTCAATTCATATATACATATAGGATTGTCATGCATGCGGTGTCTGCTTAACTGCTATCTCTTTTGTGGTTGTTTAAGTGGTTTGGATTACGAGTACTGAAAGGTAGCATATTCTGATTTTGTGTTATCTGATTAGTAATCGTAGTTATCTTACATATTGATTAAGTATATTAATACTCTGAGTAAAATAAACAATGAAGTTAGGGTTCCATGTTTTCTCTCGCATAAGTTAATCTCGTTAGTTAATTTGCTTAGTTATATTCATTCACTCATACTTTATTATTTGTTCTAGCAGTAGTCTAATAATCATACATTGTTGCATAAGTAAATTTTTGTCTTATACACCTAGTCTTCGTGGGAACGATCTTTCTTACTTATTACTTGCTACGATTTGACCGCGTATACTTGCGTGAGAAAAGGACTAACAAGTTTTTGGCGCCGTTGCCGGGGACTCGGTGTTATTTGACAGTTTTATTGCTTATCAGCAAGGGTCGTTATAAAACTACTGACTTGATTCGGTTACTTGCTTTTCGAGTGTTTCTTGTGCTTCAGGTACTTGAGCGTGTATACAATGGGAGATCTAGCTCCAAAAGCACTCATGGAGTACTCTCAACCAAAGATCATGGATATTCAATCTAGCATTGTCAAACCCAATATCGCTGCGAATAATTTTGAGATTAAACCCAGCACTATTCAGATGATGCAGAATTCTTGTCAGTTTGGGGGAGCTTCATCTGAGGATCCTAATATGCATATTATGACCTTCCTTGAAATCTGTGATACTTTCAAGTTCAACGGTGTTTCAGATGATGCCATAAGACTGAGACTCTTCCCATTTTCTCTGAGGGACAAAGCTAAGAGATGGTTACACTTTTTACCAGCAGGCTCGATTACTACTTGGGATATACTAGCACAGAAATTTCTCTCAAAATTCTTTCCTATGGCAAGAACAGCCGCCTTGAGGAATGTTATTACTCAGTTTTCTCAGTCATATGGTGAATCTTTAAGTGAAGCTTGGGAGCGTTACAAGGAGATGCTCAGAAAATGTCCTCATCATGGGATGCCTGAATGGTTAGTAATAAATTGCTTCTATAATGGGTTGGGTGCGCAAACAAGGCCCATGGTCGATGCTGCATCTGGGGGAGCCTTATTAACGAAAAGCTATGAGGAAGCTCATGAGCTCCTTGAGATGATGGCTGCTAATGAATTCCAGAACCCTTCTCAGAGACAGTCACAACATAAAGTAGCTGGTATTCTTAACGTAGACACTGCCACTGCTTTAGCAGCTCAGCTTGAAGCTCTAAACATGAAGGTAGATTCTTTGACTAAACTAGGGGTACAACATGTAGCTAGTGTGTGCGAGATTTGTGCTGGAGGGCATGGCACTCAACAATGCCCAATCTCTACTGAGTCAGTGCAATTTGTGAGTAACTTTCAGAGGCAGAATCAACAACCAATCTCAAACACCTATCACCCAAGCAACAGAAATCATCCGAACTTCAGTTTGAGCAATAATCAACAAGGTAATCAGCATTATGGTGCTAAGCCATACGCTCCTCCTGGATTTCAGCAACAAGGGCAGCAACATCAATCTCAACAGTATGCCCCAAGACAACCTTAGAATCAATATCCTGACCCTTCTCAACATTCTGTGAGAGACTCTGAATTCGAAGAGATGAAGTTAATGGTTAAAAGTCTGATGGTGTCTCACAAGACCTTGGAAAATCAGATTGGGCAGATGGCCAGTAACATGATTGTTAGACCTCAGGGAGTTCTTCCTATTGACACGGAACATAATCCAGGTAAACGGGATGGCAATGAGCAATGCCAAGCTATCACCTTGCGATCAGGAAAGGTTGCTGAGAACCCCACAGTTGAACAAGAGGCGGACTCTTCTCAAAATCAGCCCATTCTGAAAAATTCTGCTCAAAATCAGCCCTCATCTAAGGTTAATTCTGGTCAAGATCAGCCACCTAAAAAGCCATCTCAGTCAGTTGTTGAGCCTACAATCTACCCTCCTCCACATTTTCCGCAAAGGTTGCAGAAACAGAAGCTAGATGCTCAGTTAAGGAGATTTTTGGAGGTGTTCAAGAAGCTACACATCAACATACCTTTTGCTGAAGCATTAGAGCAAATGCCTAGTTATGCCAAGTTCATGAAGGGAATTCTTTCGAAAAAGCTAAAGCTTGGTGATTTTGAGACAATGGCGCTCACTGAGGAATGTAGTGCGATCTTACAACAAAAATTGCCTCCCAAACTCAAAGATCCAGGAAGCTTCACCATTCCTTGTTCAATCGGCAATTTAACTTTCAGCAAATGTTTATGTGATTTGGGAGCGAGCATCAATCTGATGCCCCTATCTGTGTTTGAGAAACTTGGGCTACCTGAGCCAAAACCGACTAATATCTCTTTGCAACTGGCTGATCGTTCTATTACATATCCTCGTGGGATCGTAGAAGATGTCTTAGTAAAGGTAGACAAGCTCATCTTTATTGTTGACTTCGTTATCTTGGATTTCGAAGAGGACAAAAACATCACCATAATCATGGGAAGGCCATTCTTGGCTACGGGAAAAACTTTGATTGATGTCCAAAAAGGGGAGCTCACTATGAGAGTGCAAGGTCAGACTGTCACTTTCAACGTTTTCAAGGCTATGCAATCCCCAATAGAGGATGAGGAATGTTTCAGGTTGGATACGGTCGATTATTCGCACGGTAATGAGTTGGATCAGTTCTCGAGTTCAAATGCTCTAGGCAGAGTTCTACATGGTGAATCTGACTTCGAAGACGAAGAAATATCTGAATGTGTTAAACTACTACAGGCAGCCCCGTATCAAAAGAGGCTCAATATTCCACATGAGTCGCTCGTATTGGGTGATCTTAAGGATTCTCAGGAAATACTTAAACCTTCTCTACTAGAAGCTCCTAAACTTGAACTCAAACCACTACCAGATCATCCCAGGTATGCTTTCTTAGGAGAGTCATCTACATTACCTGTTATTATTGCATCTAACCTTTCAGGTAGTGAGGAAGAAAAGCTATTAAGAGTTCTGGGGAAGTTCAAATCAGCCATTGGTTGGACCATAGCAGATATCAGAAGATGTATAAGGAAAAAAGTCAAGAAACGGCATGATATGAAGCTTGTACATAAAGCTTTTGATCCAGGCCAACTTGTTATTCTTTTCAATTCTCGTCTAAAGCTTTTCCCAGGGAAGCTCAACTCAAGGTGGTCTGGACCTTTTAAAGTCAAGACAGTATATCCACATGGAGCAGTTGAAATCTATGAAGAATCTCCAGATAAAGCATTCAAAGTCAATGGTCAACGACTCAAGCATTACTATGGAAATATAGAGAACCGTGAGGCATTCAACATCCACCTCGACACTATATGATTCCGAGTGGTATTGTCGAGCTATCGACGTTAAACAAGCGCTTCGTGGGAGGCAACCCACTGAGAAACAACGATCAACACTGCTGGACGAATAGGGGAGTGTTTCTTTTATCTTTTAATTTCTTGTAGTTGCATTCATCATAGTAGTTATTCATGTTAGTCATGCTTATTTGCATTTTCATGCCATGATTATATAGACTGTGTTTAGGATCGACTTAGTCTATTAACATAGCAATTTTTTTGCATTTCGCGTCTTTGATCCCTTCAGTTGCTGTTTCTACTTAAGTAGCCGATGATAAAAATTGTTTGGAATGACAGTAGGAATAAAATCTAATTAGGTTGCTTGTCAGTTAGCTTGCTTGATTTAGAAGCACAATTAATACATGTAGACTCATCGATTGTTTTTATGCTAGTTACGGACACACTTGAGTATTGTTATACATAATCCTTGCTTAGGTTCAGAATTACACCTTAATCATTTATTAGCTCATGGATTGCAAAAATATAAGTTTGGGGGAGTTAAAAGATAAATATGCGTATTATTCAGTTAGGCGTCAAAGGCTAGTAGCCGCTCGTTAACGTACGTCCTCTCGCTGGGGGCTGCGTATTGCGAGTAGTCTAGGGGTGGAATGAGATGGAGCGAAACGCACTCATTCCTAATCCGATTTCTTAAAAAAAAAAAGAAAAAAAAGAAGAAGGCAAAATTGGGTAGGATGAGCTCTTTGGTGCTCGATTTATTAAGTTCTAGGGGACTTTGTGCCTAGTGACCTAAGATTTTTCCGGTCTGGGATCCGCTAACCTAAAGCTCGCTACATGGGCACCATTGTATAAGTCTTTAAGGGACCTCGTCCATTGCACGGTCAAATAAGCCTTTGAGTGTCTGTATATAGAGTAAAGCATAATAAATCTTTGACAACCCCGGAGAAATATGGATATGCAACTTGACTATGAAGAATCTAGGTTGTATTTCGTTTCTAATCTTGTGATTATTATGATGAGAACAAGTAAGGTCCATTAATTTGTACTAAAAACATGTCGATTGAGTTTGAGCACACACGCACGCTTCTTCACTTGTATTGCTAACATTTGAGTACCTAGTTATTTCACATTCCGAGGTCATTATATTCGTTGAGGAATTTATGCTTAATTAGTTACGGTTACTTGTTCGGGATCATTGCGCTCTTGCATCCATTTAAATTCAGTTGCATTCATGCATCAATTGTTAAACCTGTTTTGCATTGCTTGAGGACAAGCAACGGTTTAAGTTTGGGGGTTTGATAAGTGCATTTCATATCACTTATTAAGCTTCCATTATTCTTAAAATCATCACCGGCTCTCAAGTATTCGTTGAGTTTTAACATGTTTTTCCAGTATTATTAAAGTCGCTTGTGCCGCGGGTAAATTGTGACAATATTAATAAATTTGGGTTGAAATTGAAGAAACTGGAAAATTAATGTATTTAGGAAAATTGTGGAATAGTTGAAAAGAAAAGAAAATATATTAATGCTTAAAATATATTATGACAAGTGATTTTCCAAAAAAATATATATTAATGCTAAAAATATATTATGACAGTGATTTTCCAATATATATATATATATATATATATATATATATTAATGCTTGAAAAATATATTACTCCCTCCGTTCCATATTAATGGACGTTTAAGGTGGGAGCACGGATATTAAGGAAACTCATTATGAGTTCTATTTCCTATAAAAATTAGAGCAGGAATAAATTTAATTGGTCAATTATAATAAAAAGCTGTAGTTGATAAAAAAAGGCAATTGGTTTCATTGGCTATCAAATTGAATATCATTTAATATTACATTGGTAATTGTGAAACGACGTAATGCTGAAAAAAAGGGAAAATATATTTTTTAAGATATTGTTTAAAATATTGAATTAAGAAAATATTAAAGCGAAGCATAAAAGGAAATTAATGCTGAATTAAGAAAAGAATATTAGATTATTCCGAATATTTCATTGTTTAAAATATTATTTTATTTAACATAAATATTTACGTTACGTAATTTAATTGTTTTTAGGGTTTCGACAGAATATCTATATAAAGAGACAGACGTAAAAGAGAAAGAGGTGTACCGTTTGGTTTCTTGTCTTTCGGCAAAATATAAATAAAGAAAAAGAAAAAAAGAAGAGAATAGAAGAAAGGAAGAAGAAAACGTCGAATTGTCTACTCACTATTACGACAGACTCAGAAAAGCAAAGCAATTGTTGATTAAAGCATATACAGTTGGTGTCACAAAAGACAAATCGTTTCTGTCAAAAAGCAAAGCAGAGGAACATGTCTGTTATAAAGCAAAGCAGAGAAAAGCAATTGACGGCGGCAAAAGCAATTGACGGCAAGCGAACTTTGAGTTTCTTTTTCGGTTTAATTTTTCTAAACTCTTTTTAGTTTATTTTTATTCTTATTTATATTCATCACGCTATGTTAATTTTTCTATACTCTTTTTAGTTTATTTTTATTCTTATTTATATTCATCAAACTATGTTAATTTTTAAGACCATGATAATGATTTGTTCGATTATGAACTAATCGTTGTCATGGAACCTTAGCGGATTTGTTTGAATAATATTTAGGGTTTATTGCTTAATTAATTTGTGAGATACGTTTATCGGTTACCTAGTAGGATTGTGCTTAATTTTAGATGCGTCGCGAACATCTAGTTTGTTAATCTTTAATGAATACGAAAGTGGATTTAAGGGTTTAGAACTTATCATGCTAGCATAGGTTCTTGAATGATTCATATCATATTACCCTATGTAATCGAAATAGGTAACTTGTGCTTAAAACCAATTGTACCTCAATTCATATAGACATATAGGATTGTCACGCATGCGGTGTCTGCTTAACTGCTATCTCTTTTGTGGTTGTTTAAGTGGTTTGGATTACGAGTACTGAAAGGTAGCGTATTCTGATTTTGTGTTATCTGATTAGTAATCGTAGTTATCTTACATATTGATTAAGTATATTAATACTCTGAGTAAAATAAACAATGAAGTTAGGGTTCCATGTTTTCTCTCGCATAAGTTAATCTCGTTAGTTAATTTGCTTAGTTATATTCATTCACTCATACTTTATTATTTGTTCCAGAAGTAGTCTAATATAATCATACATTGTTGCATAACTAAATTTTTGTCTTATACACCTAGTCTTCATGGGAACGATCTTTCTTACTTATTACTTGCTACGATTTGACCGCGTATACTTGCGTGAGAAAAAGACTAACAAGTCGATCTTGGCCTAAATTTTCTTCTCCTGTTCCTTTATCAAATCCTCTTTCTCCTTGGTAACTTTGGACACAACATCTTCAAGAGAAGTCTTGTCACCGGACAGGGTTTGGATGACATTATCCTTGGCCTTCACTTCCTCCTTCAAAGTGGAGAGATCCTTCTCCAAGCCAGAACACTTGTTTTGGAGTTCTGTGCTAACCACCTCCGAAGTGCCCAGCCTGGTGGCCAAATCTTCTTTCCCCTTCTTCAACTCCTCGAGCTCTTTCCTTAATGCTTCAACACTCTGATTGTCATTAAGGAGGTCATTAGATAAGCTCTCTTTGTCTGCGCTGAGTGTGTTGATAAGGGTAGATTGGCTTTGCACTTGCCTCTCCAGGTTGAGCACCGGTTGAATGTTGCTCAACAAGGAGTGAGTCACCATGTCATTCTCCCCTGAAACAGAAAAAGACTTACCATTGAAGGTAACCATGTTTGAGGAGCTTGGAGGAAGGTAGGGGCTAGCAAAGTCATATTTTTCAAGGTCTCCAAAGTAAAGGCCAATATTTTGGAGGCTAATGATGTCTACTCCATCAATATTGATATCCACTCCGGTACCCTCTCCGGTGTGTAAATCACTTGGGATTTGCTCAGCCAAGATGGGGTCTGTTGAGTCGGCCGGAGGAAGAGACTCTGAAGGCCGGAGAATGACTTCATCCCCCGAGGATAATTTCTTCTTCTTGGCTTCCCTATCTTCACCATATGCTCCCCGTTTTCGATCCTTCTTAGGAGCCTTTGGATGATTTAGAGATCCACCTGCCTCCTTGATACTCTCATCCTCAACCACTTGAAGTAGAGTAGCATCAATCCCCCCTTGGCTTTGCACTTCCTGACTTGCTGGGATGATCTCCCCACCACCTCCTTGAGCAACCTCAGTTGCAACTTGTTTCTTTTTACCCTTCTTGGCCTTCATCTTACTTGGGGTTTTTTCTCTGGAAGTCAAAGCCAGCTTGCCATCCTTTTCCTCTGTTCTCTGGAGGATGACAGCCGTAGGAGGTAGAGTGGTCAACTCCTCCCAAGTAAGGTCCCTCCGACATGTTGTATTCTAGAGGTGGGACCTCACTAAATTGCCAGCGGTGAAGCAATTGCGGAAATGATTTCCCCATTTGTCAGCAGCCCAAGCATTCAGCTTGGCACATGTCGTCTGCCCCTCCTCCACATAGTCGGAGAACTCCTTCGGTAACACTACAAAAAAAACGAAGAGCAGTTTAGAAACAGATTTTTATAAGGAAAGAAAGACAAGTATGAGTAAATATTTACCTGAGCTTCTCCATCTGCTGGTGAGCATGCTAGGCTTGACACCAGCCTTGATTTTCCTCCCGTTTTCCCAAGCCCCACTAATGAACACGAATTGGGTCTTCCAATTCTTCTCTGATTCAAGCAAATCATCCACCACCTTAAAGTTATCTCCTATATTGTAGTGGTAGAAAGGGATGACGTGGTTCTTGCAGAGGCTGACCACAACAACAAATTACTCCATTGGAAGTGGTATTCCGAAGAGTCTATAGGCCATAATGCAGGCCATGAGGGTGTACCAAGCATTGGGACTTAGCTAGCTTGGACAGAGCTTTATCAGATGAAAGTATCAGACAATATCTGGGTCCAAGGGAAATCTGAGCCCCCAGTTAAACAACTCCATGTAAATGACTATCTCGCTAAGCTTACAATCCATTAGGGTCTCCGGAGTGACCGGTATCCTCACCTTGACAGACTTAGGGATCCCCCACTTCGTCCGGATCCGGCCTAACTCAGCAGTGTGAGTGTAGACATAGTTAATATTCTACATGGCCAGCAGATACTTCACGTTCACCTTGTGGAAGCATGGTCCTACTTTGCCTTCTAGGCACTCCGGCAGGTCCGGATGTTTCAAACCCAGTTTCTCTTTACCCTTGCCTTTTTTATCAGTGGCAGCTTCTCCTGTCTGTCCGGAGACGTCGGTCTCAAATGAAGCTTCTTCTATGCTGTCCTCCATCACCTCTTCCATCACCATGGATAGTTTGTCAGTTGTTGTTGGAGGGGAAGTACTGGTGGCGGGCTCAATAAGTTGTCCGGACGGTTGAGCATCACCCTCTCTAAGGGGTCTGGTGTCCGACTGGGGCTCAGTTCCGGAGGGCTCATTTTGGGAGCTAATTCTAGTGGCCTCCGGACCAGAGGATTTATCCTTTGGGACTCTAATATACGCCCTTGATCCTGTAGCTTTGTCCTTGGTCCCAGACTTAGGAGCCCCTGATTTTGGGGATTTAGATTTTGAAACAGCAGCTTGACCCTTTACTAAATGGCCTGTCCGGCGAAGGGTAACCTTTTCAGGGGATTTTTCAGCATCTGACCCCATAACTATAAATGGAGAGGGTCTCTTTGTGCTTAATACGGCCTTTTCCCGATTAACAGTGGGCTTTGACTCCTGAACCGAGGAGCCTGATACAATGGGCGAAAGACTTGGTTGAAATAAACGTCTGGGTTTGGAACTTCTAACAAAAGATGAGCCTCGATCAGCTTCTGAAGACGGTGTTTCAGGTTTATCGTTTGGAGAAACTGGAAGACCCGCAACAATACGTCTTTCTCGCTCAACCCTTTGTGATTTTTCTAACTCAGAAAGATTAAGCCACCCACCTTTCACCAATGTGTTTCTTGTCGTGAACATAAACCTACACAAGAAGAATTTTGAGAAGAGAAGTGAAATCTTTGAACTGAAGAAATGAGAGAGTGATGAAGATGGTAAAACAGTGAAAATAACAAATTTATACTAGTAAGGCAAAAATAGTTACCAAATACCTAGGAGAAAACGAAAAGGCAAAAGTAATGATTGAAGGCGGCGCTCACGTCATAGGTATTAAATGAAGAGGTTGCTTTTTTAGATTAGTGGGAGCGTCGTTTAAGGAAGAAAATGGCCGGTGAGGCGAATCAAAATGTGACACGTGTCCCACGATCCATAGCAAAACTTTTGAACTTTTGAGAAGTATTCAGTCCGGATAAATCCTGAGCTGAGCACTTAAACAGCCCGGAGAATGTTACAAGTGCCTAAGAAGATTTTTTAGTTCTTGCCAAAGACCTTCGACAAAACCTAAAAAAGGGGCTACTGATGAGTCCAGAAATATTCGTCACTCACTGTAGAAACTGGACAGGGCAATCCGGACAATAATCACCCAGTGAACCATCCAGACAGGACAAAAGTATTAAAACACTAAACACCTTTTGACTAAGCTAGTTACTAATCTGCTTAATAAACTAATGGGTTTTTGAACTCGACCTGGTTTCATAAGTTTGACCTGAAAGCCCATATGACCCATAATTAAGGGTATAAATACCCAACCACTTTCATTAATGAAGGTAATGAACATTTAATACAACCAGGTAGCTTAAATCTCTCACTACAAAACACTTAAACATTTAATACCCTTGAAACACCACAAAACATCTGACAAAATTACACTCCAGTAAAAAATAATCCACACTAGGATATATTAGCGAACTGGTCAAAGACCAAGTCTGAAAAGACTACGCAATAGGGTTCATGAGACCTCGCCGCGAATATATTATTATGGCACAAGTTTCCTAAGCTACGCAATGAGCCCTACTGAGCTTGGGGTTGGAAGGATCTCCAGAAAGCTCAGCAAACACATGAAAATTTGTACAACAAAATAACCAAGTAAGTTTTCGTTACTTAGCACTAATGGGTGGCAATAGCTCGGTAGGATCAACATAAGTATTAGCTTCTGTGGTCGCTTGAGGAGGTAAGCTTGAGTTCGGTGCAGAGGATTTGAATAGAGGGGCCAATGATCCCAGGTTCATACCAGGATTCAATACTATTAGCTCTGCTATAGCCTTCCTATTCTCCTTGGCTATCATGTATGCAGCAACAGTAAACACTTGCATTTCCCTTTCTACAGCAGCTGCTTCTACTTTCGTTTGCCGTTGTTACCGCTCTCGATTGAGCTGTGCACGTTCCTCCTCTACCTGGTTGCTCAACTTACTCACCTCAGCAGTTAAAGTTGCAATTCGTTCTGCTTGCTCCTCCATCCTCTTGGCCTGACTGATGGTCATATCCAACAAGTTTGCGTTTTGCGCGTGCAGCTCATCATTCCTCTTTAACAGATTTCCATATTGGTTTAACACCGACTTGTGGCTCTCAGATACAGTCGCTAGCCTCTGTTCGCTGCATTTCACAGTATCTTGCAAGGAGGCAACTACTTTCTCCAGCTTGGCTTTCGCATTAATGGCCGCATGCTTGAAGTTCTTGGCCGAGGTATAAGCATGCCTTAAGCGAATGACCTCTGCAGTACTGTGTTTAGCTGAGCCAAAAACCATGGCTTTTGCTTTCCATTTCTCCATGGTCGCCACTTCAGCAGGGGACATATTTCGATAACCCAACACGAAGAAGTTATGGTGCAGCTGCATATAAGAAAGAAAGTTAAACTTATATCCTTAAATCTTTAACTTAACATATTCAGATCCCATGGTTCTTACCTCGATCAATAGCTCTACTTGTCTTTGTAAGATCTCAGGAATCGATATTTTTTCGTAATACGACAAATCAGGGATCCTGCGAAGCTGCTCAAACATGTAGGAAGAGGGACAAGGAATGTTGATCTTTGGTGGTCGCTCCTCTACAGGAACCCTCTGCTGGCTAGACTCAGATCCTTTGTCGCCACCCTTGTCCTGCTCATTAGCTTCTACTAAGGGTGGAAGATTTTCCACAGTAGAGTTAAGCACCAGCTGTTTTGTTTTGTCGGTACGAGCTGAGGGCGCAATTTGCTTTTTCTGAGCACCATTCTCATTTTCTACTTCATCCTCCACCAGATCAATCAGCTCCTCAACAGCTTGTGGATTTTTTCCTCCGCCAACTTGTGTTGTCGTTTGGTTGGGGGGGTGTGCTCTTTCCTCGGAAGTAGCTTCAGCACCATCATCTTCTTCATCTCTAAGCTGTAACATCCTCGTGTTTAAAGGAACATCATCCACAATCACTTTTCGCTTTTTGTTCCTCCGTGTATCTAGTGCACCAGAGTAGGTCTCTTCGTCATCATCTTCTCTTTCAGCTCGAACCTTATTGGCTGAGCAGCTTCAAGCACCTTCGGTTCTTCTTTTTCAGATTGCTCGATAATCTTTCCTTTGTTTTTTACGGCATTATTTCCTTGCTCGCAAGAGAGAGCAGGAGCAGAGGATGAATCCCCAGCTTCACCAACCTTTCAGATCACTTGAGGTACTGCCAGCCAGACGCCGACATTGTTCTTCTCCCAAAGATTCTACTCTAAAAGCAACCTGATGCGATCCATAGTAGCTTTTGAATCGTCTGCCATTCTCACTTCTCCGTCTTCTATGATTCTGAGCTTTGGAATCGACCACAACCCTGATTTGAAGTAATTATACCGTGTGAACAGTTTCTTAGGATCTTGTTGCCAAGCTTCAAAAGCTAAACTACTGACTCTGATCAAAGGGTTTACGTAGGTCAGCGGTCTCCCTTCTATCCACCAGCTCTAATTTGACAGTTCACCTGAAAGAAAGAGAGATATAATATTATACAAGAGGTCGTGCAAATTTTTATCTCCTTCAAACTAACAGTACTTACAATTTTTCTTCCATTTTCTTTCTAATTGAAGTTTTAAGGTATGGGTGTTTTGTTCCCAGTTGCCCGACACAAAGATAAACGAGTTCTTCCAGTTCCTATCAAAGGAAGGGAGTTCAACGATTTTATAAACCCCTTTAAAGTGGGTGTAAAAGAAAGGGGTCTTGGCCATTTTGGTTACATCAGTATCAGATAGTAGGTCTGCTAAGCAAACATGAGCTGAGCACCACGCTAAGAAATAGCCTCCAACCATTTGCAGACATTTGAGTAGGGCAGATGCCGAGCACACTAAAATAATCACGAATGAGTTCGGGCAACGGCAACTTCAGCCCCCAGTCAAATAAAGTAGTAAAGAGGCAGGTCTCCGTTTCTTGTGTATGATAGGGATGTTCGCCTATATTGGGAGCCCTAATAGTCACATCTCAAGGGATGCTACATTTGTCCCTAAGGATGACAGCTCCATCGTCGTCTAAGTTAGTGTACTTAGGGGCTATTCGGGAGAAATAACTTTCTAAATCGTCAATTTCTTCGTATAAGGGCTCTGTAATTTTGTCGGCTTTAGTCTTCGTTGCCCTTTTTGGTGCCATGGTTTTTCTACAAACTGAAATTAGGTAAGAATACGAATCAGAATGATTATATCTGACGAGGGCAAGCGATTTGATTTGGGGAAAATCCTACTTGATAGAAGTTAGAAACCTAAAATTTAGGGTTCTCCCAAGAGTTCAACGAGAAGTGTTTATTTCATAACAAATAAGTTACCTGAGTAATGTTGAAGAAGATGATATCATGCGCCTTGGTTAAAGATGCATAAAGTTTTCCAGCGAAGTTGAAGCGAAGAATTTTTGAATTTGGTAATATTTTCAAACAAAGGAATACAATAAGAGTTTGAATGAGTATACGCTTTCCAAATATGCGTGTGACGTCATTAATTGTTTGAAAGTTGTGCCAAAAAACTGAATCGTCCGACGGTGTCTCCAAGAACGGCGATGTCGGAACCGTCGCAGTTACATCAATGACACGTGTTAACAGAATCAGTAACGAGACGGTTCGATTCACCACGCGGATAAGAGAGGAAATTAATTGGTATTATATTTTAATTTACACGTTTAGTAATATTTTTAATAAACCTATAAACTAGGGGGAGCCCTGATAAGGGGGGATTCCCCCAAATAAGTACGAGTACGAGCACCAACAGGAGGATCGTGAACTTGGATTAGGGCAAGCAATGAAGAAAAGGAAGAGCTCTACAGCGGTGACGAGCTCAAAGGCAGATTGAGCTCGAAGACAAATCGAGCTCGAAAACAGATTGAGATGAGAGGCAGATCAAGCTCGAAGACGTCAGAGGAAGAATCGACCGACCAGATTAGGGATGCGATGAACATATGATCAAGATTGAGTGCAAACTCAAAGAAGATAAGTTGAACACGTGATCAATGAGCTCGAGCTCTACAAAACCAGAGCAGACTTGATCGCGTTTAAGGAATGGCCCAACTCGGATTAAAGTATAAGATCAGACTAATTTCTTACTTATTATGTAAACACACGTTTTGACTCTTAAGTCAAACCGTTTTAATTACTTGTTCCATAGTTGTAGGGATAATGATGTTAGTGGGGTAGTGGCGCTTAAAGCGTGAACATATGTAACTGCCCACTAATTTGTACATTATAAATAGGGAAAATCTATCTGTGAATGAATGGATCTTTTTTCGGCTTTATCTCTTTCTTGACTAAAATATTAAAGACTTAATTGTGGTAGAACTTGTTATTCCTGTAACAATAAGATGTTTTATATAGAAACCACCCAAAACCTTTATCAAATATTCTAACAAATAAAATAAAGATATTAAAAATAAAAATCAAATCAAATCTGAATGCAATCAGATTTGATTCAGTAATTAAAATATATTTTTAAAATAAAATAAAATAAAATATAAAAAAACACTAAAATAGGTTTTTCGGACCCTAAACAGTGGAATTTGATGTCCAAATTCCATGATAATATTTTCACGCTTTCGAGAATTGTTGGGCTTGTTGAGACGTTTAATTTGAGTACTAAATTCACCCAGATCTGATACCCGAGTAACAAATAAAATCTTTTTCGTCTGTACAAAACAACTACATAACTGTGGGTCGTCTGACCTACATCACCATCCGAGACTAAAAATATTTTATTCATATGAGGATTATTTCATTGATCGGTCCTTACTAAATTGAGATCCCAAAGCCTCCATTTATAAAGGGTTTGCTCAACTAAGTGACCCTTCACCATATGGAAGCAAAAAACACTTCTTCATAGAGAAGCCACTCGATTGCGTGAATGTTTTTATCTAAGATCCCAAAACCTCCATTATAAAAGAGAAGCTTAGCAGAGAGACCCCTCATCGTTTAGATGCCAAAAAAATGTTTTCATAGAGGGGTTGTTCCATTGAGCGCCCTTCCTCATAAGAAATTCCAAAAATACTATTTATAAAATGGTCTCTTAGTTGAGCCACCTCTCACTATATAGTCAGCCAAAAAATTCTTTTTATGAAGGCCAGTTTACTAAGTGCCCCCACCGTACGAGATGACAAGACCTCCATTAATTAAGGGATCATTAAGCTGAATGACCCATTTTCACCAACCACATACTAAATCCTTTATTTTTAATGGGGTCGCTCCCTTGAGAAACCCCTCACCATTTTTGTAATCTAAAATAACTTTTGACAAAAAGGTTGGTCTATTGACCAACCCCATTATCATCATTGAGTTTGAGCCTCCTCATCACATTGACTAGATGAGCCCGTGCGGCTCTGTAACCAACACCAGTACACCAGCCATCCAAGCCTTATGGCCATGAAATTAACAACATTATCTTAGTCATTTGATCCTATATGGCCGTACACCATCATCATTAACTCGGCCAGAGAATAATACGAACGAGCATACATATATAGTACCTGACAATTCAAGAGTATAAAATAGGGAGACCTTATCAAACTTTGTACAAAAATAACAAGGACAACTGGAAATGTTGGACCAATGAAGGTCATCCGACCTATGCTATCCTGAGGTAAGTAAAAGCTAAAGATAATAGTATAAACAAATAATCTAAATTATTTCAATCTAAATTGAATATATTGATTGATTTTTTAAAATTATTTTAAATTTACAATCTTCATTTTTTTGTTCAATCAGTTAGATGGTTTTTGGAAACATGTTCATTCATATATCATTATTCGAACACCCAACATCAAGACAATCAATTTGGTATCAAATAGGCTATTGATTATTGATTCAAGTCCCACAACGTTCGGCCCAAGAACCGACATAAAGGTAACTCTATGAGAAAGAGGTATATATCCTATGTCGGTCAATAATATTTGGCGGGAGGTTGCTCGTGTTGAATCAATAGTCTCACGTCAACCCATCCGATTTCATTCATTCCACCAACAAATAAGAGGATGATAAACCCGTCCAACTGGTAAATGAAATGATTAACCACCTCACATAATAGATAAATGTATTTCCTAAATACATTTCTCCTCACGATCGAGCATGCAAATTCTCGTGCACGCCAACCTCAGGGTAACCAACCTAGACGATTTTTACCACGAGACTTTCTACCAGGTGGATGTGAACTATTAGCGATGTGAAATTTGCACCACCACAAAAATTCAAATTGACTTGGATGAAGAAGTGAGAGCGTAAATCCTCAAGATAAAAAAGATAAATAGGGTCGCCCAACAATAGATAATAATTTAGTGAGAAGACGAGTTTAGTACCCAGAAAGGAGGCAGACCTTGAGAAAAAATACGAACAATTCCTCAGTGAATTCTCCACTACATCAGATGTTATGGTGGTCATACTCGCATAAGGAAGCATACAGGAAGTTCATAAATATCTTTTTTCACCAATAATACTCACCGAGTAGACACCAATGGAGCTCAATATCATTAAACTATAATACTTCAAAGGGATATAAATTTGAAACATCATATGTTTTATTTTGGGTAGTTAATGGAGTATCTCTAATATGAGAATTTCGAGATGTCTCGTTTGTTTCTACTGATCCTTCAATCAGATATCCTAACTTGTTTTCATCAGATGTTTTAACACTCAGTTCATTTGTTCCTGTAACTCGAGAAGTTATTCTTGGGATGCTTATCGTTTAACAAGTAAATAAAGACGAGGCTAACTATTTTTAGACATAAAAGCAGAGCGTCAAGAGCCTTTATGAGAATACATTTCCATATACACAAACCTGAGTGAAAAGGCAGTCGAGCACCATACTAATTTCAAAGTGTCACCGTCTTACCAGGTTTTCTTCCTGAATTATTTATTCTAAAACTTGGTAATAAAAGTAGAACCACTAACGACGGTAGATCTGATCACCCAAGCTCCGAAGTACATTAATGTCGAATAAGCTAGCTCACATGCTCACCATGGAAAACTGGAGGAAAACAATATAATGGGAAAATAAATACATGTTATGGAGGCAGCCTCGTCCCTTAGGTTAGGATAACATCAATTTCGCCCAATAAATTGCCAAAGAAAGAGCCTAAAGGTGCTCATAAAATAAAAACTCTATTATCGGTAATGAGTGTTCTTCCAAGATGGAACCGTTATTCGATAGTTCATCCTTATTTTTATCTAATCCGAGAGTGCTTAAAAAACATCTTTGCAAGCATCAT
Organism: Limnanthes douglasii subsp. nivea; assembly: GCA_036936605.1. Taxonomy (NCBI): domain Eukaryota; kingdom Viridiplantae; phylum Streptophyta; class Magnoliopsida; order Brassicales; family Limnanthaceae; genus Limnanthes; species Limnanthes douglasii. Next base: position 85,903,235 of record JAUPFV010000001.1, read on the forward strand.
GGGCCTCAGCTACGACCTTCGAAGTACCAACATATAGTTTCTTCGAGCAATGATCCTTTGTCTTGTTACGAAGTTCCATCTTGGAAGAACGCTTTCCTAGAACTGTTTATTCGAGCAATTTATTCCCTTCGGCCTTATTTTATGAGATAGTTTCTCAAACTTTTTTAGAGGTGGATACATTTGCACACCACATTCATACAAGAAGCAAAAATAGAGAACCATCCTCGAACAAGGATTCTCGATCACATATACCATGACGAAAGAGTATTAGTGAAAAAAATTGGAAGCTTCTTTCACCAACTAATTTACCAAGAAGTGCTTATAAATGCTTCTTAATAAAGTTATAGCCACAAACAATACACTTCAATAGTTGAGAACAAGTTGTCTACAAAAAATATGGGTAATTTGGAAAAAATTGAAAAGATCATGAGCAAAAGAAAACCAAACCCGTGATCAAGAGTATAATTGAAGAAAATAACTTCACCATCTGAACATTAAAGTAATTTCCTCATTTATTGGAAACATAATGTTGATATTGATAAAGGGAGGAAATATCTCAAGGAGTAAGCTATATTGGTTATATAAGGGAGGTAATTAGATTTTTTTTGCAAAGAACCCCAACAAATATGTAATATTAAGGGGACCTTATATAATAAATAATAATAATGCCAGATAATAGTAAAGTAGTGGGGGGAAATATCCATAAAAGGGGTATTCGTGTAATTTATGGATCCACCACTTGTACTATATAAAGTAATAACCATTTTTGGAAAAAAAGATCAATTATTATTCAATTATTACATCATAATTATTTTGATTGGTTTCTCTCTCTACTTTTCCCGAATTATGCTATCTCTAAATATTCTCTTACAAATATTGTTTAGACAGATAACCCCTCTAAGAAATCTTTGGAACTATCATTGGAGCAGGTGACAGATAAAGAGGAATTAAAGTATACTCGTCGGACCAATGACAAACATGGATGCCATCAAAGACAAAATAATTACTCTTCCAAAATAAAAATGAAACTTAGATGTCGATACGAGTCTTGACGGAACAAAAGTTCAAGGAAAGAAAGAAATTATCAAGATAAAAGAGAGCTCGTGCCTGAGGAGCGTGATAGGGTAATTAAAAATGATAGGAAAGAGCAGGTTACACCTCATTCACAAATCCCCTCGGGAAGTCACAATCTTGAATATTGTGTGAGTAACCAAATCACGTATCCGTTCGAGGAAGGTTTGTACAATCCTATGACCGAAGGTCATGAGGCAGTATGTATAAGGCATGGCATAATTGGAGGTCATCTCCCAACTCTATCGAAATTATGTCCGGACATAGTTAAAACGCTTTGACATCTCAAAGCTAGAAAATTTAATGGGACACAAGATCCCGATAGTCATACTGAGAAATTCAAAATATTTATGATTAACTATGATGACAATGATAAATTGTTGTGCATGATTTTTTCACAAACTTTTAAGGGCGCCACTTCCAAGTGGTATAACAGGTTGCCTCAGCGTTGTATCAATAATTTTGATATCTTTTGGGGCGTTTTCAACTAGCACTTTGTGGGAAGCAAAAACTTTCGAGAAAATAGTGATACGATAATTTACTGTAGGCAAAAAATTAGGGAAATATTGAAGGATTATACTAACTGTTTTATCAAAACCAAGACTTTTATGGAAGGGTATGAGGACGAAGTGGCTTTAGCAACTTTTCCAATGGGATTTCTCCCATGAATTATGAAGGATAATGTTGCTGAAAAACAAGTTATAACATTTGGGGCGTTGTTGGATCAAATTGAGAAGAGAATTTTGGTAGAAGAAACCCAAGAATATGAAATTCCTTCTATGACACGAACTGGACAAAATCAATTCCAACAATCTTCCACGGTGACATATAATCCACCAACTCAAATTCCTTTAACTTATCATCTGATAAGTGTTGCCCGACCTAGAGCTCCGCCCGAGCTACTTTCGAGACCGAGGATGAATTCACAAGTGGAAAATGTGTAACAAAGTTTCAGGCCAATTTAAATAAGTAGGTTCGACCAGCTTATTTTGCTGAATTAACCGAGTGTGTAACAATAATTTTTGATAGGGCTCGAAGTCACAAACAGTTTTTCAAGCCCTCTCTAATACAGACTCCTAGGGAAAATAGAAGCAATATGTATTGCAGGTATCATAAGGATATCACGAATGATACCAAGGATTGTATGGCATTAAAAAAAGAAATACAAGTGTTGATTGAAAATGGGAAGTTGCTAACATTTGTTAAGAAAAATTCTCTTGTAGCCCTAAAGTAAAAGAAATACTTTAATGATTTCAGAACCTATTGATTATTTTGACATTTCTTCAGAGTATTTAGATCCAAAACCAGGTAAGAATTAGATCATGTTGGTGAGGAACCAATTGTGAATGGAAAAGGTTAGTAAATTGTGTGGTTTCTTTGAATCACTGGCAATTTTTGAAGGTGACACTATTTCACGGACATCAAATTATTCTCGGAAAATGAATATTATAATCTCGGTAATCTAATTAGAGGCAGGTGCCTCACCGCATCTGTATAAGAGTCTATCTCCATTATTTTATTTTGAGGACGATGATATGAGGGATGTTGTTGGCCCGCATGAGGATGTTGTAGTAACCGTGACAGAAATCGCAGGGGATGAAGTATGAAGAATTTTGATAGACATAGGTAGCTCTGACAATTTAATATTCATGAAAACTTACGAAAAGATAGATAACCCCAAAAAATTCTCCGTTGGGATCGGACAATCGTATGATTCACATGAGTGACTACTGAAGTGGTTGGGGAATTCGAAGTAAAAGTGAAGTTGGGTTGTGGACCATTTAATAAAGAGGTGACCCTGTTGTTCATTGTGATAGATGCGCCAACTTCATATAATGATTTTTTGGAAGTTTTTGCTTCTAAAATGCATGCAGTGGCATCAATTGTTCACCGATTCCTGAAATATGTTAGAGGAAATAATGTAGAGATGATCAGGAGCAGTCAGAAAATGACAAGAGAGTGTTACCGAACAACTTTGGCCCCAAAGTAGATAAAATGGGGTGAATTGAAGAAATCATAGAAATTAGTGGGGTTTTCCTTGGGATTTGATCACGTGGATGATCCGAGGGAGACCCCCAGGTTTCTGGTCCCTAACGAAAGTTTTGAGGATCATGTTTTTTCGAACAGAAAGAGTCTAAAGATTGGTACAAATTCATCTCCGGAGGTGATGAAAATGCTAGTTCAATTTTTGTCAACAAAGCTACATAGGTTGCATGGTGTAAAAAATATGTGACAAGGGTACCTACAGTAATCATCTGTAATAAGTTAGCAATTCAAAGCGGTGTACGCCTATCCAAACATGGATATTTTTTTCTCAAGGAAAATTCAAGGCTATTATAACCGAGGTGGATCGATTATTTAAGATTGGGCATATACGAGAATCGAAATACCCCTTGTGGACAGCCAATCCGGTTTTAGTAAAAAAGAAAAAAATTTAAATGTCGAATGCGCATGGATTTTACTGATTTAAATAGAATTTTTCCAAAAGATCCATTTCCAGTGCCTCGTATTGATCAATTAGTGGATTCTATGTTAGGAAATCGATTATTTTCGTTCATGGACGCATACATTGGGTACAATCAAATCAAGATGGATCCAAATGATCAAGAAAGCACTCTGTTCAACATTGGAAGTAGCCGACATTGGAAGTATATATTGATGATATGCTTGAAAAAGTGCAAGGGATGAAGGCCACTTTTCAGATTTAGAGGGAACGTTTGGCAACCTAAAGAGGATCAACTTGAAGTTAAATATGGAGAAGTGTACATTCGGGGTACAATCACAAAAATTTCTTGGGTACATAGTCAGTAAGCGTGGAATAGAGGATGGCCCTGTAGAGGTAAATTATATAAACATAATGACACCGCCTCAGACGATCAAGAAAGTGCGAATTCTGACAAGGAGATTGGCAGCTTTGAACAGATTTATATCCATGTCTTTAAATAAATGCGCCTCATTTTTCCAAGTGTTGAGATAAGAAAATTTCTTTAACTGGACCAAAAAATACTCTAAAGCGTTCGAACGAATTAAAGAATATTTTTCCTCCCGGTATCAGATTATGTCGTTAATGCCATCTTAATCGAGAAGTAGATAATTGACCACGACAACTATATTATGTGAGTAAAATTATTTTGGATGTAGAAAATCGGTAGTTGAAATTATAAAAAGTTAGACATCACTTTGGTTACTTATGCTCGGAAGATGAGACCTTATTTCCAGGCTCATTCTATTAATATACAAACATATTTTCCATTGAAAAGTGTGCTACAAAGGCCTGTTGTATCGGCCAACATGACTAAATGGTCAGTGGAATTGATCGATTTTGACGTTGAATTTGAACCTTGAACTACAATCAAAGCGCAAGCCTTAACTAATTTCTTGGTTGAGTTTCATTCTGATCGATCGGAGATGAAAATAGATGAAGAAAATTCCATGGCAGATAGGATAATCTGAATAGATGAAGGTTCAAGTGCATCAGAATGTGGGATGGGGGTGCATTTGGTCTCTTGAAATAGTATTGCAATGTATCAAGCTGTTTATTTCAGGTTTCAAGCGTTAAATAATAAGGAGGAATATGAAGCTGCTTTGGTAGATTTAAGACTTTCTCATATTTGTGGGGCTAAAAACGTTAAGCTAGTGAGTGACTCGTAACGTTTTATAAATCACGCATCTGGTCAATCCGAGGCTAGAAACGATCATTTGGTGAAGTATTTGAGAGTGTTAAAGGCTTTAGTGGTTGTCTTCGAAAGTGTCAAATATGAACATGTTCATAAGGCAAGTAATTATGTGGCTAATTCTCTGCCTACTACTTCATATTCCGAGTAGCATCATTGGATCCTCACATAAGAAAAACCTTCAATAGTGAAGAGGTCCGAGCGGGTGTAATAGTTAGTTGAAGATTTATAAATTTCTACAAGTACCAAAAAATATTGGAGTATGACAACAACGAGTTTTTGGTAAATGATATCTTACCCATTAACAAAGTAATAACAAAGAAAATACGGTTAAAAGCACATGATTATTCGGTACTTGGGGACATCTTATACAAAAAATATTTAGTAGGCATTTGCCTAGATGCTTTGGGAAAAATGAATCATAAATGATATAATCTGAGTTACATGATGAAGAAGGATATACGCATCATGGATACAAAACTTTGATCTGAATGGTTCTTTTGGCATGATATTGTTAGCCCACAATTTCTTCTGACGCCAAATAATTGGTTAAGAGATGTGATACATGTCAAAGATTTGCTAACACAATCCATGCACTAAGAGTACCTCTTGAGTCAATATCTGAAGCCTTACCTTTTGACCGATGAGGTATTGATTTGGTCGGGCCTTTACCAATGATATCTGGAGGACGACAAATGACAATAGTTGCGGTATAATATTTTTTTAAGTGGGTGGAACTTAAGCCATTGGCAAGAACAAAATCCAAATATGTGATCAAGTTTATTGTCTGCGATATTTGTGTTCACTTCGGTGCCTTGAGGAGAATAACGATGGACAATGGGCCACAATTTGACAATAAAGACATGAAGGCTTTTTATTCTTCTAGAGGGATACGAAAATTCTTCTCGGCACATTTCCATCAACAAGAAAACGACCAAGTTGAGGTAGATAATTGGACAATACTTGATGTTTTCAAAAAGAACTTTGAATTTAGCTTGAAAGTGGCTAGATTATTTATAAGAAGTCCTATGGACATATTTTGACGAGCCTTCCTTGATTTTCTTATTCTTTATGTTTTATGGCTGGGGGCTTTATTCATAGTTGGAAGATATAACTTTATGTTAGTAGCTTCAACTCTTTTTAGAATATCATAGGGCCGGGGAGGAGTGGAAACTTGCTCCCATGTCAACTTGCGTTCGGGGTTTGTCCTCCAAAGATAAATTTGAGGGAAGTTAGTAGGAGTGAAGCATTGATGGAAACCATTGGACCACTTTGCCTCTGCTCGTAGATTTAACTTCTTAAAAATGACACTTTCAGCATTCATATGATGCATATAAGACTTTGAAATGTTTTTTAAAGAAAAAACTAGAGATCATTAATAAATATTTAGAGGAAAGAATAGGAATTCGAATAGGTTCGACGATGTCTACCTGTATTCTTCCAGAATCTGGTAAGCCGACTTGGATTATCCTAGCAGGTGATATTCTTAACATTCTCCCTTACCCCTCGCACGACAATTCAAGAATCTCTATTTGCATTAGTTTATAGGATATATGTTGTCGTACCATCCGAAGCGGTCCCCCCCCCCCCCCCCCCCCCCCCGTATCAAATCAATGAATATTCCGAAGAGGTAAAGATAAGGGGAGGCATGCAAAATTAGACTTAATTGAAGGAAAAAAAGGAGGGCGCAATTGAATAATTTGCACTACCAAACTTTGATGAGAAGAAGGTATGCTTCCAAAGCTAGACAAATAGAGTTTAATTTAGGGGACAAGATCTGAGGAAAATATTTTGCATTAAAAAAGGGTTGGCAATTTATGACCCAATTGGGAGGGCTCGTACATGGTAACTGAAAAGGTGAAGTCGAGGATATATCGACTTAAAGATAAAGAAGAAAGATATCTTCATCATTCGTGGAACATTGAACATTTTAAATTGTATTTGGAATGAATCTAAAAGTTTGAATATATTTTTGAGAATTTGTGTAAGGATCAGTGGCATACACTTTCCTACCTTGGTGGCGCACGAAGGTTTTGACGAGGTAACCTTATAGCCAACTTATATATAATATTTCTTTGTTATTTCAAAACAACTTGCACAATTTTTATCTTTGGACCGAAAGTATCTTCCAACGGATGTTGGTCAAGAAATTTTATTTTTGGACCAGAAGGATTTTTCAATGAATGTTGGTCAACAATTTTATATCTTTGGACCGGAAGGGTCTTCTAACGAATGTTGGTCAAATTTTTTTATTTTTGGACCGAAAAGTTCTTCCAACGAATTTTAGTTAACAATTTTTATCTTTAGAGCGAAAGGATCTTCCAACGAATGTTGGTCAACAATTTTTACTTTTTGACCAAAATTATCTTCCAATAAAAGTTGATGGATAACAATATTTTGATAACAAATATATTGGTAGAGAAGAATAAACTGAAGAAGAACATTTTTATTGATGAAAAATTCCAAAGTACAAAATTCCTCAAAAAGATACAAAGACTTTACAAAAAGTGCACCAGGCACAACTAGTTCACACAAAGTTTACAAAGAACTTATGGAAACAAAAATTAACAAAGTAATTTTTTTACCCTGAGGGGGTACTTCATAATTACCCTCCGATGAGCTTGATGAAGAGCTATTTGATTCTTCAGAATTACTGCGTGATTCACCATCCTTCAAAGAAACACCGTCTGAACAATACTTCTCCGTAACACGCTTCCAAAAGCTACATAACCTCAAAGTGCTCATGAAATTCTAACACTAGAGAAGACTTGATTAGCATCCAGTTTTTCAAACCAGAAACACATTCAACAACATACTTCTCGAGGCATGGTTCCTCATAATTTTCATCATCATCTCTAAGACTTTGCTTCTCAACGGTAAGTCTTTCTATATCTTTGACAACCCGCTCGAAGTATTTTTTAGATTTATTATAAGCCTCGGTAAGACAATCTATAAGCATATTCCAATCAATATCCTTAGGGATAAACCGTTCTTGCTCGTCGTCAAACATCTCCTGCTCTATTTTAAATTGAGTTTTTACTGCTTCAAGCTTTGTTAAGTGTTCGGCAGCAACATCCTTAAAGTGGGCAAGCTCTTCTTCCAACTTTTTCATGTAAGCTCTTCTTTGGAGAGTTTTATTTTTGTAACAATATTTTTGTTTAGCCTTCCTTTCAAGAAACGCTGTAACGTGAAGCAAATTTTTGAGTTCTGTGGCTAGAAAATCATTTTCATATATATCAAATTTTACCGATGGCGGAAAATCAACTTCGAAGTTTCCAAGAACTTGCTATTCATTTTCCTAAGCTCTCTGGTCATCCTTTACCTCGTGTTCATGAGGAACAGTCTCTCCAGCTGAAGCCCGAGAATAATATGAGTCTATGATGACGACATTCTCATGAGAAGGCCAGTTAGGATCAACAACCTTATCACATTTTTCGACAATTTTACCTTTATATTTTTATTTCGATGAGTATTTTTCGATGGCCTCTTGAAGCCACCTTTCCTATTGGAATTAACCTCTTCAGTTTCAACCTCAGTATTACGTTTGTCCTTGACTTTATCTCCAACATGAACATATTCTTCTTAAACCACGTCAATTTTAAGGTCCCGATGAATTAAATCCCTAGCCTTTCCACGAAGATATACGAGATTATCAACGGTCTCCAATCGCTTAAGTATGTACTTTTGTGTGAGATGTACCATGAGATCCTCAAAAGACACTATCTTTGTCAAGTCGGCCATCCAAAGATGGATTTTAGCAACACTCGATGGAGTAAAGCATTTGTGGAATTTGTTGGACCAGGAGGTGTTAGCCCAATTACTTAACTGGGCAAAGATCCGACCAAATTCTTCTTTATGACCCTTAAATGGTTTAGAGATCCCCTTATTTGTTGTTCCCCACTAAATTTAGGTAAATTAAATCAATTAAATACAGCAAAGTAAGGTATAGAAAATTAGTACCTCGGCTAGTCCATCTCAATCTGAGCCGCTGTGGTCTTTCAGCAGATTCTTCGAAGCCTGTCTCCTACAGACTAGAGATGAAGAATTTTTTTTATTTCCATTTATGGTCATCTTCTAAGAGATCATCAAATATCTTGAATATCCTCCCAAGGTTTAGAGAGCAAAATGGAAAGTGGGTTTTTTTTTGCAACACCGGTCAGCCTGACGAACTGCTCCATTGAAAAGTCGACCCGGATATCCGAGAAGCCATTATGCAGAACATCAACGTGAACTACATGTTTGGACCAGATTGAGTTGGATATAAGTCTATCAGCTCGAAATACTTCACCAGAGCATGGTCCAATGGGAACCAAATACCCCAGTTGAGGATTTTCTAGTAGACAATCAGTTTATTGTCCCAAACTAATAAACGAGACTTCCCCATCAGTCTCTAAGCTTGACCTCCTCAGACAGGTTGAAATTATATATAGTTAATTATGTGCAACGCCGGAAGATGTTTGAGGGTAGTTCGATAGCATCTTTTTTATTATTTTTGACTTATTCTTCTGGGGAACATAAGAACCTGTTTTAACTTCACCCTGGGGGGCTGGCGTCTGAGTCTGCATGGAGTATTCAACCTAGGAAGTCAGGGTAGGGATTGATCTGATAGGTTGAGAATCCACAACAACTATCAATTTATTTTGATCATATTCAGGTTCACCAACTAAATGACTTTTTTCATTTTGTTGATGGGTTCGAGGGACGATACTCTTAAGGGTTTTGTTGAAGAAGCAAAAACAAATTCGTCTTCGGTTGAGGGGCTACTGTTAGAATTGTTTGTGGAATATTTTGAAGAGTAATCTTATGAGTTGTTTGAGGGGTGTCTTGGGAGTGTTTACAGACGTAGAAGTAGTAGATGTAGTTTTAATTTTGACATACCTATTTGAGATGGTCTTCAGAGATCTCTTCCTCTTCGAACGATAATCCTTTGTTTTCTCAGTTTCTTAGTATTTATTGCCCATTATAATAAACATTGAAGTGTGGCTTGGTTTCTTTGAGAGGCCAGGGTCATCTTTGTCGAGCGTCACACAAGTCTGACCGGGGGGCTGAGGGGTAGAAGGATTGGACAGAGCAATGATGTTCAAAGTTGTTTGTCGTCTCAGAATATTATCTGATTGGAGGCCACTGGTCGTAGTAAGAGGTTTTGAGAATCTGCAACGGTTTGGGCTCCTTGTCTACGCCAGGAACTTTTCTTTTTTTGGCTCTCTTACCGATGTTAAACCACTCCAAAATCTTGTATCTCTCGAGTTGATCGGATTTTTAGGCATGAAAGATGGAAGAAAGTTTTTAGAAAAATGATAAAACCATTTATCTCTCTAACCGTGTGTTTTTCTCTTTATTTTCCATAAGTTATGAAAATGAGTAACTTTGAAATGATAAAAAGTCAATTATTTATAGATGAAAGTTTGGGCTTCCAACGGTTGCGAGGGCCCAAGCAGATGAAGGGTTTTCGTTAGGTGACAAGTTCCTAGGAAATATAACAAATTTTTGGAAGATAGTCGTTCCACCTATGATTTGAAGTGCACACGCGTTGGAAGAGTTTTTTTAAAATATTATAGACATCATATGGAATTGCTCAGTCTGTGATATTTGTATACACTCATATTCTGTCTGATACTGATATTAATGTTCCACAATACTCTCCATTTACATTTCGTTCAGACATTATCTTTCAATATCTGGTACAATTCAGCGACCATCAATATCGACTCTGCTATTATCAGAATACTCATTTTCTTCTTAATTTCTACCTATTTATAATAGATTTATAAGTTTGTTATAACAAAAACAAAATCATAACAACTAATTCAAGAAAATGAAGAACTTGAGAAAGAATATGAAACGATTTTATAGTGAAAAGTTGAAGAAATAAATCAAATTGATGACAAAACGGGTAGTTACACCCAAATGTATGAATGAATTTCAACCATTAATATTTTGTATTCTATGTTTTAGACTCATTTTCAGGATGAGTGAACTAGATCTAAAGAAGCATTGAGGGACACGATTGTAAAAGTTGAACACGTATATGTTTAAATGAAGCAACTTTCTTACACGTGTAACATTGTGTCTGCCACTTGTATTTTGAACTTAATATACAATTAAAGTCGCCCAACTTTATAAACTTGACTACTTCATAAAAAAAATCAGTATAATGGCAACGCAACATCATTCCTCTATAAAAATAAAACAGAATATAACTTTGGTCTAAAATATAATGTAAATCTCGGGTGACTATAGAGCCAAAAATATTTCCATATAAATGATAAAGCGTTACATGAGTCTCAATCAATGGCTAAAGGGCTACATAAATAATTTCAAAGTGAAGTTAAAGCTGAAGAAACAAATTAAGATCCTTGACATTAAAGAAATTACAGAAGTGGATAGTGAATCGGTATCGTCATTCTCTCATCTTTCACCAAGGGTTAGGGGGCTACTATAATACCTTCATAATAAGTTCGGCCAAAGCACATCTCAAACTATCCAAAGTCACTAAAGCAATATCAACACTTTAAATCACTTGTTGTCCTTATTTTATTATTTATCAAGCACTATGGGGGCTACTCGACCACAATCAATAAAGGATTGAAGCATTATGAAGCTAGTAATGATAAATGTAAGATAAAAAAGAATAGTTAATACCGTAGTAGCCTACACTCTATTAGCTACATTGTTTCCTTTAGGAAAATAGAGTTTTTTTTATCCTCAATGGAGGTTTTGGACGGTGGAGGGTTTTAATGAAGCACAAATAAGAATAGTATAATACGAATCTAATCAGGACGTGTCTTGTAATAGTTCAACTATGGTAAGTTAGAAAAAAACAGGCATTAAGACTCTTAAGAGTCTAGGACGTGACATATATATATTTCAATATATAAAAATATAAAATGTAAAATATCATAGTTTCGGATGTGAAGACAGTTTTGACAAACATCATGATCAAATACAATCTTCAACCAACACCAAAAGATGCTCAAGAAAAAATTAGTAGGTGTTTCAGCAAATGTTTTGGCCAACAATAAATAATTCAGACAATCAAAGATAGTCCTTATTTGTTAGTCGTGCATGGACTATATGGAATACTCATAAGAGTATAAATTGTCCGACCCGTCTACCAATCCATCGACGATTTAAGTACTTGAATTTCAAAAGACTTGGTCAGAAATACATTAAGATATGGTACCTAAGTAGTTAAAGTAAGATAGTATCAAATCTTTCTAATATCTCGTATATGTCTTATGTAACAGTAAGCTTTATAAATATAGAATTAATGACCATCAATAAAATATCTGTTTATTAAATTTTAATATCTTTACTATGTTTATTTTTTATTTTGGTTATTATTAACAAATTCATATTCAGATCCAATCACTCAAAATTTCCCACATCAATAAGTATAAAAAATAATTTGTTATATTAGTAAAATAGTATCACCATTATATATACACTACACTATAAAATTTATCCAATAAAATGGAGTCTGATTCTATGTGTTTGAACTGTATTGAGATGTTACCATATTAATGTAGCAGCAATGTGCCAAAGATAGTCTAAATTATAAAATTATTTTTTTATTTTATTTTCTAATGCTGTTAAATATATAAGATGTCGGATTAACTATATGTATTTTGGTTTTTCAGATTAAAAAAAAGAACAAATTTATTTTAGTGAAAGATGAATTAAAAATACCCTAATGTTTTTAACTAAAAAAAGCACAAGACGAGACCAAAATCTAATTAACTAAATCTACTAGAAAAAAATATTTATATTATAGTTATTAGTGATTTTTTTCCCAAGTATAGAAAAAATTATTTAAAAAAGAATGATGTTACAAGATTGTAACAAGAGTATTAAATACATTCTAATTACGGAGGATAAATTTTTTTATCTTGATGTTTAACAAATGTCAATGCACTCTAGGCTTGATGATATCATTTTGTATTTGGCTTGGATTGAGCTTAGTTGGGAGCTTCCACTTTGAGCTTGATTTATCTTCCTTCATCGCTGTTGTCTTTATCTCATTTTGTTCTCCCAATCCTGCAAAACAATTAAAGACAATAGATGGTCAAGAAGAACCCTACCATGCTGTTCATTTCTTTGAAAATCTCAGTCAATAATTGGAATCTTAAGTATCTAGTGTCAATGCTTTCTAGCATGAGTATTGCACTTAAGGGATCAAAAGTTTGATTTGCTAGGAATTGGCAGTTTGATTTCTATTTTACTGTGTGTTTAACTACCAAATTGGAAATATAGTATGCTCTCTAAATATATGTCTGATGACCATACTAGATGATATCAAATTTATGCAGCAGTTTATTATTAACACCGAATACCATAGAATTTTTCCACAACAAAAATGTCAAACAATATTAGGGAATCAATTTCAATATCAACATGTTTAAAATCATTTTCTTTGTAGTACAATAGTCCATATAATAATGCTCTAGTTTCTGCTACTAAATGAGTGTTTTTTCCTAACAAAACACCTCTAGCAAAAATCAAATCTCCATTAGCATTTCTAATGTAAAAGCACTGCTTGACTCTCCATTAGTTAAAGTTGAACCATCTACAATTTAATTTGAGTCTATTTGAAGATGGTGGATACCATTTAGTGAAAAGATAAATGTTTTGTGATTTGATAAATGATTAGAGCATTGTAATTATCTAGCTGTTTTTGAGTCACTTTTCGAATGTTTATTTTTGATAATATTATAACTATTAGTGAGATTTAAGTAGTTTGACTATGCCGTTTTTTTTTAATTTAGTTAGTTTTTTTTTAATTTAGTTAGTTTTTACTTTAAAACTTTTATTTTGGATTTTGAACTTGATAAAATTCATGATGGATTGGTTTTTTTTTTAATTGCCACGTAAAACTAAAGTCATTTGAAAAACTACGTACATACAAATTTTTTGATTTTAATATAATTTTTTATCCCATATATATATTAATTATTTTTCGATTTTCTTTTTCATTTTCGGATCAGAATATCTCGTATACCCTATTCTCGAAAACAAGACCAAAATAAAAAATCTATTATGTTCGTGATTTCGGACGCAAAAATTAGGATTCATGGCTTAAAGACAGTTAACGAAACAGGAGGAAACCAAATGGAATCGTGGTTGCCCATACAAAAGTCAAGACAAGAAAATATTTTCACTTGCGTTCTTCTTTTACTCTCTTCTAGACTTGATTCTAGGCTCTTCTTCTTCCTTTTGCAATTCTTAGTTGGTAAATATATTTGTTTCATAATAATAAAACTATCTTTTGAAATTTTATATTATAATTACTTTCTACTTATTTAACATCAAATATTTATTTAAAGCATCCTATCGAATAAAATACTTTGTTATTCTAGCAATAATTAAGATTTTTAATTTTTTTTAATAAAAAAAAGATTTGGTGTTGAAGGCTGGAGGGGTTAGGCCATCTCTAATCGCCGGCGGTGAAATATGATCTCTAAACATAGGTGTAGGTCTTCAAACTAGAAGACCGATTTACTGTATGGGCTCGGTCTCAGGCTCTAGCGATGCAGGTCTTGAGACCTGAAAAGAGAAAAAATGGGTAGAAAAACAGGTTTAAGAAAATTTGTTTCAGTCGCAGAAGAGAGAGAAAGGAAATAGTGAAAAGAGAAAGTAGAAGAGGAGAGAGGGAATAAAGAAATAAAATTTACCAAAATTAACATTTCATTTGCAATCTGATTTACCAAATTTGTAGATTTAATTTTTAATGTATGTTTATTCTAGAATTTAATTTAAAATTTAATTTAAATTTATTCTAGTAAAATACTTAAGCTATAATAAATAATTAATTTTGAAAACTAAATTATAATTTATAAATTTAATTATAATATAAAATTTTAAAATAATAATAAACAATTAAATTAAAAGGGTTAAAATTTTAGAATTTATTAATAAGACGACATTTGCTTAACATCATTGAATTATATAGACAACTGATCACACCTCAAATGACAGTCAAGCATGTATATAGATAACAAAATTTGGCTGCGGACTGGTTAGCAAAACATGCTTTTAAAATAAAGAATAGCTTTTCAATTCATACTAATCATCCTTTTAATGATCTTTCTGTCATTTTAATGTTAGATTCTATAGGCTTAGGTCACATTATGAATTCTTAAGTTAACCTTATTATATGCTAATCTTTTAGCAAGTTGAAAAACTTGACTACAAATGTTTTTTATTGCAGGTTTTAGAAATCCAGGAGGCTTGCTGAGGATGGAAGGACACAAGAGGAGAGATTGTTGAGGATGGAAGGACACAAGAGGAGAGAAATGATGTTCTTGAAGGTGTACACAAGTCTAAAAGGAGAAAGATGTAAGCAGATGAAGACACCAAACTGAAAATAGGGAGTTGTAGGAAGTGTTATGTAATCTATTTCATCTGTACACAATGAACTACTAGCTCATAAACCGAATACCTAACATTTGTAAAATTTCTCTTCAACATCAATAAGAAATGCATTTTCTTGGGATAAAAAATAACATCATTGAATTAAAAAAATATTAATATTAATTTTTAATTAACAATATATGTTAAATTATTTATTATAGAATTAGTAAATGTAAGATGATAATGTAAATATTAAGAGAGTGAGATGGAATGAGAAAAAAAGGGAATCAAATGAATAGTTAAAAGATACATATTATTTTATTGTAAATAAAAATTAAACACATAAATTTATAACATATATTTAAAATAAATAATCTTGTTAAATATTAATATCAATTAGTAATTAACAATATAGGTTAAATTATGAGAAAAGTACCCCTAAATACCTTCTCAAGTATCAAATACCAAGATGGTACCCGTTTTTGGACTAGTTTCATAAACTACCTAAAGCCACATTTTGGACAATTATACCCTCTAGGGTATAAAAGGGGTTTTTTCCTTGAAACCCACTTATTTTCACCTTCTAATCTGACTTTTAGGTTCCAATTTCCCCCCACTTTTACATTTCCAAATTTGAGGAGAGAGAAACACGTTTTACGAGAGCGGAACCAAAAGCCATTTTTTGAAACAACGTAACGGCGAACGACGACTGAAACTGTTTCTCTTCCGATTTTCTTGCCCCCTACCGGAGAACCACCGGCGACTGGTAAGCATCATATAGGTATGCCTCCTCCGATAACTCTGACATCGACCGGCAAAAAACCGGCGACAACTAACCGTTTTTTTTGTCTCTGTTCCTTGTATCAGGCACCTACAGGCGCACCAGAACTGTCTCTGTTTCTGGTTCTATATTTGGAAAGACAACCGGCGAGAATCGAACTGCGACGAAGTGTCCGACGAACCGAACAGTCGCCTTCAAACGAAATCAGGTATGTTTGAAGATTCTTATGCGTTTCTGTTGAGGTTTTCGAACTCAAGGATAGTCCATGCTGTATTATGTGTAACACTCCGGTAGAATCGTAAAAACATTTGTTGCTGTTGCTGGACTGGACAACCTTACGTGATAGTTGTATTGGTAGTGAGGATGGTTTGTTGTAATCATTGTGAGGCTGGGGTTTTTAGCATTGTCACGCTGATGTTTTTAGCCTTTTGAGGCTGATGTTTTAAGCACTGTGAGATTGGGAAGTGTTGGTCCATGACTAGCAATATGGGCTCTATTATCTATCAGCACAACTATCAGGTTTACGGGGCTGATCGTTAACGTCTTATATCTTGTGTAACAGCTCTAGGGATGCTGTTCCAAATGTTGTTAGTGTATGCAGGTATCGTCATACAGGTAGCAATGTAGATTGTATTAGATATCAGGGTGTGGTAGTAGTTTACATGTAAGACAGCAGGTCTAGGAGATAAGTACTAACTACCTGTTATTGCCTCAACGTTGACAGGTTAAAATGACAGGAGTATTCTACCGCTCTGGATTGGTTGGGATAATCAACGTCCTCAGACGAGATATCATCAAAGCCGAACACATCGAGGCTGCTCGCGGAACACCTTTTTACACATTCCTCAAAACCTCGTACGACTTGAGGAACGAAACTCTGAAGCTTAAAAAGTTCCACCACCTTATAGAGGCGATCTGTGGTTTATACGACGTCAGATGGAAGGCTTTCAAGATTGGACAAAAGCGTGTAAGGCTAACGAAGAAAGACGTTCAGGCAATCTTTGGCCTGAGACACGGTAACGAAGAGATGCCGATGAGCAAATCAGGTGGATTTATCGCTCGTTACGCCGAGGGAGCAGAATTAGATTCGAGTTTGATGAAGAAATATTTCTTGAGTCCAAGGACGAGGAGAAGCGGGCCAACGAACGACAAATCAGTGTCAAACGCGTTAATAAAGGTAAATACAGTATGTTTGAATGTAGTTGTTTTGTAGTTCGTACTGCAGGGTGTTCTGGTTCATGAAATCCAGGGACATTTTCACATAACTATAAATAGATTGCTGTTAATAGCAAAGTATGAACACTAACATATCACAGATATGTTAACATTTAAAGGAACTGTCCAGTTAGACCTAATTTATATGATGTTAAGATACATACCAAGTTGGATTGTAATAAATATCAGAGGGTAGCAGTATAGGTAGCAATGTAAACGTGTATAGATATCAGAGTATGTTTACAAACAGCTATGGTATGTATGCAATCATATATCTAATGTCTTATTAGTTGTGGATGCCTTTAATTGTTCTGTCTGTATTGTTGTTATGATTTTGGATGTTTTTGTAGGAAGCAATCGAGAAAGCAGTTAGAGAAGGAGGGGAGGATGAAGCGAGCGATGTGGCTAGGCTACTGATACTTTTCATATGCTCGACACTTTTCTTTTCAGTGTCGGGCGATGTAATCGGTTGGACAGCAATCTTCTACGTGGAGAATCTTGACAAGATAAACGACTATGACTGGTCTGGAGCAATCTTGGATAAGCTTCACAAATCGCTGGACAAATGTATTAAGGCCGGGCATCCTTCAAGAGTTATCGGATGCGTTGCTTTGCTTTTTGTAAGTATAGCTAGTTATGATCAGCCTGTCTGTTAGGAATTTTTTTTTTTAATAGTTAGTTATGTTCTGTGCAGCCGTTTCTTATGGAGCATATTTCTATAAATGTCGACATACCAAGGCCTTCCATAATACCTAGATGTTACAAGTGGTGGGGGCTAGAGGGCAAGGAGTCCACATTCGAAATGATCCAGATGGTCGGTGAGCTCAGGGACGACGAGGTATGTTGTGGTATAGTAGATATATCGTAGTAGTATGATACATATATCAGTGATGATTATAATATTTTGCTGCTAAATGAACATTATAATGTATCTCATAGGTTGTCGGCGGGGAGTTGGTGTTTACAGCATCAGAATGTTTTGTTTATGGAGTAAATGATTCGCGGTTAAGGTGGGAAGGGGCTGGGGAACAAAGCGAAGAGAGGAGTAGGAAAAGAAAGAAATCTGTTGCGAACAGAAGTTTGATAAGCAAGAAAGATGACGGAGCTGGTAGTAAGAAGGCAAGACATTCAATGATTGAGGTTGAAGATGATGTTACGTTGGGGGAGTTCATTGTGGAGAGGAAGGCAAGAGTTGGTAAAAACAAAGGGGAGAGGTTGAGGAACCGGAAAAAACGTAGGTCTAGTATGATTCCTAGTTTTGGAGTGCTGTCGCAGTCGGTACTGCGCGACAGCAAAAAACTAAAAAAAAGGAGCCGGTTGCGGCGGTTGAAAGTTGAGAACAAGAGGCTTAAAACATGCCTTGATGAAAGAAACGAAGAGGTTAGTGCTACCATGCCTTCTAAGTAGTACTAACATCTGTATGGTTGTTGAAATGAACTTGTCTATCAATAAAGTATTCTGTAACTATCAGTGCTGTAAATAATGTAACAATTCCGTATGGTCGTTTGAATCAGGTTGAAAGATTGAAGAAAGACTTGGAGCACCTTAAAGAAAAGCTGGAGATTGTCGACTCAAGAGAGGATGGCGAGGATCAACAACTGCTGTTGACCTTATCATCGCCATTTTGCCGCTATGATGAGGATGCTACTGAAACCTTAGATGCACGGGCTGCTGAGAAGGTGGTTAAGGAAACACTGGTTTACAAAAGAACTCGGAGGCATGTAGTAACTGAGTCGGACAAAGCAACGGAAGAAGACGGCGTTGATGGGGAGGATAAAACAGAAGAACAAGAGGAGATTGACAAAGCAAAGCAAAAAGGAAAACATTTGTCGGAGGAGGACAAAGAAGAAGTTGATGGAGGGGGTGTTCAATCCGAAAACCGTGTTGAACCAATGGAAGAGAGTACTACGCATGATGCTGTTGCTGTCGATGTGTTTAGGAAGCCAAAAGGAACTACCACAAGTGTTTGTGACGCTGGTAATGGGGAAGGGGATGTGGCCGAAGGAATACCACCCCTAACTCATGCTGCCGGTGCGCAGAATATAGTTTTGGTACCTGCACAGGGACCTGGAGTCGGAAACGACGAGGTTGAACAACAGCAGCTGGTGGTGGATAGAAATGATTTGATGGACGAAGAAACCAACGATATAACGAAAACAATGGAACGACAGTTGAACGAGTCGCCAAAAGCCGTCGATGAAGGAAAGAAGGCAGTGATCATCGGTGAGGACAAAGGAGAAGATGACATAGTAGTAGCAACTACATTGTTGGAGATAGCAGCAACCGAAGCAGTGGTTTCGGAACATGTGTCACACAATGTAAGTGGATGTTAACCTTGATATTTGAATATCATAGATGATTGATAGTTAATCTCGCAATGAATGGTTTTCAATCGTATGTTTTTAGGAAGTCGAAATAGCGGAACCTGAAGACACACGAAACTCTAGCTTAGTTCTATTCACTGGCACCGGAACAGC
The DNA here is from genome assembly GCA_036936605.1 of Limnanthes douglasii subsp. nivea. Classification (NCBI taxonomy): domain Eukaryota; kingdom Viridiplantae; phylum Streptophyta; class Magnoliopsida; order Brassicales; family Limnanthaceae; genus Limnanthes; species Limnanthes douglasii. Next base: position 85,922,803 of record JAUPFV010000001.1, read on the forward strand.
TGCAAAGTGCGAACAGCTATCGCAAGCTCTGTCTCCATTAAAGGTGATAGAAATTTCCAACAAAGTAGATCATTCCGCAGAGAAGATCGAGAAAGTGTCACAGGTTGAGCCATCTTCGTACGCAACACCAGAACAACAGAAAGCAGCATCGAAGGGTCTTATTGTCAAGTCGGTTACACCGTTGGTTGACGATAGCTTCATAGACTGCACCCAATCATTTTACGCTGAAGTTGACAAGGCTGTTGAAACTTCAAACGAGAAGAGACGTACACTGGACTCCATCGAGGAAGAACAAACGGACGTTGAGGTAAGTAGATATTTGGTATTCTCAATAAACTTTAAAACTGTATTGTTAACAGTTTACCACCATGCTGCTTTTTTTTTTAGGTACCCATTGATGACATGCCTGGGTTCAACTTACTTACTCCGACGCAGGTTCAACAACAGCAAACTGAAGTTGTAGCTTGGCCGTTCCAGACACAGACAACAGAAATTATCGATCTAAGTGAGTACGAGAAAGTGCTGAAACTGAAACAGGTAGAGACCCAGGAAGATCCAGAAGTGTGGTACTTGCCAACATCAGAGTTCTCTTACAGGCTTTCCGTAAGTGTGACAGAGTTAATGGAACTTCCTAACGAAACTCAACTGGACTTCAAGGTAAAAATATATTAGGATCTATATATCGTAGTGTAATTCTACGTCTACCAACTTGTCTATATACATCTATCATTAGTAATTGAAGAAACTATCATTGTGTCAACCAATAAGCTGTTGGTTGCTCAACTGACTTGGGATTGTAATTGTGTTCTGATAGGTAATAGATGCTTGGATATATAAGCTGTTAAAGGATTCAGATTTCAAAGTCCCTCTGAAAGGGTTTGATAATAAGTATTCATTTCCTGCCAACGCCATTCAAATAACTGGGATTGCAACTGTAAGTTCCAAGGGGATTATTGGTTTTATATTAGGTACATCTACTTCCTGTATTAATGTCTTAAATTTACAGGGGACACTGGCTAAAAAGGGAGATATGTCTGCCATTGTGGACAATGTTTTTGAGACAATGCCCCGCGACACATATGTTGCATTCGTCCCCCTATGTACTGTAAACACGGACGGCGTGAACCACTGGACGCTCCTGGTCATAGACATGGAGAATGGGGCTGCAAGAAGCTACAACCCAATGCTGCCGTGGAGCAAATTCATTCCCGATAAGACAAGAAACACAGCCGATGGTCTGGTAAGGAATCTAAATTCCAAGTAAACTATGTTGATTGCAGATCTAGCTATTTGGAACATTATATCTAGCAAACAGTATAGTAATGCATATCAATTACTGCTACTGTATCTATCAATGCAGCTGGCCTATTGCATGAAGAAGAAATATATACCGCATGTTAAAGGTGGGTACAAAATTAAGACCATGTTAAACATCCCACAGCAAAAAAGGGGCAGCTACGACTGTGGTGTTTTCGTTTGCAAATACGTAGAAGATATAATTACAAACGGGTTTGTTGGACGGCAATATGGTGATGAAATGCCGGCAGTAACAAGAGCTAAAATATTCAAACATTTTTTGAATGATTGTAACACAAACAGACGTTGGTAGTATGTAACTGGCATTTTGGTACCAATTTCTATATTTCGCATAAATTAGCATCTATGATTTATGTTTGTAGACTGAAATTTACATGTAAAAGCACTTTTTAGTTGATGCAGTAGGCTGTGAAAAAGTTATCAAAGGAAAGTCTGTTTAAATTAAGCTATCTGAAATAGCCTCCAAAGCTAGCAATCAGGAATACCTGAAATACCATAGTATTTAATACAAAATATCAGACAGTCTGATTTGATCGCAAAATATGTATACATATTAGTCAGGCCAATATGTATATTGAAACGTATTAGCAATGACACTTGCTTCAATCTATAGCCACTCCAGAAAGCACCACGCAAGCATCTGTACACAAAATCAACATTAATAATGATCCACTGTTCGAAAATATCAATATTGCAAATATAAGATAAATTATCAATGTTGACTAAAATGTCTTTCTGGGGTTAAGGAAAAATCTATCTGGGGTGGTTCAATAAAATATCGCAGTACGAAACATATCATAATTTATGAAATTTTTTGTTACGAACCATAAAGTATAGTTTTAGATATCGTTCAGGAAAAATAGATATACCATTAAGGTTTTAAATTTTTAATATCATTTATCTACCATTCAGAATTACTCGCAAATATCACATAACAGGTTGGTGATGCACAAAATTAAAATATATGGACTGCACAACATGGTTATTGGTAGATAAATGCAATTAATTTGTTGAAAGGACTGTTAACCACACACATTACTCAGTACTACATTAATGTGTTCAAACCATTGGTTAGTTTGAAATTGAAAAGACATTGGGTAGATGAAGAAGAATGATTACATTCATTTAATGAACGTGTGCCATTAAAGTTGTGAAAGAAAATATGGTTGCTTAAGGGGACTCAGCATTGGAAGCTGGGTTTTGCTATAAATAGAGGGGCATATGACTACCTATTACTCACAAACTCACAAGTAAAGGAAAAAAAAAACCCAGAAAGTATAGTATACCCTAAGTTGAAACGCCTGCTCCTCCAAACATGGCTCCTTCATCACCCTTCTCCCCACACCACAGCAGCGACGACGCCTGGTCCTCTGACTACTACTCATGCGAGAAGGCCTACAAGCACACAACGACGTCGGAGTACTCCTCCGACGAAGAAGATGCATGGTCTGTCTGGTCTGACGAACAGGAAGACCCGTATGGTTCATGGGACTCTTGGTCCATGGAAGACTGGTATCTTTCTGACGATGAGAAGGTGCCAAAAAGGAAGAGGTGTAAGAGCATTAACCCATTTTGGGATGAGGAAGACGATGATGAAGATGAAGAGGCAGACGATGAGGCCTCTGACGATGATGATGAAGTTGAAGATGAAGAAGAAGAAGGAGAAGACGAAGAAGAAGAAGAAGAGGACGAGGGCTCTAATGGAGACGACTCCGATTAGGTTATAAGGTTTCTAGATGTAGTTTCATTTCCTTGTTTGTTTCTATTTTGGTGTTTTTAACGTATGTTTATCTTTTTTTGTGGACTGTAACTTGCACCAACCCTGTGCAGAAGTGTTATTTTTTGGGGGGGCTGGTGTATTTGGACTATATGTAGCCAGTCACTGTTTTTAATGTTAGCGTTTGAATGAATTTTCAGTTCTATGGCTTTTCTCAGTATGATATAATAAGATATCTTGCAGTTGAGGAAAGCAGTTTTAACTGCAGTTATATAACAAAATCGCAATGTATGACTAGTAACATATCGGAGGTATGAAAACATAAAATTATGTATCTATCAGATGTAGAATCGACGAGCTATCAATGCTTCATATTTTGTCTATCATAGTACAACAGCGTGTATAGCAATGTAGCCGTTAATAGATATCACAGTCTGAACCAAACAGACAGGTTACATGTCAATATTAAAAGTGTAAAAAAACATAATTCGAAAGGTACTGTTAGATGGATGTACATCGAAATAAATGTAAGTAACATACTTTGATGTATCTGTTAGATGTAAAGGCATGTTAGATGGATTTATCTTTGAGATGAACATGGCAATTCTTTCAGGGGACTAAACATAAGTGGAAATAGAAGAAGTGCTTATATTTGAGATGAACATGGCATGAATAATTTGAAGTACAAGTATAACTAATGTGAGCATAGCATCAGATGGATGTAAACCGAAACAAAAAACATAGGTTTGATGTATCTGTCAGATGCAATATCTAGAATCTATCAATGGTTTTAAGAGTCGCTATCGTAGTATATCACCAAAGATAGCAATGTACATGTGAATAGATATCATAGGGGATAAGAAACAGAACTGGAACATGTAAATGTTAAAATTGTACAAAACAGACGTTAAAAGATAAGGAGTGCTTATCTTTGATATGTAAAATGTTACGAAAAAGTAGGTTAATAATGTTTAGAACGGAGCATCACATGACCTCCTATTATGGCCAGATTTGAAACAGCGACCACAACGGGACTGGCTGCTGGAAATTTCGCCTCTTGATGGAATACGCTTCTTCCTCGGACGACCGGGTCGTCTTTTAACGTTAGGGGGCAGCACCAAGGGCTCTCCATCACAATCTGCGCTACTGGATTCACCAAACTCCGTTATAGCGGGTATGTTAAATGAATAGCTGGACAGGAAATTTTGTGTAGTGAAAAACGGCTCGACCAACGTCATAGGATCTTCGTTTATAGATGCAATTACAGCCAACGCATGAGCGCAAGGGAAACATTCTTGCTGCCAAGAGCCGCATGTGCATTTGAAATCCAGTATGTTGACAACCATGACTGGGTCCGATAAAACCTCAAAATAAGCCGCAGAAGACTTGCGAACTAACCATGTCCGACCGGATTGTACATTATCTTTGAACATCTTGTCAAACTCGGGGCACAATTGGGTGTTCCAACTTTGGCCTTCTCCTAAACGTCGAGACATTTGAGTCATCAGAAGAGCTCTAATCCGGTCGATTAATTCGACTATAGGCAGATGGCACAACTTCTTAATCTGGCCATTGAACGATTCAACAGCTGTTGATGCCATAGCCCCATACCGTTTGCCTTTCACATATGCCTGAGCCCATTTTTCTGGGGCAAGATTCCTGACGAAGTTTTCAATACGATTACCGCCTTGGCGCAACCACTGACCATAACGTTCATTAAAAAGATCGACCGTAGGGGCATAAGCACAGTTCTTAAACATCGCTAGCATGTCTTGTTTGTAGACTCTGTTAGTGTGTTTAAGAGCTTTATTCAAGTTCTGAACAAGATGAAAGATGCAATAAGCGTGGTAGTCAGTAGGATAAAGAATTGCGACAGCGCTAATAATACCAGCATGGCGGTCTGAAATGAAAGTTATCTGGCGCCCTAGCAGATGAGGTTTTAAAGTTTCCAGAAACCAGAACCAGTTGTCCGAGTCTTCACTACCACATATACCAAAAGCAACGGGGAAAAGACCTGGGATGGAAAATAAGTTTAAAAACAGAACTACATTAACAGAACGATGTTTTGTTCGCTTGTGTAATAGTTAACAAATCGCAGTCTGTGTAACCAAATCTAGCAAACAGAGCATACCAAGCTAGCAATCAGTAATAACTAAAATATCAAAGCATATAATACGAACTATCAGACAGTGTTATTAAATCGCAAACTATGTATGCTTATTTATCAGATCAAATGTATATTGAGTCATATTTTTACTGACCGTTGTTTCCATCTTTTGCCACTGCCGAAAGCAACACGCCCCCGTGCTTCCCTGTCAGGTGGGTTCCGTCAACGTACAGCAAAGGGCGGCACGAATGGAAACCCTGAAGACACGCCCCAAATGCTATAAAACAGCGACGGAAAACATTGCCGGGAGCTAAATCCAGGCGACAGTCCGTAGTGATGTCACGACTATGTAGCCTCTTGAAGTATGGTTTTAGCAATCCGAAAGAGGTATTGCTATCTCCAAACACAGCGCGACGGGCCTTCTCCAACGCATTCCAAGATAGACGATATGAAACGTCTAAACCATAGTCTTGCTTGATGGTGGACTGTATAGTCTTAGCTGTTAAAGAATGGCTGTTTCGTAGAGAATCGTGAATTTCATCAGCAATCAAATCGGAGGACAGATGCCGGCTTTTCTTCTTAGTGAACACGGGACTGCACGTGTGGGTACTGAAAAATCTTTTAATTGTCATCATACCGGTCTTACAATCGACAGAAGCGTAAAGCCTCCATTTGCAGCCATCTGAATCTTTGTTTACACAATAAACGGTGATCTTGTTAAAGGTATTGTGCATGTACCTAAACGCAAAACCGTTCTCTAATGCATAACGTGATAAGGATAACCTCAGACCTTGAGCACCGTCTGGAAATGACTGTCCAACACCGATGATAGCTTCAGCCCATCCCGCTGTAGCTAGATGTCTTTTTTTTGGGGTTGTAATGGCCAAACAGGTACTGCTTTCACCGCTGGTTCGTTGTATGTGATCGGATTCTTCGAACAGTTGAACGGGTTGTTTACGTTTAACGGCGGAGCCTTTATCAGCAACATGTTCTTGGATAAGAAATGACACACTCTTCAAACGCTCAACATCGAGGTAACATTCCAACCCGATGAAATCGGTCTCCTTATTAAAAATACAATTACTCTGAGCACCGCAAGAGTACGTTATGCTGTAGTTGCCTCTAACAAGCCCTTGCCATGTTTGCTCAACGTACTGTTGAAATGACTCGAAGTCTACAAATTCGGACAGCGGAACAATACTTGTCTCCGTACCAAGTTTGAAAATGCAAACTTTTGGTCTAGACATTGTGTACCCTGAATTATAGGACTTTTCGTTAGTCTGTTACTGATAGTATAACAGATATAGCAATATCCTATATCTAACATATCATGGAATCTCGGTGGTGGTCAATTTTAAGGACAAATAGCAAACTGGAATACCTAAACTATCAGGGTATGTCGGTCATGGTCACTTTTCAGCACAAATAGCAAACTGGCATATATAAGCTATCAGGGTATATGGAATAATAATCTGTTTTCAAACACATATATGAACATGTTATATGTAAGATAGCAGGAAGAGGAGATGGTTGGAAACATATAGCAATATCAAGTACCTAAACTATAAGGGTATATGGAGCCATGGTTTATTTATCAACACACATAGCAACCTGACAAAACTAAGATAGCATGGTGTATGCAGTCAGGTTTAATGTACAAACAAATCTAACATATCAGGGTGTATGTAGTAATCTAGCAACCTGAAGCATAGAATTGCAGGCGTAAAATCGCAAGGAGCAACCATATAAATATCAGGGTTCAAACAGAGGTGTGGGAATGAAAATTCTCACCGGAATGTGATCGGAGCCGGTTTGGATACTTTGGATTGAGCAGAAGCAGATGGAAATAAGTTTCCTAGCATTAACGCACGTTATATTAGAGGTTATAATCGATTTCGAAAAGGAAAAACGTTTTCGAAACTGAAAACTCGACTCTGTTACTCACCTGTAAAATGTAACGACAGGCTACGAGTTCGAAACTATCAACCGGAGCTAAGAGGCTGTGTACGGTGGTCTAGGAGGCTGAGATCGGAGCTAGGAGGAGCAGGATCGGAGCTAGGAGGATATAACGGTGCAAAACAGTACTCAGGAGGCTGACGACGTTAAAATTGTTTTCTGAAAGTCGCCGGTGATCGGAACACTCCGATAAGGCTACTAGATGGGTCGCCGGTGGTAACGTAAGGTCGCCGGTGATTCTAGTGTGTCGCCGGAGGTGGTATGATCAGCCGTAGTTTTTAGAATACGAAGAAACGTTCTTGAAAAATGGGTTGTTTGAAAGTTTAGGAGAGAGGAGAGAGAAAGGAGGCTAATAAATTCAAAATTCAAAATTCAAAAGTGATTAAGAAGATGCTGGAGCTAAAAGGGGTCCTTTTTTTCACAAATCAACCTTATATACTAGGTTGAGGGTAATCTTGGTATTAAAAAAAGAAAAGGTATTAGAAGTGGATATGTTTAATGAGATGGGTATTTAGTAAGCATTAATCCAATAAAGGGCACTAGGTTGTAATAGGTTTGTCAAAAGGGTACTTAGTGTGTCATTTCCCTTAAATTATTTATTATAGAATTAGTAAATGTATGATGATAATGTAAATATTGAGAAAGTGATAGAGGGAGAAATAAAGAGAATGCGATGAATAGTTAAAAGATAGTGGAATTGTTTGAATTGAATTTTTTATATTAAAAATCTCTGGAATAGTAAAACAACGGTTAAAAGTTGTGTGGCAGATCTGTAAATAAATAGAGGTCTTCGAGGTTGGACCAAATCTCCGGAAAAACCTGCGATTAAAGATGGCCTTATATGGTTATGAACACTATTTACATGCCAGTTTTGTACAACATGGCTCTTTGTTCATCTTCATTAACCAACATCACGAAACCGAAACAGCAGATATATTCGTCTATATATTGCTGCCTTTAGTAGTTTAAAAGTTGCATATAGTTAAAATTTTCAAATAGATCGTGTTTTAAAATAAAAGAGGTGTAATTTAAGCTTTTATGAAAATGATTTCTTTCTAGCTAAATCTATGTAAACATATTTTATTGGTCAATGTCTTCAAATGACGTTTGTTTATGGTTTAGATTGTTATTATGTTATTCAATAAATTTAGTTTTATGATATATATTTATTTATTTTCGACTTTTTTCATAGTTTTTTTTTATATTAATTTTGTCACAATTACTTTATTTAGTTTACTTTCCTAGGAAAGTTTTTGACTCCTGCCTACTATTTTTAATGTAGAGTCATTAGTTTTTCATGTATTTAGACTAAGTATAAAATTTTACTATCCTCAGACAATGGTCTTTTATATACAGTTTTTGGATAAAAGTTATCTAATTTCAGTCCATTAACTATTATTTTTTATTCCACAAATATTTTTGAAAAATAATTTATAAAAAATGAATAATTAAAAAGGGTTTATCTAAACTAAATAATAAAGGATAAAAGGTTATCGGTAGCAAAAATTGGATAATGAATCAACGGATACTAAAACTTTTTTTAATTGATATATGATATGTCCCGAACAAATAGTCGAAATACTATTTACTCTAAAACACTAAACGAATTTATTCGCACCATAAATTAAATATATTAGTAAAACCGTGTCAATCGTCTATTAGCACCAATAAATTCCAAGGGAAGATGAAATTCAAACGTCTCTTATTTGCTTAAAAAACAAACCCAGACACTTTTATAAAGTAATTTTAAATCCATCACTAACTGTTCGAAAACGAGATGGTTCGCTGTTCTTCTTTTGACTTTGTTTCGTTCATGGTATGGTGGATACCATGGTGGATAGAGACTTGTAAGAATGACTGAGCTCTTCTACTTAACACACTCATTGTATCTTTCGATCTCTTCTACATACGTTTTCATTTACCTTGAATTTTTTTCTGAAAGAAAATATCAAATGGGTAATCTCTTCTCCGCCCAGGGCACTGTCTTTTCCGATTACTGTGCTGGACAGGTGAACAATTTGTGCAACCTTGACAAGAATGTTGAGGCTTTGAGGACTAAGATGGACGAGCTCAGGGATATGAGGAATGACGTGATGAGGAAGGTTGAGATCGCAGAAGAAAACCATATGCTACGACTAAATGTAGTCGATGGTTGGCTTTCAAGAGTAAAAGCTATGGAATCCCAAGTTGAAGGCTTAATAAGCAATGCCGATACCCACCTAACTGAGGGGCTGTGTCTCACACTCTTTTGTTCCGGGAACTTCTTTTCCACCCTGGAATTGGCACAAAGGGTGGCCGATAAACTGGAAGCTGTAGAAAATCTGAAAAATACAGGACGTTTTGCCTCTGTAGCCGAGAATACTCGTGCCCCAGTAGTACGAGAATTGCCTTCTGGTCCAACGGTGGGATTGGAGACATTCCTTGATAAGGTTTGGAGCCGCGTGCATGAAGAAGGAGTAGGCTCTTTGGGCCTCTACGGGATGGGAGGCGTAGGCAAGAGTACCCTTCTGAAAAAAATCAACAACAAGTTGGCAAAAAATCCGAATGGCTTTAATTTTGTGATTTGGGTGTCCGTGTCTAAAGAATCAAACCTTCAGAGGATTCAAGAGGACATTCGAAAACACCTCCCTTTAAAACCAAGTAAGGATCGAGAGGGCAACGCTCTTTGTATATACAATGTGTTAAAAAAGAAACGGTTTGTACTGTTACTGGATGACCTGTGGGAACACATTGATTTAACAGCTATTGGAATTCCAGGTCCTGAGGAACAACAAAAGGGTTGTAAAATGATAATGACATCTCGTTCCGAGGAAGTCTGTGTGCAAATGCAAGTGAATGAACACATTGAAATGAAATGTTTGGAGTGGAATGATGCATGGGAACTGTTCCAGAAAAATGTTGGACAAAAATGCTTACAAAAACATCCAGACATTGTTGAGCTTGCTGAAAAGGTGGCCAGACGGTGTGGTGGTTTGCCACTTGCACTCGTTACAGTCGGCCGAGCCATGGCGTGCAGAAAGACACCCGAGGAATGGCGTCATGCAATACATGATCTACAAACATTTACTTCAGAATTCCCAGGTATGGAGAATAGTGTGTATTCACCACTAAAGTTGAGCTATGATTATCTCATATGTGAAGAGGCCAAGTCTTGTTTTCTATATTGTGCATTATTTCTACATGAGATAGAGAAAGAAGAGCTTATAAACTATTTGATTGGCGAGGGAAGATTAAATCGATATAATGATGTCGCCAAAAACCGAGGGTATTCCATCATCGGTTCTCTTGTTAACATGTCTTTGTTGATAGAAGAAGGTAACTTTATAAAGATGCACGACGTGTTTCGGGAAGTGGCTTTGTGGATAGCTTGTAAATGTGACAAGGAGAATGAAAATGTATATATCGGAGCCGACCTAGCAGAACCCGCGTCGGAAGATGTAAAAGTGCTAATAGCCCCAGCAACATATGTGAAAGCGATAACCGTAGCACCAGAAGCCGCGACATGGGAAGATGTGAAAAGGATATCATTGATAGATAAGGAAATCGGGAACCTAAGAGGAACACCTAACTGTCCCAAACTCTTAAGTTTACATCTCATTGATAATTATTTAACCAAAATTTCTAGTGATTTCTTTCAGTTCATGCCTGTATTAACAGTTCTAAACCTGTCGTTTAATCATGGCCTTTTGGAATTGCCCGAGGGAATTTCAGCTTTGTCGTCGCTGCAATATCTCGATCTATCAAGCAGTAATATAACTCGGTTACCGATAGGGTTGAAGAAGTTGAAGAATCTCAAGTATTTTGATTTGAACTATACAAGTTATCTTCAAAAAATTCCTAAGCATATGTTGTCAAGTCTACTGAATTTGGAAGTCTTAAGAGTGTCAGGGTGCGGTGGAAAATTAGAGATGTCAGATGATAACATTCTTATTGGTGGAAAGGAATTGTTAGTAGAGGAGGTGCAAAGGTTGGAACGGTTGAACAAGTTGCACATTGGTATCAGAAGTGCATCTGCTCTTCAACTGTTTTTAAGCCACCCCATGTCAGTAAGGTGCACGGAAGTTATGACTCTTGAAGGTTTTGAGGCAATTGAGGTAGACATCTCTTTTCTGGAAAACATGGCACACCTGCGTGCCTTTGAAATGTTTGAGTGCAATTGCTCGATCAAAGTGGGTGTCAAATCATATTTCAGTGTACTTTGTAAGGTACGTATAGAAAGTTGTTCAAATTTAAGAGACTTGACATGGCTTGTTCACGCTCCAAATCTCACTGATCTTTACATAGAAAATTGTCCTGAACTTAAAGAAATAATAAGTAGACATAAATTGGATGAAGTACGGAGGGGAGGGACTCTAAATCTATTTGGAAAACTGGAAAATCTGGAATTAATACACCTTGAATCTTTGAAGATAATATATGACACCTCACTGCCCTTGTCGCATCTTAAAATTATCGAGATAATCAGTTGTCCGCACCTTGAGAAGCTCCTTCTGGACGGCAAGAGTTTTTCACTCCTTCTGGACGACTCGGAGCGTCAAGGTGAGAATGCATACTGGCAGCACATACTAAAAAGGGAAGGAGCAACTACTGTCACTATCAAATGTTATAGAGCCAGGTAGTTTAATATATTTGTTTTTTCCGTAGGTTCTTCACTCTACCTATTCTACTGAAAAAAAGATTGGTACTTGCTCTGCTGCTACAGATTCGCATGTTTGGTAAGTGTGTGTTTGGTAGGCCTTGTAGATAGGCTAAGAGCTGGTCAAGTATTAAAGTCTAAAACTGAATTGTCTATAACATTATATAGTCTCGTCTTATCCATTGTTGTATTTAATAAAACAATACAGAAGTATGCTCTAACTAGCAACAATGAAATAATGCATGATGGAAATAATAATCATTAAGTCATTATTTTCTGCAGCTGCTAAATCTGCAACTAACCATTGTGTATTGCAAGCTCAAACCAAATCTTTCTGCCGAGCGAGTTTATTAAACGTCAAATGGGTAATGTGGTGTCTATCCAAGTTTTGGGTGATAAAGTTGGCAGTTGCCTTTGTGGTTGCGTTACTAAACAGCTGAGCTATATGTACAAGCATGAAAGCTACCTCAACGTTTTGAGGACTTCAACGGAGGATTTCAAGAAGTTGAGGAGGGTCAAGAATGAAGAAGGTAAGCGTATGCACGGCACAGGAGGTCATGTCCGTTAGGCATTTGTTGTAGGTGTTGCTGTATGGATAGATAGCTAATTTATGTCAACTACTTATTGTTTCTTAAGCTCTAGCTTTGTCTCAACTACAGTAATTTTGTATTTGTTAGAAGAGATCTAATTCTGGCACTGGTAGAAGCTTAGTATCCCATACATAGGTGGGAAATAGTTTAATAATGATCCTGTGTTATTTGGACAACTTTCCTCTAATCTATTTATTGTGTTCTCAGTGGAAACTTTGGCTTCGAATTACTAGGCAGATGCTTTAAGTATGAATAATCTTTTGGTGCGGTTAATCTATTTGACGAGGGTGGAATTCGCCAATGTAAATAATGAGGACTTAATTGTAATAAAAGGTATTTGGTCTAGTTATTAAGGTATTTGGGGTCTCTTGGGGACCAATGTGTAAACGTAGTATTAACTAAGGGGCCTCATCAAATATGTAAACAGCCCACTAAGGATTCGAGCGGACCCATCTTATTTTAGTATAAAAGGTGACTCACTTTCTTGGTAGGTGGGACATTGAATATTATTCTATTACATTCTCTTTCTCTCTACACTTTCTCTCTCTAGTCGCATCAAACACAAGATCCGAAATATTCTTCTGAACAATTATTGACTCATCATTGGCGCCGTCTGTGGGAACGAGTGATACCAAAAAGGAATCTTTGTTCTTTGAAAATCACGTTTTGCGAGATGAACAACGAATGGTCGGTAGAGAAGTAATCCGAGCCGTCTCAGTGTCGGAGGGTGAGGAAGCACCTGGTCGGGAACACCACGACCGGGGTCGGGACAAACGGTCGACCCTAATAATGACCCGAAACAGTTTCTTAAAGACATTGCCAGGCTAAACGCAGAAAGAGAGCGGGCACTGGACGAGAAAAGGGTCCGGGAAGGAAAAGGCAAGGAACCCCTCTTGGAGGATCGGGAGGGGGCCGACCATGATGTTGGGCCGCGCATTGAAGCCCGACTTGTTAGGTATCACCGAGAGTCGCATCCCGACGACGAACAAAACGCCAGGACTCGGCGGTACCCGGAGGACCATCGTGGCACAACGATTGACTACACCTCGGATGACTCGTCGGGCAGAGAGTATCGGCGACGGGAAAGGGTCCAGCGTACACAAAAGAATCGTTCCCGACGCCTCCGAGGACCCCGGACGGACTCCCCAAAATACAAGAAGGGTAGCACCGAGAAGCAGACCCCGGTGCCCTTTGAGAAGGAAGAAATGCCTGCCGCCAGCCGTGAAGAGCGGGCAGCGCTGCCACTAGTGCCATGGCAGCCATCGAACAGTCAGAACCACGGTTACCGAACCAGTAGCCAGTTTATCAACCCAGGAGATGAGGGACTCTACGGAGTTCAGACAGAAAGACTTGGAGGAGGAGCGTGTGGGTTCGGAGTCAATTGGAGGGCTTCCCCATTGTCCGACGAGATATTAGCGGGACAGCTCCCGAAGCGATTTGACATTTCTAAACTAGAAAAGTACGATGGGAAGAAGGACCCAGATAATCATTTGGAAGCTTTCAAAAACTTCATGCTGAGTTTCGACAACGATGACAAACTCCTATGTCGAGCTTTTTTCATGACCTTCAGGGACCGAGCATCTAAGTGGTACAACCGTTTACCGCAGGGTTGAATCCGGAACTTTGGGACGTTTTGGACAATGTTTAGGCAACACTTTGTGGGAAGTAAAAGTTTCCGGGCCAACGGAGACACTATTATGAATTGCAGACATAAATTGGGGGAAAGCCTCACAGAATATACCAGGCGATTCATCGACGCGAAGACCGACCTAGACCACTGCGAAGAAAACGTGGCCCTAACTGCGTTCCGCCTGGGTTTACTCCCGGGGCCAATGAAGCAAGCCGTGACGAAGAAACAAGCGTTCACGTTTTCCGCACTTCTAGCTCAAATAGAAAAACAGATATTGATCGAAGAGACCGAAGCGTCTGAGTTGGCGGCACAAATCCAGCAAAGTGCCCAAGCATCGGTAGTAATAAGGCAGGGCACCCGGCCGGATTACGCTAGGGCAGCCCAACCGGTCAGCACGATACATCAGAATCCTCCTGTATCAGCCAAGCCTTCGGTCCTAACTAGCCCGAAACCAAAGCAAACTAGTCAGACAACTTCACGACCCATGTCTAACAAATGGATCCGACCTGCATATTTCCCGGACCTTACGGAGTGTGTAGCGTCGATCTACGAAAAGACTAAGAAGAGCAGGATGTACCGAAGACCTTTCCCGATACCAACACCTCGGGAACAAAGGAATAACCGCTATTGCCGCTATCACGAGGACATTGGGCATGATACTAAGGACTGCATTGCCTTGAAGAAAGAAATACAGATGCTCATAGAACACGAAAACCTCTTGGAGTATGTTAAGAAGGCACAACAAAGTACGACCTCGAAAGAAGTCGTGATAATACCAAAACCAGAAACCACCATGGCAATTTCAGAAGTTACCGATCAGTTCGATGTTTCCATTGAATACCTCGACCCCGAAGCAAACCGCAACATCATCGGGATCATTGAGGAGGAAGCTGAGGAGAACGTCGGTAATGTACGAGGCCTTTGTGAATTTTTTGAATCCTTAACAATTTTTGGGAAAGATTCTATGGCAGGAGTTACGCATTCATCTAGGAAAAGGCACATCGTCAACCTAACCACTCAGTTAGAGGCCCGAACTTGCTTCCAAACCAGAAGCGTCCCTTCTCCGATTCTGTACTTTGACGACGACGACATGAGGGACATAGCTGGCCCCCATGAAGATGACATTGTAATCGGGGCAGCCATTGCGGAGGAGGAGGTTCGGCGCATCTTGGTGGATACCGGTAGTTCGGCCAACATAATCTTCGCGTCCACTTTTTCCAAGTTTAGAACACCACCAGTGATAGCGCGGTCCGACCGTACCATAGTCGGGTTTACAGGATCAACAGCCGATGTTATAGGAGAATTCGATGGCGTAGTCCAATTAGGCCGCGGTCCATTCAAGAAAGAGGTTACGGTTTTATTCGTGGTAGTGGACGCACCGGCTTCCCACAATGCCATTTTCGGCCGATCATGGATATCGCGAATGCATGCAGTAACTTCTACAATCCATCAGTGTTTAAAGTACGTGGTCGAGAACAACGTAGGAGTGGTCCGAAGCAGCCAGAAAGCAACACGGGAGTGTTACCGAGCGGCATTGGCACCTAAGAAAGACCAAGAGATGATTCAAGCTCGAGAATAGCAATTAAGGGGGCTCCCCCCGGGATCATTACCCGTGGATGACCCCAGGGAAGCTCCAAGCCTTTTGACAACAGACGAGGAATGTGAACAGTACCAATTCGCTGCGGGAAAATCCGTGCGAATTGGGGTATGCCTTTTACCGACCCTCAGGGAGCAACTACTGGCCCTCCTACGGGAAAACCTAGATTTGTTCGCGTGGTGCTCAAGAGATGTCACCGGGGTCCCGGAAACCTTCGCTGTTCACAAGCTAACTGTCAACAGAAGCGCCAGACCGATCTTCCAAAAGCGTCGGGCTTTTTCCCCAGAAAAAGCAGACATTATCCTACGAGAAGTCGAGAGGATGATCAGCGTCAGTCATATCAAGGAAGCGAGTTACCCGTTGTGGACTTCTAATCCCGTCCTGGTCAAAAAGAAAAACGGGAAATGGAGAATGTGCGTGGATTTCACCGACCTTAACCGGGCATGCCCGAAGGACCCCTTCCCGATGCCAAGAATCGACCAGTTGGTAGATTCAACGTCGGGCAACAAATTGCTGTCATTTATGGATGCATACTCCGGTTATAATCAGATCAAGTTACACGCTGCAGATCAGGAAAGTACCACATTCATCACGGGCCGGGGGCTATATTGCTACAAAGTAATGCCCTTCGGGCTAAAAAATACCGGCGCGACATACCAAAGGCTAGTTAACAAAACATTCGAGGGTCAAATCGGGAGGAATATGGAGGTGTACATCGATGATATGTTGGTAAAAAACGGCACGGATGAAGCCTACCTTGCTGACCTCAGGGAAACCTTTGATAACTTGCAGGGGATAAATCTCAAGCTCAACCCGGAAAAATGCTCCTTCGGAGTCCGGTCAGGAAAGTTCCTAGGTTTCTTCGTTAGTGAGAAAGGGATTGAAGCCGATCCTGTCCAACTTCGAGCTTTGACCGATATGACTCCGCCCTGAAGCATCAAGGAAGTCTAGATCCTAACTGGGCGTCTGGCTGCCTTAAATCGATTTATTTCTCGCTCATCTGATAAGTGCGCTCCCTTTTTTCAGGTCAAGAGACAAGCAAATTTTTTTGCATGGACTCCCGAATGTAATGAGGCGTTCTTGGGAATTAAGCAATATCTGTCCTCCCCAAACCTCCTAACAAAGCCCGCCGCAGGCGAGACGCTTTTCCTTTATGTTGCGGTAACCGACTTTGCGGTCAGTGCGGCTTTGATCAGTGAGTCGGGACCGGCTCCTACAGCGGTCTACTTTGTGAGTAAAAGCTTGCTAGATGCAGAAACTCGGTATTTAAAGTTGGAAAAAATGGCACTCGCCCTGGTGACAGCAGCGCGGAAGATGCGCGTGTATTTTCAAGCCCACCCTATCATAGTCCGAACATCGTTCCCACTCAATTACATCCTCCAACGACCAGACATGTCCGGGAGAATGTCCAAATGGTCGGTAGAGCTAAGGGATTTTGACATCGACTTCGAACCTCGGACGGCCGTCAAAGGCCAAGTCCTAGCCAATTTTTTGGTGGAGTTCCATTCCGAACGACCTGATCAGAACGCACCTCCCTGAGAAGCCGCACTGAGCGAATGGATTGTCCGAACCGACGGGGGGGGGGGGGGCAAACGTCAGTGGCTGTCGAGCAGGGATACAAATAGTAACCCCATCGGGCATTAGCATGCTCCAAGCCGTCCGATTTGGTTTCCATACTTTGAACAATGAAGCGGAATACGAAGCTGCTCTGGCAGGATTACGGTTAGCGCAAGTGTGTGGGACAAGGCAAGTACGCCTCATAAGCGATTCCCAACTTTTGATAACCCAAGCTTCGGGAAGTGCGGAAGCTCGGAAAGAACATCTGGTGAAATACCTAGCAACACTCAGGGTTCTAGCTGCTTCATTTGACAAAATCACCTATGAACATGTCCCGAGAAGCGAAAACATAGCCGCAGATTCCTTGGCAACAATCTCCTGCTCCAGTAACTATCCTTGGGTGACCGAGCAAGAAAGTCCGTCTATTATCAAACGTCAAGAGTTAGACAACCGACCTGAAATCGCCTGTCAGATTTCTTCGGTAGAAACCTCGGATTGGCGGCGTGACATTATCGCCTTCTTAGCTGAGGATCGGCTGCCTAGTGATAACGCTTCGGCTCGGAAAGTACGCAACAAGGCTCGGGGATACGTCATTTTAGGGGAAGTATTATACAAGAAATCCTCCAGCCGCCCCCTGCTTCGATGCTTAGGGGTCCATGAGTCATAAATAATTGTGTCCAAACTGCATGATGGTGAGGGTGCAGCGCATTGCGGTTACAAAGCCCTAATCAGAAAGATTCTCCTAGCGGGGTTCTATTGGCCGACGATAACAGCAGATGCACGGCTAATAATCAAAACCTGTGATACCTGTCAGCGGTTCGGAAACGCAATAAACGTCCCTGCGACTCCCTTAGAGTCTATATCTGAAGGACTACCCTTTGACCGATGGGGAATCAACCTTGTCGGGCCGTTACCAATGGCGTCGGGAGGAAGACAGACGATCGTGGTGGCAGTGAACTATTTTTCCAAGTGGGTCGAAGCCGAACCTTTGTCCGCCACCAAGACCAAAGATATCATCAAATTTATATGGTCTAACATATGTTGTCGGTTCGGGGTACCGCAGAGGTTAACTATGGATAATGGACCGCAGTTCGATAGCGGAGAAATGAAAGCGTTCTACACCACTCATAAGATCCGACAATGTTTCTCCGCTCCTTTCCATCCTCAAGCAAACGGGCAAGTCGAAGTAACCAACCGGACCATTTTGGACGGTCTCAGAAAAAACCTTGAGGGAAAGGCCAGAAAATGGCCTGACTACCTACAAGAGGTACTATGGGCTTACCGGACCACACCCCGGACGGCTACCCAAAAATCACCTTACGCTTTAGTATATTGTATGGACGTGGTTACCCCTGCAGAATCCATTTTTCCATCTTTTAGGGTCGGTGCGTATGAGGAGGAAGCGAACGACAAAAGCCGACGGCTCGAGCTCGACCTTATAGAAGAGAAGCGCAACCGCGCCCAATTGAACTCTTTGCACTATCAGACCCTGATGAGAAGTCGATCTGCTTCTAAAGTCCGCCGTCGGGAGTTTAAGGTCGGAGACAAGGTTTTGAGGTGAGTCTTTCTTCACACCAAAGATAAAATCCTCGGTAAACTCGCCCCGAATTGGGAAGGACCCTACGAAATCGTTGAAAAAATCAAGAGCGGAACATACCCCCTGCAGGACAGGCGCGAGCACCTTTTGAGGCTACCATGGAATATTGAACATTTGAAATTGTATTTAGAAGAGTTTTGAAATTATTAATTTCAAATTGTATTTCAAATTTTGTTTCGAATTGTATTGGTCGGGGATGCACTCTTTCCTACCTCGGTGGCGCGAGAAGGTTTTAATGAGGCATCGTAAACACCCGATCACCCGATTACATTAATCCAAAATTTCTTTTGCCTTCCAAATGTTAAAGTGTTACGACCTTGGTCAGCTGACGAGCTGGACAGCGTCCGTTCCTACTAATATTAATGGATCTACATATATAGTTTTCCCGACCATTTGGGAAACGTTTCGATAATACATCGATCTACAGAACCTTAATAGGTTTTTCGGTTTCTACAACTGATCTACATATATAGTTTTCCCGACCATTTGGGAAACGTTTCGATAATACATCGATCTACAGAACCTTAATGGGTTTTTCAGTTTCCACAACTGATCTACATATATGATCTTCCAGACCCTTTGGGAGAACTTTCGATGATACATCGATCTACAGAACCTTAATGGGGTTTTCAGTTCTACAACTGATCCACATATATGATTTTCCAGACCCTCTAGGAAATGTTTCAATATTGCATTGATCTACAGAACCTACTTAGGTTTTTCAGTTCCCGAACTGATCCACACTTCACGATTCCCGATCCTCTCAGAACTTTTCAATGTTACGTTTGAACTTAGGATTTTTCACAGAACTACTCTATTTTACACAGGTAACAATATGTGAGAGGATATAACCAGAAAAGTTAATATATTGATAGGGGACCCCGCGGCCCCCAAAACATAACTAAAAGTGTTCATTAGAAATATTGATAGGGGACCCCGCGGCCCCCAAAGAGTGTAACAAAAACAACTAAACAAAAAAAAAACGAGCGCGACTTCTGGATCACTCGTCCTCTTCCTCCTATTCAGCATCATCAGATTCTTCTTCATCTCTACAATCGACTCCCTCAGGGCGGTCCTTCTCTGGCACATCCAACCACATTGCCCCGAGGTGAAGGTCTGGGAAGCGGTTGTGGAACGACACCACATACGCGGCTTTGGCATCGGCAGTTTCTTTCTCTGACCACTTCCTACACCGATTTGCGAAGGCGACGTTCAAAGATCTTAGCTTTTGGACCTCCTAAGCCAAGGTAGCAGCACGGTCTTCCGCGGCTTTCTTCGTCTCCTCCGCGGCCTTCCTCGCCTCCTCCGCGGCTTTCTTCGCCTCTTCCGCGACACGTTCGGCTTCCGCAACCTGACCATCCGCCAACGCCTGAGCCGCCTTGGCCTTTTCCACCTCCCCGGTCAGGCTAACAATTTTTTCCTCCGCGTCCCCTAGCTGTTGGCTTAGCTCAATCGTCCGACACTCTTTCAAGGCCGCCGGTATGAGCAAGTTATACAAGGATAAAGCCAGACCGTCTGATCCCCGCAGCGGGAACGTATGCGGACTTCCCAGCATCGTCAGCACCGGGAACTTCGTACCGCTCGACGAGGCCGCAGCGGGGTCCGACGCTTGGGGTGGCTCGGCATCATCCAGAATCTCCACAACGTCCGCCGTTAAAATACCCATAGCACCACCGTCCTGATCAGACAGCTTCGGCATGGTGCCACCCTCCGCGCCGTCAGTAGGCCTACTCACTGTCTTGGAGTGCTTGGATTTCTTTGCCTTAGTCCCCTCCGCATCGGCGCGAGCTTTCCTCTTCCACACTGGAGCCTGGTCGGCCTCCCCACCTTCACGAACGGGTCCCTCTCCCCGAATCAGCACGCCCGCCTCTGCAACCCCGGATTTGTTCTCCCCGACCACGTCGTCTGACTTCGGGCGCTTGCTAGGCGCCTTGTTGCGCTTTGGAAGATACAACTGTGACCCGGGGGCGTCGGTCTTCGCGATCAGATCATCCATGCTCGGGGGCTGTCGCAACTGCTCAATGGTAAGCACCTCGGACGAGCAACGCCAGAGGTTACTCATGATTAAGTTTGTGTCTTTGAAGGTGCGATGCATAGCCCGACCCCAATGCGTCTGAGCATAGTCTTTCATCACCTCGAATGTGGCCTCAGCGGCTTTCGAGTAATCTTTCTTCAACCCTTGAAAGAACTCCTTGCCCGCTACACAAAGGATCGGACGTTAAAATATATATATATATATACCATCAGAGACCCAGGTTCGGAGCAACGTCCTCGGGTTGCTTTCTTTGCTGTAAGGCAGACCATTCTCCCAGCAACCACTTAAGAAAACGAAGCGGTGCTTCCAGCCCTTGTCTTCTTCGAGAAAGTCATTGACTATTTTCCACCTGTTTGCCAAGGAAGAGTAGAAGAATGGAGATTTGGGAGATTTGGACAGACCTGACGTGGCCACATATTCCTCCATGGGCATAACCCGACCTGATAAGCGCGAAGCCATGATACACGACATCAGAGTATACCATGCGTTGGGTGTCAGTTGGGAGGGGCAGATCTGGAGGGTGCGGAAATAAAGGACAATCTCGGGATCCAGGGGGAACCGCAGGCCCCAATTAAACAGCTCCGTAAAAACCACTATCTCCCGTGGCCGGACATACACAAGAGTCTCCCCGGGAACAGGAAACCGAACTGATACGCTCTCCGGGATCCCCCAGCGAATCAGCAGCTCCTTATGCTCAGTCTCCGGAAAATAGAGGTATTTACCCTCGAAAAGAGAAGCAATATCTCTCGAAGGAAGCCAGCGGAAGTAGGTGGTAGTAATTGCAGCCTCTACTTCCGCGGGAAGAGGGTCGTCAGGAGGGTTAGCGGCTCCCCCAGCAGCGACAATACTAACCTCTGCGGGAAGAGCATCCACCTCCGACTCTTCAGTGTTTGTGTCAGGGGCCTTGTCGGAACTTTGAGCAGTATCGGCGTTGGGATCTGACGACCGAACCCGGGAGCTTGTAGGCTCAGCAGAATTCCCAGAATAAGCCCGATGAGCCACGTCCAGTTGCTCGGGTGTTAACCGACGTTTAGGCAGACCTAAAAAAGTTACGGCAGTGTTAGTACCGGTCCGGTACCCTCGAATTGAGGGAGTAAGCTGAACCATTTCAAGATAATTACCTCCTGCGGGAGATGAAGGGGGATTGTTTTCTCCCATGGTCAAGAACTTGGGTTTGCGAGCGCGTCGGGGCAGGAACGGAAATGGAGAAACGTACGAGTTGACTGGCGATGGGGTCGGATTCTCCGACCGAACTACAGGGGAATGAGAGGAGTTGTTGCTGGAAGAAATGACAACGGTTTTCGGAGATAGGCTAGAGACGGGAGGATCGGGTAGAAGGAAGGATTCAGCAGGGATCGGGGTGGCTAAAACAGGGTCGTGAGGACGCGGGATGGGAGTAAAAGGTTTTGAGTTAGATCCCCAGATCAAGCCGACGCGTCGGTATTTTCGGCTCGGTCTTCGATGCTAGACCACTCTTCAAAACTCCACTCAAGCTTTTTCTTTTTCTTGGCTGGTGTTTGCTTCGGGTATCTGGGTTTCATAAAAAAAACATTCCAGGTCTAAGAATGGTCTGATAAGCTCTCTCTCTCTCTCTAGAAACGATCTGACTGCACTTTCTCTCTCTAGAATGCCTCTGAGAGAAATCAAGGATTGTGGAGTATTTATAGGCGAGGTTGAATGGTCGGGGAATACCAATCGACAAAAGCACAGCAGGAAGACGAAGAGTCTCCATAAGAACCTAGTCTGGCAAAGACGCATCCCGTAAGCTGGTGACGCGTATTGACCACCTTCTGGCGAAGGCTTACCTAAGCTACCCCCTTCGAACCAACTGATGATATGGGCCTTCGCAACCATATCCACTATGAAAAGCCGGCCCATCACAGTGAGGCCCGGGTTAGAAGCTCAAAAGAACGCGGGAACCGACCTGACTCAGAACTACGAACATCGGGTAAGAAAAATCCAGCAGAGCCTAAGTATTGCCCGAAGGTCAGATCTGGATAAACAGCGTCGGGGAACGACCGACGCGAGAAGAAAAAGAATAATTCGTCCAAAGATAGGCCATTGGCCCGAAGCACAGGAGACTGCGGACGACAGGTGTAGGTTCGGCAGTGAGTCTCCGCTCCTGATACTCCCGAAGACTGAGGGGCTACTGATGAGGGTGGAATTCGCCAATGTAAATAATGAGGACTTAATTGTAATAAAAGGTACTTGGTGTAGTTATTAAGGTATTTGGGGTCTCTCGGGGACCAATGTGTAAACGTAGTATTAACTAAGGGGTCTCATCAAATATGTAAACAGCCCACTAAGGATTCGAGCGGGTCCACCTTATTTTAGTATAAAAGGTGACCCACTTTCTTGGTAGGTGGGACATTGAATATTATTCTATTACATTCTCTTTCTCTCTCTACACTTTCTCTCTCTAGTCGCATCAAGCACAAGATCCGAAATATTCTTCTGAACAATTATTGACTCATCACTACTAACTTAAGTTATGAGATACACTGTGAGCCTAATCTCTTCCAGTAAGCTGGTTTATAGACCGATTTGCAAATAAATCCGCAATTTGATTTTCCTTGAGATACACATCTGGTTATTATTATTTTCACATCATTTCCTTGTTCCCTGCAGCTTTTTATAATAAGAATGCCATCATCCTTTTGACATGTTTTTAGTGAAGAAGCCAATAACTAATTGAGCTGGAAAATGTCGCTTGAGTTGTTTAAGAAAAATGAAGTCCTCTTATATCTTAAAAGATCACGTTAGCGGCTATGTTGGCTATATTAGAAGGCAAATCAAATTTATTGAAGGATAATTCACCCATAACCATCCAACATCAATCTTTTTTAATAAATTAATATTTTAACACGTTAACATTAAATTTTAAATCAAAATATTATTTACATTTTATAATCAAAACAAACTTATAACAGAAATTGAGAGTTCAAAACGATGGCTAAAGTCCAATAATATGTTAGAGTAACCCAAATTTTTGGAGGAAAGTGAAAATTTGACTAAAATTAGGCAGCATGTTTTTTTTATTATAGCTTACCGTTGGAACTTCACATCTCTTTGACTTCAAATTTGGGTGATGAGATATTCTTTTAAAATAGATGAAATCTAATTACCCAGCCAGGTAATAGTAAAATATGAAATGATAAATTTTTGAATTAAAGTATAAAAATTTCAATTCCTTATAAAATAAGGATCCGTTTTCTCGACTCTTCATTTACTGGACTAAATTAGTTTTTAGGGATTTCAAATGGAATCGGCCATTAAAAAGCATAATATTTATCATCTTTTCAAAATAGCTCGAGTAATTCCATCTATCCTTATGCTCTAATAAAAAACAAATTTTATTTTTGATTCTTCGTTAGATCTTTTTTAGGAATATACTTTTTTTAAAATCAACATGCAAAAGCAACAAAGTTCTACAATATAGGTAAAGTCAGGTATTGAAAGCTACTTGGAGTGTGTTAATTTAGTTCTACCATAATATATAATTTAGAGTATATGATTATGAGTTGAAATCCTTGAAATTATTATACAAGAACAAAGAACTGAAAAGGAATCAGAGGATCGTTAAGCTTGAACCGAGAGCTAGGAGGTGAGCATGAGTAACAATTTATTTGATCCTAGATATATAAGAACCTATAATTTAGCTACTAATCCTAACCTTCTCATCTTAGGTAGCCTATTTCTAAGGTTTTAAGTATAGTAATTGCTCTTAATGGATTTGGATATTGCTCTTGGTTATAATCTAGACTTTCTTTTGATTTGAGAAACCATTTTACAATCTAATCAGCAACCATATTTTGCTATATATATATATTATTGTCATATTAGAGCTAATTATTTTCTTGCAACAATTGATGATGGGAGCCAAGTACCGAAGATATTTCTATTTAAGTAACATTTTAGTGAGTAACCTTGACTTAGTCTCAATGTCTAAGAGACTAATGTTCTTTTCCTTGCATAATATTAGGCCATCAAGCAAAGTTCTGCACTCAGCAATAATAGATGTTTTTTTTACCATAGGTTCTTCCAAATGCAGCTATTAAATCATCTTTACTATCGCTATCAATCCACTACCACATGCTTCACCTGATAAGAAACAATTATCACTTGTGTTTAGCTTGTATCCGTTGTCTATAGGTTTTTTCCATTTGAGAGACATGCACACCCTTAGTTTATTAAGGTGATAAAAACAACCAAGCTTTAAGGCATAATTTAGATCCATCCTCCAACAAGATCTCTTTAATAGGTATGCATAGTATGAACTCGTTAGTATATACTTGATATGACCTAGCGTTACTTTTGATTTGATCTTTTGCTCCTGGTGCTTTATTTTATTCCTAAAATACCAAATAACCCATCATATAGTTTGAAGAAGAATAGTTCTTATATGGACATATTTATTGGTGTACAAAAACCAATTTCTGATAATGTGTGGAAGAGACATATTCCTACTTAGTAATCCTAAATAGCCCAACAAAGTATTTCCATACTTCTCAAATAGTGTTACATTGAACAAATCAGTTTTTGATTATTTTTTACTGCCACAAAATTGGCATTTATATGCCAGTGAGAATTTTTTTTCCTAAAGGATAGAATCCACAATAAGCCAATTGTTTAGTATTCTCTAGATTAAGAATGGGAACTTTTTAGGAGTAGAGGAATTTCATATTCTTTTGAAGAGGTTAGACTTATTACCACTGAGTCTAATTTCATTTGAGGTATCTTTTGTGTTAAAATTACTGAGGGAGAAAGTGACCGTTCGAGAGAGTCTTCTTCTGATTCTTTAATACTCATTTTCTTTATTTTCTTAATATCTAAAGGCAAACCCGTACTCGTTAATAGCTCCAGATTCCAGTAACCCTCTGACCAATAATTTTTAAATTTATCTTCATGTTACCGGGAGTTATTTTCTTCATTTTCGAATTTGATAAAATCAAGCTAGAAGTCAATATATATTTACCTACATTTCAGTAGATGAATCCTTCATCTAATTCTCTGATGTTCAAAATAATTTTTTCATGTTTTAGATCCTCTATTAGTTGTTTGAACCGAAATAGAATGTATATTAGGACAATAAACGGATAACATATATTTTCCTCATAAATTCTTTTGCTCTCTAAATTTTAACCACAACTTGCATGAATAAGAAATTCTAAAGATTATTAATTCTTCTTATGTTTAAGCCACATTCTTGGTAGGGTTTATACAAATGAACCCATATTGACCAGTTTATACCATGTTTTTCTTCAGTTGACCCCCAAAGGAACCTAATACACACACCTTCAATTCTCTGGATAACATCCTTTGGAGAATGTAACGTTGAATATGGTATGTAGGTTAAATTAGTGTAAGCTTTTCACTAAAGAAAAGTATTTCGATGTCCCACTCTAAAACTTTGTTCATGATTTTATTGACCAACTCATCATAGTTGTTGATTTTATTATTTGAATAGACAATAATATCAAGGTATTTGATTGGTAGCAGACCATAAGAAAAATATGATAAGTTTTCCAGCATTTTAATTCTCGCTTGAGGCAGTCTTGTAGAAGTAAAAGTCTTGGTTTTTTCCTTGTTAACAATTTGACCAGACTGCTCTTGATAGTGCTAAGATGTTTGATATTTGAGGAGGATTCATTAGCAAAAATTATGAAATCTTCAACAAAATCCAAGAAAGTTATGTCTATTGAACTTCTTGATTTATAACTCAGTTCATGTTTATCTTTATATAGCTTCTTTAACTTCCTAATAAGGTATTTCTCATCCATGATAAAAATGATAGGAGATAAAGGGTCCCCTACTTAACATATTTTGTGGATATAAAAAAGACATAAAGCTCACCATTCACTATGATTGAGGAATAAGTAGAGTTTATAATTTTCATAATTTTTTCGAAGAATCTTTTGTGAAATCCAAAAGATTCTAGAAATCTTATAATAAAATAAAAGCCAAGAATGTCAAATGCTTTAGACATGTCTAACTTTATCATGATATTGCCCCTCATTTTGTTATTTAGATCTTGGGAAAGCTCTTGAGCCAGAAGAATATTAACCTGAATGTTTCTACCTTTAACGAACCATTTTGCTTCCTTAGAGATAATCTTAGGGAGAAGTGAAGCAAGTCTATTATTCAGTAACTTGGATATTAACATGTTAAGAAACGTGCATAAAATTATAGGCATAACTTCATTGCATGATTTAGGAGATTCAACCTTAGGAATGAGACAAATGGTTGTGGCATATATGTCTTGAGATACTGGATAGTTCATAAAGAATGCAATAATAACCTCACAAAGATCTTTTGAAGTTATCGGCCAACAATGTTGATTGAACTTTGCGTTATACCCATCAACACCAGCAGCATTATTAGGGTTAAAAGACTTGATAATATCATGAATATCTTTTACAGTAGATGTTACCAAGAGTATTATATTGTCTTCTTCAGTGATTAACTGTTAGAATATTCACGCAATAACATGTTTTTAGTGCGCTAGCATGTAACACATTCACGCTACATAGTATTAAAAATTTGTGTCATGTTTGGATATTGTTAGAATATTCAGTGTATTAAGCTTCCTTGTATAGGCCTCTAAGTTCTCGATATATTGAGAGCCTTACTTGGGTTTATTATTATAAAAAAATAGTTCAATACAAAAATGAAGATTTTCTAATAAACACGAAACCCTAGCCGCCTCCTGTGGCTACTTCTCTTTTTGTTGTTTAACATGGTATCAGAGCACGTGTGATTCTAGGAATTCTGAACATCCTCAACAAAGATGGCTGGCAATAAAGTTGTGGTCAGTCAAATCCCTGATGAATTAACAATGCAGATTGCTGCCATTCTGAGAAATGGTCTCGGAACACAACAACAAACAACTAACCCCGATAATTTATCCCTAAGGATTAAACTCGGTGGTGACAACTATGCCCTATGGGAAAACCTGATGAAGAAAGCAATTGGGGGAAGGGGGAGAGGTTCTCACATTACAGGGGAGCCGACACCTCCATCCAAAACTGACAACACATATACAAGGTGGGAACAAGATGATCAATGTGTTTTCACATGGATTATCCAGAATCTTGAATCCAGCTTGGTGAATAATGTCTCGCAATATCCCACTGCAAAATCCCTATGGGATGGGTTAGCCACCACATACGGTTCTGGTATAGATTTGTTACAGGTTTTTAAACTCTGATCCAAATAGAAAGAAGATAAATCCAACTTGTATTACACTAATTGTGGGATGAAGAAACACACTAAAGAGACATGTTTCCAGCTGGTTGGCTATCGAGAATGGTGGGACGACGGTCATAAGGAGAAAAATAACCAGGGTTTCAGATCTAATGTCAAACGGGCTTCGTCTACAAGTGGCGGTGAAGATCCGACTAAAAAATGAGCAAGGAAGTGGCACTGGTTTTGGAGGAATGGCGGCGAACTCCTATGAAAAACTTGGAGGTAAAAGGTTTGAGAATCAATGAATTGGATCTTTGATTGCGGGGCTACGGTCACCATATCTTATGATCCTAAAGACTTTGGTGACATGTCATCTCCAAGGAAGTCCCATATTGAGACTGCTAGTGGAGAAATTTGTGAAGTCAAAGGAAGAGGTTCAATTATTTTTTCGGAAAAAATAGAAATTAAAACTGCCTCTACATTCCTGCACCATCCTTAAAGTTATTATCTGTTAGTCAAGTGACAAAACAACTCAACTGTGTGGTTCTTACGTATCCATTTTTTTTCATTTTACAGGACATTCGTACGAAAGAGATCATTGGGAGTGGTACTGAACAAGGAGGTCTCTATTATGTTGATGAGGTAGTTCATAAGGGACATGCCATGCTTGCTCACGGAATAACCGAAAGGCAACTTTGGTTATGGAATCAGCGACTTGGTCATCCTTCTTTTAGCTATCTTAAAAGTTTGATTCCTAGTCTTTTTTTGAATAATTCCATTCATGAGAAATGTGATACCTGCATTCTTGTAAAAAAACGTAGGGTCTCATTTAATCAAAGTAATACTAGAGTTGATTATGCTTTTTTGCTAATCCATTCTGATGTTTGGGGTCCAGCACCAAATTCCACTAACAATCAAATCAGATACTTTGTTTTATCTGTGGATGATTTCTCAAGAATGATTTGGATATACTTCATGAAACATAAATTGGAAGTACAAGAAATATTTGTTTGTTTTTACAAAATGATTTTGACTCAATTTGAAAAAAAAATACAGATTCTCCGTTCTGATAATGGAACAGAGTTTGTCAACCAAACAATGTATAATTTTTTCAAAACAAATGGTCTTATCCATCAAACCACTTGTCCAAACACACCTCAACAAAACGGTACTTCAGAATGAAAAAATCGTGCTATTATGATTGAATCTAGAGTTCCGCATTCTCTTTGGCCAGAAGCTCTTGCTACATCCACGTATCTTGCAAATCGTCTACCAACCCGATGTCTAGGAAATAAAAACTCCATTATAAGTGCTTGCCACCCAAGTTACAATTCCATCTGTTATGACCTTACCACCTCGTGTCTTTGGTTGTTTGGTGTTTGTTCATATCCCTAAAACTAGTCGAAACAAACTTAATTCGTGTGCTGAAAAGTGTGTATTCGTTGGGTACGGTGTCCATCAAATGGGTTATCGGTGTTACAATCCGGTTACTCGTCGAATCCATGCCACCATGGACTGTGACTTCTTGGAATCCGATTATTTTTTTGACCACCAATCTCGTGCTTAGGGGGAGAAAGTAAGTGAATCACTCGACTGGTTGCTATATGAAAGTTACTTTGAGGATGTGCCGACAGAGTCGGTAGATGGCGCCACCGAACATGCCTCTTCCAACACAAGGAAAGATTGGTTACCAAAGGATATACACAAACATATGGTATAGACTTCTTTGAAACGTTCTCTCCGGTTGCAAAGATTGATACTATCAAAGTTTTACTTTTAATAACCGCGAATAAAGATTGGCCTCTTCATCAATTTGATGTAAAGAATGCTTTCTTACATGGAGACTTGGAAGAAGAGGTATATATGGAACCCCCACCAGGGTTCTCTCATGATTTTCAAGAAAATAAGGTATGTAAACTAAAAAAGGAATTATATGGGCTCAAACAGTCTCCTCGTGCTTGGTTTGGGAGATTTACAATGGCAATAAAGCAGTATAGCTACAAACAGAGTAATGAGGATCATACCTTATTTTACAAAAAGAGAGGAGAATTAGTCACTTGTCTTATAATATATGTCGACGATATGATTATAACGGGGAATGACGAAGAAGATATTAGCTCTCTTAGGAAAAACCTCTTCAAGGAGTTCGAAATGAAAGACCTTGGGGGATTGAAGTATTTCCTAGGAATCAAGGTTCTTAGGTCAAGAGGAGGGATTTATATCTCCCAACGGAAATATATATTGGATTTATTAGCTAAAGTTGGCATGGTGGATTGTAAACCAAATGACACTCCTATGGTTGTGAATCACAAACTAAAGATAATTGAAGGGGCCCGACAAGCGAGTAAAGAAATGTACCAAATATTGGTGGGAAAATTGATTTACCTGGCTCACACTCGACCTAACATTGCATACGCGGTTTGAGTAGTTATCCAGTTCATGCATCATCCTCAGGAACACCATATGGAGGCAGTAATGAGGATTATTCGATATCTCAAAGGCACACCAGGAAGAGGTATAATTTTTGAAGAAAAATGGACACCTTGATATTGAAGTATTCACAGATGCTGATTGGAGAGGGAATCCTAACGACAAGCGATCAACTACTGGCTACTTTACTCTTCTTGGAGGTAACTTGGTGACTTGGAGGAGTAAGAAACAAAGAGTAGTATCACTGTCAAGTGCTAAATCAGAATTTAGAGGAATCATTAAGGGGATTACCGAGATACTTTGGTTAAAGAAGATAATGAAAGAAATCGGATCCCCTCTGAAGTGTCCAACTCAGTTAATGTGCGATAATAGAGTTGCGATTAAGATTTCAGAGAACCCGGTATAGCACGATAGAACAAAGCACGTTGAAATAGATAGGCACTTCATAAAAGAAAAGATTGAAGATGGGACAGTCGAACTTCGTTTGTTAGATCCGAAGACCAACTATCAGACATCCTGACAAAAACGGTTGCTGCAAGAACATTCGAATCAGTTTTATCCAAGTTGGGTATTGGTTATCCCACTACACAACTTGAGTGGGAGTGTTAGAATATTCACGCAATAATATGTTGTTAGTGCGTTAGCATGTAACACATTCACACTGCATAGTATTAAAAATGTGTGTCATGTTTAGATATTGTTAGAATATTCAGTGTATTAAGTTTCCTTGTATAGGCCTCTAAGTTCTCTATATATTGAGAGCCTTACTTGGGTTTATTATTATAAAAAACAGTTCAATACAAAAAGGAACATTTTCTAATAAACACAAAACCCTAGCCGCCTCCTGCGACTACTTCTCTCTTTGTTGTTTAACATTAAACTTAGTATAAAATTGTAAAGCTTCCGAACTTCTAAATGATTTGGATGTCCAATTAGTAGTAATTTAAAATGTTCAACAACTAATTGTCCAAGGCCATATTTTTCACTTATCCATGTATCATCACTAAATATTCCATTTATTTATTCCTCCTTATTCTTTTCTTAACGAAATTGTGAAAATAATAGGTGTTTTTGTTCCAATTTTAAAACCAATTGATGTTGTTTTTCTGTTCCCAAAAAACTTATTCTCTAGCTAACAACTATAAGTAATTTTATTGGCCTTTGTAAAGGTTAAATCTATCCTCTGAACTTTTGGTATCCTTAAAATATATTTCTAAAAAATTTACTTCATCCTCAATTTGAAAATGCATAAAAAACATTATCGAAAACTTCCTACTTCCAACTTTTAAGCTTAGATTTTAATCTTTTCAATTCATTCCAAAAGACATAAATAGGATTTCCTAACATTTACTCCTTCTAATTTTTCTCCATGATACTTAGAAATTTATGATGAATGGTCCACATGTTTTGAAACACAAATGTGGCTTTGATTTTGTTTTGATCAGAAAACATAGTCATACTCAATAGAACATGGTATGAACATGTTCTAGCTAAATGTTTCACTTCCGCGTTGTCAAAATAGTTCATCCAGAAAGTGTTGTAGAGGCTGTATCAAGACATTTCCATTACTTGTTGTTTGTCCAAGTATACTTGGAACCGGAGTATCCATCATCTTTTAAATGACAAGCTCATATTCAAATACTTGAAATCATCGATTCTTCTTAGGCATAGAGTAGAACATGAGAGTTCTCTTGAGAATTTAAGATTGCATTAAAGTCTCGTATAACTATCTATTCCTTTGAGTTATCAGCAATATCCCTTAAGTTGTCCTAGAGAAAAATCCTTCGGTTTCTTATGCATTTTGCATAAACATTTGTGACCATGAACAATTTATCCAAAAATGCCTTATTTTTAAATGGATTAACTGAATAACATCCACAAAAAATTCTTCATTCCTAAAAAGCTAGATTTTTTATTGATATTTGCAGTGCTTTCTTAAAAGCTAACTTTCTTTGTTGCAATGTCTAGATTTTCCATATGAATCATAGGCTCATGTAAAACTATAAAATCTTTTTTTCTGACCTTTTGATAGATTTGAGCCTTCTTAATGTTGTCTTATTCTTCAAACACCTAACATTCCACTTAAAAATGTTTATGGTCATTTTGTATGTTCATAGCAAGGTCTACTTCACTTTTTGAAAAGTATTGCTTTGGTAGAAATCAAATCTTTCATACTTTTGACTTTTGTTTTCATTCATTCTTCTGCTTTAACTTAAATTATTTTCCAAACTTCAAGCTTACTACGATCATGAAATATAGAGAGGCTACTTATGGTTCTCAAAATAGGATCATCTGTTTCCAGAACTAAGGTGTATAAGTCCATATTTGATGAGAACAAATTCTTAGTTTCTTCTGTGTGAAGGGCTTCAATAATTTCATAATCACTAATCTCTTAAAAAATGTAGGGACTGGTTTGTTACGTAATTAAACGTGGAAACCATTGTGATACAAGTGACAGAAAGATTAAATTGTTATAAGCTGCTACAAGCCTAATGTGTTTTTTCTTTCAGAATAGGTAAAAAGTCTTGCATTGTAGATGCTCTTAACTAAACCCGAAGATGTTTAGTATTTAAAGCCGACTATACTCTCTGAAAGTGGTCTGGTTGAGTTCTTTCGTTAACAGCCAGAGTAAAATTATCCAAGATATCATAAAAACGCACAAACGAGATCCAGTGATCCACACACATACAACCGGGTCACCACAATAAGCACACACTTACATGTAACACCTATACAACAATATTGAACACAAAATGATTGATCAAACCCAGATTGCAGAAAGGAAAATCAATGCCAAAAAAAAAAAAGACATCTTATGTTCATCCAATATCCAAAGACACCTAGTTGCGTCCACGAGATTTATCAGTTGGAACTTTGAGATCATTTAGGAGATGCCCACCTACAAACCCTTTCATCATGAAAATCTGGATCACATCTTCAGGTTTTTGGTGAAGGAGAGGCTCAGTATGAGATTTTAACACTGATTCATGCTCTTCTTTCATCAGCTGCTGTTCATATAATGTCCTAAGAATTACAACTTCTTTTTCCAAGCTGTCTACCTTAGCTTTCACTGCTTTCATTTCCTTTTGTTTTTCAGGGTTTATATCAGCACCAAGGGATCGAGAAGCAATGTTAAAAACAGCTGTTCCACCTGCCAATAGAGTACAAAACTTAAATGATTTCATCTCCTAAGCCAATACTAAGTAAATTATTTCATAAAATTAAACATATGTAGTTATAGATCGTTACCAGGAATGCTCTTCAGACCCTCCTGGCACGCATAAACGGCACTGTTTTTAGCAATTTTAGTGGTTGTTCGAGCGATCTCGGCCCGTGTCTCTACGTCGGACAGGTGGTGGTTCAACTTCTCAACGCTCGAATTGAAGGAATTAGTACATAGAGTTTTGACGGACGCCAGATCGGGTGCGTTCTTACGCAGAGAGTCTCCGGTGAGGTTGATGGTAGTGCCGATACGGCCGGCTGCATTTCGGCTGTAATCGATCGAGGTCAGACAGAGGGATTTGATGGACGTGAGATCCGGTGTGTTTTTAGACAATGATTCGCTCTGAGTTGTAATGAAATCCCAAACCCCCATTTATGACTTTTGGGTATCAAGGTGCAAGGTCCGCTACACAGATGTGAGATGCAGTGGCTTTTATGGCCCGGGGTCTTTGTGCTTTATGTCACTTAAATTACGTGTTATTACTTGATGTGTTTATATATATAATATAAAATGACAGAGCAACGCTAAACTGAGACCCGTTTTGGTTATAATGAGATCTCGTTATAAGGAGATATTTTTCAGCTATAATGAGATCCCAAATTTTACTAAAATACCTTTAATATATAAACCTTTTTCAACCGACTATCTCTTCTCTTTTCTCTTTTCCTTTATTTTTATGAAATTCAAGTTGCAGCTCGCATCTCACCAATCAAAATCAGAAAATTATTTCTCTTCTCCAATTAATCTCTCTCTCAGAGAACTCATTTCCTAATCAAAATCAACAATAGCACCCCAAGCAGAAAAGAAGCCGACTGAGAAGAAGCTCGCCGAGAAATATCTCTTGGCCATCGTAGCAGCTGAGAAGAAACTAAAGGCCAGAAAGAAGTTACTAAAAGAAGCTAGCGTCGGAGCTGATAAAAAGAAGAAACGATCCAAGAAAAGCGTCGAGACCTACAAGATCTACATCTTCGAGATCTTGAAACAGGTTCATCCCGACAAGCTATGGGAATCATGAACAGTTTCCTCAACGATATCTTAAAGAAATTGGCTGGTGAGTTTGCGAAGCTTGTGTGGTACAACAAGAAACAGACTATCACTTCAAGGGAAATCCAGACTACGGTGAGGTTGGTGTTGTCTGGTGAATTGAATTGGCTAAACATGCGGTATCTGAAGGAACGAAGGTTGTTACAAAGTTTACAAGTTCTTAGGTTATGGAATTTGGGGATTTAGGGGTTCTGGTTGTAAATTGAATTCAAACTTAGATATCGATGTGTTATTTTCTTTCTTTTGGTTTTGTTATCTGATGTTTCTGATTTCGCTATTAATCAAAGATCTTGATTTTAAATATTGATTTCTTTGATTTTTTTTTAAACAAATTGCAGCTCACGTCTTATCTTGCCATCATGATGAATAAGATTTCCATTAAGGTTGGAAAATATTTTCACAGTTACAAGTTTATTTCTTAATAGAAAATTATACAAATTACTGGTTCCACAAATTACTTCATTGTAATATAATTCTGTAAAAAAAATTTGGCTCTTCGACTAGTATGATTCATTCTTTTTACGCTAATGAAAAGTCGAAAAGTTCCACAATGCGATATTAAAATATAATTAAAAAATAGAGAGAAGTTAAAATATAATTAAAAAATAGAGAGAAGTTAAAATATAATTAAAAAATAGAGAGAAGTTTTATTAAAGAAGAGGAAGAAAATAGTTAGATTTTAATATAATTCATTCTTTGGGTATTAAATTAGTTTTAGAGAGAAGCTTGGTTAGAGAAGAGGAAGAAAATTGTTTAGATTTTATGGTCGAAAACTTGGTTTTATATGATGGGTAAAATAGTCATTTTACATAAAGTAAAATAAAAAAAATTATTTAAGGTCTCATTATAGCCAAATGGGGTCTAGATATAGCCTTGCCCAAAATGATATTTGAAAATATTTCAAATAAAGGCTTCTTCTCCAAGAAAGCTTCTCCCGAAAAGATCTCCTCTTCGATTCTTTGATGCTGGTTTTCTGGAGTATTGCTGTTCTGATAGATAATATTTGGTGAGGATAATTATCGCCTGAGGGTAGGCTTGTAATTTGTTTGGTGTTTTAAGGAAGTATGTGGGTGTTTAATATTTAGAGTAGAGAGTATAGGGAGAATTAAGCTGGCTGGTTGCAGTTAATTTCCATTACCCATATTTAATGCTGGTGGTTGGGTATTTATACCCTTACACTTGGGCCCTTATGGGCTTTCGGGTCATGTTTAATGGACCCAGGTCATGTTTAAAGACCCATGAGCTCTAAGTAGGAGAGCAAGTAGCTTAGTCGAGAAGTGTTTAGGTTTTTTATGACTTTTGTCATAGTTCGAACAGTCCCATTAGCTAAGTGTTCGAAGTGCTCTGTCTGGTCCGGAGGGCTAGGTCCGATCTGTCCTTGTCCGGGGAGCAAGCAGAATTCAGACTCATCAGGAGCCCCTTTTTTAGGTGTTTGTCCAAATTCCTTTGTCAAAAACCTGAAAAACAGTCCGACGTCAGGGGTGGTTTGAATCCGGACAGGTCTGTCAATTTGGGCTATGGGTTTATCCGGACTGATAAAGCTTTATGAATCCAAAACGGTTTTTGCCAGAGTTCGTGGGACACGTGTCGCTTTCTGGTTGGTTGCTTCTGCCGTTTTTCTATCTTGAATTTCGAACCCACCTTCTTCGAAAAGCAACCTCTTAGTTAAAGGTGGTGACGTCAGCGCCGTCTTTAATCATTACCAATCTTTTCGAATTCTCCTAGGAATCAAACTCCTTTTTCAGATTTACTATCAATTCAAACACACTTTCTACTGTTTTACCATCTCGCTCATATTTACTCTGCACTACTTTCTTAAAGCTTTCTCTCTCTAAAGCAAAAAACTTACCCAGATAGTTTATGTTTATAGCGAGGAACGCACTGATCAAAGGTGGGTGGCTCAACCTTTCTGAATTAGAGAAGGCACAAAAGGTCGAAAGAGAAAGACGTATCGCTGCAGGACTACCTGTCTCGCCCATCGACAAGCCATTAACTTCAGCCACAAAATCTGATCAAGGTTCTTCTTCCTCAAAAGGTACCAAACCGAAAAAGTTATTCCAAACTAACCTCTCCCCCATTATCTCTGGTTCCTCGGTTCAGAAATCGGAACCTGTTGTCGAGCCAGGAGTAACGATTACCAGTCTCAAAAAACCCTCCCCCTTCATAGCTATGGGGTCGGATGCGGAGCATTCCCCTCAAAAGCTGGTTGACCGGAGAAGAGGCCGGTTAGTTAAGGGCCAAGGGTCTAAAAGCACTCATTCAAAGTCGGGTGCTAAAGACAGCAGCACTGGGTCAGAAATGCCCATTAGAGCTCCCAAGGACAGACTGTTCGGTCCAGAGGGCACCAGTCCAAGTCTTCAAAGAGAAGCATCTGCCCCAGAACCTCTACCGGAGGCCAGAAGCCAAAAGAACACTGAGGCTCAGCAGTCCGGAGACCAGGTTGAGTCAAATTTGAACTCTTCCCCTACTACTGCTGCTGAAAACCCTTCAACAATTATGGAGGAAGTAATGGAGGACTCTGCTGAAGAGGCTCCATTTGAGTCTGAGCCCTCCGGTCAGACCAGTAATGCTATAGTTGACAAAAAGGACAAAGGCAAAGAGAAATTGTGTTTGAGGCATCCAGATCTGCCGGAGAGCCTCGAAGGAAAAGTGGGGCCTTGTTTTCACAAGGTCAGCGTTAAGTACCTCCTCTCCTTGCAAAAAATTAACTACGCATTCATCCACATAGCTGAGCTGGGCCGGATGTGTACGAAGTGGGGAATACCGGAGAATGTGAAGATCAGGATTCCCATACACCCAGAGACTCCCATGGACTGCAAGTTAAGCGAAGTCGTCATGTTTACGGAGTTATTTAATTGGGGGCTCAGACTCCCATTGGACCCAGAGATTGTCAGATACTTCCATCTGATAAAACTCTGTCTGAGCCAGTTGAGCCCCAACGCATGGTACACCCTCATGGCCTACATCATGGCTTCAAGGCTCTCCGGGATTCCTCTGCCAATGGAGGAGTTTGCTGCTGTGGCCAGTCTTTGTACCATTTCAATATGGGGGATGATTTCAAGGCTGTGTATGATTTGTTAGAGGCGGAGAGGAATTGGAGGACCCAATTCCTGTTTGTTAGTGGTGTTTGGGAGAACGGAAAGAAGATCAAGTCCGGAGTGAACCTAAGCCTCCTCAGAAGCAGGTGGAGGAGTGACCGTAAGTCTCCTGCTTTATATTTTTGTCTCTTTCTCTTCTTCTTTTTTAAAAGTTAGTTTAAACTAATTGGTTTTACTTTTGCCTTAGCAGAACTGCCCAAGGAATTCAGTGATTATCTGAAAACCGGGCAGGCTACTTGCACCAGGATCAATGCTTGGACTGCTGAGAGATGGGGGAACCGGTTCCATGCTGCTTTTACCGGTGGCAACTTGGCAAGGTCTCACTTGTGGAATACCACAGGTCGGAGAGACTTGACCTGGGAGGAGCTCACCACTCAGCCTCCTCCGGATGTTGTGCTTAAAAGGACACATGAACCCGATGGGACACTCTTCTTGCCAGGCCGGGCCAAAGCCCCAAGCAAGATGAAGGGCAAAAAGAAAGGCAAGAAAGTGGCAGGTGGTGTTAACCCTGCTGATGCAGGGGAGGATGCTCCAATAAACCCGGAGTAGCCAGTCCACAGCCAAATTGATGCTGCTCTCCTGGAAGTAGTGGAGCAGGAGACTGAAAGGTAAGAAGTGCCCTCCCCGAATCCTCCAAGAGCTTCCAAAAGAGATCGTAAACGGGGAGGAGAAAGCAAGGACAGAGAGGCCAAGAAGAAAAAGACCTCCAAAGGTGACGAGCTTTCTCTCCGGGCTCCGGAGCCTTCTTTTCAAGCTGATCATGTTGACCCAACGCATGCGGAGGAGATACCAGGTGACTTCCATACCGATGAGGTCGAAGGGGGAGATCTCAATATTGACGGGGTCGACATCACCGGTCTGGGTGGGCTTGGTGAGTACTTCATCAATCTTCCC
Source organism: Limnanthes douglasii subsp. nivea (assembly GCA_036936605.1). Classification (NCBI taxonomy): domain Eukaryota; kingdom Viridiplantae; phylum Streptophyta; class Magnoliopsida; order Brassicales; family Limnanthaceae; genus Limnanthes; species Limnanthes douglasii. Next base: position 85,961,416 of record JAUPFV010000001.1, read on the forward strand.
AGAGACGATTTTGCCGTACCTTACCTCCCTTCGAGCACCTCAAACACGGTCACTTTCAATGGTAAGACCTTTATCGTTTCTAGTGAAAGGGATGATATAGCCCACTCTTTGTTAAGCAATGTCCAGCCTGTACTTGTGTTGGAGAAACAAGTCCGAAATCAGGCAGACATCATCAAAGATCTTAAGTCTAACAAAGAGAGGCTGTCCGATGACCTTCGCACTGCCACTTCCAATGCTGCCATTCTAAAGGAAGAAAATGTGGAGTTGAAGAGAAACCAAGAGGCAAGTACCACAAAAGTCACCACTTTAGAGGGTACCATTACAGAGCTCCGGGAGAAGCTGTCTGGATTGGAGAAAGATCTTGCCACCTCAAAGGGGGAATCCAAGGCCAAAGACCAAATCATCACCAACTTGACCAATGACAAAATTGCTCTTGAAAATACAGTGTCCAAGGCTGCTGAGGAGAAAGCTACTTTGCTAAGGGAGTAGGAGGCCAAGATTCAGGCCAAGATCGACGCTTATGCCAACAAACGTGATTGAAACCCAGGAGGAAATGTATGCCAAGGTGAGGTTTGACATGGTTCTACTCTTCCACGAGAAGTTTCTGAAGAGGAACCTAGGGGATTTATGGCTTCATGTTGAGTCTGACGACCTCCCGTATCATATAATGGCTGATGGAGACTTGAAAGGTTATTCTAGTGCTTCCTCATCCGATGATGAAGAACGTGTCAGGGAGAGCCCAGACGAAGATCAAGATGATCCTAAGGGAAAGAAGAAGGTAAATGAAGCTGAGCCATCTTCAAAGGCTCAGTCTTAATTTATAAACCACTTTTTTTTTTACTTTTTATCCAGACTAAAGTCCTTGGAAGGCCAAGGCATTATTTTTGTAATTGTGTCCGGTATCTGACCGGATAGGTTTTTTATTCTATCTTGACAATTCAAAAGTCCTTGGAAGGCCAAGGCACTTTAAATTATTTTAATGAATATTTCTGTTTTGTACAATTCTCATCTTCTTTCATTGTTTGTTCCAATTTTGATAGCTAGAGTTTAAACAACCTTTAGTTATTTCATAGTGAGAGTGTTTAAATCCTCCGGCTAGAGTTTAAATAGCCCTTAGTTATTTCATAGTGAGAGTGTTTAAATTCTCTGATGACGAATATTTAAGTGGTCATCATCCCTTTATTTCAATCCGGATAGTGTGACAAAGGACAAAACTTAAAACACTTGGGAAATTTTTTAAGAAGACATCAAATTTTATTCAAAAGCCCGGACACCTCATTAAAACCTCCCTGTGCCACCATGGAGGAAATAGTATGCCCCCAAATATTTACATGGATGTTTAAACAAGTAAATATTTACACAAATGCTACTCCAAGTACATCCGGAGATGTTCGATGTTCCAAGGGTGGGTCAGAACTCTTCCATCCTTGTCTTCTAGCCAATATGTTCCAGGTTTAAGCATTTCAACAACCATATAAGGTCCTTCCAAAGTTGGGGCCAATTTTCCGAACAACTTTTCTTTAGTGTGTAAGAAGACTTTCCTTAACACCTTGTCCCCTGGTTGGAAATCTCTTCTTTTAACTCTGGAAGCAAATCTGCTTCTCATCAACCCTTGATAGTGTGCAACTCTAAGGTGAGCTTTAACTCGTCTTTCTTCTACCAAATCGAGCTGACCTTTGATTGTCACCTCGTTAGCGCGTTTGGAGAAGTTGTGAACACGAAATGATGGGAGAGTCGCTTCTATGGGAGCTACTGCATCCATCCCATAGACCAAAGCAAAGGGTGACTCTTGTGTTGCAGCCCCAGGTGTTGTCCGGTAGGCCCACAAGACCTCTTGTAAATAACTAGGCCACTTCCTAGCAGCCCCTTCTAAATTCTTCTTTAAACCGGACAGTATAGTTCTATTAGCCACTTCGACTTGTCCATTTTCTTGTGGGTGGAAAGGCGAAGAGAAACAATGTTGTATACCCCTTGAGGCACAGAAACTCTCCATTTCCTTATTGTCGAACTGTGGCCCATTGTCTGTTGTTATCTTTTGTGGGACACCAAATCTGCAACAGATGTTGGATAGAATGAATTTTATAACAGCTTTTGATGTTGTCACTGCTAGAGGGGCTGCTTCAATCCACTTCGAAAAGTAATCTATAGTAACAATTATAGTTTTGCGTCCTCTGGAGGCCATAGGGAGAGGCCCTACTAAATCCAACCCCATCGAGCAAAAGGAATAGGCTTAGAGATTTACTCTAAAGGAATGGCTGGGACATGAATTTCATTGTTGTACCTCTGGTATGGGTCACACCTTCTGACCAATTCCTTAGCATCTTTCATGATAGATGGCCAATAGTAATCGGCCAGTAAAACTCTTCTTGTTAAAGCCCTGAATCCACAATGGGCTGATCCCTCACAATCATGTAATTCGGAGAGGAATACTTGAGACTCTTCATCCCCTAGACAGCGCAAGAGAGGTTTACTGTAAGACTTTTTTATATAAAACGTCTCTCAATATTATGAAACCACGAGCCTTATGTTTCAATGTTCTGGCTAGTGATTTATCCGGAGGCACGATACCATCGGAGAGGTATTACAGGAGAGGAAACCTCCAGTCCTGAGGTTGTTTCACCTGTACTTCAAAAATTTCCTCTTCTTTACCCATATTTAGTTGAATGGAGGGGCTTTCCAGCACATGGATCCATGGATAGGACTCCGTGTATGCTATGGTTGTCAATGAGTCTGCTAACTCATTTTCTGTCCGGGGTATATGCTCATAAGCAACACTCTTAAACTTGAGTGCTTTATTTTTAAGGAGGATTAAATATTTCACAAGCTGCTCCTTTTTAGCCTCAGACTGACCTTGGGCATGGTGGATAAGAAGCTGGGAGTCACTTAGTAGCCTGAACCTCTTAGCCCCACAGATGTAGGCCAACTTTAAACTACCTATAGCCGCTTCGTACTCGGACTCATTATTGGATGCCCTGAAAGCAAAACATATAGCTTGGTATATTTTGTCACCATATGGAGAAGTCAAACACACCCCGGCACCACATCCCATAGTGCTAGATCCACCATCTGTTCGGACGACCCATACCTTCTTATCTTTTATGTCAGTAGCCTGCTCCGAATCTCTGTCGGAGTGAAATTTAACCAGAAAATCAGCCACAACTTGGGCCTTGACTGCTGTTCGAGGAGCAAAGTCTATGTCGAAGTCCGCCAATTCTACCGACCACTTAGTCATCCTGATCGAAATGTCTGCCTTCTGGAGGACATTCTTCAGGGGAAAGGAAGTCCGGACGATGATGGGATGAGCCTGGAAGTAAGGCCTCATCTTTCTGGCAGCTATCACCAGGGCTAATGCCAACTTTTCGAGTTTCAAGTAGCGTCTTTCTGCATCTATCAAACTTTTGCTGATGTAGTATACTGGATGGGGATGACTATCCACTTCTCTTACCAACATAGCGCTGATGGCACAAATTGAAACTGCCAAATATACAAAAAGTGTCTCCCCTTCAACTGGTTTAAATAAAGTTTTGGGGGAGGATAGGTGCTTTTTGATCTCATTGAAAGCCTCATCATAATGTGGGGTCCAAGCGAATCCCTTTGCACCCTTCAAGGTTTGAAAGAACGGGGCGCACCTGTCCGAAGACCTTAAAATAAATCTGTTTAAGGCAGCTAATCTCCCCGTTAGTCGCTGTACTTCTTTAATATTTCGAGGTGGCTCCATTTGGAATAAAGCATTAAGCTGGTCCGAATCGGGCTGTATCCCATGCTCACTTATAACATAGCCTAGAAACTTTCCAGACTGCACTCCGAACACACATTTTTCTGGGTTTAATTTCAAATTCACTTTTACCAAGTTGGCAAAAGTTTCTTGGAGATCAGTCAAATGTAATTGCTCATCCACACTTTTCACCATTATGTCATCAATGTATACTTCCATATTTCTCCTAATCAGATCAGCAAAAGCTTTGTTTACTAACCTCTGATAGGTAGCCCCAGTATTTTTCAACCCAAACGGCATTACCTTATAGCAATGAAGACCTCTGTCAGTGACAAATGTGGTATGCTCTTGATCCTTCGGATCTACTTGAATCTAATTGTATCCGGAGAAGGAATCCATAAAGGATAGCAGCTTGTTCCCAGAGGTGGAGTCTACTAACTGATCAATCCGGGAGACTGGATACAAATCTTTTGGGCAAGCTCTATTGAGATCTGTAAAGTCAATGCACATGTGCCACTTGCCATTCTCCTTTTTCACCAAGACCGGATTGGCAGTCCACAAAGGATATTGAGACTCCTTGATGTGCCCCATCTTTGTGAGCCTGTCAACCTCTTGCACAATAACATCAGCCTTCTCCTTAGAAAAAGCTCTTCTCTTTTGAACTACTGGTGCTATGTCTTTCCGGACGGATAGGTGATGTGATATCACTCTTGCTGGAACCCCAGTAACATCAGCATTGCACCAAGCAAAAAAATGCTGATGGTTTTTCAAAAACTTGAAAATTTCATTTTTTAAAACGGGTGGCATCTTAGACCCTATCTTGACACTTTTTCCTTCTTCCAGACAGTGTATCTCTACCTCTTCGACCGGTATCAACACTCCAGGGGTCTCTCTGGGGTCATCAATTTCACCCTCACCCCTAGAAAGCCCCTCAAACTGCTATTGCTCGTCGATACGAACTGCCCCCAGTGTTCGGGGAGCCAGAGCAGTAGCATAACATTCCCTTGCAACCTTTTGACTACTCCGGACAACTCCCACCTGTCCCTGAACAGCATATTTCAAGCACTGGTGGACTGTTGAAGCCACTGCATGCATCCTAGAGAGCCAAGACCTCCCTAGAATAGCATTATAGCAAGTGGAACAATCCACCACGATAAAGAGTATCCTGACCATTTTCTTGAAAGGGCCCTTGCCCAATAGAACTTCCTCTTCGAAATCTCCGATCACATCTGCTGAGCTGCCAGTAAAGCCCACAGTTGATCTGTCCGAACTCTGAATTACAGCTGGATTTTTCATTCTCTTGTATGTAGTTAAGAAAAGGATATTGGTTGAGCTCCCGGTATCCACCAAAATTTGTCTTATGTCATTGCCCCCAATAGATTCTCCTATGACAACAGCATCCTCATGAGGGCCAGCTATATCTCTTGAATCATCTTCATCAAAAACAATGAAGGGGAATGGATTTGGTGACTGATAGGAAGTCATGCCTCCTTCTAGCTGGGTGGCTAAAGTATGAACATGCCTCTTCCTCGAAGACGTAGTAGGAGCTGTCATAGTATCCCCTCCGAAGATTGTAAGCGACTCAAAAAATTTGATAAGTCCGGAAACCGTCCTAGAACATTCCTCAATTGCACCCACTCTGTTTCGAGTTGGATCAGGATCCAAGTACTCTGATTCCACATCAAACCTTTCAATTATAACCATGGCTCCCTCCGGGGCAGCATTACTTGGACCAACCCGGTGAGTATTGTCAGGCATGTTACCTCCTCTTCTTTTGACATAGGCCCCCAGTTTTCCCCTTTCGATCAAGTTCTGAACCTCTTGCTTCAAAGCTATACAATCATCAGTGGTATGGCCAGTGTCATCGTGATACTGGAAAAAAGAGTTATTGCGATGCTCCCTAGGAGATTGCAGTGTGGCTGGTCTTCTATAGTGCACCTCTTCCTTTGTTTTATCATAAATGGTGGCCACACTTTCTTTCAATTCCGCGAACCACTCCGGTTGAACCCAATGCCCTCTCTTGTTTTGGGATTGCTGACTCTGAGCAGGGGCAGCTGGTTGAGACTGAGCCTTAGCCCTCCCATGCCCCTATCCGGTCTCTTTTGCCTTGTTTCCGGATTGATTCTGATTGGGATTCGGTGTCACCGGGGTAGACCTTACCTGCCTGTGCACCCTGGTTTTCTTCGTTTCATCGATATTGATCTGTTTTCCAACCTGATTCAGCGACCCTCCCCATGTCATGGCCTTCTTTCTGGTCACTGAATCAGCCAAATTGTCAGGGTTCAAGCCCTGTCTTAGGGATGCTATTGCTACCTGTTCGAAGCAATCAGCCAGCCCGTTCTTGGTATTCACAAAACGACTTATATATTCTTTTAAGGACTCATTTGGTTCCTAGGCACAATGGATTATTGTATCTCCATTGCCCTTTAGCTCTTTACTCCCTACGAACTGCCTTCGAAAGGTCACCCAAAAAGTATCGAAATTCTTAATACAACCCTGAGGCAGGCTGTTGTACCATTTTAGAGCACTCCCCGTAAATGATTGGGAGAAGGCTCTGCAAAGCAGCTTATCATCGTCGTCAAAGTTCATCATGAAATTTTTAAACTGCTCCAAATGGTTGTCCGGATTAGTACTGCCATCGTACTTTTCCATTTTAGTGCTGTCAAACCTCTTAGGGAGGTTTCCGGACAGAATTTTGGAAGATAATGGAGATTGCCTCCAATTTCTACCACGACTGAACACAGTATCCTCATTGGGAGTTGCAAAGATACCTGGTTCATCGTGAAAAGCGAAAGGATCCATCAGCATCCGGTCCACATGCCTCCGGCTATGAGATGATCCTTTACCAATATTCCTCTTCATCTTTCCATGTCTATCCCTTTTTCTTGAATATTTCTTGGTCTGTTTTTGCTTTTTTTTAGTTCGACCCTCATCGCTGCTAGAGGATAAGGATTCTTCAACTCCCTCATTATCCGAAGAGTTGTCAGAAGATTCTGAGCTTGAGTCAGAACTCTCCACTGGCTTAGACTGGTGAGACTTTTTGGAGCTGGCATGAGTCTTTTTGGTACTCACATGAGTCTTTGAAGGCTCATGCTCCCTGGGGTTATCGGTGTGATGAGCAACTGATGCTTTGGATTTTTCTTTCAAGCCCATCTTAGCCTTTTCTACCCTTAGAGCTTCTATTTCACCCTTTAGCCTATCACGCTCTTCGATAGTGTACTCATCGTTCTCACCCACCACTTCGAGCAGAGTTGGTGGTACTTCTGGATCGTCCGGATTCATTCGGACAAACTTTCTTTGTTGGTTTTGAATGCTTGATTCAGGCACCCTCTTCTCCCACTGTGGTCGCCAATTTGGTGAGGATAATTATCGCCTGAGGGTAGGCTTGTAATTTGTTTGGTGTTTTAAGGAAGTATGTAGGTGTTTAATATTTAGAGTAGAGAGTAGAGGGAGAATTAAGCTGGCTGGTTGCAGTTAATTTTCATTACCCATATTTAATGCTGGTGGTTGGGTATTTATACCCCTACACTTGGGCCCTTATGGGCTTTCGGGTCATGTTTAATGCACCCGGGTCATGTTTAAAGACCCATGAGCTCTAAGTATGAGATCAAGTAGCTTAGTCGAGAAGTGTTTAGGTTTTTTAGTAATTTTGTCATAGTTTGAACAGTCCCATTAGCTAAGTGTTCGAAGTGCTTTGTCCGGTCCGGAGGGCTAGGTCTGATCTGTCCCTGTCCGGGGAGCAAGCAGAATTCGGACTCATCAATATTGTTGTCTACGGAGTCCAGATTTCTATGACCTGAAAAGGAAAACTAAAAGCAGTAATGTCATTATCAAAGTTGATATGTCGAAAGCTTTCGAAAATATCTCTCATAAATTCTTATTTAAAATCCTTGCTGGTTTTGGTTTTAGTGAGCAATTCATTAAAATTATTAGTAATATTATTACTTCTGTCTTTGTATCTATACTGCTTAATGGCAGGTCTGTAGGTTTGTTTAAAAGTAGCAAGGGAATCATACAAGAAGATATTTTATCTCTAAGTCTGTTTATCTTTGCTGAGGAGGCTTTAATAAGAGGGTTGGCTAGTCCTTAAAAAATGATAAAACTATCAAATTTAAGGGTAGAAACAAAATTGATATCCCTTGTCTGGCCTTTGCAGACGATTTGTTGATTCTTACTTATGGTCTAACCAGTTCTATGGATACCATCGGTGCTCTATTACAAGTTTATCAAAATGCTTATGGGCAAGTTATTAACATAGATAAAAATCAGTTAATAGCTGACAGCAACATTAACCAGAACAAGCTAAACAACCTTCAAATTATTACTAATTTTAGTATTGGAAAGCTTCCAACAACTTTATTTGGGGGTAACCTTGAGCTCCACCAATAGGGTCAACAACTACTTTCCTCTGATTGAAAATATTAACACCAAAATCTTATCTTGGGAGGACAAGTGTCTTTCTTATGCAGGAAGGCTCACTCTCATAAAGAGTGTCCTTTTGCCTATTCCTATCTATTGGAGTCACAACAACAAGCTGTTTCCTTTGGTTATATGCAAAATAGAGAAAATATATAATAGATTTTTGTGGAGTTCTACTACAGATAAGCTTAGAATCCATTGGTGTTCGTGGAGCTCCATTTGTAAAAGTTACAAAAAGAAAGGTCTAAATGTTCATAGTCTAGCTGATTATCAGAAGGTTTATTCTATGACATTATGGTTTAGTTTTAGAAGTAAAAGATCTCTTTGGTCTAAAATGATACATAGTATATACTGTAAGGATTATCATCCTTCTCAAATTGGTTTTAAAAAGGGTTCTCATTGTTGGAACAGAATGATGGAGTACATAAACGAAGTTGTTCATTACCTAGGATCTAGGCAAATGAGATGTGGACATCTGGAAGGATAGCTGGTTTGGCGCTCCTCCTATCATCAAATTTTAACCTGAAACTGACAACAAATGGTTTAAAGGAGAATTTGTTAGTTCACTATGGAGAGATAACAATTGAGATCTTAAAATGATAAGTTCTCTTCTCCCCAACTCTAGTATCAATCTAATTAAAAAAACTAAAAATTGATTTTAACAAAGAGGACGAGATTGGTTGGAATATTTCTAACTCTTGTTCTTTTAGTATTAAATACACTTTACATAAAGTTTCTCAATTCTATCCTAACTCTTCTATTTTTGAAAGGATTTGGAATCAGGGCACTCCATCGAAATGCTCTGTATTGCATTGGAGACTTCTAAAAAAATTTGTTCCGACTGAGGTCACAATGCAAAAAAAAAACATTTAGACCTTGCTATTAAATGCGTGTTTTGTGAAAATACTGAGAGTTTTAAACATGTCTTTATTGAATGTGAGCATGCTTGGCAGGTTTGGTCATACTATACTAATCTTTTTAATGTTAAGATCTATAGGTTCATGACTACTGTCCACATGGCTAGAAACTGGTCGTGGTCTTCACCTTCAAAAGTTCATATGAAGACTATTTTCCCCCCATCATAAATTGGGTAATTTGGCAAGCGAGAAACGGTGTTAAATTCAAATACTCATCCATTGCAGCTAAGTCTTCAATCCAGCACATTAAACATATTATCTTATCTCTTGACTGCTATAACCTAATTAAACTTAAATATTGGAAACATTATGAGAATGCTGCTCACGAGTTGGGTTGCTATTTGCATAGAGATATAAAAAGAGTATTAATTTCCTTTGATGGGTTCCTCCTCCTAGTGGTAGGCTGAAGTTGAACTCTGATGCTTGCTGTGCTTAATCTGGTGAAACCAGTAGAGCAAGCATCATCAGAGACCACATGCGTAACTTCATTTTGGGATATGGCAACAGCTATGGCAAGAAATCGCCTATCCAAGCTGAAGCCAGAGCCCTGATGGATGGCCTGATTATCTGCAAAATAAAGGGTTTTTCAAATATTAATATTGAAAATGATTTGGAGAAATTAATCTCTTTGCTCACTTCTGGTAAATCAATTGTCCAGATTGAGCAATTTCTTTCTCGAATCAGAGGTCCTCTTTCCCCCATTCATGACTCTCAATCATGCTTTTCGAGAGCAAAACCTTGCAACCGACTCGCTTGCAAGATGGACTCTCAAATGCAAGATGAAGAGTCATTATGAGAGTTTTGTTCCCCCTCAATCCTTTGCTATCAATTCTTGTTCTTGATAGCTTGGGGATCGACCAATTAAGAATTAACTAGCTTTATTGATATTCTAAATGCTTATCTTGAATTGATTGATTGTAGAGATTAGTCTTCTTAGAGTCCTATCGGGAGCTTGAAGTTTTGAAGCTTGCATTTGGCTCGTTGTAGCTTCGTTCGATGCTCTCGAATCTGATTTGTTAGCTTGAATCTGTTGCACTGCAAATCGTAGCTGTTTCTTTTTCCTGAACCCTAATCGATTAGCTCATGGTTTGGGCTATCTATCTAGTAGCTTTTATTTGTCGGAGTCTCTGGTGTTTAAAGATGAGTTTTGAAGTTTTCAATTTCGTTGTTTGGATTTGGCCGGGAAGCTTTGCAGTGGAGAGATCTTGTTGGTGTTTCATTGCATGTGATTTGGGTGAGCTTGGAGCTTGAAGATGGTTTTGAATTTTGGGGATCTATAATTTCTAGGGTTTTGTGATTCTGATTTTGGGCACAAGTGATTGCCGGTGTTCAAATTCATAAGAGTAGGGTTGGAGTTATGGACTTCAATTGAAGGGTTGGTCTCTCTAGCTCTTCCTTTTTGGAGCTCAATTGAATGGCTATGGTGTCCATCTGGTTTGCGTATGTCTTTAATCAGAAAATCCTTTGCTTTATTACTTTTAGTCCTTCTACTTGTTGTATTTTTCAATTCTCCCCTTAGCTCTTTGTAATTCAGATAATTTACTCAATCGATTTGTATCTTTCAATTTGGTAATAAAATTGTTATTGAATATATATATATATATATATATATATATATATATATATATATATAATATAATATAAAATGAAGGGCCACATTAGATTTCACACTAGGATCCTTAATATATCTCTCACCTAATTTTACACAAATTTATTTTTATGTATAAAAATATTTTACAAATTTCTCACCATTTTTCCTCTTTTTTTCTTTATATCTCTCACAAATCCTCTCAAACATCAACTTTTCATCAAAAATTGGAGCTTAATTTTTAAAAAATCCGAATTCACAACAACATCAAAGTAAGGTATAAAAATATTTAGTATTAAAGATTAATAATATATTTTAGTCTAGTGGAAATAATTAAAGCTTATGAACCCACTATTATTTTATGTATATAATATATTTAGTATTAAAGAACAATAAATAGATTTTAGTCTACTTAAAATAATTATAATACATTATAAATCTTAATGTTATTTAATATGCTAATATTGTTCAGACAACGAAACTTAATTTATAATTGATTTTTTAAAATATGTTATTTATTAAAAGAAGGAATGATTAATATAAATTAATCTATTGATTTAAAAAACAATAATAAATAATATATTTATATATTCATGTGTATTATATATTACACATATAAATATAACATCATCATATGTATTATTTATTTATGAATATATATATATATATAATATAAATAGGTTGATTTATTTAAGAGACAATATAGATTTATATATAAACTCTATAATGTTAATAAGTAATAATTAAGATAGTTATTTTATTTTTGGGAAGGCTATATCTAGACCCCATTTTGCTATAATGACATCTTAAATCAAATTTTTTTTATTTTATTTTATATAAAATGACCATTTTACCCATCATATAAAACCAAGTTTTCGACCAAAAATTTAAACAATTTTCTTCCTCTTCTCCGACCAAACTTCTCTCTAAAACTAATCTAATACCCAAAAAATGAATTACATTAAAATCTAACTATTTTCTTCATCTTCTTTAACAAAACTTCTCTCTATTTTTTAATAATATTTTAATATAAAAAAAATCAATATTTGAAATTAAGATCTTTGATTAATAGCGAAATCAGAAACATCAATCACATAACAAAACCACAAGAAAGAAAACAACACATGGATTTCTAAGTTTGAATTAAATTTACAACCAGAAACCCTAAATCCCCAAATTCCATAACCTAAGAACTTGTAAACTTTGTAACAGCCTTCGTTCCTTCAGATACAGCATGTTGAGCCAATTCACCATACAACACCAACCTCACCGCAGTCTGAATTTCCCTTGAAGTGATAGTCGGTTTCTTGTTGTACCTCGCAACCTTCACAGACTCACCAGCCAATTTCTCGAAGATATCGATGAAACTGTTCGTGATTCCCATTGGTTTGCTGGAAATACTGATATCGGAATGAACCTGCTTCAAGATCTTGAAGATGTAGAACTTGTAGGTCTCGACGCTTTTCTTGGATCGTTTCTTCATTTTATCAGCTCCAACGCCAGCTTCTTTTGGTAACTTCTTTATGGCCTTTGGTTTCTTCTCAGCTGCTACGGCGGCAATGGATATTTCTCGGTGACCTTCTTCTCAGTCAGCTTCTTTTTTGCTTGGGGTGCTATTGTTGATTTTGATTAGGAAATGATTTCTCTAGAGAGAGATTAATTGAAGAAGAGAAATAATTTTCTGATTTTGATTGGTGAGATGCGAGCTGCACCTTGAATTTGATAAAAAATAAAAAATAAAGGAAAAGAGAGAAGAGATAGTCGGCTGAAAAAAGTTTATATATTAAGGTATTTTAGTAAAATTTGGGGTCTCATTATAGCTGAAGAAAGTCTTATTATAATGGGGTCTCATTATAAGCAAAATGGGTCTTGGTTTAGTATTGCCCTTATTTTTTTTAGCTCACTTTCAAGGTAGAGTCTTAGAATTACGATCTTTGACCTTGAAACTGAATAATTTTTAAATTAATAAGAGATAAGTTTAATCGGAATAAATTATGCAATTATTACAGGAGACGGAATATAATATACTAGAAAATTGAATATAACTGCATATTATTACATAGAGTGAATAAAATAATATTTAATTATAGGAAACTAAAATTATTACTAGAGACTTTTATATATATATATATATATACTGTAAACCTAACTTCAGAAATCAATAAATGACTTTATAAATTCTTATTTTTGTATCAAAATTAAAAAAAATGTATGATTATGAGTGCTCTTAATATATATATATATATATATACGCTTTCTATTATAAACATAATTTCAGAATTTAATAGATCACTTTGCAGATTCTTTTTTTTTCTATTATAATAAAAAAAATTCTTCGATTGTCACTATATCTCCTAGATCGTTTCATAACCATGAGGTTCTATCCACCATAATGTTTTGATCCTGGCTATGCTACTGCTTCCAGTATAATGTTTTTTTTATAGTTTTTGTTGTGTATTATTTTAAATGTATGATTTTTGCATGATTTAGGCGTTGTTTTCTTAAATTAGTGTTGTATTGTTGTTTGTCATATTAGGATATGTGTTTTTGGCTTTGATTTTGTTGGAAATGGTGTTGTTTGGATAGATCTAGGATTTTGGATCTCGCAGGTGTTCGTCGCATGTTAGTGCTACCAGATTCAGTCTCGTCACACGATCGTGCGACCCGGATGGGCTCCTGTCGCATGCGACTAATTAACTTATATGGTCGCATGCGAGCGTGCGACGCCTTGTGTCGCATGCAAACTGGTTGGCACTCTAATCGCATGTGACAGGAATATATTTTATTTACTTGTGCGTTTACTAATATTTCTTACTGTTTGTTTTCTACAGGATGGGTCGTATCAAATTGAATGTAAAGAATATGTTCAAACGCGATAAAGCTCAGGCGCGCGAGGTGCGTGAGGCGAAGGCAGCGCGTGTTTCACCTGAGCCTGTGGAGGTTTCTCCCATCGTGGGATAATCTGCAGGTAGCCGGACAAAACGACACCTCTGTCTTCGTGCTGTAACTGACAATACCAGCCTCCATGATGTTGGTTGGGGTGCTGCCGGCAGCAGTGGTGCAGGTCCGTCCTCGCATGCACCTGACTTATCTTACAAAACGGAAGCACTTGAGGCATGTTTCGAAGATGACGCACCTGGCACATCTTACACACCCGAGGCCGAGGATCCTGAGTTCTTGTCGGTGATGCCACACGTCCTGGCTCTCTATCCTGATTACGCCCTACATGAGGCATTTAGTGTTTATCATAGAGATGTAAGTTTTAATTCTCAACTTTATTGTACAATTAATTTTTTTATTTTATTAGTCACTTACGTGTTTGATACATATTGCAGGATAGGGTATCATATCGATGCTTCTCTATATACGATATTCTCTGCAAATGGGACTTTAAAAAGCAGAGCAGGGTACGAGCGAAGGTGATAGAGACTATTTTTTGCCCTCTCGTCGATGCAGTCTCCCGCTGGCATATCAACCTACATTTGGTCAAGGCATTCCTCGAGCCATGACATGAGGAGACTTCTTCATTTCATTTCTAGTTCGAAGAGATGACTGTGACTTTAGATGACATCCACGTCATCACTGGACTACAGGTCACAGGTATGTCTTTTGATGTTTTATCATTTGATGATAAGTAAGGCAGATACGTCATCGGTCATCTGTTATACTATTATCTGTTATACCTGTTATACCAAAACCGTCACTTGTGACCATCATGAATGTCAAGTTAACAATGATTATTCTATTAAAGTTGGTAGAATTTGGTTGTTTAGACTTCAGTTCCTGACATGTTGGTGTTGATACAAAGTTAACATATGTTATTTTTAAGGCCTTATTAACAAACTTTCGTTCACATGTACCATCTTTAGAAAATGCCCTTATTATAGTTATGATTCTGGTCCTTCTGGTCCAGAAAACCATGTTGTGTTGTCAAACCTTCTACTCTTAGACGTGTTGTTGTTGGGTATTATCTTGTATAATAAGGTTTAGTTTGGCTGACAACCATCCTCCCCCAAAAGATAAAGATGTTATTATAACTTAATATTTTTTCAGAGTGTGATGAAACTCTGGTTTATGTTGGGAAGGAAAAAGATAAGTGATGTATCTTCTAGGTTAGATCTTGATGAATGTAAAAGAAAGTACCTCTTAATATTATTGCTAAATCAGCTCATCATCTGGCGGGAAGAGAAAATGTGAAAACATAAGAATGAAGAGTCTAAAGCCAAAAAGGCCAGAGGTAAATAATTTATTGACAACAAACTAACACTTGATACTACAATTCCTATTTTGGTTGATGGATTTCTTTCACTTCCTACAATTATCACGAACAATGTTGCTATTGTTTTCTACTTCTCCTCAAATGATGGCTAAATTTTTGGAAAGTCCTAATGCTTAAGCTAAAATAAATTTCTCTTGATACCTTTAGTAGTTAATTAGGTTATGAATTTTCATTTACTAAATCTCCTCATGATTTTGCACTTAGGACTTTCCATCTGGATTAGGATTTAGAAGTATTCAACTATTTTCGATGTTTTTATCGTTAGGCATCTCAACATATGAAGCCTTTAAGTTCTCGACAGTAAGAACATATCTTTTTACTGCTTCATCATGACCTCTACTGTTTGCTCGAGGACTTACACTGTTTATCCTCTTTTCCCTAACGCCTTCGTCGAAAACATTTTCAGTAATAATAAAGTTGGCAGCTACCTTTCTGTAAGTAGAGCACCTCAAAACAACCCTTTTAGCAAATAATCATTTATCTTAGAAGCTTTGGAAATTGTTTCCTTCTTGGATGACTTCGTTATATGATCTCAATTACATACTACTTACAAACAGAGAACGCTCCACTTCAAGTAATGCTTGGTCATACATCACCATGTACTAATTATTTAGGAACCAACAATTATTTTAGGATTACTAAAAAACAACCACCGTGTTCACAATCTTTACATTATGTTCATTCACATAATTTGTTTGAGATTTGAAATCAAGTTCTTGCATTGAAAATAAATTTCGAATACAATATAAATATAAATAATATTTACATACATAAATTCATAACATTATATATATATATATAACACGAAAAGTAGTAGGATTACCTTTCGGTTTCCAAAGCCGAGAACAAATAAGAATATCTCTTTAAACCCTGATTCCCAACAACCCCATATATACACAAATTGTGTCTTTCATATCTTATTGCAGTTAGGACGATCAATTAAATCTTTGCATCACCGTTCATAACATACAAATAAAAAAGATTACCTTATCGCATTTTAATGCCAAAGTGACTAGAGACTTTATGAGCAAGGATAATTCTCTCCATCAATATGATCCACGCGTTCGACACTAACTGGCTCAAAAAAATACCATTTTTTTAAATGCCAACATATCATGATATAATGAGAATCTAACACATATATCGAGAATGTATGTGAAAAAATGACTTTAATTTCTTCTATGTACAAAAGGGCTTGTTGATGTAGCCCAAAAAGTCCAAACAAAAGCCTTTTTTAATTTGATTTGATTTTATTCAAATATCTTATGTATTTAAATCAAATCTAATTATATTAAGATTTTATTTTATTTTATTTTAAAATATTTATTTTATTTCCTTTTATTATAATTTAGGGTTTTGAGAAGCTCTTATATAAAGCCTCATATGCCTTAAGTTATTTTAATTTTTTGGAATAATATATTTTTATCTCTGAAACTTTCAGTCTTTGTTACCCTTAGATTAGGGTTTCATCATGTAACCCTTGAATTAAGGTTTCATCTATCATTCATTCTTCTTCAATTTCCGTCGCATCGTCAGTTTGGTATCAGAGCCTCAGTTCCTACTATGGGGAAGCATGTTTCTAAAGCCTGACTATTCTGATTCAAGGTTTAAAGAAGAGAACAACACATATGGTCTTGAAGATCGGGAAGATCGTTTGAGTATGAGAGGGCATACCAACCGTTTCAATAACGATCGTATTGACCGGTTACTGAAGGAATTTAGATTGGATACCAATCGTCGAATCAAGGTAAAATTTGCTTATCGAGAATCGAGATCATGTCTCATGCTATGAAAAAGTTTTCAAAACCATATTTTTTCATCAACTGGACATGGGGATGTTGTCTTCGGGCTATGAAAAAGTTTTCAGAATTATTTTTTTCATCAACCGGATGGCTTCAATGTGACTTCGAAGAAGGAACACTCGAGAAGAATTTATCTTATTCTGATAAGGTCAACAATTATAATTCCCAATGTAACGATTGAATAAAGTAAAATAAATAATTTGGGTTCTTGATGTTGATGGTGCTGTGAATTCGAGGATGAATTCTTGTCAACCAGGAGAGGATAATGTAGCCCAGAAAGTCCAAACAAAAGCCTTTTTAAATTGATTTTATTTTATTCAAATATCTTATGTATTTCAATCAAATATAATTATATTAAGAGTTGATTTTATTTTATTTAAAATATTTATTTTATTTCCTTGTATTATAATTTAAGGTTTTAAAAAGCTCTTATATAAAGCCTCATATGCATTAACTTATTTTAAGTTTTTGGAATAATATATTTTTATCTCTGAAAATTTCAGTCTTTGTTACCTTTAGATTAGATATTCATCATGTAACCTTTGAATTAGGGTTTCATCTATCGTTGATTCTTCTTCTATTTTCGCCGCGTCATCACTTGTGGAATTCAAATAGTAGTATTTTCAGGAAAAGCCCAATCATATTTTGATTATAATCAAAAGATTAATGTACTCATACTCACAATTAATAATATTCAACATCTCAACATGTTCAAGCGAGGTATTAATAAATATTGCATGTGGTTCTCTAGTGTATTCAGATGAACTATTGTTAGCAAAGAATTAGTATGGGGATCACCAACTTTCAAACAATAAAACGAAGAGTAGTAGAATTGACAATAAAATTCGAAAACAATATATATATATATATATATATATATAATATTGACACACATAAATTCATAACATTATATATATAACATGAAGAGTAGTAGGATTACCTTTCGGTTGCCAAAGCCGAGAGAAAATAAGAATATCTCCTTTAAACCTTGATTCCCAACAACCTGATATATACACAAATTGTGTCTTTCATATTTTATTGCAGTTAGGACGATCAATTAAATATTTGCATCACCGTCCAAAACATACAAATAAAAAAGATTACCTTATCGTATTTTAATGCCAAAGTGACTAGAGACTTTATGAGCAAGGATAATTCTCACCATAAATATTCACGCGTTCGACACTAACTGGCTCGAAAAAATACCATTTTTTAAATGCCAACATATCGTGATATAATGAGAATCCAACACCTATATCGAGAATGTAAGTGAAAAAATGAATTCAACTTCTTTTACGTACAACAGGGTTTCACCTACTTGTGGAATTCAATCAATAGTATTTTCATGAAAAGCCTAGTCATATTTTGATTGAATTCAATCAATAGTATTTTCATGAAAAGCCTAGTCATATTTTGATTATAATCAAATGATTAATGTACTCATACTCACAATTAATAATATTCAACATCTCAACATGTTCAAACGAGGTATTAATAAATATTGCATGTGGTTCTCTAGTGTATTAAGATGAACTATTTCTAGCAAAGAATTAGTATGGGGATCACCAACTTTCAAACATAGGGTTGAGATTCGAGGATCACTAATGGAAACACACATGAGTTTCAGCCAGCATATATACAGATTGACCAAATCCTACGTTCAAAAGAAGCTCTTCAACTCTTATTTACATTTACTCCTCTAGTTTTCTTTGCATTTCCAAATTAGATGGAGATTTTTTAAAACACATTCGGATGATTAGTCTTCCCCTAAATACTTAAACAACATATAATTTTAAAAGCATCAAGCTTTCAGTCAATCAAATATTAGTATAATATTATTATTTTCTCACATTCACTAGTCATTCATACATACTTTGAAATGACTAGGAGAGCTACTATATCCATAAATAATTCAAAGAAACCTAAACAAATTTGACGTAAAATTGGAGAATTTTCGGTTTAAAAAAAATGTCCCAATAATCTAAGAGTCCGCTACTTATTAGTTGTACTATTTTGCCTTTGGTAAAAAAAATCCTCAATCAAGGTTTTGGTCGGTAAAGGGTTTTTCATGAGGCATGATGGGGTCAACACAAACTAAGCTAGATAT
Organism: Limnanthes douglasii subsp. nivea; assembly: GCA_036936605.1. NCBI lineage: Eukaryota > Viridiplantae > Streptophyta > Magnoliopsida > Brassicales > Limnanthaceae > Limnanthes > Limnanthes douglasii. The sequence goes on from JAUPFV010000001.1 coordinate 85,980,243, forward strand.
GTCTCTGAAGTTTTTTCCTGCTAAATAAATATGAACAATTAACATATAACATCAGTGTATTCCAGGGCTCGTAGGAGTCCGACCGAAAGTGGTTGTAATACAATTTGGTATACATTGAGAAATGACACTTAAAAATGCTTTATCAAATACTCACTAGATAAAACAACAATGTCCTTGATGAAATAATTCATGAGTTAGTCATTCCTCAATTCTCTTGCAAAGTTTATGGAGGCTACTAATAATGGTATAAATTATTGGTCCATAAGATCTGGACCATCAAGTGTCTAAGGCCTATTGCCACATGTTAGAAGCCCATTCAGCCAATATATTAAAAAACATTATCTATTCGTTTGTATATATGAAGAATAAAAGAACTAATCAATACCAATATATTTCTATATCAATATTTCTTATATATATATATATATATGATCTTATTCAAATTAGAATAAGATCTAGCTTGTTATGGATAAGATATAACATTGCTTTATCATAGATGATATACTATATACCTATATAATACCGTTTAACTAAATGCATAAATATTTGACTTCTTGATTATTATTCGTATTATTTGATGTTACACTTTGTTATTCATACTAGGTCGCATATCCTTTTGGTTTACATATTAAAAAAATAAAAATAAAGTTTGTACAACTACATAGGGCATACACCGAGTAATGACAATAGTGTCTAAAAAAGAGATATAAAATTATTTTGTTCGTAACTATAGGCATCAGCGATACTAAAAGTAAGGACAAATGTTAGCCAATAAAACTTCTCCGGAGAAAAATGACATCAGATCCAATACTGGTGTTAAGAGCAAAGTCATGAGCAAGCAACAAGTGACGAGGAGTAAGTTGTAAAGACGACAAGAACAAAATAAAAATAAGGTAAAAATATTATAAGGAATTACCCCAGCCAACCAATCATGGTGGCGAAAAACCTAAACCAAAAGTCAAAGAAAATAAGGTAAGAGACTGTAGAGGTAAGAGCAAAAAGAGAGCCGAGAATTCTTATATTTATCTCCTGCTAGATGTGATAAATTACCGCGCTAAAAAATGCCAAGTATGTCGATTTTGAGATAAATACCAGTTCTTTGTAATGCCAAAATTACGGACATAAAACAGATCGCGGATTTATATACAAAACTGCCTAAACAAAATCATAATGACTAGTTATTTTTGTATAATTTTAATGATAGAATATAAATAAAAATTAAAAAAACCAATACTTTTTTTTATTACGGTTATCTTATTTTGTATTTGTAAAAATTTACTAATAAAACAAATATACAAATATAATTTTTTTATATAAAACTAACACCCAAATAAAACCTACTAAAAAAAGTTATAATAAAAAGTATAATTGAAGTCATTTAAAAATAAGGAAAATTGCACATAAAGTACTCATTCAACTATTATATTGTCATCTTGTACCCAGGTTTTGTTACCTTTTGTTACTCTCATCATTCGTCAACAACCACGTAACCAAAATTTATCTTTTTATTTTATTTTTTAGAAGATCCATATCTTTCAAACCGGAGCTCGGAAAAAATATACGAAAGTACCATCCTTTTTGTTTTTTAAGATGAACAAAACTAGACGCATTGATGATTTTTTTATATTTTTTAAAAAAATTAAAATTTCACCAGTAACAACTCTCAGGAAATTGAGAGAGTTGCAAACAACTCTCAGGAAATAGAGAGAGTTCCAAAAAATTCTTAAGAAATCGTGAGAGTACTCTCAGATATGTTTTTCAAACAACTCTCAAGTTTATTTTTCAAACAACGGATGCTAGTGGGTAGTTAAATAGTTGAGTTAATATTTACAGGTACTTTTCTCTAAAAATTATTAATAAACAATAAAATAGTCTATATAGTAATATTATAATTTATTTATTTTAATATTTATAATATAGTTTAATATAACAAAATTATAATTTTACTTTAGTCACAAAACCGCAACAGGATATATAATCATTACACAATAACTAATTGACAATTTGAGCCCATGCAAAAGCTTAAAACCAAATAGAAAATCCAATTTTGTTTTAAAAAAACATAAAATAAAATAAAATGTATTCATACAAATAGCGAGAACCCAAAAAAAGTTTCGATAATTTGTTCGAACACAAAATTTTGTTTCCAAAATAGATCGCGTATTTAAAAGTTAAAATTATAAAAATAGTCAAAATTATCGAACATATTTATATTTATATTTTATTTTCGTTTGAAATGATAGCTATAGTTACTTTACTTTTTTTTATGTATAATAATTTTCACATTATTATATTATTATATATATAGTTTATCCTTCTTGCATATATATATAGATAGAAAAAGATTATAGTAAAAAGTTATTGGAGTAATTTGCAGAAAGTTACATGATAACATTAAGTTTTGGGAATCAGATGACATTTCGAGATTGGGGTGGAGACTGGAGTAGTCGTGTACGATCTGTGGGCCTGTGGCCGCTGGTGACCATAGTTTTTATTTCAAAAGGACAAGTAGATGTGACTACAAACCAATTTAGCATGAAAATAGACATCCGATTTGTCCCCACCTCTCAAACGATTTCTCCAAATACTTGAGTCCAAGTCAATTCTTTTACTATTTCGGAAAATTTTAATCTCAAATAAGTAGGTTTTTTTGTTGTAATAAAAACTTAATTAATTGAAAATGTTCATCCATAAATTTGGGGTACAACTACTACTAGGGAAGTCAATGGCAAAATAACAACTACTTAACAAATCAATGTCAGATCGCCATAAAATAGAGATATGGTCCAGAAGATAAGATAAAAGTAAACGTAAATTATGCGAGTGTGACAAGGAAGCTTTATGTAGATTTCAGGTGCATCGAGTCAGAAACCAAGCCCCAGTCCAGACTGAGGATCCCTGCAACAAAGATAGGATATAAGATAGTTAGAATGAAAAATATGAACTACGGCGGCCAGACAATCCTGGTACCAAGAAATCTGTATCGAAGGTCCGATAAGATTTGGTATGAGATCTAAAAGGCCAAAGCGGGAGCGGATCCAAAAATTCTTGAATTTCGCTCTTTCCAGACGTAGTAAATGACCGCGTTGAAACAAATACGCCAAGTACAATGGTCACATACATTGGACCATCTTGACACCTCAAGAATCCAAGATTTCCAGCACAATGATTGGAATGGAAAACCAAGTTTAATACTTGCAGCATTCCGGAAACTCTGAGCGAAACTACATTCAAAGAGAAGGTGAGATGTAGATTCCGGGTCAGAGTTGCAGAGAGGGCAAATAGTTGGGGTATTGTACCCCCCAACTAATAAGCTTGTCTCTGGTGGCAAGCTTACCCTTAATAGCCAGCCAGGAAATGAAGGAGTGACGCGGAATGTTGAGTTTGTTCCATACTAACCCCGTCCACCCCATTGAGTGGGCAGGCGCACGAATAGCATTGTACGTGTCTTTTATTGTGAAATTCACGCCTCCTTCCTTCGCATTCCATAATGGTACGTCAGTCGAAAGAGAGTTTGGTTGTGGAAGAGTAAGGATAAGCCTGTGGATTTCGTCAAGGTGAGCACGACCACAAGCTCGGGCCGGTCTCAAGTTGGTTGGCCAGTTCCATTCACCATTGCTAATGATGCCTGAAACCTTAAGATTGTTTCACAGTCGAGAGTTAGAAATGATGTTAGTGCCGTAGTGGATTGCTAGCGACGTGGAGATGAGCCATGGGTCATGCCAGAATGAAGTATTCAACCCATTTCCGATTGCTACCCTATATAAATTACGAGCCAAAGGCCGAAGACGAAGGATTTTCCTCCAGATCCAAGAGGGAGAGGATCCGATAGAAACATCCTAAAAAATTGTGTTTATAAGGAGTGGTAAAAGAGGTCCATGCTACTTTGGCCCCGTGGATTTTCATGGAAGATCCAGACCCAAGGAACCGACGAAGGTATTGGGATAACTCTTTAATTATTCTAGACGGAAGGATAAAGATCGAGGACCAATAGACCTGACCAGCAAATAAAACAAATTTAATTAATTGAAGCTTTCCCGCATAAGAAATGTGTTTAGTGGTCCAGGACTCAATTCTAAAGGTTATTTTGTGCAGTAGGGGATGAAAATCCGAGTGAGTGAGTCTTCCCGTGAAGAGAGGGACTCCCATATATTTCACCGGGAGGGTTCCTTCAGGGAAACTTAATATTGACAAAAGCTCTGATATAATGTGATTGTCAATTCCTGAGAAAAAGATATGACTTTTAAGGAGATTGACTTTAAGACCAGAGAGAAGATAGAAGTCTTCCAGAGCCTCTTTAACGAGATTTAGAGAATGAGTATCACTATGACAGAAAATAATCAGATCATCCGCAAAGTAGAGGTTAATGGCTTTCTGCTTGTGGCATTTCCAAATGAAAACAAAAATTTCCATTTTGACTTTTCACTTTAAGGATGTTGGAAAGCACTTGCATAACAAGCACGAAAAGAAGAGAGGAGAGATGATCACCTTGTCTGAGTCTTTTTTTACCTTTGAAGTTTCCGTGAAGGTCTCCATTAATTATAAAAGAGTAATAGGGCGAAGAGATGCATTTGACAATCCAAGTAATCATTTTCTCAAGAAAATGCATCGCTACTAAAATGTCAAGAATGAGATGCCAACGAACATTATCAAACGCTTTCATTATATCGATTTTAAGGGCAACCCTTTTACCTTTCCCATTTTTATGATATTTTTTTAAGAAGCTTTTGGGAAAGGAGAATGTTATCAGATATATTCCTTCCCGCGACAAAAGCCGATTGTGAGGAATCGATTAGGTAAGGAAAATAGACTTTGATTCTGTTAGCAAGAATATTGGAGATGATTTTATAGACAAAATTGCATAAAGCAATTGGTCTAAAGTCTGATGGCTCGGAAGGCGAGTATTTTTTAGGGATTAGAGCAATAGAGGTTGAATTCTAAGACTCAGTCAAGATTCCAGTGAGAAAGAACTGTTGGACCCATTTACAGATGTCAGGGCCAACAATGTTCCAAGTTGACTTAAAGAAACTAGAATTAAAGCCATATGGGCCAGGAGATTTGTCACTGTCAATACTGTGAAGAACAGATTTGATCTCAGCACAAGAGATCTCATGGATCATATACTCCTTATCAGCCGATGTAACTTTGGAACAGATCATAGAAGAGACTTTTTCCAGACCAGGGTAGATAGCTGAATGCTTGGTACCCAAAGAATTTTTAAAAAAGTTGACAAAGACTTTAGAAACACTAGCCAGGGAGGAAACCGTGTTTCCATGGTAATTAAAGATCGAGATAATTTTATTTCGGAAAAGCCGGGCTTTCATACTTTTGTGCCCAGCTTAATCCAACTTTCTCTAGATTTTTGCTTCAGAAAGGATTCTTCAGCTTGAATTAGAAACATGAATGAAGCAGAAGCCTCAAATTCATTTGAGACTAGTCGAGGATTGAGAGAATCTGAGGCAAACTTAGACTAAGCCTCGAACAAAGCTTTTTGAGCATTAACGGCTCTGGAGGTAATGTCACTAAACTTTTTACGGTTTAACAAAGCTAACACTAACTGCAACCGATCTAGCTTTTCAGAGACCATCCTCATCCCATAGGAAGAGGTAGGGGAGTTCCAGCTGTTGGAAACAATATCCTTGAACTGGGGATGAAATTTCCAGATGTTAAAATATCGAAAAGGATTTTTCCGTATTGGGCGGGGAAGCCCGAGATGAAAAGTAACCGTAGAATGGTCTGAGGTACGAAGATAGCCAAAGTGGACATGGGACATAGGGAATAGGTCATCCCAATCCGAGTTGACTAGGACACGATCTATTTTGGAGAGGATGGGGTGAGAGGGTTGTTTATTGATCCAAGTGAAAGGAAAGCCTGATGATCGGAGATCACTGAGCTTACTCTGGTAGCAGCAATTGTTGAATTCATCAATTGCTGAGGACCAAGATTCAAAAGAACCGAGACGCTTATTCGGATGGCGAACAACATTGAAATCCCCAAGAAAAACCCAGGGGATGTGGTTATCCTGATTAGAGATGTCTATAAGGTCATTCCAAAGCGAAATGCGATCTTGAGCTTCGTTCAAAGCATAGATAGCAGTAAGTTTGAAAGAGGATCTATAGTTGTGATAATTGGCCATACAGTGAATGTACTCAGGAGATTGGGAGATCTTATTAATCGTTATAACACTAGGATTCCAGGTTATCCAGATTTCACCTAGGGGGTGCAACTCGTGATTGGAGATCATGTGCCATTTGTCTGATTATTAGGTCTACTTTGTGAATTAGGACTTTAGTTTCTACTAGTACTAACAAGGAGATATGATTACTTATATTAAAATAAATGACATCTTTTTTCCTAATAGGGCCGTTAAGACCGCAAACATTCCAAGAAAAAATATTCATAAGATAGAATACTTACAGTGTATCAACCGAAGGTCCCGTCGGAGGATAATACCTTTCTACCCTTGACTTTGGCTTCATCCGTGCAAGCCCTTTTAGGAGGGAATCCACCTCCTCGCCGAGCTCCACCTCCTTATCCTCAGAGATAGATGGGAGACGAGAATTAGAATCCAGCTCAGGATCTATCTCAGAAGGATCTTCCTCCAAAGACGATGTCACAATAGGAAAGAGGGAGAGCTTGATAGGCCCTTTTTGCATTGACATGTAGGGTGCCCAAATACTTTACAATTAGCGCACTGAGCGGGGAGGCCCTGATATTCAAATGTAACCGTAATTGATTTGCCTCTGATTTTGAAGGTAAGCTCGGATCTAATTAGGGAACCCGCTTTGATCATGATGCAAATACGGGCAAAACAAAGTTTTTCCTTTCGTTCAGTCTGATGATCCACATAGAGTGGAGATCCAATTACCGAACCAATGTTACTGAAACCCTCCGTGGTCCATAGCTCAAAAGGTAGATTAAATACCTTAACCCAAATAAGTATTTCAGTGTGGGGATCTTTGATAAGAGAGGTAAGAGGTTCCCATAATTTCAAAATCATTAAATGACCAGCAAAATGCCAAGGGGCTTCCTCCAACACCTTTTTAGATATCACCTTCGAACCAAATTTGAAGAGAAAGTAGCCTTCGGGAAGGGGTTTGAATTCTAATAGACCGAACTTTTTCCATAAGGATTCCACATTAGCTTTAAGAAAAGGAAGTTTGGAAGGTTGATTAAGAAAATATCCTGAAAGACAAGCCTTCCAAGCGTCCGGAGATTCTAAAGCCGAGTCATTCATAATGAATTCATTACCAACCATTTCCATATAACTAATGCCAATCGCTAAAGGGGAGAGATTATCACTATGCCCTGCAACAATACTTGCAGAAGAGGAGGGAAAAGTAGAGTTAGGAAGTGAATTTGAACTAGTGATACCTCTAGAGAAATCCTTTGAAGAAGAAGGGAAAAAGGCTTCTGGTGGGCCAATTTATATTTTCTACCTTTAGGGCCTTTACCCGCATTACTAAAATTTCGGATGAGAGAGTGGTGGGTATAGGAGGCGCCTCCACCTAAAAGGCATCTGCTTTTGTTATTTTTTGGGTCTTTCTATAGATAATACTTGGGTGGGCCTGATTTTTTTAGACAAACGGCCCAAGTTGAAAGGACCCAAGTTGGGTTGGGCTGTTTTCTCGCCTTTTTTACCCAAACCAATGATGGATCTTTCTAACCTAGAACCAGGGACTAACTTGGAAGCCAATGGCCTCTCTTTTTCGAAACGACTGGCAGATGTGGGTCAAGGGTTATCAGACCGGTTACCAGACACGCCGTCGACTCGCTCTTTCCCAATTGAATTATCCGGATTGCTGTTGATGTTGCTCAGATGCCTCACAACTTTTTCCAACTTGTTTCCAGTTCCTGAATCCCTTGAATACTTAAGTTCTTCGATTGAGACTGGTAGGGGGAGAAATCCATAAAACGATTTCTCAGCTCATTCACCAGAGACCGGTTCACACTTCCAGATGAGCAAAAGGGAATGGCTGATTGAAGTGAAGAATCTGCAGAACAAGGCAAAGGGCTTCCTTTCCCAAAGAGGTCACATATCTTGATCGATGATGGTGACGCATGCACAAAGATTGGGTTGATCCACAGAAGACCAGAAGATGGTGACTCAGTGAAAGCTTGCTCGATCGAGGCTTAAAGAGGATGAACATGACAAGAGCTGCTCTGTCCCAGAGCAACAGCCAGAGAGTTTGAAGCTGGAAAAGGAGGGCCGGGGAGGTCTTCAATTGCTGCGACCAAATTGGCATAGAATCCTAATTCTGAAGATGGAGGTTTAGAGATTCTAGGGGAGAGGGTGTTATCAAGAGGAGCTATCCAGTTCTCATCTGAAGCAGAGGAGAAGATAACGAGAGGGAGGTCCGGAAGGATTGGCTCGTCTTCAGGTAAAACGTTCCTCATTTCACTTAATGGAGCTGACTGAAAGATAATATGTCCATGACCAGATTCCATGTGGTATCTGGCCATGGGTAGAGCATTTTTTACGTATGATTCATGCAAGGGAGAGATTTGGTGAATAGGAGGAGTTGAGGGAACCAAGATGGCTTGATGGTCTGTTGAAGAGATGGATGATGAGGCTATTGGAGTGATGGAACGGTCATCGTTGGTGGGGAAAGCAGTAAGTGAGGAGGAGAAGTTGATTGTTCGAATAGGTGAGAAGGTACCAAGGAGGCCAATAGGCTTGGAAGGTCTCAACGAGACAGAGGGTTCCATCAGGTAAAGTCTTTGAGGTTGGTTTGTGTTTAGATGAATGTTGAGTCTGTTGGGCAGTGAGAGTGGATACAAGTTGCGAATGGTTGAGGATAAATAACCAGAAGATTGAAAGAGAGTTGAAGGCAGGGTAGATGGTCTAATTAGACCTGATGGGAAGAAATATTCTCTAGAGTGAAAATAGTCACAAAGAACTGAGAGAGCTACGATCAGACAGTGATTTGAGCTTACATTAGGGTTATAAAAAGAGAGATGGGAGGCCTCAGAAAGCCAGTAAAGCTTAATATAGGCCTGATTTACTTTAATGTGATGGAATAGTCGAAAGGTTGTTCTGAGATTTTCCAAAATAAAAGGGTAGGAGCTGGCAAGAATTAGGGGTTACTTTTGAGGGGGTTTGGGGATGTGGGAATTTCTAGGGAAAGATTATTTAGGTGTCTGACTTGATGGAGCAACTAGACTAAGTAACAGACTCCTAGAGTTGCTAAGGGAACTAACTAGAAAATAGGTAAACAGATTGGGAAACTCTTGACAAGGAAGTGTATTGGAAAAAAATTGGTTTAACTAAAGAAGGCTTAGGGCTGACTAGACAAAACATAGGGTAGCTAGATAGATAATTTTGAATACACTAACCAAGAGTTTTCCTTTTTCAGTAGACTTTGAGAAGGATAGTTAGGCTTACTAGAAAGGATGTTGGATGAGGTGTTTTGGTGATTTTGGACAAGGCTAAGAGGACATATGGGTTGTAGGTGGAGGATAAAATGATTAACTGTCTGGCTTGGCTGAGAGAGGAAGAGTAGGGGTGCTACAGCCAGATAAGATATAGAGAATGATGGGTTGATGTTTGAAAAAAGACCATAATTTTAGACTAGGGAAAGCAAGGAAGGGGATAGGATTTCAGACTGCTGGTCCAAGAACAGAGGGGGAGAGAGACCTTAAGCAAGGTGTAAAGGAGGGCTTGATATGATTGAAAAAACTTAGCTGGGGAGGAGCGTTGGGACTACTGGGACTACTGGTCCATAAAGGGAGAGGATGAAGAGACTGGTTACAAGATGGAGGGGAGAGGTTGATGGGATATGTTGAGCTTTGAGGGGCTGAAAAATATAGAGGTTGGAAGAGTGTCTCAACAAGAGCACCAAAGTAGGTGAGCTCTTGGTTATGATTGAGAACATGTACGTTGAAACCACTCATCCACCAAAATAATGGTTTAGACAGCCATTGCAAGATGAGCCATTGCTTGAGGGTGCTTGCAGCATAGCGATCATGGAGATTGCATTGCAAGCAATCTCTGGCTTTTCAGCTAGAGGAGAAGTCAAGACTAGAAGCTAAAAGTTACCATTGGATCAAGGAGAGGAGAGGAGAGAAGAGGAGAGAGCTATTCTAAGTACGTTTTAGGTCTGCTCATATCTAAAATAACAGTATTTTATAATTATAACAAATTTTAGAAAAAATAGTTGAATAAATTTTACAATTCTTTTTATACAAAGAATAGTCTTCTAATTTTAATGTATTTATAAAAATATATTCAAAAAAATAAGAAATGAACCATAGTATTATGTTTGGATGGTTTTGAATCGGTTCTTTTTACAACATTATTTTTTACATGTTTTTGTTTTGGTATGGTCATTTATACTCGGTAGCCAGAATTGAAACATAATGTGTGAACTTTATAATAATTCTCAAATCAATATGTATATCCAAATAAATTAAAACAATATACAAAATAGTTATAACAAATATCATTTATATTAAAATCTCAAATATTGAATTGTCATTGTCATGACATAATATACGTTATCCAAATAACTATAATGTGATTAAAAATAAAATAAAATAAAAGCATAAATCTAAGTAAATTTTATTTGTACTTTCCTCTTACTCATAAAAATTTGGAAGGATAGTTGTGTTATTAATCGTGGTAAATACCTCTTTTTTCCACAAATGTCATCAAACAATCATTAAACTCATGGATCGCTCATTCTATTTCTCAACTCATTGTTCACATAATTCAAACCTTAGAAAACTCGCTCAACATTCGTCGTTGCTACGGGTGCTACACTCATTCTTGAATAAATAACAAGGCAAACAATGGACAGAGTTATCATGTTCACTATATTCTAGCTAACTTGGATATAAATCAAACCAAGATTGCACAAATGCACGTGGTTTTTTTTATTAAAATCTATAGGAGGATATTTCTCCTTATCGGGTCTCTTTTCCATGGATCAGCCTCCAACTATTTCCAATTTGAAGATTGATCTTCGACTTCAGGTTGTGGATTATTGACCACCAGAACATGTGCTTCTCGAATAACAACTTCATCTTGTGTATCTTCGCGGTTAACTTCAGTAATTAAATTAGAGAGATTTGTATTTGGTCCTTTATATTTAAGAGTTGCTTTAAAATATCTATGCATCCTATAATGACAAACATAAAAAAAACTCAATCAATAATAAAATTTAAACTTAGAAAAACAAAATAAAAATTATGATTTATGCAGATCTATTTGCTGTTAAATTGACTCTACAACCCTTTATCTTAAGAAAAAACATAGATCAACTAATGTTAATATTCGTAACTAGTGAATAATAATATAAAACATATTGTAAAATTTCAAATCTTGAGAATTACTAACATACAAACATAATAAATACTTTAGTGTTTGAAGTTGAAAATTTGAAAAAAACACGAAAACAATATGTAGCTTGTAGTTAGAGTTGATAGTAGAAGAACAATTGTTCTAAAGATCGTATCTCGTATTTAGAGTTTTCTTACTAACATTATCAAATTTATATAAATTTATATTATCTTTTAAATAATATATTTACTTATATTCAAATAATATTGATTAATATTTTATATATAATAAAAAATAAATAAATATTTACATTAAAATAATACAAATATGTTATTATATATATTAAAAAAATCTAAATTTATTGCTAAATATTGAGCAATGGGTTCTCCACTAGCTTTTAGCCAACTAGATCAAAGGACGTAGACTAGTTCTCCGCCTATGCTTATAATTGTTTGTTTTTACCGTTATTTTTAATGTATTTTTTTGGTACGGTCATGTATAGTGTCTGATCAAAGATAAATTTAGAAAATATTAGCTATTTGTCTATCCCCGCCTCTAAATATGACTTATAGTATTTGTTTTCTATTTTCGGTTTAAATTATTTTGTTCCAAACTCGTCTAATCAATGTAATCATGTGTTTTGTTCTCACTTTTTCTTTTGTTGGTTATAGGTGAATCTTTTGTATTTATTGCTGAACGCTGCAATCGACTATTATAGATGTTGACACCGCTGATGATGCATGTTTTAGGTGGAACTCATATTTTTGGTTCTCCTCTTGTTTCCATCTTTTCGAATTCATTTATTTAACCCTCTTCATACTAGATGGTGTTGTTGCCGCAAAAACTAAAATTTAGGACTAACTTACACAAGATTTTGTGTAATCATGTCTTGTCATATGCCTTCCGGATTTCGTCGATTTTATGTCGTCTATACCCATTATTATAATTCTATAACATATCTCTACGTGAGTTCAATGTTTTTCTATCTATTTTAACCCGAACTAGTTGGATTAAACGGTAAATTTTGTATTATAATTTTAAATTTGATATCATTTTTTCAGAATATATCCCGGTTCATATGTATGAACAATATTTTTATTTAATTTAAAATTTTATGTAAAAAATCTAATAATATTTTGATTTATCATATAAAATTTAAAATCTTTATAAAAAAAATTCAAAATTCAAATTATAAATCATAACTAAAATTCTAATTTTATATTATAAACCTAAGTTATCATTTAAAACAAAACAAAACGTTAAATCTAAATAAAATCTCACCTTAGATTCCATAAGTATACTAAATGTATTTTGAAAATATTAAAATTATTTTAGAAATTGAAACAGTTATCGAAAATATTATTTTTTGTTGAAAAATGTATTAAGTAAAAATAAACGCTTCATAGAAATATATGGCATAAAAAATACTTACTTGGGATGAGATATTAATGAAAGCAATAATATACATTTGATGAGTAGAAGATTAACAAGAAATGGGAAATCTTGGATCTAGTGTTTGATGTGATTAGAGTAAGGAATGTAGAGAGAGAAAGTAAAAAGAGAAAGTATTAAAGAATGTCCATTTATCCACGAATAAAAGGGCTCCCTTATATAGTGGCAAAAGTAGTCCCCATTTATGTCACAAATACTCTTTGTATATTTATTTGTTAGTCCCTTACATTTAACCATTTTAACATGTTGTCTTCTAATAAATAATAAATATATTAATGGGTTTATTTCATTTATTCCTTTTTATAATTAATATTTTTGCCTATGGTCCCGACGAATTATTTTCTTATCAGTAGCCCCCCAATCTTCAAGAGCTTCGGGAATGAAGACTCATGAGTAAACGAGAAAACAACCACTGTCAAAAATTACCTCGGACTCATGTCTTCAAGGGCGTCTCGACTAAATGCCTCGGGATCATGCCTCCTAATGCTTCAAAAAGGATTACCTCGTGGTTACGCCCGACCTATTCTAAAAACCGAGACCAGTCCGCTTCTTGTGTCTTAACACCTTTGGGAGGATTAATCTTGTCCCCAACGGTCCGACCTAGAGTGATGGGCTTATTAGGCTATAGCTGGTAGATCTGTCTTGGACTTAACCGGGTCGTCAAGCCCACCCGAGAAGTCATCCGCTTTTGTTCTTCGCATTAGTGGACACGTGGAGCTCGCTTGAGGAACACGCGAGTTCTGATGTCGGCGCACGCCTATGAGGGTAGCTTGATGATTACCTATTTCTTGCATAGCCGGTTTTGACTTACACGTGTCGTTCCTTTATTCGAAGCGTGTCTGATTGCACACCTCTTTAGGAGACTCTTCGACTTCCCGCGGCTCTTTTTCGTTTGGACTTCCCCATGCATGAAGCGGTTAAGGCACAAAGCTGCCTATAAATACATTTTCCCTTATCATAACTTACTCCCTCAGAGAAATCCTAGAGAGAGAGAGTCCCCGTTAGTCATTCTAGAGAGAGAAACCAATGTTTATGAAAAAGAAAAAACTGCAACATACTTAGAAGCCTAAAGAGAAACCAAAGCCCGTGTTTGGGTTTATCGGCTGGACTAGTATTAGCGACCGAGCTGATGAATACCGAGCCACATGATTGATTTGGGATTCCAGCAAAAAACCCTTCACGCCCGTTTCTCTTCCCCACGATCATGTCCAGTCAACGCCCGTGCCTGCAGAATCATTGCCTACAGAATCGTTCATTGCACCAGAGCCAGCTGTCGCTCTAAATCCCGCAGCGGTCCTCATTCTTTCTAGCAATTCTTCCCTGAATTTTCCTGTCAATCTATCTAATCAACCGACGCTCTTACCAATAAACGTAACTGGTAACTCAGTCTCTCCTCTTTTTCCCGAACACATCGACAATCCCAAATTCTTTACGATGGGTGACTCCAGCGCATCCTCCTCACCAGTGTGCGGCATCTCACCCGAAATGGTGCAATTAACCCCCACTATTGTCGGGTTTCGGACCAATACTAATACCGCTGCTACTCCTCTAGGCGTTGCTCGAAGGGATAACGAGCGTCAGAAGTTGGAAATAGAACATGCACAAAAACAGTAGGAAAATGGATCAAAACATAACCGTACCGGTAGCAGTTCTAGTTTCGTAAAACCTTCCTCCCACAAAAAATCAAAGGCGGCTGGTTCCCAAATTCCAGAGGAAGCTGGGCCTAAAGGCACCGAATGTGCACAGACTACCGCTGACAATGAGCCAGAGACGACCAACTTAGTGGGCTCGGAGGATGGTCCCGTTGAGGAAAACAAAGCTGAAAAGGGTGTTGTCGCTGCGGACGAGGGTGCTGCCGCTCCACCTGAGGAGCCTCTTCCTCTGGAGGTAGACGTTGTGATGATAACCACTTACCATGATCTCTGTGTCGGGATAATGTCATTGCCCTATTTGAGGGAAAGTACATGTATTTCACTGCTACAGAGCAGTCCGAGCTTCTGATCCGGTGGGGAATCCTGGAATGCGTAAAAGTATAATTTATCATTCCTGGGGAAACGCCACTGCATGTCAAATCTCGGGAGATTATCGTTTTTACTAAGCTCTTTAATTGGGGTCTCAGATTTCCTCTGGATCTTGAGATCTCTAGATGTTTCGAGGTTCTCGGTATATGTCCCTTCCAGCTGACCCCCAACGCGTGGTACGCGCTTATGTCTTGTATCATGGTTTCTCGGTTGCCAGGCCGTGTTATGCCGATGGAGGAGTACGTTGTTATGTCCGGGCTTTCCAAGTCGCCAAAATTACCTTTCTTCAACTCCTTTTTAGGGAACGCTTGGAAGATTGTGAATGACTTTCTTGAGGATGACAAGTCGTGGAAGCATCGGTTCGTCTTCATTAGTGGCTGCTGGGAAAATGGTCGTCCCTATACCAAAGACAACCCGAGGCGGTTGCTGTGGACGTGGGTTCCTGATGGTAATATTTTTTTTACCGATCCTTTGTTTAGTTTCCAAGGAGTATATCCAAGGGTTGAAGAAGGACTATTTTGAAGCTGCCAAAGTAACATTCCAAATTTTGAAGGACTTCGCCCGGAGGAATTGGGGTCGGGCATTCCACCGGTGTTTTTTAAGAACACCAACCTTATAATGAGCAACCTTTGACGTTGCTCTAACGAACCATTTACTATTGAACAGCTGCGCCAGCCACCTAGTTTGGTGGATTTAGTTGTCAAAACTGATGCGCCTGACGCACATCTGTTTCTTCCAAAATGTAACAAATCACCTAGTAAACGCTCAAAATCTGATGAAGGTACAGAGCAAGAAAATATAGAAAAGGTTGAGGCTGACGTTGCTGGAAAAGAACCAGCAGTTGATGTCGAGGCTGAGAAGGTCAATTGCCCCTAGGAGGTGAAGAAGAAGCGAAAGAAATCCGCAGCCGATGACAACGAGGATAAAAAACCGAAACGTGTGAAGAAGAAAACAAAGGTTGGAGTTGCTGATAATATTCCAACGTTTGTGGAGAACACGACTATAAAACATAAAAATGACATAAAATACGTTTGAATTATAACAAAAATCTGATCCACACAACAAAATTCCTTGTATACAACATGACTTACACAAATAAAATTACAAGGTAATTTGATCCAAATACAACAAAACGTCTTGCAAACATTAAGGACTTCATTTCAAAAGAGATACACATAAATATTTTTAACCTTGAGGCTCGTTCCCTTCAGTTTTATTCTCTTCTATTTTATTTCCTTTGTTTTCTTCTTTATTTTCAAGGATGCTCACCATCTGAATCCTCTTCAGGTTCATCATCATAGTCATACTTGGTGTGGATAATAATCGCCTGAGGGTAGGCTGGTAATTTCAGTTGGTGTTTTTATGGTAGTGTGTGGGTGTTTATGAGTTTAGAGTAGAGAGTAGAGAGATAATTAAGCAGCCTGGTAGCAGTTAATTCTCATTACCCACACTTAATGCAGGTGGTTGGGTATTTATACCCTGATGTTTGGGCCCTTATGGGCTTTCAGGTCATGTTTAATGGACCCAGGTCATGTTTAAAGACCCATGAGCTCTAAGTAGGAGAGCAAGTAGCTTAGTCAAGAAATGTTTAGGTTTTTTAGTACTTTTTTCATAGTTCGAACAGTCCTATGGTCATAGTGTACAAAAATGATATGTCTGGTTCGTGTGATCTGTCCAGTCTGGAGGCCTTGGACCGATCTGTCCTTGTCCGGGGAGCGTGCAGAATTCAGACTCATCAATACTTATCGGAGTCATCCGCAATTTTTTTTAATTTATCACCCGTAGACAGACTATGAAAATAAATCTGGTCATTTGTCACAAACTTCTATAATTCCCAAAGAGACCGCTTGGAAAATGTCTTGTGAAATAACATTACCATATCCGACTTAACGGATTCATCCCTCTGTTGCATAGAATTTAATATTGAATCAGCATATGCATCCACATCATCAGCAATATGCTTACAATCTTCTCTTTAAGAAAGGTTATTTCATCTTCTTATTAAGAGAGGTTATTTCATCTCTTCTCTTCTTAAGAAGATCTTCCAGTTTTTTATTTTCTTTGAAAAAATGGAGAATGGTTTCTTTATCCTTACTGTGTTGATCCTTTAAGGAATTGACTTCTTTGTAAGTAGATGACTGCAAATTATTATAGTTAGTCTGCCACTTATCATGATCAGATTTGGCTTGAACTAGCTCTTTGTTAAGGGTTTCTTTTTCCTTGCCTAAATTTTTAACTTTATCTTGCTCTGCCTGATAATATTCTTCAAAGTTTGATTTTCATTTCGAAGTGAAGCAATATCCTTGACTTGAGATCTTACATGTCTCTCCAAGTTAACTATTGGCCTTATATAACTTAAGACCGCAGACCCAGTTCATCATGTTCTTTAGACACTTCGAAGGACTCTCCATCATATGTCACATAATTAGGTATGCTAGTAGACCGGGGCAATGCTTTGTTAAAATCTTCAAATTTGAAGTTTCCTATGTTATCCAGTTGGTCATCACCCTCGAAGGATGGTCTGTCAACAATAGGAAATACTGGGGAAGAAGGACCAATATACGCCTTTTGCTTGATGAGGAACCTCTGTAGAAGTAATGGAATGAAGGACTGCGGATTGGAGTATGATCTCAAAACCATTGCAATTTCCTTCTTCTTCACTTATTTTTTGTCGTTGCTCTCTTTATTCCTTGTTTGACCTTTTCTCCTTTTAACAGTTGGAGAGTCTGTTGGTTTTTTAGCTTCTCCAATAGTAACTACGACAACTTCCAACAAAGTTGCATCAATTTCATCCGGAGGCCCCATACTCCATAATTCAGGAATAACTTGAGATAGACCATCTTTCTTCTATTTTTTCTTCTTGATTTTGTCATGGTGACTTGGAGCCCTAATCTTTGCTGGAAAATAAATTTCACCATCAGCCATTCTTAGTCCTTTTAAAAATTACAGAGGATCGGTGATGGATAATGAACTGTTCCCAAGAAAGCTCACAGATCAGATTTTTTCTCCATAGGTGGGCTCTCACTATGTTTCCTGAAGTGAAGCATTTGTGAAATCTAGTTGACCATTTTTCAGTGACCCATTGATTCAACTTTGTGAAGGTTTCTTTCCCATCTTTAAAATGTTGTGAAAAAGATTTGAAAATACTGCAAAACAAGTCAGATGTGAGAATTAATAACATCAAAATGTGAAAATAAAAGAGATCTTTAAAAATACTCACATGATTTTCCAATATCTTGTGAGTATACTCGGATTTCCTTTAGATGTGATTTTCTCTCATTTTCCCAAACACCACTAATATGGAGGAACTGAGTCCTCCAAAGCTTATCAACCTGTAGCAAGTCATCAACCACTTTACAGTCATTCCCCATATTAAAATAATAAAAAGGATATGACGATTCCTACACAAACCTACCACGTCATCAAACTGTTCCATGAACAGCAAAATTTTTGATAGCCTTGGAGTGATGATGCTAGCTAACAACGTAAACCATGCACTGGGGCTATTGGCTTGGATATAACTTTACCAAGTGAAAATACCTTTCTATTTCTGGGTCTAAAGGAAACCGAAGACCTCAATTGAGTACTTCAGTGTAAACTACAGTATCCTGCCTCGCAGTCCATCGAAGTTTCTTCGGGAATAGGAATCCTCACTTTGATTGATTCGGGAAACCTCTATTTTTTTCCAAATCCTATCCAGTTCGACTATATGAGTATACACATATGATATCCTCTACAAAGCTAGTAAATATTTGACACTGACTTTAACAAAGTTGGGCCTTACTCACCCAACAAGGCACTCCAGAAGTGGCTTGAATTCTGGAAAATTAGTTTCTTTTTTATTTTTTCTTGAACCACGTTCTGAGTATCTCTAGTTTGTCCGGACGTCTCCAAAAGGGTGTCTTCCCCACTATCATCAATTTGTTCTTCTATTACTTTTGACTTTTGTTATAAAGGTTCACTAGATTTTACAATAGGATTTTGTTCCTTAGTTTAAGGGAGCTCAATAGATGAAGATGTGGTATCTATTTCCGAGGTGAGTTTTGAAAGAAGGTTTGTTATAGAAATATCTCCCAAGGCAGGAATTAGCCTGGAAGGATTGCTAGCATGAGTAAGAAATTCAACAAATTTTTCTACTTCCTTGTCCAATAGTAGAGTTTTGATGTTTTTCTGCGAGGAGTGTTTTCACCAGCATCTGATCCCATGACGATAAAGGTTGAAGGGGGTTTACGACTGCTAACTTTCTTAGGGGGTTTCCGACTGCTAACTTCCTTTGTTGAGGGTATTTTAGGTGACCGAACTGATTGATTAGGAGATATAGATGATTGGGAAAACGAAATAGATGATTGGGCAAAAGAAGTAGGTTTTGAAGAAATTGGATGTTTATTCGATGAAGAAACTCTACCTTGGTCTGAAATTTGAGTCACGATTACTCCATCTGGTGAGACAGGTAATTCAGCATCCATTGTGGTTTGTTTTTACTCTTCTTCCAACTCGGATAGATTGAGCCGACCTATTTTAATTAACACAGTTTTTTCTGTGAACATACAAGCTAGGAAAAATATTTAAAAGAAGCAGCTAACGATGAGCAAGAGGAAAGATGATGAAATTTGGGTTGAAAAGATTCTAAATTTGTTAAACTGTTTCTCACTCTAGAAATAAATAGTGAAAAATCATTACTATTATAAAGGTGAAGAAGAAACACTTGAGTGTTTTACTAGGGAAGTGGAACCAATGATAATAATTAAAAAAGGCTATTAAATGTAGCCGATTTCTCTTTTTGGAAATGAATACAATTACCAAGGGCAAAGCCATTCGGTAGGTCTAATAATTGTGTGGCATTTGTCTTAAAAAAAGTAACCTTGTTAAAGTCGTGACCTTTTAATAAATCATATTTTAGAACGTCTTTCGGATACGATTCAGAAATCCTTTGTACTCTTAGTTCTCTCAAAATATTTCGGAAAGAGCTAGGGGACTAGATGATAGATTCATAAATTTTTGGAGGACTAAAACAGTAAAGAGGGTCGGATTATTCTTCAAAGGGCGGTTCATACAAGGTAACTAAATTCAATGAATAAGCAGCATGCCTTGTGACTTCTTAGTGACTCAGTTAGGTTCCTAGTTAATCGTTTTATGGGTCTGGGCGCTAGTGAGATTAACCCGGTCATATGACCCAACCTGAAGAGCCCATGGGTCCAAAAAGACTTTAAATAGTTCAACAAACAACATTAAATGGGTTGTAATTTTATATCTCTCTAATAAATACACGCAACTATATTCTCTATCTACCTTCCACTAAAGAATTAATACCACAAAAAACCTAATAACTTCCAAAAGCTACCCTTAGTTAAGATTTTATCATCACCAATCTCCAAACATCTTCCCCTCGAGTGTTGGATGCAAAAAAGAGGAAGGGCCAGACACTGGAATTATTGGAGGATTAATAGTTGGTATGGTAGGAGGGGTAATCTCTGAACAAAGGATAAACTCCAAATGGGTTGTGGTTTTCTTCCTCTTCTTATCTATTTTGTCACTATCATGTTTGCTTCACTTGTGTTTTTTCTTCTTCTTTGACACATGAAGATTTACGGGTGTGTCACCCTCTTTAATAGTGGTAGTAATAATTGCTAACAAAGAATTATCAATATCATATGGCTGCTCTTCGATAATACCTTTTCTTGCGTCTTTCTTATTCTTCTTATCTTTTATGTTTCGATGACTGGGCTTTGGTTCTAGTTTAGAGAAATATCTTTCCATTTACAGCCTCAACTCTCTTCAAAATAGTCGATGGCCGGGGAGGAATAGTCAACTGCTTCTATGTTAGCTCCTATTCAGAGTTAGTCTTCCAGAGATGACTCTGAACCAAATTAATGGGAGTTAAAATTTGGTGGAAGTCATTGGACTATTTCTCATCGGTCAACTGATTTAACTTTTTAGAAATAACCTCCACATCTTCCAGATGATGCATATAAGGCTTCGATATAGCTAAAAAAAGAAAAATAAAGAGATTAGAGATAAGTTGTAATAATACACATGTAAGAAGAAATAAGAGTTGTAAAGGCTACATGTATTCTTCCAAAACCTGGTAAGCTTACTTGGATTACCGTGAGAGGTAATTTTCTTTCCATTTTCCCACCAAATGTTGATGAAAATAAATTTCATCTTCCATAGCTTATCTTCCATCACATTTGCACTAGATCCTGAAGGTTCACTTTGTTAAATAATTTTATTTCCATCTTTGTTTTGTCATTGGAAGAGGGCCTGATTAGTTTCGGAGGGCCCAGCTTGTTGGGTGCAGTGTTTCTCTCTCTTCTCATATTTTGTGACGAGGGGTCAACTGTTTTAGCTCAGTTGATCCTAGCTCTTCGGAAGAATTTGTTCGGCCTTTAGATTGTCTGGTCAATCTGCGACTAGTGGCTCCTTGAGATTGTGATGACCTTGATAAATGGCTCTTTGAAGTAAACGCCAGAGCAATCGAAGAGGGTTCCAATGGGATATTAATCCTCTTATAAGGAAAACCTCCTCCGTTCAAATGACTGAGTAAGTGTAACGGTTCCCTTAGATGGAGGTAACCCAACATCGACCCTAGCTTTATTTTTATTTTCGTCTAATTTAGACAAAGTCAACCAATCGTTTTTTGTTAAAGCATTTTTGGTGGTAAACATACAAACACCCCGAAATATTATCGGAGATAGAATTCGCAGTGGGGAATGAGGTGGAGGAGAAGAAAATATGATCGACGATTAACTTGATAATGATAATAAGGAACATTTTCTATCTTTAGAAAGTGAAGTTTCTCTCTCTAAAATTCACTAAACTAAAAATATTAACAGATAACTTATAAAAAAACGTAGAAGACCGTTGGGTTCTCTTTTATAGAAGTTAAAATGCTACCAACAACTATAATTCCTAGGGCAGTGATTTTGTTTACTATTGGTTTGCCTCACTTATGGCAAAGCAAGATAGTAGGTGTAATTAAATAATAACACATGTTATGCAGTATAGGGACAGAACTGACCTTTGTCTTAAATGACGAGGGTTGGGATGTCATGGCATATGAAGTGTCTTCCGTAATGATGCTCGTTGCCTTTACATGTAGGCAGCATTCTACTTCTTGTATAGCTTGGTAAGCTCGCTCCAATATATCAACACCACGACTTATTAGTTCTTTCTGAATGTCCTAACAAAGCTCTGTTCTAAAACGAGAGAGAATAATCGAAGCATCTTCAGTTACATCGCACCTCACCATTGATTCCTCAAATTGAAATACATAATCCGCAACAATCATGTTGCCTTGACGAAACATGTTTCACTGGTCAAGCATTTGTTGTTGATAAGACAGAGGAACATATTTTTCCCAAAGTTTTCTCTTCATTTCTCTCCATAAAATGATTGGCTTTTCTCGTTCTCTCTATAATTGTCTTTAAACAATGCACCAAACGATTCCGCTTGTCCAGCCATCTTCCATTTCGCAAATCTGACACGATGATCATTGCTCACTCTATGCCATTCAAAATATTAATCCATTTGTGATAACCAATCGAGAAAGGCCTTGGGTATAAGGTGTCCGTAAAAATCAGTTGCCTCTCTCATTACTATTTTCCCTCTGTCTTGATTTTGACATTTCAACTTTGATAGTTGGCTTGCTGTTACATGTTTTTGGTTGGCTGCTTTCAACGTTGCAAGGTGTTGGCTTGACTCTTTTTGCATTTGTGTGATCTGGTTGCTTAAAATCTCTAACAGTTGAGTATCTTGGGCCATATTTGTTTTGCTATGTAAAGGAAAACTAAGAGCTCTTTCGGCTCTGATACCAAAACTGACGCAGGACATAAATAAACAGATGAATAGAGTTGGAATCGCTCCAATGAGCTTCACGCTCATGGCTTCGTGTCTAGGTTTAGAGCTTCACACTCAAGGCTTACGCCTGAACTTTCCTTTCGCAAGATAGAGTAAAAATCATTTTCTTTATTCATATTCAACTGCCGATACAAAATGACTCTGGAACCTTTATATAGGAGATATATATAATCTACAAGGTCTACTATAACTCCCAAAAGACACATAATAAAGACGCATACTAAGAGCTCCACTTAATTGTGACTCTTCAAAATTTCAAATCTATTAGGATTCTTTAGAGTAATTTTTAGGACTTTTGATCTTTCTATCCTTCATTACAAAAGCCTTTTCTCTACTCAATACATCTGCAAGCTCCTTTAGCTACGACTTAGTCTCACCCCAAACATAAAAATCACTCAAATTCAAATCATCTTCTTTCTTAGGAAAGTTAAAATCAGACCGAGGATTCTCTATCAACTCTTTGATCTCTCCATTATACGGACGAGGATTTAAATTCTCCTCTGCAATGAATTCAACAAACTTGTCTCAACGTCTCTTGTTGATTGTTAACAAAAATTTTAAACTTTTAATGTTTCCTGATGATTCATTTTTTTATGCTTACCTGGACTCACTACTATACTAATTATTTCTTATGAGATCATGCTATATTAATCAGTCTATCAAGATTTGTTAGTGCATACTTACCATGCTCGACACTCAACAAAAACTATAATTTTAACTTGTTAGAATATTCAGTGTATTAAGTTTCCTTGTATAGGCCTCTAAGTTCTCTATATATTGAGAGCCTTACTGTTGAGTAAACATCTTTAATGCATCAATAAAACAAAAAGGAACAGTTTCTAATAAAACCCAAAACCCTAGCCGAACCCTAGCCTTACAGGTGTTTGACCTTCATAAGAGGGCTAATTTATTAAGGCAAGGGTTCGAACCCTATGAAAGACACAGAAGACTTTCAGATCTACAATAAGAAGACTCAAGAACAAAGACTATATCAATTGCTAATGGCGATTAATGACAAGCTCGAACCAGTCAAGAGAGATATCCTGAAAAAAGATCATCTTCCTTCCGTGGAAACAGCATATGCTACAATACGAAGGGAAGTGGCCAGGCTTAATATACTAAAATCAAGTTCTTCTGATAGTGACTCGATTGAAATTGGAATGGGTTTGGCTGCTAAAGATTCTGCACAGATGTTTAAATTCCGATCCAAAGAGAAAGAAGATAAATCCAAGTTGTATTGCACTCATTGTGGGATGAAGAAACACACTAAAGATACATGTTTCCAGCTGGTTGGCTATCCAGAATGGTGGAAGGACGGTCATAATGAGAAAAATAACAAGCGTTTCAGATCTAATGTCAAACGGGCTTCGTCTACAAGTGACGGTGAAGATCCGACTAAAAATGAGCAAGGAAGTGGCACTAGTTTTTGAGGAATGAGGGAAAACTCATGTGAAAAACTTGGAGGTAAAGGGTTTGAGAAATCAATGAATTGGATCTTTAATCGCGGGGCTACGGATACACCATGTCTTATGATCCTAAAGACTTTGGTGACATGTCATCTCCAAAGAAGTCTCATATTGAGACTGCTAGTGGAGAAATTTGTGAAGTCCAAACACACCTCAACAAAACGGTACTTCAGAACGAAACAATTGTACTTTACTTAAAAAAACTCGTGCTATTATGATTGAATCTAGAGTTCCTCATTCGCTTTGGCCAGAAGCTCTTGCTACAGCTACATATCTTGCAAATCGTCTACCAACCCGATATCTAGGAAATAAAACTCCATTACAAGTGCTTGCCACCCAAGTTACAATTCCAACTGTTATGACCTTACTACCTCGTGTCTTTGGTTGTTCGATGTTTGTTCATATCCCTAAAATTAGTCGAAACAAACTTAATCCGTGTGCTGAAAAGTGTGTATTCGTTGGGTACAGTGTTCATCAAATGGGATATCGGTGTTACAATCCGGTTACTCGTCGAATCCATGTCACCATAGACTGTGACTTCTTAGAATCCGATTATTTTTTTTACCACCAATCTCATGCTCACGGGGAGAAAGTAAGTGAATCACTCGACTGGTTGCTATATGAAAGTTACTTTGAGGATGTGCCGACAGAGTCTGTAGACGGCGCCACAGAACAAACCTCTTCCAACATAAAGGAGACTGACGAGGCAGTTCTTACCACCAATGATTCTCCCGAATACAATGTCCAACAAGAAATAAATGCTATGGATACTGCCAGCGAATCAGCCAAAGAAAATGTCCATCAAGAGGTAAACAATTTACAATGTCATAATTCACAAAATGCTACTGACCGTGACATTTCAGGAACTTCATTTGTTGAAACTCAAACTCCGTTTCTTCCCCCAAGAAATAATAGAAGAGTTCCTCCTGACCGGTATTCACCGGAACACGTTCTTTGTGCTTCTACATATCCAGTAAAAACGGACACGAAAGGAATGACGAAGATTGCAAATGCGTTTTCAGCTACTATTCTCTCTGAACAAATCCTTAAAACAGCTCAAGAAGCTAAGAAGATGACTGAATGGTATAAGGCAATGAATACCAAAATGGAAGCTCTAAAAAGGAATGGTGCATGGGAGAATTGTGTGTTACCACAAGGGAAGAAAGTAATCGGGTGTAGATGGGTGTTTAATATAATATATAAATCTGATGGCACCATTGAGCGACACAAGGCAAGATTGGTTGCTAAAGGATATACACAAACATATGGTATAGACTACTCTGAAACTTTCTCTCCGGTTGCAAAGATTGACACTGTCAGAGTTTTACTTTCAATAGCCGCGAATAAAGATAGGCCTCTTTATTAATTTGATGTAAAGAATACTTTCTTACATGAAGACTTGGAAGAGAAGGTATATATGGAACCCCCACCAGGGTTCTCTGATGGTTTTCAAGAAAATGAGGTATGTAAACTGAAAAAGGCATTATATGGGTGATGAGTCCGAATTCAGCATGCTCCCCGGAAGGGCAAATCAGTCTAAGTCTCTCCGAATACCGGACAGACTACAAGGACATAAATCGGACAGATCATTTGGACTGGACAGATCACTTTGAACACTGTAAACTTAAGGCTGTTCGAACTATGACTAAAGTACTAAAAAACCTAAACACTTCTTGACTAAGCTACCTGCCCTCCTGCTTAGAACTCATGGGTCTTTAAACATGACCCGGGTCCATTAAACATGACCCGAAAGCCCATAAGGGCCCAAACATCATACTATAAATACCCAACCACCAGCATTAACTATGAATAATGAAAATTAACTGCTACCAAGCTGCTTAATTATCTCTCCACCGTTAAACACCCTTACACCACCGTTAAACACCCTTACACCACCGTTAAACACCCATACACCATCCTGAAACTCCACTTAAAATTACTATCCTACCCTCAGGCAATTATTATCCACACCAAATTGGCGACCACAGTGGGAGAGTGAGAGGTGCCTGAATCAAGCATTCAAAACCTGCCAAGAAATTTTGTCCGTATGAATCCGGACAATCCAGAAGTACCACCAGCTTTGCTCGAAGTGGTGGGAGAGAATGACGAGTACACTATCGAAGAGCGTGACAGGCTGAGGGCTGAAATAGAAGCTCTGAAGGCTGAGAAGGCCAAGATAGGCATGAAAAAAAAATCCAAAGCATCAACTGCTCATCATACCGACAACCCTAGAGAGCCTGAGGCTTCGAAAACTCATGTGAGTACTAAAAAGACACATGCCAGTTCTAAAAAGTCTCACCGGTCCAAGCCTGTGGAGAGCTCTGACTCAAGCTCAGAATCTTCAGGCAGCTCTTCGGACAGTGAGGGAAATGAAAAATCCTTGTCCTCTAGCAGCGATGAGGGTCGAACCAAGAAAAAGAAAAAGCAGGTTAAGAAATATTCAAGAAAAAGAGATCACCATGGAAGGATGAAAAGGCATATTGGAAAGGGGTCATCTCACCACCGGAGGTATATGGACAAGATGCTGATGAATCCCTTTGCTTTCCACGATGAGCCAGGTATCTTTGCAACTCCCAATGAGGATACTGTGTTCAGTCGTGGAAGGAATTGGAGGCAGTCTCCACTGTCTTCTAAAATCCTGTCCGGAAACCTCCCCAAGAGGTTTGACAGTACTAAGATAGAGAAGTACGATGGCAGTACTGATCCGGACAATCATCTGGAGCAATTCAAGAACTTCATGATGAACTTTGATGACGATGATAAACTACTGTGTAGGGCATTCTCCCAATCTTTTACGGGGAGTGCTCTGAAATGGTACAACAGCCTGCCTCAAGGTTGTATTAAAGATTTCGATACGTTTTGGGTGGCCTTTCGAAGGCAGTTCGTAGGGAGTAAGGAGCTGAAGGGAAATGGAGACACAATAATCCATTGTGCGCAGGAGCCAAATGAGTCCTTGAAAGAGTACATAAGTCGTTTTGTGAACATAAAAAATGGGTTGGCTGATTGCTTCGAACAGGTGGCAATAGCATCCCTAAGGCAAGGTTTGAACCCAGGAAATCTGGTTGATTCGGTAACCAGAAAGAAGGCCATGACCTGGGGGGGATTGCTAAATCAGGTTGGCAAGCAAATAAACGTTGATGAAACAAAGAAGACCAGGGTGCACAGACAGGTGAGATCCACCCCGGTGACACCAACTCCAAATCAAAACCAGTCCGGGAACAAAGCAAGAGAAACCGGACAGGGGCATGGTAGGGCAAAAGCTCAGTCTCAGCCAGCTGCTCCTGCTCAAAGTCAACAATCCAGAAACAAAAGAGGGCCATGGGTCCAACCGGAGTGGTTCGCAGAGCTCAAAGAAAGCGTGGCCACCATTTTCGATAAAACAAAAGATGAGGTGCACTACCGGAGACCAGCAACCTTGCAATCTCCCAGAGAGCATCGTAACAACTCCTTTTGCCAATACCACAATGAAATTGGCCATACCACTGATGATTGCATAGCGTTGAAACAAGAGGTTCAAAACTTGATTGAAAGGGGAAAGTTAGGAGCATACGTTAAAAGAAGAGGAGGCAACAGGCCTGACAACACTCACCGGGTTGGTCCAAGTAATGCTGCCCCAGAGGGGGCCATGGTAATAGTTGAAAGGTTTGATGTGGAATCTGAATACTTGGATCCTGATCCAACACGAAATAGGGTGGGTGCTATAGAGGAGTGTTCTAGGACGGTCTCCGGGCTCATTAAATTCTTCGAGTCACTGACAATTTTCGGAGGGGACACTATGACTGCTCCTACTGCTTCTTCAAGAAAGAGGCATGCTCATAATTTAGCCTCCCAGCTAGAAGGAGGCATGACATCTTATCAATCACCAAACTCATTCCCATTCATAGTCTTCGATGAGGATGATCGGGTATGGCTATATATACCCAAAACTGGTTTAAGTTTACCCAAAAAATGCAGTTGATTTTAGTCTGACTTTTTTATGATAAAAATACCCTCATACATCCATTTAATTACAGAATTGACATTAAGTAAAAAAAACACTAAATATATCCTAAATATACCCAAATCAAAAAATAACATATTTTACTATCTTTACCCAAAAAAACACTTTGATTTAGTAGATCAAACCCATGTTACTACAATTTGGTGAAGTTCTTCAAAGTGTTCTTGAACATTCAAAGTTGCCTTAAGAATATTCAAACTCACTTTAAAAAAATTAATTTTTTTCTAATAAAAACATGAAATCAAACATTAATTAATCCGAACTAAGGTAAAAAAATGTTTTTTTTTAATTTTTTTTGTTCCGGTGCGCCTTCGCACCATCGGTTCTGAGCGCCAGAACCGATGGTGCGAAGGTGTTGTGCCATCGGTTCACAAGCCCACAACCGATGGTGTTGTGCCTCAGTACCATCGGTACTAAGGCCCAGCACCACCGGTTCTGGGCCTGTGCACCGGTGGTACTGATGGTCATGTACGGTTCAGAGCCCATGATTTTTTTTCTTTTTTTTAACCTCCAAATTCCTATTTCAATGTGTTTAAGTAAGAAAAAATCTTTTTATTTAGTTTCATTTTAAAAAAAAAAATTGGTATTGTGTGAATGATACCGATGAATATACTCAAGATTTCACGCTCGAAAATGGAAATATAATAAACTTTATTAATTGATCTTAATATTTATTGTTTATATTCATGGATTTTTATTCGATTTTAAAAATTAAATCTAAATGTTTTAGAAAAATATACAAATAGTGATACATGTACCAATATATAAATTTTAATTATAATTATATTTTAAATATTATTTATAGATACAATATTTGTAACGTTACTATATATATTTATTGAATTTTAATCAAATTTTATTAATTAAAGTTTAAATATAATTATATTTTAGATATTATATACACACAAAACTAATAAGTTACTATTTATTTATTGAATTTGTATGATATTTTATTAATTAAAGTTTAAATATAATTATATTTTAGATATTATATATATATACAAAAAATTTGTATCTGACTATATATTTTTATTAAATTTATATGAGATTTTATTTATTAAAGTTTAAATATAGTTATATTTTAGATACTTTTAATATATATATATATATATATATATATATATATTAAATTTGGTATGTTACTATATATTTATTAAAAAAAGTTATGAGATTTTTTTCATTAGTGTTTAATTTTTTTAAACTTATCCGACTATTATTAAGTGTATTTATTCATTTTTAATGTATGAGGATACAATTAAAATTCAATTTAAAAAATGTCACATTAATTAATTTTTAAATACTGTTAAATATAAATTATAAATTAATTATAATTGAATTAAAATTATAAATTATATACATAAATAAATATTTAGAAAAAAACTGAAAAAACGGTCTTGAAATGCGGAGTAGACTATTTGATTAAATACCTAAAATAAAAAAAAAATTAAAGTTAGTGAGAAAAATTATAAAAACAATTAAAATAAATTATTATAACCATTAAATATATAAAAACTAAAACAACGTTTTTGAAAAAAAATAATAAATTTAAGGACGTTAGTTTAAAAAAAAATTAAGGACTCAATTATATAAAAAAATATTAAGAATTGTTTTTAAAAAAATTGCCTGCATCGTCGGTGCAGGTCTTGCGTACGGATGGTGCATTGGGCTTGCACCATCGGTACACACAAGACATGCACCGATGGTGCAGGCCCAACGCACTGGTAGGCTGCATCAGGCGCACCATCGGTGCGTAAGCCCAGTACGCTCGGTACTGGGCTTACGCACTGGTGCGCATTTTCCGATCTGGATAATGGCCAAAAACAAAAAAAAAACCTAATTTAGTCTTAAATCTAATTTTGAAATTAAACCTAATTCTAACCTATGATTTTTAAAAAAACTTAAAAAATTCATAGCAATTAAGTCTAAACAATAAAAAATCTTTAATCAAATAAAAAATCAAATCTAAAAAATACTTACTTCGCCGGAAAAATTAGAGAGAAGTAAGATATATGTTAGAGAGAAGAAAGAATGAATATGGAATGTTAGAGAAAAAAAATGAAGGGGAAGGATTTAGTAAAAAAGAAAAGAGCTTATATACCTCCAAAAGGGTATTTTTGTCAAAAATTGGGTATACTTATACCACTTTTGGGTAAACTCAAAATTGGGTATACTTAAACCCCATTTGGGTATATATAGCTTGACCCATTGCTGGCCCTCATGAAGATGTTGTTGTCATAGGAGCATCTATAGGGGGCAATGAGATAAGGCGAATTCTGGTGGATACTAGAAGCTCTGCCAATATCCTTTTCCTAACCACTTACAAGAAAATGAAAAATCCAGCTGTGATTCAAAAGTCGGACAGGTCAATCGTGGGCTTCACGGGCAGCTCAGCCGATGTGATCGGGGAGTTTGAAGAAGAAGTGTTATTAGGCAGGGGCCCTTTCAAGAAAATGGTTAGAATACTTTTCATCGTGATGGATTGTCCCACTTGCTATAATGCTATTCTAGGGAGATCTTGGCTCTCTAGGATGCATGCAGTGGCTTCAACAGTCCATCAGTGTTTAAAGTATGCTGTTCAGGGACAGGTTGGGGTCGTCCGGAGCAGCCAAAAGATTGCAAGAAAATGTTATGCCACTGCCTTGGCTCCACGAACGCAGGGGGCAGTCCGTATAAGCGATCAATAGCAGTTTGAGGGTCTTTCTAGGGGTGAGGGTGAAATCGATGACCCCAGAGAGACCCCTGGAGTGTTGATCCCAATTGAAGAGGTTGAAACACACTGTTTGGAAGAAGGCAAAAGCGTCAAGATAGGGTCCAAGATGCCACCAATATTGAAACAAGAGATGTTGAAATTTTTGAAAGACCATCAGCACGTTTTTGCTTGGTGCAATGCTGATGTTACTGGAGTTCCATCAGAGGTGATATCCCATCACCTATCTGTCCGGAGAGATGTGGCACCAGTGGTTCAAAAGAGAAGAGCTTTCTCAAAAGAAAAGGCTGATGTCATAGTACAAGAGGTTGACAGACTCACAAAGATGGGGCATATTAAAGAATCTCAATATCCTTTGTGGACTGCAAATCCTGTCCTGGTAAAGAAGAAAAATGGCAAATGGCGCATGTGCATTGACTTCACAGATCTTAATAGAGCTTGCCCAAAAGATTTGTCTCCGGTTCCCCGGATAGATCAGTTAGTAGACTCTACTTCTGGGAACAAACTGCTCTCCTTCATGGATGCCTTCTCCGGGTACAATCAGATCCAAGTAGATCCAAAAGATCAAGAACATACCACGTTTGTCACTGATAGGGGTCTACATTGCTACAAGGTGATGCCTTTTGGCTTGAAAAATGCTGGGGCTACTTATCAAAGGTTAGTCAACAAGGCATTTGCTGATCAAATTGGAAGAAATATGGAGGTTTACATTGACGATATGATGGTGAAAAGCGTGGATGAGCAGTTGCACTTGTCCGATCTCCAAGAAACTTTTGCCAACTTGGCAAAAGTGAATTTAAAACTAAACCCTGAAAAGTGTGTGTTCGGAGTGCAGTCCGGGAAGTTCTTAGGGTATATCATAAGTGAGCATGGAATACAGCCCGACCCGGACCAACTCAATGCCTTATTCCAGATGGAGCCCCCT
This sequence comes from Limnanthes douglasii subsp. nivea, assembly GCA_036936605.1. Lineage (NCBI taxonomy): Eukaryota > Viridiplantae > Streptophyta > Magnoliopsida > Brassicales > Limnanthaceae > Limnanthes > Limnanthes douglasii. The sequence continues at coordinate 86,011,952 of JAUPFV010000001.1, forward strand.
CGAAACATTAAAGGAGTACAGCAATTAACGGGGAGATTAGCTGCCTTGAACAGATTCATCTCCAGGTCTTCGGACAGGTGTGCTCCATTCTTTCAAAATTTGAAGGGTGCAAAAGGGTTCGAATGGACCCCGCAGTGTGGTGAGGCATTCAATGAAATCAAGAAACATCTCTCCTGTCCCAAAACTTTGTTCAAACCAGTTGATGGGGAGACTCATATTGTGTATCTGGCCGTTTCAAGTTGTGCCATCAGTGCTGTGTTGGTAAGAGAGGTCGATGGTTGTCCCTACCCAGTGTACTACATCAGCAAAAGCTTGATTGATGCTGAGAGGCGTTACTTGAAACTCGAAAAGCTGGCATTAGCTCTGGTGATAGCTGCAAGAAAAATGAGGCCTTACTTTCAAGCTCATCCTATCGTCGTCCGGACATCTTTCCCTTTAAAGAATGTCCTTCAAAAAGCAGACATTTCAAGGAGAATGACGAAGTGGTCAGTAGAGTTGGGGGACTTCGACATAGACTTTGCTCCCCGAACAGCAGTAAAAGCCCAAGCTGTGGCTGATTTTCTGGTTGAATTCCATTACGATAGGGATTCAGAGCAACCTACTGATTCAAAAGACAAGAAAGTGTGGATTGTCCGAACAGACGGAGGGTCTAGCACCATGGGATGTGGTGCAGGAATATGTCTCACTTCCCCATATGGGGACAGCATGTACCAAGCTATTTGTTTTGCTTTCAGGGCATCTAATAACGAGTCCGAATACGAAGCAGCTATAGCTGGGTTAAAGTTGGCCCACATCTGTGGGACTAAAAGGGCCAAGCTTCTAAGTGACTCCCAGTTACTTGTCCACCATGCTTTAGGCCAATCTGAGGCTAGAAAGGAGCAGTTGGTAAAATATTTACTCCTCCTCAAAAATGAAGCGCTGAAGTTTAAAGATGTTGTCTATGAGCATATTCCCCGGGCAGAAAATGAGCTAGCAGACTCATTGGCAACAATAGCATATACGGAGTCCTGCCCATGGATCCATGTGCTTGAAAGCCCTTCTATTCAACTTAGTGAGGGTGGAAAAGAGGAAGTTTTTGAAATACAAGTGAGCCGGCCTCAAGACTGGAGATCTCCTCTCATACAATATCTGCCCGATGGTATTATGCCCTCAGATAAGTCACAAGCCAGAACATTGAAACACAAGGCTCGTGGTTTCATTATGTTGAGAGAAGTGTTGTACAAAAAATCCTATAGTAAACCTCTCCTACGTTGTTTAGGGGATCATGAGTCACAAGTGGTCCTCTCCGAATTGCATGATGGTGAGGGATCAGCCCATTGTGGATTCAGAGCTTTAACAAGAAGAGTGTTACTCTCCGGATTCTATTGGCCATCAATCATGAAAGATGCTAAGGAGCTGGTAAGAAGGTGTGACCCATGCCAGAGGTACAACAATGAAATTCATGTACCAGCCATTCCTTTGGAGTCAATTTCTGAGCCCATCCCTTTTGCTCGATGGGGATTGGACTTGGTTGGGCCTCTCCCTGTGGCGTCCGGAGGGCGTAAGACTATAATTGTGGCCATTGACTACTTCTCAAAGTGGATAGAATCAGCTCCCCTGGCAGGGACAACATCGAAATCTGTCATAAAATTCATTATGTCCAACATATGTTGCAGATTCGGTGTCCCACAGAAGATAACAACAGACAATGGGCCACAGTTTGACAATAGAGAAATGGAAAGCTTCTGTGCCTCAAGGGGTATACAGCACTGCTTTTCTTCACCTTTCCACCCACAAGCCAATGGGCAGGTTGAAGTGGCTAATAGAACTATACTATCCGGTTTAAGGAAGAATCTAGAAGGGGCTGCTGGGAAGTGGCCTAGTTATCTACAAGAGGTCTTGTGGGCCTACCGGACGACGCATGGGGCTGCAACACAAGAGTCTCCCTTTTCCTTGGTCTATGGAATGGATGCAGTAGCCCCCATAGAGAAGACACTCCCTTCCTTTCGTGTTCATAACTTCTCTGGACATGCTAATGAGATGGCCGTCAGAAATCAACTTGATTTAATAGAAGAAAGACGCGTTAAAGTCTGCCTAAGAGTGGCACACTATCAGAGCTTGATGAGAAGCAGGTTTGCTTCTAAGGTTAAAAGAAGAGATTTCCAACCAGGGGAAAAAGTATTGAGGAAGGTCTTCTTGCATACTAAGGAAAAGCTCTTCGGAAAGTTGGCCCCAACCTGGGAGGGTCCATATACTATAGTTGAAAGAATCAAGCCTGGGACTTATTGGTTGGAAGACAAAGATGGCAGGGTTTTAACTCACCCTTGGAATATTGAACACCTTCGAATGTACTTGGAATAACACTTGTGTAAATATTTACTTGTTTAAACATCCATGTAAATATTTGGGGGCATACCTTCCCCTCTTCGGTGGCACGGAGAGCTTTCAATGAAATTTGATGCATTCTTCAAAAATTTCTAAGTATTTTCAAAATTCTATCTCTTGTCATACTACCCGGACTAAAAGGTCTAAGGGCTATTTAAACTCTAGCCGGAGAATCTTAACACTCTCACAATGCAATAACTCAAAGCTACTTAAATTCCAGCTATCTAAACTAAAACAAATAATGAAAGAAGATGATGGTTGAGCAAAATAGAAACATTCATTCAACAACTTAAAATTGCCTTGGCCTTCCAAGGACTTTTTGAACAAGTTTGGGCACAGTACAAAAAATCTGTCCGAATAATACCGGACACCACAACAAAAATAGTGCATTGGCCTTCCAAGGACTTTAGTTTGAGTAAAGGATAAGTAAAGTACACAATAAATTAAGCTTGAGCCTTTGAAGATGGCTCACCCTCATCTACTTTCTTGCCTTTGATGTCGCTCCCCCCTTCGACCACTTTTTTGCCCTTGGGATCATTCTCCTCTTCACCTGGGCTCTCTCCGGTTTTCTATTCATTATCAGAAGAGGACTCACCGGAAAATCCCTCATCAATCATAGTATAGAATGGAAGGTCATCATCATCCACATAGAGCCATAAGTCCCCCAGTCTCCTCTTCGGGAATTTTTCGTGAAAAAGGAGAACCATATCAGACTTCACCCTTTGAATCATTATCTCTTCGCTTTGTATCATCTCCCTGGCATAGGCGTTGATCTTGGCCTTGATTGTGGCCTCTTGGTCCCTTACCAAAGCAGCTTTCTCTTCAGCAGCCTGAGTCACTGCATTTTCCAAAGCAATCTTGTCAGTGGTCAGGTTGGTGATGAGCTTCTCCTTTGCAGTGGTCTCTCCCCGTGAGATCGTGAGATCTTTTTCCATACCAGACAACTTCTCTTGGAGATCTTTTATGGTTTGCTCTAGGGTGGCAACCTTTGTGTTGCTCTCATCATGACTCATCTTCAGCTCCTCGTGTGCTTCCTTGAGTAAATCAGCATTGGTAGTAGCAATGCGGAGGTCTTCGGACAGCTTATCCTTCTCAGACTTGAGGTCTTTGATGGTGTCTGCTTGGCTCCGGACTTGTCTTTCCAGTGTAAGAACTGGCTGCACATTACTAAGCAGGGAATGGGAAATAGTGTCCTTCTCACTAGAAACCATGAAAGTCTTACCGTTAAAGTTGACCGTATTGGAGCTGCTCGGAGGGATGTAGGGCCCTGCGAACTCGTCTCTGGGCAGGCCAAGGAAATATTCACCAAGCCCGCCCAGACCGGTGATGTCCACTTCATCCAAGTTGAGCTCTCCCCCTTCGACTTCATCAGTGTGAAACTCTCTGGGTATCTCTTCGGCCAGCGTTGGGTCTGAAGGGCCAGTGGGAAAAGAGGGCTCCCGATCCCGGAGAGCGAGCTCATCTCCTTGTGAAGTCTTTTTCTTCTTAACTACCCGGTCAACGCTTTCACTTGCTTGCTTGCGAGTCCTCTTGGGAGCCCTTGGAGGTTTTGGAAGGTCTACTTCCTGCCTCTCGGTCTCCTGCTCCACCACCTGCAAGAGGGTTGCATCAATTTGAACTTGGGCTGGCCCCTCTGGCTCTATTGGGGCATCCTTCTCAGCATTACCTGCCACCTTCTTGCCTTTTCTTCTGCCCTTCATTTTTCTTGGGGCTTTGGCCCGGGCAGGCAGGTAGAGTGTCCCATCCAGTTCGTGGGACCTTCTCAGCACAATGTCTTCATCAGGCTGGGTGGTGAACTCCTCCCAAGTTAGGTCTCTTCAACCTGTTGTGTTCCACAGGTGAGACCTTGCTAGATTCCCAGGGGTGAAGGCCTTATGGAATCGATTCTCCCAATTCTCTGCGGCCCAAGCATTGATTTTGCCACAGGTAGTCTGTCCGGCCTTCAGGTAGTCCCCGAACTCCTTTGGCAGCTCTGATAGAACAGAAGAGAAATTGGTTAATATAAACTTAACTTAAAAAAAAAAAAGAGAAAAACGGACAGAGACTCAAGTTAAGAAACTTACGGTCACTCCTCCACCTACTCCTGAGGAGGCTTGGGTTCTCTCCGGCCTTGATTTTCCTGTCGTTTTCCCAGGCACCACTAACGAACAGGAATTGGCTTCTCCACTTACTCTCTGATTCCAGGAGATCATCAACAGCCTTGAGATCGTTCCCCATGTTGAAATGGTAGAAGGGGAACTGATGATGCTTGCACAGGTTGGCCACTGCTGCGAACTCTTCTATAGGAAGAGGGATCCCAGATAACCTAGACGCCATGATACATGACATTAACGTGAACCAACCATTAGGGCTTAGCTGTGTTGGGCAGAGCTTGACCAGGTGGAAGTAGCGCACGATCTCCGGGTCTAGTGGGAACCTGAGCCCCCAGTTAATTAGCTCCGTAAAGAAGACTATCTCGTTTCGTTTACAGTCCATTGGGGTCTCCGGATCAATAAGGATCCTCATCTTCACGTTTTCAGGGATCCCCCATTTGGTGCGCATTCTACCCAGATCAGAGGTATGGATGAATGCATACTTGGTCTTATGCAAGGCCAAGAGGTACTTAAACTCGACTTTGTGGAAGCACGGCCCCACTCTCCCCTCAAGGCACTCCGGCAGGTCCGGACGCCTTAGGTACAAATTTTCTTTGCCCTTTTTGGCAGCAACAGCAGTGGTATCAGCCTGTCCGGAGGACTCGGACTCAAAGGAGACCTCTTCAGTAGAGTCCTCCATTCTCTCCTCCATAATTGTTGGAGGGACTTCTGTGGAAGTGGTTCGGGGAGGATTGAAGCTTGGCATAGCCTGCCCTCCGGACTGTTGACTGCCCATATTCATCTGACTTCTCACCTCAAGTTGGGTTTCTGAGGCAGAAGATTCCCTAGGGGGTACTGGGCTGCTGGCCTCCGGACCAGAAAGCCTCTCCCGGGGAGCTCTAAAGGGCACTCCAGACCCAGAGTCATTATTTTTTGCCCCCGATTTCGAGGGAGTATTCTTCAAGGTTAGTCCTTTGACTAACCGGCTAGGCCTCTTAACGACTAGCTTCTCCGGGGAGTAGTCAGAATCAGACCCCATGGCTATAAAAGGTGAGGTTTTCCTAACGCTTGTAGCAGTGACTCCTGGTTCAACAGCAGGTCTTGACTCCTGAACTGAGGATCCAGATACAATGGGAGAAAGGGTGGATTGAAAGAGCTTTTTGGGCTTGGTACCTTTGGAGGAGGATGAGCCTCGATCTGATCTGTAACAGAAGCAACCGGTCTGTCAACTGGTGATGATGGTAGCCCTGCTGCTATTCGCCTTTCTTTTTCGACCTTCTGCGCTTTCTCCAACTCTGAAAGGTTGAGCCAACCACCTTTGATCAATGTTGTTCTTGCTGTAAACATAAAACAGCCAAGGGAATTTTTGTTCTAGAGAGAGAAAGCTCTGAGTAAAATTGGAGAGTAAGATTTGAGAGAGATAGTAAAACAGTGAAAAATGAATGTGAATTTATAGTAGATTTGAGAAAAAAGAGTTGATTCCTAGGAGAATCCGAAAAGTTGGGTAATGATTAAAAGACGGCGCTGATGTCACTATTGGTAATTAAAGAGGTTACTTGTAAAATAAGGTGGTGCGAAATTCAAGGTGAAAAAACGGCTGGAGTGGCCAATCAGAAAGCGACACGTGTCCCACTAACTCTGGCAAAAACCGTTTGGAATTCGTAACGTTTAATCTGTCCGGGTATACCCACAGCTCTGTCCGGATTAAGAACCACTTCATTCATCGGACTGTTTTTCAGTTCTTTGACAAGGACACTTTCTCAAATACCTAAAAAAGGGGCTCTTGATGAGTCCGAATTCAGCATGCTCCCTGGAAGGGCAAATCATTCTAAGTCTCTCCGAATACCGGACAGGCTACAAGGACATAAATCGGACAGATCATTTGGACCGGACAGATCATTTGGACCGGACAGATCACTTTGAACACTGTAAACTTAAGGCTGTTCGAACTATGACTAAAGTACTAAAAAATCTAAACATTTCTTGACTAAGCTACCTGCCCTCCTGCTTAGAACTCATGGGTCTTTAAACATGACCCGGGTCTATTAAACATGACCCGAAAGCCCATAAGGGCCCAAACATCATACTATAAATACCCAACCACCAGCATTAACTATGAATAATGAAAATTAACTGCTACCAAGCTGCGTAATTATCTCTCCACCGTTAAACACCCTTACACCACCGTTAAACACCCTTACACCACCGTTAAACACCCTTACACCACCGTTAAACACCCATACACCATCCTGAAACTCCACTTAAAATTACTAGCCTACCCTCAGGCAATTATTATCCACACCAATGGGCTCAAACAGTCTCCTTGTGCTTGGTTTGGGAGATTTACAATGGCAATGAAGCAGTATAGCTACAAACAAAGTAATGGGGATCATAACTTGTTTTACAAAAAAAGAGGAGAATTAGTCACTTGTCTTATAATATATGTCGACGATATGATTATAACAGGGAATGACGAAGAAGAAATTAGCTCTCTTAGGAAAAACCTCTTCAAGGAGTTCGAAATAAAAGACCTTGGGGGATTGAAGTATTTCCTAGGATTCGAGGTTCTTAGGTCAAGATGAGGGATTTATATCTCCCAACAGAAGTATATATTGGATTTATTAGTTGAAGTTGGCATGGTAGATTGCAAACCAAATGACACTCCTATGGTTGTGAATCACAAACTAAAGATAATTGAAGGGGCCAGACCAGCGAGTAAAGAAAGGTACCAAAAGTTGGTGGGAAAATTGATTTACCTGGCTCACACTCGACCCGACATTGCATACGCGGTGGGAGTAGTTAGCCAGTTCATGCATCATCCTTAGGAACACCATATGGAGGCAGTAATGAGGATTATTCGATATCTCAAAGGCACACCAGGAATAGGCCTAATTTTTAAGAAAAATGGACACCTTGATGTTGAAGTATTCACAGATGCTGATTGGGGAGAGAATCCTAACGAGAAGTGATCAATTGGTGGCTACTTTACTCTTCTTGGAGGTAACTTGGTGACTTGGAGGAGTAAGAAACAAAAAGTAGTATCACTGTCAAGTGCTGAATCAGAATTTAGAGGAATTGTTAAGGGGATTACCGAGATACTTTGGTTAAAGAAGATAATGAAAGAAATCGGATCCCCTCTGAAGTGTCCAACTCAGGTAATGTGCGATAATAAATCTGCGATGAAGATTTCAGAGAACTCGGTAAAACACGATAGAAAAAAGCACGTTGAAATAAATAGGCACTTCATAAAAGAAAATATTGAAGATGGGACAGTCGAACTTCCGTTTGTTAGATCCGAAGAGCAACTGGCAGGCATCCTGATAAAAGCGGTTGCTGCAAGAACATTCGAATCAGTTTCATCGAAGTTGGGTATTGGTGATCCCACTACACAACTTGAGGGGGAGTGTTAGAATATTCAGTGTATTAAGTTTCCTTGTATATGCCTCTAAGTTCTTTCTATATTGAGAGCCTTACTATTGAGTTAACATCTCTAATGCATCAATAAAACAAAAAGGAACAGTTTCTAATAAAGCACAAAACCCTAGCCGCCTCCTGCGGCTACTTATCTCTTTGTTTTAACAAATAATAAATAAAGATTATCCAAACTAATTAACATAACGCAATAGAAAAAGGAAACACAAAACTTGATTCGATACACACCCGAATTTGTGGAATCAGTCAGCTCCAAATGCTTAACGTAGAGTATGAGTTATCGCCTAAAACAAGCTTGAAATTAAATTGTGGTTTCTGGTGGTGGTTGTCGAGGTGCAAGTAACACCAAGAGCTCAAATGACTGTTTTGGTTTTTATTGCGGCGTTTTCAGCATTGCATTGCAAAAAAGACCGCTAAGATTGTAGCTATGGTTATGACGATTTCGAACTCCATTCTTTATTTCTACCGTCTCTGGTCTCCGTCTTTGGGCAAATTACTAAAAGAAATAAAAGTAAAAGAAACCCTAATCTGAAATAAATAAATAAATAGAGATTTTATTTAAATATTTAATTGTTATTTTTAGGGAAATGCACCTATAATACCCACTCAACTATTCAATTGTCATCTAGTATCCAAGGTTTGATCAATTGTCACTTAATACCTAACTCAACTACATAATTGTCACTTAATACCTAATATTATATTAGTACCCTAACTACCCTTAACCCACTATATAAGCAGAATTTTCTGTTTTCTTTCTATTTTTCTAACTTTTGAAGATTTGAATTTGTTAGCCGCTCTAACCACATAGCCCTACGAACCACCATGAAGCATGACTGAGAGCATAATTTCGGTGATCAGAGCGTTCAAATGTCTATTGATTTCTGTAAGTTGTGGTGTAAAACCTATCTAACCACTGTTTTCTACGTACGGGAACTAATCGTCATTGTTGGAATCTGTTGTTTTTTTAGTAATCGTGTTGCTGCTTTCGGGTACTCGTAATTAACTACCGATTTCGAAGTTATTTGTTGGAGTTCTGAGTTAGAATAAGTGTTATTCTATTGTTTTAGACGCCATAGCCTAATTAACTACCGATCTGTGCTTATTTTGTTAATATTTGTCGTTATATACTTATAGCTTTGTTTATGATGTTATATACTAATTTGTAGTGTATTAGATTTTGATTTTGGATGTGAAACATTTGTGGACTATGAGTTTTAGTTGTCCAGGCATTCGACACAAGATGCATATTTTTTTATGATTTTCCAACGTAGAAGATACGAATTGTGTGATGTATCCAATGAGGAAGATTCTAATTGTGTTACCAATTCGCATGGTTTCATGCGAATTGCATGAAACAAATCCAAAAAAAATTCAAACAACTATAAGTATATGCTGCGAATTGTATGGAACTCCAACGTAATGCATGCTCAAACATATATCAGGACTTTTAGTTGCTAACTGTGTAGAACTCAAAAGTATTGTATTTTCAAACAAATATCAGAACTTTTAGTTACTTTACGAATCACATGATATGCTGCAAATCGTGTGGAACTTTTAAGTATTGCATTTCCAAACAAATATCAGGACTTTTTTAGTTGCTTTACAAATCACATGATATGCTGCGAATTGTGTGATATATCATACCTTATTATCTTTTAGACAAATCTCAGAGAATTAGATAGTTGAGAGAAAATCTCAGGTACAATTGCGAATTGTTTACATTTTTTGTTAGTGTGAGTGTACCAGTTGATTTACAAACAACTCTCAGGACAGGATGCGAATTGGTCAATTATAGACTAAAATTATACACAATTCGCAACTTATAGTTATACACAAATCGCATGATAAGATGCGAGTTTCTTGGTGCAGTAATAAATAACTTGCACTTTATTTTTGGGATTAATAACTAATACCTTGTTCGGTGCAGGATAAGGTATGTCTAAATCATGAGTTTGTATTTTTAAACATGGTAACCAAACTGCAATTTTGCCTTTCACGGAGTTTAAAAGCTTTCAAAGTATCCAAGATTATATGGAGAACACATGAGAAGAGCTTGTCACAGGTGACTACCTAATTACTTACTCCTGCGAGGATCGCAATAATTGTTTCTTTAATAACCAGAAGGATTTTGTTGGGTTGGTGTTATATCTTGATTTGGAGCGTTTAAAATGGGTTAGTTTTCTCATAAAAAAAGACGTCTTCGATAAAGGTTCTGGTGATAAGTGTTTTGGTGAAAAACATTCTGGTGATAAGAGCTCTGGTGGTAAGGATTGTGGTGTAAAGCGTAAAGAGCGTAGCATAAGTTTTAGAGAACCATCTCTTAATCAACTAGTAGCGGGGAGAGTAGTAACGGTTTAGTTGATTCTGATCAGAGAAAAAAATAACTTGCTACTGCTGGTTGGGCGGATGCTATTACAGGGGTGAGTCAAGCTTTTGAAGAAGGTGCTGCAGGTATCAGGTTATCTTTGTGCAAGTTTGCTTTAGAGCATGGTTTTGCTTTCAAATACCTGCACAACATAGCAACCAAGATCACTTCTTATTGTGAAAATAAGTTCACAAGCGGATGCAAATTGAGGCTTTATGCATCTAGTGATTCCAGCATCGGCTTGATGACGATCAAGAAGTATGTTCCGCACCATACTTGCAGCCCCATTTTCTCCCATAAGCATAAGCGGCATAGGAATTTGACATAAGATTTGATTGCGGAGGAAATTCAGGATTCTCTCCGGACCTGCCATTCGTTGACAGCTAAAACCATACAATCGACTGTCAAACAAAATTACAGTATTTACATCTTTTACCGTTTGTCATGGAATGTTTTAGAGAAGGCCCGGAGGGGAGTTTTCGGAGATATTTCAAGTTCTTTTAGTTTACTAAGCGGGTACTTCAAGCGATTAAAGAGCTGCGATATTACTTCAGACTGTTAGTTCGAGTTATCAGCTGGAAACCGCTTGAAGCGTTATTTTGTAGCATTCGGTTAGTCCCTTTAGGGTTTTCATTCATGCCGTCCAATGTTGTTTGTCGATGGAACCTACTTATATGGCAAGTATAAGGGTACCTTGCTTACTACTGTAGTAAAGGACGACAACAACGGTTAGTTTCATTTAACTATTTAATCTGAATGATTACGATTTTTTGTTTGAAATTTTGCCAACAATTCGCATACTATAGTAGCACACAACTTGCATGGAACCCTGATAATTGAGGACAAATTACATTAGAGGTTGTGAATTGAGTAGTAACTTGATTTGATGACACTTTGCAAGAGAGGATGCGAATTAGTCGGTGTAACCATAAAACTGTGAACAATTCGCAACTTATGATTGTACACAATTCGCAGTTTATATTTGAGAACAACTCTCAGGAAAGCATGCGAGTTATTTACATTTTTCACATGCTTGAGTGATATTGTATTGTTCATTTGAGGTGCCTTTTTCCAGGATTATTCCCTGTTGCTCTTGGTATAGTTAGCATTGAATATTGTGAAAATTGGATGTGGTTTTGGGGTGTTTGAAACCACATTTATTGGAGCGCCAAATCACATTAATTTTAGACCGTCATTCTGGTATCGTTAATGTTGTTTCTGTCTTGTATCTAAACTGCTACCATGCGTACTATTATTTCCATCTCATGCAGAATTTGAAAGAAAAATTGGAGCATACTAACAGAGACTATAAAAAGGATTTTGAATTTCTTCTATCGTCTTGCTTATGCTCCCAGTCAAGAGCTTTTTAAAGATATACTAACAGATTTTCTATGTGAATGTGGTGACCGAATGAGTGATTTTCTTGCTAATTTACCCCTGGAAAAATATGTGCAAGCTTACGTTAAAGGGAAACGATACGGCTCTATTGCTTCTACTGCGGCAGAATCGTTTAACAATAAGATCAAAAAATATTGCGGCATACCCGTTGTTGAGTTTATTGACTAGATTAGAGTCTTATTTATGACTCGAGTTTCACGAAGATACAAAGAGGGGCTAATCTGGAGTACTAATTTGGTCTCCGAGTATGAGAAGAATCTAAAGCAGAATGTTGACATGTGTCGAACTTGGGTAGTAAGTAAGTCGTCTTCTGCCATGTTCGAAGTCTTTTCAAATCCTGTGGCTGTTGTTAATCTATTGGATTTCAAATGTTCTTGCAGATCATGGCAACAAGAGTATTTTCCATGTCCTCACGCTTTAGCGGCAATACAGTATACCGACCAAGATCCCTTTATTGTAATAGAACCCTTCTTTACGATTAAGAATTACATTGAAAGTTACTCTTTCAGCATACCAGCTATAACGGATTTCGAGGAAGGGTCCAACGCTAATGATCCTTCGTTTGTTGAAATTCTACCTCCGAACGTTAAAAGACGCTACCGAAGGCCTAAGAAAAAGCGAATCCCATATAGAGGAGAAATCTCAACCAAGCAGTTGAGGTGTGGCCATTGTTCGAAATCAGGCCATAACAGGAGGACTTGTGATGTTCCAGTTTAAGCACACTCCGTGTTGTGGACAATTCTCATTGGCCACATTTATTTATAATACTGTTATTATTGTTTGTTCATTTATATATTTTTTTCGTTTTGTTTTTATTACAGTAAAGAAATGCTAAGTGTTTTGAGTTGCATGCAATTTTCATTCACTATTTCGAATTGTGTACAATATCTTGATATCATGTTGCAAACATCTCTCAAGTTTTCATGCGAGTTGTGTGAAATTCCACCAGGATGTGAATTGTTCGTAAAATCATATCAAACAACTATCAGTATATGCTGCGAATTTTATTGAACTCAAACGTAATGCTTTTTCAAACAAATATCAGGACTTTTAGTCGCTTACGAATCATATCATATGATGAGAATTGCGCTCAACTCTAAAGTATTGCATTTTCAAACAAAATACCACAAAGCGCATGATATGCTGCGAATTGTGTTTTCAAACAAATATCAGGACTTTTTAATTGCTTACGAATCGCATGATATGCTGCGAATTATTTCTCAAACAAATATCAGGACTTCTGGTTGCTTACATATCGCATGATATGCTGCGAATTTGTAAACAATTAGAAATCCTGATATTTGCTTACATATCGCATTATATGTTGCGAATTGTAGTTTTATACAAATAGCATAACTTTTAGTTGCTTGCCAAATGCATAATATGCTGTGAATTAAATGAAACTACAAAGCATTACAATACTCAGGTCCACATGTGAATTGTGTGTATATCAGTAATAATGATAAACAACATCTCAGGTTAAGATGGGAGTTGTTTGCAAGTGGTAATAGGATGTGAATCATGGGTATTCTTTCATGTTCACACACAGTATAACGTATTCACATATGCTTCAACGTTTATACAAAAAATAGATTCCAAAAAGAGGATTACACGCTTCATGCACTAACAAATTTTCAAACAATCACTACAACCTTTTAGTGTTTGTTAGTTGCATTCCAAAAAAAAAAGACTTTATCAGTCATCACTAGAGGAATTTTTCACCATCTTTCTCCTCTTCATGTTGATCATCAGCCTTTTCATTGTCCTCCTCCTCCTCGTTATCTACGTCCATTATGCTTAAAAGTTTTGTCCTTGATGGACCAGCGTCTTCGTCCCTCTTCCGTTTGTTGTTTGGAACCTCTGCACTATGAGGTTGAACCTCTGCTGGCTGAGGTTCAGCAGCAACCAGTAGAACCACTTCCACTGGTTGAGATTCAGCCGAGAAGTAGTCCTCAATGTCAAAATCCATGACAGAGACTGGGCTGTTTGGTGGTGATGCCGGAATGATTAAGTCATCGTTCCAGTTGGTGGTTATGGATGACCAGGAGTCACCTAGAGAACTTAGTGAACCAGATTATGTGGTGGTGGTTGTGGTGGTGTAAAATGACATGATTTTTGGAATTTGAAGAGAACCAGAGGTGTTTTTTTTTTAAAATATAGAGTTTATTTTAAAATTAGCCTATGGTTACTAGTGTTATTTATAGGCATGGAGGGAGTCTGAGCTTATGAGGTGGTGTGGTTATATTAATCATTACATAGCCTTCAGGTCCAATCAGCAATTAATGGGCTCTGGTGATTAGATTGCTTTTTGCGTGCTCAATGCACTTAACGTTTACCATCGCAGACGCCATAGCCTGTTCGTATTCTTCAACGATAGATTTCGAATTATTTATTTTATATCAGGATTAGATACAAACTGTTTAGTGGTAATTTCGCAGCCTGTAGTTGTTAATCTGGTAGTTTTCTAAGCATATATCAGGTTATCATGCGAATTATTTAGTGAGGATCCTATTTTTAATATATATCAGGGAATGGTGGGAATCGTTCGAATACCAACTAATATTTATATATGAGGTTAGCATGTGAATTGTTTGATAAGAATTCTATCCTTCTATATATATATCAGGGAATTGCACATTTCTGAAATAAAAAAACTCTATATACACTAAAAAATTACAAGGAATATGTGTACAAAAAAAAAATCATAATATTATACAAAAAATTTATATTAGTTCCAGTACGTATTGGTGTCTTCATCATTTAGGAAATAATCAAACATTTCCGCTCTAAAGTCGAGAACCATATCTTCATCGTAAGTTTCCTGCACATATCCATGCTGGATATATCTCTAACGTATTTGCAGACAAAAATACCACAGTCAAGGGTGCCACGTTTTTGTCGTGGAATTTTTCATTAATTTTTCACCTTCCACCATGTCCTTGTAGTAGGTAGGAATCCTTTATGCAGTAAATAATTGATCTGGTTATAATAATTAGTGTTAGGAATCAGTATAAATACTTAAATTGTGGTTGTCAAACAATTCGCATCGTACATTGCGAATTGTTTAACAACCAATCCAACATGTGGATGTCAAACAATTCGCAACCTATATTGCGAATTGTTCATCATCCAATCCATTTCGTGAATGTCAAACAATTCGCAGTCTATATTACAAATTCTATCAGAATATGTTGCGAACTGAATGAAACTCAAACGCATGACATTTTCAAAGAAATATCAGGACTTCTAGTTGCCAACAATTCTCATGACAACATGGGAATTGTTTACATTCAAATACAACTGACTTGGTCACAGTTCGCATGATATCCTGATCATGCTTTTTAAAATGTGTTTAAAAGTAATTGTAATAGTTAGGAATTTTACCAGGTTGTTAGGTGTCTTTGTGGTGTGGTCTATCGCTTTGATTTTAGGCAACAATGGGTTGTAGTTTGTTACCGACCTGTCGTCCACATCAATGACGAGCAACGTCCAATGGTTTATCTGGTCTTTCGTCTCGGTGCATAATGGAATGATGATGATGTTGGGGTCTTTAGGCACTTTGCTAAAAACTGTGCCAACTAAATTTGATACATCCCACCCTGATTGCAGATTATGCTGCATTCAAGCGAGAGTACATTACAATGAGAACATGCGAGGAACTTTGAAATTTACCGTAGCTAAACTTACCATAGTCATGCCGAAATCATAAAGCAGTCATGATACACTCCTCGAAGTTTTTTGCATGGAACTTTGAAGTTTACTTCTACAAGCATCTTTCGAATCCAAGCGTCCACAACCTATGAAAGGAATTGTTTATTTATGTTAAATATACGAGAATTGTTTGAAACATTAAAAAGAGAATTGGTTGACAATTCGATACCTTTACGTCTAGCTCCAGTTCTAAAGGTAGTGCTAGCACATCACTCATTTGCACTCTAATTCCGTAGGAAAATTTAGACGATGGTAAATTCCATACTACTTGATCAATGGTGTTATGATCGTAGGCTTTAATCAACTGTATTTTGTGGTATTCAGCAACATCGATACAGTCAGTTGTCTGTGTTTTCTTTGGCCAGTTGGTGTATTTTACTTTTGGCGGTTGACGTTCTGTTATAATTATTTGTTCCTCTTCCTCTGCCTCTGCCACTAGATGTTGTGTTGGTGTCAGTAGATTAAAAGTAGGTTCGTCTGTCTCATTACTTGACTTGAGCTTATTAAATAACAAAAATTAAAAGAGTGAAGTCATTATAATGTTAACTTCCCCTAACAATTCACATGATAACATGCGGATTGTTTGGTTGTAGCTGAATACAGTACAGGGTAACTATCAGGATAGCATACGAATTGTTCGAGTTTCCACCGAACAATTCGCATGCTACCCTGCTATTCGTTTGTAAAACTTAAAATATATCCACACAAGTCTCATGATATGCTGCGAAATCATTTAAAATAACCCTTACCATACAACCAGCGACAACCAATGCCGTTGACTGGTTCGACATAATGTTTGGATCCGTTCGGCAAAAATCATTAATGTCATCCTCCGACATATTCTGCAGAGACCGTTGTATTACGCCATTGTAATATACATTATCAATTTCATTTAAAAATTTCTGTGAAACTTGAGTGTAAATACCATCAATAGAAGCATCAGGTAAACCTACTGTGTTATCGTTCGACTCTGGAGCTTGTAGTTGATTTAGTACTGGTACTACAATTTCACCTTGGCTTAGCAATTCTGACTTTGCGCACACCACTATTGGTCTTTGAGGTACATCTCCGTATTGGTTTTGGTCTTCTAACGATGGTCCTCCCTGGCTAAGTAGTTCGAGCTTCTCACAGGGATTGACACGTTCTGACTCTTCCGGAGCTACGTCTTGTGTTAGCCTTTCTCTATTTGCCAAGCTATTTGCTGTTGTTGTTGTTGTTGTTCTTTTTGTGGGTGTTGTTGTTGTTGTTGTTCTTGTTGCTGTTGTTGTTGATCTTGTTGATGTCGTTCTTGTTGGTGTTGTTGTTGTTGTTGTTGTATGTCGGCCTCCTGTTGCATACAAATTCCAAAATAAAAAGGTGGAAGGGTTAAGCATACTATAATCATATTTGCGAACAAATCGCATGCTAACCTGAGATTTGTTTGAGTTATCCATCTCAAAAAATTAGCATGGTAAGTTGCGATCTGTGAAATAACCAACTCAATAGATTATAAAATAATTCGCAATATACGATGCGAATGGTTTGGACAGGACTACACAATAGTCCTGATATTTGTTTGAAAGTTATCATGTGATGCAAATTGTTTGAATATGTATACAACGATAAAACCCCCCTGACTATTTTAAATAGATACACTGTTTTTTTTTGAATATGTATACAACAATAAATATTACTATAGAAATAATTTCATCACAACAATAAATAAGATATTTGAATCTTAGTGTACTTTTGATCCACTTACATCTCCAATGCTATCTGGGTCTGTACGTACAAATTTTTCTGCTGCCATTTCTTTCTCACGAGCTTCTATCTCCTCTGCTACGTGAAGTACGATTTGTTGGTTATTCGGAAGAGACTCGTGTCTTTCTTTCTCCGTTGGAGGACTCAGAACTAGGGATGGCAATTTAAACCGAAACCGTGGGTACCCGAACCGAACCGAACCGACGGGGTGGGTTACCCGAAAAAGAAAAAAATAAACGGGGCGGGTTATGGTTTTTATTTTTACTATCCGTTCGGGTTCGGGTTCGGTTTCGGTTTTGAATATTAAACCACGGGTAACTGCCCCGAACCCGCCCCGTAAAAATACCTTCCATCTCTGTATATATAAATATTATTTACTGATTTTATTTTTAGCCCGTTATAAAGACTAAATATTCAACTTTAATAATATTATTATTAATTATAGCCCGTTATAAATATTATTTATTACCGTCTCTAATCTCTATGTAATCTAGCCCAATAATATTCCAAACCCTAAAAGAAAAAAAACCTTTCAATATCTAATCTGTCTCATTTTCACTATCACTTCTCTCGTTTTTATCTCCTCACATAGAACCATCACTATTGTACCGACCGCCACGATTTGTTGCTCCGTTCTTTGGTTTTTTGTTGCTCCGTTCTTTGGTTTTCAGTTGTCACTCGCTTCCTTCCTAATATTCAGGAATAATTGAAGCTTTTGCAATGGATGGTCGATTGTTGGTGCTTTAAGGACGGAAGCTAACGAAGACATTTATTTTTTACTTTAAAATATTTAAATGTTAAAAAAATTATTTAAATGTTTATTTTAATTTTATACGTTTGTTTTATTTAGAATATCAAGTCGATGAAGATTATAATTTATGGTAGTATTTTGTTAAATTTATTGTTAGATTTTTACTTTTATATTTTATTTTTTACATATTTTGTTTATGTTCGGTTCGGGTTCGGTTCAGGTATCTACAACGGGTTTCTTCCGCGGGTAGTTCGCGGGTACCCGTGTGGGTAACCCGAACCCACGGATTCGGATTTGGTATGAAAAAAAAAATACCCGTCGGATTTCGGGGCGGGTTCGGGTATCAGTTATTTACTGCGGGGCGGGTTGTGGATATATAGGTACCCGCCCCCGATCCGCCCCGTTGCCATCCCTACTCAGAACTGTGGCTGCCTCCTGTGTAGGAGGAGACTTGTCTGTCTCTGTGGATACCAACAACTCTTCCTGCATCTTACCAGATGGTACCGGTATGGGTAAATGGTTCACATCCTGATTTGTGTCTTTATCCTGATTTTCAGCAGGCACAGATGCCTGCAATTCAGTGGACGCCGCTCCAGATGGAAATGCTGGTAGTCCAGGTATCTTTTCAACTGCAGGGCTTCCAATCTGGCAAATTGGCTGTGAGAGAGCATTGTGGAGTTGTTGTGCTTCAAGCTCCGAGATCTTTAAATTCAATTCTTCCAGCTGAAAAATTAATTACAAATATTTTATAACATATTACATGCTGATTAAAGCGATTATGTAAGGCTCAATTTCATACTTACTTCTTTTACATGTTTTTCTATCTTTCTCTCGTACTTGTTCTTATCCGTACATGTCTTCAAACGCTTTGACTCCCCTACAGTTGCAGATTTCTTTGGAGTAGCGGCTCTGTGTATGAGGACAAAATTACCGATTGTTTCACTCATACTAGTGGTGCCCTCGTCGTTGGGCTCCTGCTGGGATATGTCGATCAGTAGTAGTGGAATCGTTGGCTGGGGGAGTCTCTGTGGTTGGGATCTGGGTGATCACCTGATTCGATTCTTTCTGTTTCTGTGATGCTCGTCTCCTTGTTTCTAGGGTTGTGCTTTAATTCCTTTTCTTTGGTCTTTCTTCTGGTGAAAGAGATTCAGCATCTGCATCTCCACTATCAACTGATCCTCCGAAAGCTTTACTTTCAACCTCAGTAAGACATAGTGGACTTTCCAAAACCTACCAACAGAGGAACATGAAAGTAAATAGTTGCAAGCGGTTTGTTTAGAAAATAGCAGAATGTAGACACATTGTTTTTAACAAACAGTTCGCATTATATGCTGCAAATTGTGTGGAACTCTATCAGTTTAGAGTTGCAAACAACTCGCATGATACCATGCGAATTGTTTGCAAACAATAAGCTTCGATTTTTTTGATACCTTAATTATATAGAGTACCAGACAGAACGCAGGGTAGGCTACAAATTTTTGATACCTTATTCTAATATAATACCAAACAAAACGCAGAATGTGCTGTGAACTGTTTGCAACCCCAATTCAATACCTATATAAAGCTCATACCTGATCATCTTTCAGATTGGGTATTCTAACAAGCAACGACACGGTAGATGCTTGGCACTCTAATCCCAACCATTTGAAAAACCTTTGGATCAAGGTCGGCTTCGCTAGCTCTAGCCCGATTGTTGAGTGCTCCATGATGAAGGGCTGCATGGGGACAAGTATTATCATCAATATGCTCTGTACATAACTAATTTATATACTGAATAAATCAATCTTACAATTTGAATGGCGACGCAGCCGACGACTCTATCGGGTTTTTCGATAGCTAAGCAACTCCTGATAGACTTTCAAAGCTTGAACAATATTGATCCGGACCAATCGTAATTGTTTATTTTGCTGAGGTCTTGAACAAAATAAAGCGTACTCCAACCCTTGATATCTCCAGATACGGAGTAGAATAGGGTTGAGCACAAAAACAATATCAACAGCCGTGCAACATCTTCCAACTCATGCCCCCCTTGTTTATGGATCTTTCAATACCTTCCTGTAAAACCCATGTCAACATGCTATGTTAGTAAAGTACAATATCCTGCTTTATAAGATGATTTTTTTAAAGTGCCTTTAAAATGTCGTTTATTGTTTTAGTATTTTTTAGTCCTATCTTCATGGACGTTTCACCCATGAATTATTTCTTCACCATCCTCGATTCGTCCTCCTTGCCATTTACGTATTTGTTGTGAAATGCTCTGTATTTTGTTAACGATATTTCCTATGTGCCATGATTCATCCTGAATATGACCTTCACATCGTGTGCAATTAGCTTCACAAACATTGAGCCAATAAGGAAGGCCTCTTCATCGACGGAGAACCTCTCGACAATATACTGAATGATGGAATAAAATTTCTTCTTCGGAAGTTCTGCCACATTACGGATGTCGAAAGTCATTTTCAAAAGCATGTAGAAGGGTGTGTTTCTTGCAGCTTCGATGTGGGAACGTGTAATACGGTTCTCTTTCAACATATTGAGAAGGATCACCAACCCTGACCTTTAATAGCTTGGTTTTGTTGTCATAATTCCCGCACAAACACAAATCAGTTGGAGTGTCACACACCTCGCATGACAAGTTGCGAACTACCTATCTATCAGTTGGAGTGTCACACGACTCGCATGATAAGCTGCGAACTGCGTATATATCAGCCCGTATTTACAAACAATTTGCAGGCTCGGCTGCGAATTGTGTGTATATATAAGCTGCAAAATGTATAACATACATATTCAACAAGCTGCGAATTACTATGAACTATAAACATAGATGAAGCTGCGAATTGTTTCGTATCCTAGGTGATGAAGATGCGAACTATACTACAGCGCACTGGTACAGGCTGCGAACTGTTCAAATTTTTACATGCACGTACCAGGGATCTAGGAAATATGGAAACAACACCAAAATCAACAATCAACTACCTAATGCACATCTAACATACATCACAATTCTCAGGAAAGTATTAACATCACATATAATCTAACTTCTATCATGGGTTCGACGACAAAACCAGAAACTAACTGACCAACTGTCATCACTAAATACTTGATTCCGGTTAAAAAAGGAACGCCGATCGTGAAATAACAGAAACAAGTGGTTTGAATACATCAACAACGCAAAAAAATACATTTACATGACAATGCTTACCTTGTTACTGTAATTTCACCGGCTGGCGAGTAGTTCACAACAACTTCTCATATAGAAGGTGGTTAATTGCTTGACGGAGTACAATATGTTAACCGGTACAATTCCGATGAGGGTTCGACGAACGACTCGTTTGAAGAGAGAGGCTCTAAGGGTTTCAGGTTGGAGAGAGAGGCTGGAAGTCGAACAGTTTCTTTTTCTGGTGGTTTCTAAATAATTAGAGGTGTTTGGGTTGGTTTGGGGTGATGGGAAGGGGAAATAAGTGTGTTAGAAGTGAAAAATTGGTATATATAGTCGGGGGGTAATTTTATCCAATTTTTAACTCGAGGTACTAAGTAACACTATCCAAAATTTGGGTACTACTGGGTAATTACATACTTGAGCAAGTATTTACTGATACTTTTCTCTTATTTTTATATATTTATTTTTTTAAAACATTTATGTAAATATTGAGGTTAGGGTTTTCAGAGGTTCCTATATAAAACATTTTATATTCTAATTTTTTAAACCGTTGTTGTTTTTAGAATAAAATTTAGATTTAGAATATAAGAGAACGTGAATTCTTAAAACACTAGTGTTACTTTATAGTTGTTTTTTTAAAAAATTCGTCGCGCTATTGGTAACAAAAAAACAAAAAAACAATATAGTGACTACCTGTGCAACAAAGTGATTGTATTGATATAAATATTAGATGAGGGACTATTTTGAATGTTTTGATACAAATATTGATTAAGTGACTATTTTGAAATAAATGACCAACTCCGGTCACGGACCATCATTTTTAGTCTATATAAGAGTCGTCTAAAAAACTTAATCAAATATTCTAAAAATAAAAGTAATAAAACAAAAATCTAATCGAAATTCGAAAACAATTTGTTTGACCGTGAAATTTGCTTCTAAGACAATTGTTGGGCTCATCAAAATATTCCAATGAGTGTAGTTACGGATGCCCAGTAAAAAATAAAGCATTTTTGTCCTTGAATTCAAATTGTCATCATCAGTAGGATCATTGGCTTTCATATGGCCTGTGTAATTGATGACTTCTAGTTTTTCTCTACGAAAAAACTACTTATACTACGAACTATAAATCTTTATTGGTGTTCTTGTTTATCTTATGGTTATCATAAGGTTTCTTCTGTAAACAAATTTTAGTTCCGGGTTGTGCAGTATAAGTTTTTTTTTGGAATGTCGTGCTCTTCTCAAGTCATTAATAAAAGAGATGAGAACCCGCAAAATATTGTGATTGTTTGAAAACCAAGTACGTCGTAACATGTGACGCTTCTAAAAAGATATTCGATTATCACCCTTACTATCATCACCTCCATCTATTCCATAACTAAAAGAATGAGATCATATATATTATCTACTTGTGGTAAGAAGTCATATAATGTAATTAGAGGTGAACTCGAGGAATTTTCATAACTTCAAAAACATTGTTCTTATTTGACCTTGAAAATGAAAACTTCAACGAATTTATGACGGTATCGGATTTTCCATACCGCACTATGTAGGGATACTCCAAATGGTTAAGAGAGCCAGCAATCGAAACCAACATACGTCATTAGCTTTCCATCCCCAAAGCTAACTTGCATGCTACTAGAGTACCAAATCTCACATCCCCACAAGAACTGTTCCCATGTATAGAGCTCGAGAGGAGATATATTCGGATGATGAGAAATGTAAGTAAACAACTCATCATATTTAACACACAAAATATCATTAACTTGTATTATTTCTCCAAGCACTAAAATACCATCTGAAACCATGATTGCGTTCATACTAAAGTATCATTTTTTGGAGCAGTGAATTAAAGTAAGCTTTGTGTTTCTCCTTCATGCTCCATAACAACAACATTATTTCAGAGAGAATCCCTTCAATATGCTCCAATACATGGTACATATCCGATTTGTACACATAATTCTTTAGATAGAATGATGGAAATCAGAATCTCCAAAGCAACATCTCCAACATATAAACCATCACTTATTGTAGCTCATCTATTATAACCCTCAATGTAAGCTATTTGGAATATCATCTTGACTATTGTATGCTCTCCTCATTGAACTAAACATTCTTTCTTTGTCACATTTGTACTGTTTATTAACTCTTGTGTCTAAATTTTCTACATTGTATTAATTGATCCTACTAATAACAATTTTTTGTATATTATTTTTGGCATGCAACTGCATTTATATATTACTCGAAGACGAAGAAGATTTCCAATGATGGAAAATTATTGAATTGACTGATGTCATCTTATTCATTAGATTATAAGATCACGTTGGTTCTTGACTGAAATGGTCGACTCTATAGTATAATAAAAGCACAAAATTTATATCCATAAATAAAATCTACTGAACATAAAACCATATAGTCTAAATATAGCCTACTTACATTGGAATCATCTCTGAAACCATACATCATATGTTGCACTATATCATTATATAATACCAGTCACATAGTAGAAAATTAGTTAGACAAAAATTACGATAACTTAATATCATTTTTATACAATCTTTTTTAAAGAATATTTTTCTGACTTGGATGTTGTACCTGCTATTGAATTTTTTATCATGCGATATTCTAACTAGTTTCGTCAAAGTTTTTGTCTAAAGAATCAACTTTGTTCCTAAATTTACTAAGGAATGACATAAATCATATCGTATTCGAACAAAAAAATGATTACACTAGTTTCGCGTTAATTTCCTATCGACATCGTATAATATACAGTATATAAGGTCAAATTCAAAAATAAAAACATGGTTTATGAATCCAAAGACGAATTTACAAATTCACCGATACTCGATATACACTACCTAAAAATTATAGTTTTCATCGAGCATCATGGTTTCATCGAAAATCTTGATTTTGCAGGTTAAATTTCGAAACACCATCTCGGGATCAGTTGTATAGATTACGTATTCCAACAGAAAAAATGCATGTAATTTCAAGATGCTGTCTAGGAATTAGATGCATTTTTTAAAATAAAAAATCACCTAATTCCGAGCTAGAATCTCAGAATTAGCATATAATTCATAGCAAGCATCTTAGATTTAGATGCATTTATACTGTAACTCGTTTTTTTTAAATCGCGTTTCTTGAACTTGATATCTAAACCCATTTTAGATTTTTATTTTTGGAACTCGAGAGACTGCTTCAAGTGATAGCTATAATTTTTTTCTAGGTTAGAAGAAAAAAGCTTAATGGAATTTTAACTCGGAGGTTATCTACTTATATCAGATTTATTTATGGTGGCTAGGGTTTATGGGTGGATGGATGGTTGACGTAATTTAATTAGATGAATTGGTGAAAAAAAAATTGATATGGTGTTTGAATGGTTGCCGGAGAAACAAAATACATTAAATAAATATAATGTTTGGTGTAAAATAAAAAAAAATAAGATAGATATTTTATTTATAAAAAAAATAACAAAAATGAAATATTTTTTAGAATATAAAAAAATAATAAATATTACTGCAGAGACAATTTCGCCAAACATAAATAATAAATATATCAATTTCACTATACATAAAACAAAATAAAACACAATAATATATCTACAAAATAAAACACAATAATATATCTTCTAAATATATTAAAATTAAAATTTTAGGAAACCAAATACTAATCTTATATATTAGTACCTCAATAGGAAATATTATTTTATTTTCTTCATTCCCGATAGTAAAACAAAAGCCCAGATCGGCCCATATCAGCCTAACTTAGGCTAATAATAATATAAATACTGTGGTAAACCCTTATTGCTTGTTTTACTTCTAACAATGTTGACGACTAGGGAATACTACCTATGGAATATGGTGATCTTTCCGAATTTGCTTTTGTGTTATGATTCAAAATTCGATTTGAATCTCAAAACAAAACAAGGATATTCAATTTTGACATAATCTAATCGAATCTCTACATCTAAATTTACTGTCACTGTTCTCAGGTCCAGTTAAAGGGTATGCTACGAAGCCGCGAAGAAATTCTAGTTGTGATACAAGATTTTCTCTCACAGCAGATAAACGTTGTTTCTGAATCGGAGAAGAAACTTGCAGGTATGTTTATATTTAGTGTATTAGGGTTTTTTTCCGATTTGTATCGTTTGGGTTCTTAAATTTTAAAATCTTGAATGCTTGATTTAAATTTAAGCAATACAACAACCTCGGAGGAGTCCGAGAGGTCATCCGAGTAGCAAATTTGACAACGGGCAGTCTATATATATAAGCCAGGTATTATTATCTACTTCACTTTATATAGTATACATGCAATCTTGCAAGCTTTATTTTATTTTTTGCGAATTAACAGTGTGCAATTTAAAATTTATTTATTTATTTATAGCTTTTGCATCGTCGAGATAATGCTCAGCAGATGGTCAACCAACTTGAGCAGGTTAGTTTTATTATACTCTTAGATTGTTTTGTATACCACTAGAGCTTCAACGAACGGTTCTGGAGCCGAAACCGGACTTTCGATTCGCGATTTTATTTTGAAATAATAAAATTCGATTATGGATAAACTGATAGAGTATAACTGATTAAAAAACCTAAAGAACAAAACTGTTTGAACCGATTAGGAACCGAGTCAACAAAATTGATAAATCTATACAGCCGATTAGAAATCTAATCTAAATTTATTATTGGGTTTGGCTAACCGGTGCCATGGACACCGGTTAGCCAGCATTAAATAACCCACCTTTTGGTTAATTTAAGCTATTTTTATTAGAGGAATTAATGACTCACACTTATATTTTTTATATAGACACAAATACCCTTCGTAGTAAATACTCCTATAACTAATAAAGTATGTTATCGATTGAAGTAATATTAAAATTTTAAAGTTATTTAAACTGTAAAGGTAAAAGTTATTTAAAAACTACCATTTTTAAAAAGACTATATATATAAACGATTTAAAATTGTTTTATATATCTCTTTTAAAATATAAACTTTTTAAATTATACTGTACATTTTTATATTATAATTTAATTTTTATCGACTTATAATTTATTAAAAATACTTTTTTTTATTACAATAACAATAAATCTTATTATATATTTTTTGAAAGATATTTTAAAAAAATTAAATATAACAAAATCATATTAAATATTTAAAAGATACTTTAAACTATATATGGAAATAATATCAATTTGTTATTTAAAATATATTTTTGAAAAAATTGAGGAAAATAAAATCAAATTTGTGTGATAAAAAATATTTTTAAAACATATTTAGAAATCTTATATATTATTTTTAAAAAAAATATAGAATAA
The DNA here is from genome assembly GCA_036936605.1 of Limnanthes douglasii subsp. nivea. Lineage (NCBI taxonomy): Eukaryota > Viridiplantae > Streptophyta > Magnoliopsida > Brassicales > Limnanthaceae > Limnanthes > Limnanthes douglasii. The sequence goes on from JAUPFV010000001.1 coordinate 86,038,257, forward strand.
AATTAAAGTTAATATTATAAAAATATTTTAAAATATACGTGAAAATTTAATCAAATTTGTCATATAAATTTTTTAAAAGATAAATAGAAATAAAATCAAATTTGTTATATAACATTTTTATAATCAAATCAAATTTTTTATTTAAAACAATAATTCTAAAATTACTTATATTTTTAATTTGGAAACCATAATTTTTAAAATAACTGTTATTTTTTAATTTGATATTTTTGAATTTGATAGATGATTGTGCAGTATCCGGCACCGGTTAGCCAAACCCTTTATTATTATTATTTATTTTTATATGTTATATTGTCAAAATTAATAGTTAATTACTATTTTTAATAAAAATCAAAGATTAATTTCTTAACTTTAATTTTTAGGTTTTGTATTTAAGTTAAAAATTATAACTTAAAATATAATTTAATTTATTGATTTTTAAGTGGATCGATAATGAACCGAACCATAAGTTTAGCGAACCATAAGTTTAGCGAACCATAAGTTTAGCGAACCATAAGTTTAACGATTAGCGATTCGATTCTAAAAAAAAAATCAATATGCTTAACCGTCCGATCAGGTTCAAAAATAATATATTTTGAATAATTTAATTGTTGATTTATTAAAAAAAATGCTATCTATTTTTTTCTTTTACATAAAATCACTGAACGACTAATATGTGTGAAAAAACGTATATGAATTCATTTTGATACCCTCACACCCCTACGTTGTAGGTTTAAAGAGATTGATAGACAAATTTATTAGAGGTTAAAGAATAATCGATTCCTAATTTTTTGAATGGTGGCACCTCTTCCTATCCTTCTAGACCTGGCCTGTTTTCGAGTTGTTTTTGTGAATTTTTTTGTCACAATTTAGATTACTATTTATTCTTGGCTGTCCAACATGATTCAGGATATGAGGTACTTTAGGGATACTAGCGATATTGAACGTGTCCTGGATAAAACAAAAACGCTTTTGGAAGACGATGAAGGGAATGAAATAACTCGATTAACGAAAGCAGACCAACTGGCTCAAATTGTTTATTCAGATTATATAAAGGAACTGCTTAAGCGGGTGAGTAAATTGATATATTATAACTTCTTTTTTTTCTAATTTAATTTAATTTAACTTAATTATATTTTGTTTTGTTTTGTTTAGCTTTTGGGTGATTTGGATGATAAAATAGTGACTTACGAATCACTTCTTTCTCACTCCAAACTGGGCTAGCTATCGGGAAGTATGGTTTTTGCTGACAAGAAGAGTTAAGAGTAAATAAGTGCAATTTAAGCTTCGTATTCTTCTTATGCTACAAATTATAGTTGATACTGAATTTTGTAGATGATGATTACCTGATTATAAGTAGGAGCATCCATCACAATAATACTATGTTACGTTAAACAACATATTTATATTTCAAACATATTTATATTTCAAACATATTTATATTTGAAACCAGGTTTTTTATTATAAGTTATATCAAAACTTGAGTTATTTTTATTTTTATTGTTATTATTTGTTTCTATTTTAGATCTTTTTATTGTTTATCTAATTTTTTTAAATAATAAAGTAATAATCCTTACATAATAGCTATAACTCAAATATAGATAATTTCTTTTTTAAATATATATCTTTCTATTTTTATTTTTTTAGAAGAGTTCATATTTATGTTATATTTTTCCTAGGATCCGTTTGAACTTTTTTTCTATTTGAATCTTAACCCTACCTATACACAATATTTTTTTTTTCGGTTAGATTTTATTTTTTAATTTATACGAAAATTAAGATCGTGTTTTTTTCTTTTTTTTTTCTTTTTGTCTTTTTAGTGACCGCTAGTGACCATAACCACATTCTAAAAGAAATAAATTTAACCATTGGCCAAAACTATTTCCTCCATGTTATTTTTTATTTCCTCCATCATTCAAACTTTCAAAAACACTAGTGACTTGTTTTTACCAAATTATCCTTATTTTTATTTCAAATTTAACATTAGATGCAATTGATCTAATAGATAGTCTTATATGAAAAAACACATCAATAACCTAACTTTAATCCAACATATATGATTCTACCTCTAAAATTAACTCTAAAACAAAGAACTTCAATTTTATTGAAGACTAATAATGGAAAATGAAGAAACCCAAGCTAAACCGGAGAACAACACTCAATCAACGAACCAGTTTATTTAATCTTTGTTTTTTAATCTTTGTTTTTTTGTTTTACCGTTTCGAAACTTCTTTTTTCAGCCAAACCCGATTTCTGCAGTTCTGAACGAAAAACAACTGATTCCGAGACGGTATCTCGGAATCAATTGTTTTGTTCAGAAGAAACTATTGCTAGCCAAAAAATTTAAACATTAGCATGTAATTCCGAGATGGTGTCTCGGAATTACATGCTATTTTTTTAATGAAAGCATGTGATTCCGAGAGGCCATCTCCGAATCACATGTTTTTTTAATGCAAAACATGTGATTCTGAGATGGCCACTCGGAATCAGATGTTTTGCAGTTAAAAAAAAGCATGTGATTTCGAGATGACCCATCGGAATCACATGCTTTCGTAAAAAAACAAAATAAAAAAGAACGACCATATGGTCACAAAATCGAACCAAACTCGAAAACAAATCCAACCAAAAGCATAAACCCTAATCGAACCCTAAATCTACCAAATAAGAACCCTAATCGAACCTTAAATTTACCAAATAAGAACCCTAATCGAACCCTAAATCTACCAAATAAGAATCCTAACCTAACAAGAACAGTCATAGCCAAAAGAAACTTGAAAACAAAAGACATTAGAAAACTGAAGAGATTAGGGTTTTGAAAGGAAACTGGAAAACAAAAGACAGTAGAAAACTGAAGAGATAGATAAGTATGATTTTTTTTTCTTTGAATTTGTTAATGGGTAGGATAATAGAATAATGACGTTCTTGAAAATGAAAGAGATAAAATAAATTGGTAGAAGGATAAATGTGTAATTTCCTTTATGGCAAAAATAATTATGGAAGAAATAAAAATTATCATCGAAGAAATAGCTTTGGCCTTAACCATTTTTGAAAGTTTTTTTTGTCTTATCGATAATAACTACCATTTATCACAATGGTATATATAAATATATATTAAAAAAAATTAATAATTATAAAAAATTAATTATTATGGATTAACTTTATAAGAAAATTAATTATTATTACTTAAGTTTAGTTAAAGAATTTAACTATTAATCATATTATTAGAAATAATATTTAGTGGAAGAATCTAATTGGTAATTGAAATTACAGAATTGATATATTATTATCAATTATTGGAAACAAATATTTTTATTAATAGATATCAAAAAATATTTATTTATTTATTTATTTATTTATTTAGTTTGTATTTTTGGACCTTGATTGGATTGGACAAACCCACCCTACATATGTAATTTCCATTTCCGTACCGACCCTAAACTATATCAATATAAAAACATGGACGGGATTTCATTTTCTTTAGAAAATGCTTTAATTTCACACTTTTCTTGAAAAAAATTAATTCAAAATTCAAAATATTTCAAACTATCCTAACTAATTATATATATATATATATATATATATATTCACCATTCAGTCAAAATATTTGATTTTTCAATCTTAGATTTAATACAAACAAAACAATATTTATTGATGTTCTCTTAAAAAACTATATTAAATTTTTGGAGATTTTTAATAATTTTGGTCTTATATGTTTTTGCTCAGGCTAAAAAAATTAAAGCTGACCTTAGCCAAAAACTAAAAATATAGCTTCAAGCCTGAACCAAGTCTTCAATTTTATATTGGAGCTAAACTCGTCCCTATACGTATTAGGCTGGGTTCAGCTTCATTCAAATAGTTTCGTAGGCATACTATTTACTTAAGGTAATTAGATTTAAATTGTTAGAAAAAATTAAGAGCATTTAACAAATACATTTTCATAATTTAATTATATAAAAAATAATTTCAAAAATTATGCTTCACCGCAAATGTATAATTTTTTTACATTTAAACCAAATTTAATTCATATCACGTAATCAAAATATTTTAACATAAAAATAACCGTTTATTCATAAATGATTTTTTTTTTTTAAATTTTAGCCAACTTATTGTAAATAGAATAACACCTTTCCATGGATCCATTAAGTTATGGTTTGCTACTTTTAATATTGCAGTTAGAATACAAAGCTTACAATTGAAGCATATTTATAATAATTTATAATTTGTGATAAATCACATTTTAGGATTGGTTAAAAAGAAAAGTTTCATTCAAAATTTGAGTGATGCAGCTAAGACTGCGGACATATTGGTTTTTCGTTCAGCTATCGGAATTGGGTCAAACATGTATTCAAATCGAAGATTTCGACGAGCTCGTTAGATTTCAAAAAATTTAACTTGTCACAGAGTTTGATACCCAAATTTGACACATGAAGCCTTCAACAACTAGTTTTTATACTTATGCATTACTATTATTTATTTGTTTTATTTTAAGACATTTATGTAATTTCCTTTATTTGGGGTTAAGGTTTTGGATAGTTACTATATAAAGCATTATAAATCATATTTTGCCGTAAGACTTTGATTAATTAAATTTTAGGGATTATTTTTCTAAGTCTCTCTTACTCTCTAACTTAGGGTTAGAGTTTTATATGTTTTTTCTTTCTTCTAATTTTCGCCACACTATCAGTTGGTATCAGAGCACAAGAATTCATGTTACGCAGATACATGATTCATGTTCCGGACACATATTGATTTGAAGACTATAATAGAGAACGACATTTTCTAGTCTACCTGCACAATTGGGGGAAGAATTTGTAAGTTTATAATCGATACGAATAGTTATGAGAATTTAATTTCAGAGGAGGCTGTTAAGAAATTGACATTGAAGACCGAAGCTCTTCCTTACCCATACATACTATTAGGAATGATAGAGTACGGTGAGGTAATAGTTTTTAAATGTTGTCTAATTTCATTTTCTGTTGGTAATTACAAAGATACAACATGGTGTGACGTAGTTACTATAGGTGTTTGTCATCTAGTTTTAGGACATCCATGGCTATTTAAGAGAAATTCTACTTATGATGGGCGGACCAGATGGATACAACGTTGTATGACAAAATTAAAAAATAAATGTTAAAAAGTTAGAAAAAAAACGATAGAGCTCTGTCTGACAATGCTATGACATGACGTCAAGGTTATTGTGTCCGTTATTTTCCTCGCGGAAAGTATCATCTTCTTCGACAGGATAATGGCGACGAACACCACCTGGACGTCATCGTCGGACGGAATCGAACATTTTTTGTTTGTTTTAATCATTTTTTCAAAAAAAAAAAGAAAGATAGAACGGTTCATGTCCATGTTGGTTCGTAGAAAAACAAGTTTTATTACCATTTCAGCCATGATTTTTAAATTTTACAAAGTTGAAAAAAAATGAAAGTTTTGGTTAGTTTGAGTTTTTATGATTTTAGTGACTTTTAAGAAATAAAATGTTAGGTTAGAGTAGATTTTTTGTTTTGCAACTTCATGAAGTAAATAATGACATAAAACGTAATTAAATAAAAAATTTAGAATTTTTTAGGATTGTTTATTAGTGGCAATTTTGTAAATATCGAAAAATCAAAACATGTGACTTCACGGAGTAATTTTTATTTGTTTAGCAATTCCATTTTCTTTAGGGAATTGTTAAAAAAGAAGCCGTTTTTACTTCCGGAAGTCGCATGTTTTCGATTTTAAAAATTACTCCGCAAAGTTATTTATTGGATCATTTTACCCTTCATGACAACTAATAAATTAGAAAAAATTACTATGTGAAATTATCATAATTTCGAACGTTTTCTCACATTTTCTTTCCCTTCTTTCTAAAAACTCTAAAAAAATGTTCAATTTTCAAAAACCTAAATTGATAACCTAAACTAAAACTAAACTAATAAATAACGAAAATCTAAATCGGAAGTCTAAAATAATAAATAAAAACTATTTTTTTATAATCAAAGCAGACGAAGTTCAGACCTCCTGAAAAAAAAGTTTTATAAAAGTGGGTGGGAAATACAAAACAATCAATTAAATTCAAAGAAAACTCAAGACTTGTTATTTAGCATTCATGCTCACTTGACATATGAGAGTGTCCTCTGATAACGACATCCATGAAGTCAGGAAGATATAGATCTTCAGCGAGCTTCATTTTTCCAACCCCTATCACCGAGGATTATGACCTTTAAGAGAACTCTCTGGCGAGACACCATCGATTTAAAGGTTTTTTAATCGATACATAATTTTTGTTAGAATTGCGATTGGAAAAGAAAAAGAAAAAATCACTTTTGACAGTTGCCTTATTCATAAATTAAAACTATATAAAAAATCTAAATAGTTAATAAAGAAAACCCTTGTCCAAGAACAACACCACCAACATCCCTGAAACACAGTAAAAAAACTCGAACCTTCGACACAGTCACCTCTTCCACACAGACCCAAACTCAAACCCTCAACATCAGTGTTTCGTATCGAGTAGCAGTTTCAAACCCAAAAATTTGTGTTCTTAGTCATTCGATGGCGTTCATACAGTGTTCTTCGCCAATCTCAATGATGAATTGGTTCATGTATACGCTAACTCATGGCGTGAGATATGCCTATTACGCCATGAGATGACATATACATGAACTATTTTGCCATTTTGATTGGCAAAAAACACTGTATCGACGCTATCGAATGGTGAAGAACACAAAATCGAGGGTTTTGGTCTGTAAGTTTGTTCAAAATATTGTTGTTAAATGTCTGTGTCGAAGGTTTGGCTTCTAACCACTTCAAGAGGAGAGGTGTAGGTTTGCTTCGTATCTAAAGTTAAAAACCCTTAATTTCCCATCTTAATTTTAAGATGTTACTAGTTACATCCAATAACCGCCTCAAATTACTCAATATCTCTCTCCTCTCAACCCTTTCACTCACTTAAAAAACTAAAACTATTCAATTGTGAATTTATCGCCACCATAATATCAAATAAACAAAAACCAATTTTGATAGAAGCTAATGAGTAATAATATGACTTTAGTTATATACAAATAACATGCATATGGGTGTTATATTAATTTTTTTGGTTTCTTATATGACTTAATTAGTTTAATTTATTAGTTTAAGTTTCCAATTCTGGTTTTGAATTTTTTTTGTTGATTTGGTGAAGTTAAATGTTAGATTGGTAGTCGTTGTTTTGGTTTGCAACTTCATGGAGCAATTAATGGCATGGCTACGATTTTGAGGATTAAATTGTAAATACTGTAAATTTAAGGATTTATGTATGAGTAATGGAATTTTTGTCCTTAAATTATAATTGATATAAGTTTTATAGAGTATTTGTAACTATGAATAATTGTTAAGGACTAAACATCAATTAATCTTTTTTGTAACAGATTCTAGTTTGAGACTAAGTCTTGGCTCCTCTATATAAAGGGCAAGGCTACTCTAATAAAGGAGTTGGAACACTTTTTCTTTTGAATTCATTTGTACTTGAACTTTCTCTCTCTAAAAACTCTCTAGCTTTTTCTCTCTCTAGATTTCTCTCTTAAGAATTTACTAAGGTGAAATATTAACTCATCAAATTGGCGACTTCACTCGGGACTGAATAAGAAAAATCAGTGGTTTATTCTGTTCAAAATTGATACAATCTAGTTGTATTTTCTGTTCAAAATTAATACGATGAATCCTGATAACAATCCTACGCTTCGGTCAGCGATATAAACTTTGAAAGACGATTTACAGATGGATGAAAATAGAACTGGTGGATCATCTCTGATCCAATCTTAATCTGATATTGAGGTTTGAATGAAGTAGCTTTTGGATAAAATTAATGCTTTAAATGAGAAGTATGAACGAAGGGAACAAGAGATACACTCGGCAAAACTTAGATCTGAGGTTAGACAAGAGATAGAAAATACTGAGATGGAAGGTTGGTCATATCGATCTTTTGATAAGGGCTAAATCTGAGCACAAAAAAGCACATTTTGTGTCTCCTAAAGAACGATATTTATCTCGTAAAGAGAAAAAAGATAAGCAGAAATATGTGACCTCTAGTGACGATGAGGTAGAAAGTTCCGCCTCAGGATTTAAGAGATACAGAGGTTCTTCGAAAGGGGAATCAGACAGAGATCAGTCGAGGAAATATAAGAAGGAGAGTAAATCTAAAAGGGACAATGTTCCTCGTTTCTACATGGCTCGAAGGCAACACTTCGAATCAGTATGCTGAAACTGATCGAAATCTATATGTTATAATGGGAACGGATAATCAGTTCATTCAGGGTGTCGACTAGATAAAATCTCCGTTGACGAGTGAAATTTGTTCCATAACGCTTCCGAAGCGTTTTGACATTTCGAAGGTGGAGAAGTTCGATAGGATGCAAGATCTCGATGATCATATTGAACAATTCAAGAATTGTATGATGAACTTCTAAGATGACGACCGGCTAGTGTATTGTGCATTTTCACAAACTTTTAAGGGACCAACTCTTAAATGGTACAATCGGATTCCGAGGGGGTCCATTTCATATTTCAGAGATTTTTATACTACATTTCGAAGGAAGTTTGTGAGAAGCAAAGAGATGAGAGCAAATGGTGATACCATTATTCAGTGCAAGCAGGTACCTGGGTAAAAATTGAAGGATTATACAAAGAGATTTGTTTTGACCAAAGCTATTTTGGACAACTGTGAGGAGAATGTGGCGATGACAACTTTTTGCCAAGGGTTATTGCCAGGAGATCTGGCTAATGAGACGACGAAGAGAAAAGCCTTAACTTTTGGGGCTTTGATGGCTCAAGTTAAGGATCAGATTAAAGTGAAGAAGTCGACTAGAGTCCAAGGTGGACCAATCAGCACTCCGAAGAATTCGCGCCAGGTAGCCAATAATCAGGGGCAACCTTTGAATGGTAATAGGAATGGTAATCAGCAGTCGAGGCAAAAGAACAACAACTTTCCTCTCCAGAGTGGTGGTTATTCAAATCGAACTCCATCTAAAAATTACAACAGGCCTAGACCAAATATATGGGTCAAACCAGAATACTATGCTGATCTGACAGAGAATGTTTCTGTGATCTGGGATAAGACCAAGAACTTTGTAAATTTTAGGAAGTCAACCCCAATTAACAGGCCAAGGGAGGAGAGGAATAACAAGTTTTGCAGATATCATGAGGATATTGGGCACGATACAAATGACTGCATTGCTTTGAAGAAAGAGATTCATTTTTTTTATTGAAAATGGGAAGCTCCTAACTTATGTGAAGTCGCAAGGGGGCGCATCGAAAAACAATGGTGCATCAACTTCAAAGGCTGCACCACCACCTGATAATTTGATGATTTTGGATTCACAGGCCGAGCCTTTTGATGCTTCTTTAGAGTATGTTGGAAAATATCCGAACAGGTTGCTTGTGATGACAGTCGAAGAGCCCATAGAAAAGGGGCGTGTGCTGGAGTTGTGCAAGCTTTTTGAATCGTTAGTTATTTTCGGAGGCGATTCGATGACTAGTAATTCAGATAGTTCAAGGAAGAGGTATGTTGTGAAAATAAATATATTCCCTTCATTTTGTTTGATGAAGACGATCTGCGAGGTACTGCAGGACCACATGAAGATGTTGTGGTGATTGGAGCTGAGGTGGCTGGCGTTGAAATTCGACGTGCGCTAATTGACAGTGGCATTTCTGCTAATATCCTTTTTAAATCCACCTATGATAGAAGACAAATCCACTTCGAATTTCTCAATCGGATAGAACGATTATTGGATTCATGGGTGTAACCGCTCGTGTTGTTGCAGAATTCGAGGGTGAGGTGAGTTTGGGAAAAGGACCATTTAAGAAAAAGGTCCAGGTACTTTTTGTGGTGGTGGACTATCCCACAAGCTATAATTCTATTTTTGGAAGATTATGTCTTTCAATAATGTATGGGGTTGTGTCTACAGTTCATTGGTGTTTTAAATATGTGGTTGGAGATAGAGTTAGAGTCGTTCGAGGCGATCAGAAGGTTGCGAGGGAATGTTATGCTACTGCATTTCGGATCCGAGGGTCCAGTAGTGGGGATTTAATGCATGAATAGCAGATAGAAGGGGTACCCTCAGATTTGGAAGAAAGGGTTAACGATCTGAGGGAAACCCTAGGGTCTTTAATGGTGAGCGAAGAGATAGAGGAGTTTACTTTTTCGGAAGGGAAGGTACTTCGAATTGGAACTTTATTGACCCATTTTCTACGTCAACGATTGCTTGATTTTTTATCCCAAAATTTGGATGTTCGCTTGAAAGACAGAAGATGTAACAGGAGTACACATTGAGATAATTCTCCATAGCTTGGTTATAGATCCGAAGGTTAAGCTGGTTATTCAGAAAAGAAGAACGTTTTCCTTGGAAAAAGCAGAAGCAATTGTTATTGGAGTGGATCGATTATCTAAGGTCGGATACATAAGGGAGCCACAGTATTTGTTTGTGGACGGAAAATCTGGTGGTAGTTAAAAAGAAGAATGGGAAGTGGAGAATGTGTGTGGATTTTGCAGATTTGAATAGAGCTTGTCCCAAAGATCCATTTCATGTTCCTCGAATAGATCAGTTGATTGATTCTACTTCAGACAACAAAATTTTAACTTTTATGGATGCTTTTGCATGATATAACCAAATTCAAATGGATCCAAAAGATCAAGAATGCACAAATTTTATAACTGATAGAGGCTTGCATTGTTATAGGGTAATGCCCTTCGGATTGAAAAATGCTAGAGCCACTTATCAGAGGTTGATGAATAAAGCTTTTGCTACTCAAATAGGAAGAAATATGGAGGTATATATAGATATGGTAGCAAAAAGCTCAAAGGATGAAGTGCATCTTGATGATTTAGAGGAAGCTTTTTTTAATTTAAGGGCAATCGGGTTGAAATTAATTCCTGAGAAGTGCACCTTCGGAGTTCGATCGGGGAATTTTTTGGGTTTTGTTATCAGTGAAAAAGGAATAGAATCTGACCTAGAACAATTAAAAGCTTTGATAACAATGAATTCTCCTCGGTCTATCAAAGAAGTGAAAATTTTGACAGGAAGGTTAGCAGCACTTAATTGATTTACTTTCCTTTCTTTCAAGTGTTACGAGGACCCATCAGGTTTTAGTGGACATCGGAATGTGAAGCAGCTTTCGCAAATATTAAAAATGTGTTGTCATCACCAGAGATTTTTTCAAAGCCTCGGAATGGAGAGAAATTATTTTTGTACATGGCGGTATCAGATTTTGCATTGAGCACAGTGTTAATCAGTGAGGATTCAAGAATTCCGAAGTCGGTGTATTACATTAGTAAAATTTTGGTGGCAGCAGAAAAGAGATATATGAAATTAGAAAAAATGGCATTAGTGCTGGTGATTGCTGCTAGGAAGATGCGTCCATATTTTCAAGCTCATACTGTTGAAGTCCGAACTTCATTCCCTTTAAAAAATATTTTACAACGAACTGATATTTCGTGGAGAATGACCAAATGGTCAGTGGAGTTAGGAGACTATGATATTTTATTTACACCTCGAATGACAATAAAGGTGCAAGCATTGGCAGACTTTTTTGTTGAATTCCATTCAAGCCTATCGGATGCGGAAGAAAATAAAGAAGTCATTCCAGTTGATTCGAGGTGGGTTGTCCGAACATATGGAGGATCTAGTGTTTCAGGGTGCAATGCTGGGGTCCCGTTAATTTCTCCAACGAGAGAGACAATGATTCAATCTATTAAATTTGGTTTTCATGCTTCAAACAATGAAGCTGAATACGAAGATGCTTTGGCAGGTTTAAGATTGGCAAAGATTTAGGGAGCAACTTCAGTACGCTTGGAAACGGATTCTCAGTTGTTAGCAAATCAGGTATCTGGATTTTCCGAAGCAAGAAATGATCGTTTGATTTTATATCTTCAGAAACTTCGGAATTTAATGCCTCTGTTTGACAACTTTGTTGTAGAATATATTAGGTAAGGGAGTAACATGGTGGCTGATTCTTTAACAAACATTGCCTACAAGGAAGAATATCCTTGGATTTTGCTACAAGAAAATCCTTCAGTTGCTACTCAATCTAGCCAATGTGAATGTATAGAGGAATTTTTTACAGCTGATGAAATCCAAGGCGATGGGCGATCAGATATTCTTAGCCTTTTGACTCAAGGAATACTATCAGATGATTCGAGATTCGCCAAAAGGTTGAGAAGTAAAGCCTTCGGATATATAGTACTTGATGGAATATTGTATAAAAAGGCATTGAGCAGGCCATTGTTACGATGTTTAAGGAAACAAGAATCATAAGAAGTATTATCAGAGTTGCATGATGGTGAAGGGTCAGCTCATTGCGGATTCAAAGCTCTCTCACGTCGAGTTTTGCTTGCAGGGTTCTATTGGCCTGTAATCATTAACGATGCTAAGAATTTAGTTCGAAGCTGTGATACTTGTCAGATATTTTCTAATGTTATTCATAGACCAGCAGTACCACTTATGTTTATATCTGAGGAAATACCATTTGATAGATGAGGAATTGATCTGGTGGGACCTTTTCCGATGGCTTATGGAGGAAGACAAATGATAATTGTAGCGGTTGATTATTTTACAAAGTGGGCAGAGGAAGAACCGCTATCAGGGACAAAATCAAAAGACGTGATCAAATTTATTGTGAACAACATCTGCTTTCGTTTTGGAGTGCCTCGAAGGATTAAAACAGATAATGGCCCTCAGTTTAATAACAAGGAGATGGCTTCATTTTGCACTTCTAAAGGAATTCAACAATTTTTTTCGACACTATTTCATCCTCAAGCCAATGGACACGCGGAAGTGACAAACATAACAATTTTAGATGGTTTGAAGAAGAATTTGACAGGGGCAGTAGGAAAATGGCCAAACTATTTGCAAGAGGTGCTTTGGGCTTATCGAACAACTCCTAGAGAGGCTACAAAGGAGACTCATTTTGCTTTGGCATATAGAATGGATGTAGTCAGCCCCGTAGAATCTATGATGTCATCTTTTAGAATAGCTCAATATTCTAAAAGGTCTAATCATGAAGTTCGAATGGCGAATTTGGATCTGATTGAGGAAAAAAAAGTTTGAGCGCATCTAAATGTAATTCATTATCAAACTCTAATGAGAAATAGATATGATTCGAAGGTGGAGAGGAAATAATTTAAATAAGGTGATAAGGTGTTGAGAAACGTTTTCTTACGCACAAAGGAAAAGAACCTCGGAAAAATGGCTCCAAACTGGGAAAGGCCTTATATGGTTGTTGAAAGGATAAAGCCGGGGTCCTATCATCTTTGTGATTTCGAGGAGGATGCTTCAACATCCATGGAATATTCAACACGTAAAGCTTTACTGGGAGTATATATGTTTTTGTATTTTGGAATTTTTACTTTTGAATGACGCACTATTCCCTATTCTTTTAACCCGTGAAGGTTTTAACAAGGTGTCGTGTACATATTCAATATTATCAATAAAGTTCGTTTTTGGCCAATAGTTGTTTACACATTTTTGAATACTATCTTAACAAATCATCAGAAACTTATCATCTTTGAGATTGGTTAAGAGTAGAATGTTCTGAAGCGTTTATAACACTTTTCGAAAAAACAACCATGTTTAATAATCACATTACATTATTATTTCGAAGTGGACGCTTAACAGCACACTGAGAATTTTTCGAAGATCTACCAAGGCTTAACAACACATAACGAATTTTTCGAAGAAGAGCTACTATATTCACAAATTTCGTTAAGGTATTTGATGTGGTAAGTTTATAGTTTGTAATTATTTTGTTTTTAAAAAAAATTAGCATCGAATAAAATATGAAGAGAATGATAAAATAAAGAAGTCGTTTCTCATTTAGATTAGTTCGTTGAGATACAAAAAACGATTCTTTAAATTGACAAACACAAAAATATGATAAAGTTAATCATATGATTCTTCTTCTTTGAATGTTTCTTCTTCATCTTCATCTTCAGATGATGAATTGGGGATAGGGTTGAAAGCTTCATTTGGAAGTTTCTCTATAGGAATATCATTCCAAAAACTTGTGAGGTTGATTTTTGGGTAAGTAGCGTGAAGTTCTCGAAGAAGGAGAATGTTTGCATCTTCTTTTCCGATGTTAATGGCAGTTAACATGTCTTTTGAAAGCTCAGCCTCGGAAGCAGCCACAACAGTAGTTTTTTCCACTTCAAAATCCCTTTTCAGTTTAGTTATCTCTTCGATCAGCTCTTTATTTTTTGTATCACAAAGAGTAAGAGAATTTCGAAGCACAGTGGAGTTGGATTTTTCAGTGGCCAACTCAGTAGCATGATCAGTCTTGGGCTTATTCATTTCCTTCTCATGAGAGTTCGTCAACAATTTTGTCTTAACTGTGTGTGTGTGTGTGATTCGCATATAATTTTTCATGCAGAGAGCACCTTTTATGAGTTCAGACCTTGCTACTTCGTACATGTGAAACTGATCAACCACTTTGCCGTGTAATTCTTCTCTAAAACAAATTTCAGGCTCGTAATCTTCTTTGTAATAAACCATATCTTTAGCTAATTAATTTAAATTGCTTTAAGAAGCTTCGACTTGAGAAGCAAGTGATTTTGCTGCAATATCAAGTTCGGTAAATGGCTGAAGTGCAACTTCTATTGCAGGATTTGGAGGAGGAAGACGAAATTCTGTTTCCGATGAGCTAGGACGTTGAATCATGTCTAGCGTAGTGATGAGAAGCATGATGACATGTAATTTCTGGAGACGCCTCGGCTGGTGTTTGTCTCCCAAAGTTAAGCATGTGGTTTTGGATGACTTGAAGAACAAGATAGTCTTCACCAGTAAGTGCTTCAGGGTTCTCAAAATTAATGAACATATCAGGATTAAAGTTTGCAGTAGCTTGATTTTCGTTGGAAGTTTTATCTTCGATGATTATCACAGGGTTGTCTTCGGTTGGTTGTTCTTCAACCGAAGGGTTTTGTGTGTTTGGTTGGTTTCCAGCAGCAGTGTTTTCATCTTCTTCAACCAATGTATACGAAGTGATTCTCGTTTGTTTCTTTTTATTTCCATGGGAAGCAGAAGAAGCCTTCTTTTTCTTTGAAAACGGTTCTTGATCTTTTCCCTCTTCGATGGGTGAGAGAGTTTGTTCTGCATTTTTTCTTTTTTGAGGTTTTGGCTTTGATGGAGTTGAAGGGCTAGCACCAGATGTGATAGTTGTCTTTTTACCTTTCTTTTCTTTGATGGTTTTTTTTTAAAATGAATCTCTGATTTGTTGCGGATGGGAAAGAAGATTTTGCAATCGGATTGAACTATTCGTTTGTAGACTATCTTCAGATTCGGCTCTAACATCAATTCTTGAGGTGGCAGGGCACCTTGTGAGATTGGAAACATATGAGAGGTAAGGAAATTGATGGGCTGAAAGGCAGTGTGAAATGCGTTGTTCTATTCATTCTCAGCCCAAGCGGCAAGTTTTTGGAAAATCACTTTAGCATTTGGTCGACGTGATGAGTAACGTCTCGAAATTTCTGAAATAATTAGACAAGCAGAGAATTAAGAAAAGAGAAATGCAAAACATAAAAAAAAAATCAGAATGTAAAAATTTCGAAGTGCTTACGATTGTTTCTCCAGACGGTATTTAATTTAGAAGGATTAACATCGGAAATTTCTTTTCCATTTTCCCACGCTCCTGATATAAAGATAAATTTCTGCTTCTAGAATTTGTCAACCTCTAAGAGGTCGTCGATGATATTGAGGTCATCCATCAGGGTAAGGTAGTAAAAGGGAAGCTTCAGACCTTTTGACAATTGAGTCAAGGAGATGAAGTCTTTAATGTTGATTGGAATTTTAGACAGTTGAGATGCCATAATCACTGACATAAGGGTGAACCATTGATTTGGTGTCACTTGAGTAGGACATAAGCTGAGCAGTTCAGAGTATTCCACGATCATAGGATCTAGTGGAAACCGAAGACCCCAATTGATGATTTCGGGGTAGACTATTAGCTCGTTCTCTTTGCAGTCCAAGGGAGTTTCTCCTTCTTTAGGTAGTCGAAGCGTTATGTTATCTCGCATTCCCCATTGTTTTTTTAGAGCCGACGCTTGGCTATCTTTTTAATATATATATATATATATATATTTAGCGAACCTTTTTCAATGAAATGATGTATTTACCTTCAAGATTCCTCAAGTTTCTTCCAATCTTAGATCTTTCTTCCTCCGAAACAAAGCAAGTGTCTGCCTCTTCTTGAGGTTTATGGGTAGTTGCAGAGTTCCCATCAACAGATTCAGCCTCGAGATCGGTTTTAGTAGCCTCGAAATCAGCTTCGTTGGCTTTCGATGTTTCTTCTCAAGGTTGTTGAGGTGTTGGATTAACAGCTTCTGGTAAATGGTTGCTTGTTCGAAGGGATTTCTCAGTTACTTCTCTTTGAGGAGGATTTTTCAGTATCTGGATTCGAAGGGGAAGGAGTTCGGATAATTTCTGACTCGTCTCCCATAGCAATAAAAGTTATTCTTTTTCTGGTTATTGAAGAGTGATTCGAAGAGGAATTTTTTGAATTTTGTTTTAAAGTAAATTCTTCATCAATCAAATGAGAAATTTTACTTTGAGATGAAGAGGCTCGAGGTTTTTTAGGGCCTTGGATTTTGGACGAGGGGCGTTCTTCGGTTTTAGGAGAATGAGCAAGATTAGGAACTTTGTTTGGATCAAAATTACCGTAATAAATTGTTGAAGTGGTTGTTCCAATTGGAAGGCTATTGATTAATCTGGAAGCCATATATTCTTCAGCCTTTTGAGTAATACAGAAGTAGTCGTATATTTCGAAGAGTAAGTTGCTATCAGATTCTGGGGATTCCGGTGTTTTGGGTATGATGGCCTTAGATTTTTTAGTTTTTGGTTTCTTTCTCATAAACCAGATGAAGGTTGATCGGAGAAGCTGAAGATTGATCAGAAAGGTGGGTATTTTTATGAGAACGCTAAGAACACGGTGAAGGTAGCCAAAAGGTGTGACTTCTCTCTAAAATGATTTGTGTGATGAGAATGAAAAAATGAGAAGGCTGGTTGAATTTATACAAAGAAATGAAGATGTGTGAAGTTAGAAAGACTTTGATGGTAATAGGTTGGAATACAAAGCGGTAAGATGATCAGATGTTCAACATCTGTCAGGCTAGACATCTAGCTATGACTATAAAACTTATAGGGCTATGATGGGCTGAATGGTTATATGAAACGGTTTCTTTTATATATTGTGTGGGTAAAAGTCGATGAGTACTTTTGAAAGTGTTACTTTCAAAAGAATCCGAGGATGTTTTATTTACACAGTGTTTCGAAAAGATTTTTTTCTTTGAAACATTGTCAGATTTTAGCGCCATTGCTAATTGGTATTTGTTTTTATGACACTTCGAATGCTTTCTTTTAGTTGCCACTTCAAAAGATTGCTTCTAGTTGACGCTTTGAATGATTGTTCTTTATGTACGCTTCGAATGATTGTTTTAAAGGGTTGTTTCGAATGAATGCTTTGAGTTTATTTTATAACAGGTTACATAACATATGAAAGAATTCGAAGATATTTGGATTCGAAGATATTTTAGTTCTCATTCATTTTCTGACATGAGAACTAAGGGGGGCTTCTGATATGAAAATAAGATTTTGAGGATTAAATTGTAAATAATGTAAATTTAAGGTTTTAATTATGAGTAATGTAAGTTTTATCCTTAAATTGTAATTGATATAAGTTTTAGAGAGTATTTGTAACTATGAATAATTGTTAAGGACTAAACAGCAATTAATCCTTTTTTTGTAACAGATTTCAGTTTGGGAATAGGTCTTGGCTCCTCTATATAAAGGGCAATGCTACTCTAATAAAAGGGGTTGAACACTTTTTCTTTGGAATTCATTTGTACTTGAACTTTCTCTCACTAAAAACTCTCTAGCTCTTTCTCTCTCTAGATTTCTCTCTTAACAATTTACTAAGGTGAAATATTAACTCATCAGTAATTAAATAAAGTTTCAAAGAGTTTTTAGATTTTTTGAGCGATGACAATTTTGTAAATATTGAAAATAAAAAACATGTGAATTCACGGAGTAAAAATGAATTTTCTTTTAGAAATTCTCTTTTCATTATCATTGATCATTTTCCAATCGGATAGAACAACACCTTAAATTTTTTTAAATTCTAAAAAATTAATTTTATATTTCACTTTCGAAACTAATTTAAAAAATATTATTATTACAAACATTAATTTTGACTTATTCGTCCATTCTAATCAGGTTGTTGACTACCTAAATCATAGAGGCACTACGAATGTTGTTGCTCACCATCTATTAGACCACTATGTCTTGTTCCTTAACGCCACTTCCCTACTCTAATCAAGTACCACCGCATGATGAGCCACGTGCGCTCCGAACTAAGATCTCTAGAGCAAATCATTCACCTTGAGCATGACTACCGGTCCAGCACGTTCGGCATCCTTCGAGAATTTTACCACCAGTGCGTGGTCTGGGCCTGGAGCTCTGATAGCATATGTTGGAAATATGGGTACCACATATTATGTCTTCGTATATAAGTAAGAACAATCCGAACTCAACACTAGTATGATATTGTCCACTTTGGCGCCGGAAGGCCCGCACGGCTTTGCTTTTGGTCCACTTCCAAAATGCCTCGTATTAGTTAAGATATGTTCTTACTTATATATTGATCCTTCCCATTTTTAACATAGGAAGTGAGACTTTGATCGACACCCTAACATAATATGTAAATATGTTTTTTTTTTCTAATCAGCTATTAAATATTATGATATATGATTAGATGATTTTCAAAATAACGAGTAATATAGTTAGATTTGGTTTTAATTCCTTTTAATTTTAGATAGAAAAAAAAATTATGTTTAGAGAGAAAAAGTAGAAATAAAGAAGAGAAGGAAGAAGAACCAAAAACAAATATGGTAGTTTCATAGAGTAATCATATTTATACTTAGATTTTTAAATTTAGATTAAAATATAAAAATAATAATTTCATGGAGTAATTTTCGAATTTCAAAAGACATGATGTTGGCTCTTTTTGTAACCAATCCCTTAAAACAAAACATCATTGTATCATAATTAGATCTTCATATTATTTTATATATACAAGCTTCACTTTTAGACTTTAAGAGTTAAACTCCAAATCTGGTTCATGTACTGCTGCTGCTCATCATATAGTGTCTTGAGAGTTTGAACTTCTTTTTCCAAGATGTCTAGTTTAACTTTCACTGCTTTGATTTCCTTATGTTTCTCAGGGTTAATATCAACGCCAAGGGACCGTGAAACAGTGTTAAAAACAGGCGTTCCACCTGAAAATAGAGTACAAAACTTAAATGACTATGAGAGAAATTCCAAACCCACTAAACCCACCTAAAAATTACAAAACTGGACCTTATGACCTCATTGGCCTACAAATAGAGAGACAATTATAAATTTTATGACACTTTGTCGTCATGACCAATAATTCTACCATAGACCTTATTTAACATGAGGAATCAACATACCAGCCTAACTTAACTATAACAAACCAACAAAATAACGATGTACTTTCTCATCTCCCAAACAAATACCCGAGCTGAAGTCATGAAAGTGAACATTAATCAAGTTGTAAATCAGTACTAGTAATGATCTTCACAAGTTGTAAATCAGTACTAGTAATGATCTTCGGACTCTCCTGGCATGCATAAACAGCAGTGGTTTTAGTTATTTGAGTGGTTTTTCGGGTGACATCAGCTCGTGCTTCTTCGTTGAACATGTGGTGATTCAGCTTCTTAAGCCTCAAATTGAAAGAAGAACGACCCAGACTTTTGATGGACGTCAGTTCCGGTGAGCTTTTACACAGAGAATCATCAGTGAGGTTGACATTGTTGCTGACTTCGCCGACGGAATTTTTGTTGATTTCAGATGAATAAATCTCAGACAAAAGCTATGAAAAGCTTCGATAATTTTATTAGGTAATATAAATGACTATTAAATAGTCAGTGCACAAAATGAATCTGACACCTAAGAAGAGAAACTGAAAGGACAATAAAAAAAACGGAAACACAATTAAATGACACAAACTTGAAGTGGAGTGTAACTCCTATCTTGACCAAATAAAGCATTAAAGTCCTAACACTTATTAGATACCTCTGCTGGTAGATGCATCTCCGCTGTGTCCTTTGCTGGTAGATGCATCTCCGCTGTGTCCTTTGCTAGTAGATGCACTATTGGATAACTCAAATAAAACATTAAATTCATAACATTGCTTCCCCTAAACTGAAAGCAATAGCTTCAGTTTATCTTCTCGCAAACTCCAAGTTTCTCTCTTAATCGAACAAAAGCTTCCAACTTCAATGGTATAGTCAATATGTCTGCAACCTGATCATTAGTACCACAATGAACCAATTTCACAATTTCATCTTTGACAAGATCCCTCAAAAAATGGAACCTAACATCAATATGCTTGCTACGACCATGAAGAACAGGGTTCTTTGATAGTTTAATTGTTGAGTTGTTATCACACATAATCGTAGTGCAACCTGACTGCATCATACCAATTTCTTCTAAAATCCATCTCATCCAAATACATTGACAAGCACAAAATGATGCAGCTATGAACTCAGCTTCAGTGGTGGATAGAGTGACTACCGGTTGTTTCTTTGAAGCCCAAGAAACTGCTCCTCCACTCAATAAGAAAGCATATCCACTTGTGCTTCGTCTATTATCAATGTCTCCAGCATAATCACTATCAGTATAGACACTCAACTCCTCCAACATTCTATTTTTGTAAAACACACCGAATCCAGTCGTTCCTCTTATGTACCTTAGCACACGCTTTGCTGCTTGCATATGTTCCTCTCTAGGATCGGACATGTATCTGCTCAATAGGCAAACCACAAACATCAGATCAGGCCTTGTCGTCGTGATATACATTAAACTTCCAATGAGTTGTTTATATATTGTGCAATCAACTCTCTTAGCATCACTATCTTTTGATAACTTCACTCCGGGCACAATAGGATTCTTGACATCATTTCTGTTATGCAGATTAAACCTTTCAAGAATCTCTCCAACATATTTCTTTTGATGGATGAAGATTCCATCACCATCCTGTGTCACCTCAACACCCAAAAAAATACTTCATTTTCCCCAAATCAGTCATCTCAAAATCCTTTTTCATCGATAATTTAAACTCCTCAAGCATATTTTCATCATTTCCTGTGAAGATTAAATCATCTACATAAAGACTAACAATAATAATCTTGTTACCTCCATCAGTTTTCACGAATAGTGTGTACTCATGCTCACACCTTTGAAATCCTTCTCTAACTAAGTATGCCTCAATTTTACTGTACCAAGCTCTTGGGGCTTGTTTTAAACCATATAAAGCCTTCACCAACTTGTAAACCATGTGTTCTTCTCCTTCCTTTATGTATCCTTGAGGTTGATCTACAAACACATCTTCTGTTAGTTCGCCAAGAGTCGCACTCTTTACGTCTAACTGATAAACACACCAATTCTTTTGAGCTGCTACAGCTAGCATCGTACGAATAGTATCCCAACGTGCCACATGAGCAAAGACTTCAATGTAATCTACTCCTTCTTCTTGCGCATAGCCTTTGACCACCAATAAAGCTTTGTATTTTTCAACCTCTCCCTTCTCGTTGAGCTTGGTTTTATAAAGCCATTTAACACCAATTCTCTTTGCTCCACTTGGAAGATTTGTGAGAAACCAAGTTCCGTTCTTTTCTATTGACTCCAACTCTGTCTTCATAGCATTAACCCATTTTTCTTCCTTAATAGCTTCATTGAATGTTACAGGATCATCGCTTGACATAAACATTACAAGACCCGAAACTTCTTCTTCTTCCTCCCATCCGGTCTCGTAATCCTGCAAATAAGCTGGTCTTCTTCTGATTCTCTGAGGCCTAAGAGATTCTGCTGGATTCAAAACTTCTTCTTTTTCATTTATTTGCTCTGTTTCAGGCTCATGAGTCACTTCTTCAACATTCTCCTCAGCTTCGGTTTCTCTATCCTCCCAGATTAATTGCTCGGCCTCTAATTCTTTTGTTTTATGTCCCCAATCCCAGCTTTTATCTTCTTCGAAAATCACATCCCTACTTGTAATGACCTTTTTTGTTTTTGGGTTGTATAGGCAATAACCCTTGGATTCGCTGCTTACTCCAATAAGCACACACATGTTGCT